>LR738709.1:52327183-52360199 GCA_902687465.1 Secale cereale | reverse complement strand
CCCCCCCCCCCCCCCCCGCCAAGGATGAACTCCCCGGCAAGGGAGAACGCTCCGCCAAGGACGGGCACTCCGCCAAGGGCGAGTACCCCGCCAAGGGTGAGCAGCCCGACAAGGGTGAGCACCCCGCCAAGGGGGGGCGCAGGCGGCCCTCCGCCAGCAGGGGCCACTACTCCGCCGCCAAGGGAGAATTCCCCGACGAGGGACCCCGTCGTCGAAGAGATCCGCGAAGGTAAGCTTTGCAACTTCTTCTTCTTGGATTTGTCTTTTTTGGGTATTTGCTTGACGATCTTTCTTTTCTTTTTCTTCCATTAGATCCTCCTGCCCCAGAGCTGATGGAGACGGAGGCCACCGCTGAGGAGGAGGTGCACGGCGACGGCGGCAACGCCACTGCCACTGAAGGAATGGCAGGAGCCGACGAGCCTGCCGCTGAAGAGACCGCCCCGACCGCAGACGCCGCGGCTGGGGAAGGGACCGGCGACCGCACTGCCAGCCCGGAGGCCGCAGGAGCGTCGGACGCTGCACCGGCCGCCGACCCTTCCGCCTCCGCGGCTGGGCAGGGCGTCTACCTGGAGGCCGCCAACGGGGTTTTCATACAAGTCCCGTGGGCGTCCTCGTCTCGAGCACCCGCGGAGGGAGAGACCTTCGACGGAGAGGTCCTCGCCTCCGCCGGGCTGAAGGTCGTGGATGCGCCCGGCAGCAGCGACGAGCCCGAAGAGGAGAGACTCCTTCGTCGGCTCCTGGCCTTGTATCGGGCCAGGCAAGCGAAGTTGGAGTCTCGGGAGGCTCTGGCTGCCAAGGCTGGAGCTGACTTGGAGAAGCGCGCCGCGGAGCTCCGCGCCGCCAACCAGGCGGCCCTCCGCAACTTGGCGGAGGAGCGTGAAGAGCTTGCCGGGGCGCAACAAGCCTTCCTCCTCGAGAAGGCTGAGGCCGAGGAGCAGCAATGGTTGACCGCCGAGGAGCTGTCTCGGCGGGAAGGGCTACTCAAACAGCGGAAGGTCGACCTCGACGCCCACGAGGACGACCTCGCCGCCCGGGAGCAGGCCATTGGCGGGGCTCTGAAGGAGGCGAGGAACGCCGCAGCCGCCGCAGAGACCGCCAAGAAGGACCTGGAGGCCAAGGTGGCGCAGACGGAGCTGTACTTGAAGGCGAGCGAGGAGAGGGTCACTGCGCTCAACGTGGCGTGGGAGAAAGATGCCCACACCAACTCTGAGCTGCAGGTACGTCTCTCCAAGAAGGGCAATGAGCTCACTGATGCCAGGAACTCCATCGCTGACTTAGAGCTGAAGGTCTCCACCTTGACTGATTCGCTCGACGCCGCCCGGGACCGCGAGACGAAGCTGAAGGACGAACTCCGCAAGGAAAGGGCCTTGGTGGAGAGCGCCGCCGTCTCGCAGAACAACTTCACCCGGGCAATGGAGCAGTGGACTGATGAGCTGGTCACCTCCGCTGCCAATATTGACATGGAGATGATGGCGCTGAGGGCGGAGCATCTCGTGTACTCCCCGGACGAGAATCTCCCCCACAGCGCCAAGTTGAGTCTGTTCTTTAGGGGAATTGCGCCGGCGCTTGCGTGGCTGCGGGAGAAGATCCCCGTGCAGCTGGCCGACGAGGCGCGTCGGCTCTGCATGGGCACCATGGAGCGGGTCTTGTCGAAGATCGTCTACCGCAACCCCGGCATCAACCTCGTCAATGTCCTCCGCACCTTGCCGCCCGAAGCTGATCAGGAGGCGTTGAAGGCGCAGGTTGCCCACATCGTCGCCAAGGTGGGCAAGATCACGAGGCATGAAGGCGACCGCGTAGATTAGATTCCTTTCTTTTTGCTTCCTTTGCTACTGCAAAGCATGTTACGGACAAGAATCTGTTAGTATTGCGGCAAGTTATCTTTGCAATATACAATCTTATTTTGAGCAACCAATGCAGTGTTATCTCCCTTGCTTTGGTCCCTTCACTTTGTATGCATTCCACCCTACGCTTTTACGGGACTTGCCGGCAAAGGACCCTTGCCGCGGGTGCTGAGTGCTGGACTCTTAGCAGCCTGCTGGCAATACCTTTGCTGGCAAGAAACCTTGCCGCAGCTAGTCGCAGCACACTTAGATTGTTGAGCGAACTCGAAAACGAAGTAAGGGCGCGACACTTGTCGCAGCTCACTTAAGTCGTTGAGCGTGCTCGAAACAAAGTAAGGGTGCGGCTAGCCACGGGTAGGTTCCTCTGCGCACAGGTTTTCCATACAAAGTGTGGTTGTTCAAGGAAGACAACTAAGAAATTCGAAAAAATTTGAATTACTCAAACTTTGGTAACTTAGCTTTCATAGATTGTTTGCTCCCCGACAAGGCTTCTCTTTCTTGAACAGTACTTGGTTCATGCCTGAAGGCTTCTCTTTCTTGAACAGTACTTGGTTCATGCCTCCATCTCCTCCCCCCCGGCAAACTTGTGCGCGAGGAATACTCCTTCTGCTTAAGAGGGAAAAAAGAGGAGGAAAAACAAGTATAGGGTCTTATGGCTTGCTAGTGCTTACCGGGGACGTGCGTTGCACAAGGTGTCAGATGATGCATGCAAATAACAAAGAAAAGCATGTAAATGACAATTAGTGCGAAGCACAAAAGCTTTTCTGATGCACGGGATCTGCGCCCGGCTTTGTACAAAGGTTTATATGCAACAGCGGCAAGACTTGTACAAAAGGTGGTTGCCGGAGCGGATCACGGCAACCGCGCCTTACGGGTGAAACTTGCGAAGATGCTCTATGTTCCAGGAGTTGCTCACCGGTAAGCCTTCTTCGGTCTCAAGGCGGACAGCGCCGGGCCTTGTGACTTGTCTCACCCGATAAGGGCCTTCCCACTTCGGCGTCAACTTGTTGGAATTCTTGGCGGACTGAACACGCCGAAGAACAAGGTCGCCTTCCTCGAGACTCCTGGCCCTGACCTTGCGGCTATGATAGCGACGCAAGGCTTGCTGGTATCGAGCAGCTCGTACAGCAGCCTGGAGACATTCCTCCTCAAGGAGCAATGCATCATCTTGTCGCAGTTGCTCTTGCTCGAGCTCATCATAAGCGAGCACTCGAGGAGATTCGTATACGAGTTCCGTGGGGAGAACTGCCTCTGCTCCATAGACAAGAGCAAAGGGTGTCTGTCCGGTGGCTCGATTTGGTGTCGTCCTGATTGACCAAAGAGCCGCCGGCAACTCCTCTATCCAGTTTCTTCCGCACTTGTGCAGCCTGTCGAAGGTTCTTGTCTTGAGTCCGCGCAGCACTTCAGCATTGGCCCTCTCCGCTTGACCATTGCTCCTCGAGTGAGCAACAGAAGCGAAGCAGACCTTGGCGCCAAGGTCTTGGACGTACTGCATGAAGGTGCGACTTGTAAACTGTGTGCCGTTGTCGGTGATGATCATGTTAGGGATTCCGAAACGGCAAACAATCGATCTGAAGAACCTGACTGCTGACTGTGTTGTCACCTTTCTCACTGGTTCCACTTCTGGCCACTTTGTGAACTTGTTGATTGCTACGTACAAGTACTCAAAGGCCCCGACTGCGCGGGGAAAGGGGCCGAGAATATCGAGCCCCCAGACCGAGAAGGGCCAGGACAAAGGGATCGTCTAGAGAGCTTGAGCTGGCTGGTGAATTTGCTTGGCATGGAACTGACACGCTTCACACTTGGTTACTTGTGTAGTTGCATCTTGGAGGGCTTCTGGCCAGAAGAACCCTTGCCGGAACGCCTTGCCGGCAAGTGCCCTTGCGCCAATGTGATGGCCACATATGCCTCCATGTATCTGTGCCAACAGCTTCTGTCCATCTTCCCTGGAAATGCACTTCAACCTGACACCATTGAGTCTTCTTCTGTACAGTTCATTGCCAACGAACTGGTACATACTTGACTGCCTGGTTATTTTCTCTATCTCTTCTGGCTCGTCGGGAAGTTCTCCAGTTTGCAGAAAGCGGACGATTTGCTGTGCCCATGCTGGAGCCTGAGGCTCAACAACAAGGACTAAAGACATGAGGGCTGCTGCGGGAACCTCAGCTTCTACGGCAAGAACCTGCGGCTCTGCCGGAGCTGATGGTCCCCCGGCAAGCCTGCCGGGGCAAGGCTTGTCGGGAACGCCTGCTTCAACTGTACAGACCCTTGGATCTGCAGGAGCAAACTGTTCCTCAGCATCTTGGCTGTTGATCTAGGGGACCTTGGCGGCGGCTTCGGGAAGATCCGCCGGCAAGTAGTCGCCGGAGACCAACTTTCTCTTCTTGTTTTTCCCAACTGATGGTGTAACGGATGGCTGAGTTAACTTGAGCACGAAGGTCCCTGGTTCCACAGGTAACTTCATTGTAGCACACTTTGAGAGGCCATCTGCAATATCATTCTGAGCTCTTGGGACGTGCTCCATTTGCAGACCTTCAAAGTGCTCTTCAAGCTTCCTCACTTCATCAACATAAGCTTCCATCAAAGGGCTCTGGTAACTCTTATTCACTTGTCGGACCACCAACTGTGAATCTCCCCGCACAATCAACTTCTTGATCCCAAGCTCGGCCGCAATTCTGAGGCCGGCAAGCAAACCTTCATACTCTGCAGTATTGTTTGTCGCTTGCTCCTTGGGAAAGTGCATCTGGACAACATACTTGAGGTGCTCTCCGGTGGGCGCTATGAGTACCACGCCGGCACCGGCGCCTTGCAGCGAGAAAGCACCATCAAAGTACATTATCCACTCGTTGCTCGCTTCTTGGACGGGGACGCTTGTCTCTGGGACTTCTTCATCTGGCGTTGGGGTCCATTCTGCTATGAATTCTGCCAAAGCTCTGCTCTGTATGGTTGAAGTACTCTCAAACTTGAGACCAAAGCTTGACAGCTCCAGTGCCCACTCGACGATCCTGCCTGTTGCTTCGGGATTTTGCAATATCCTCTTCAATGGAAAGCGAGTAACCACTGTTATCTCGTGTGCTTGGAAATAATGGCGCAGCTTCCTTGAGGCCATGAGGAGGCCGAAAAGCAACTTCTGCACCCCAGAGTATCTTGATCTAGCCCCCTGTAGAAGGGAACTTACGAAATACACTGGGCGCTACACCATCTTCCTTCTTACTTCTCCTTGCTCCTGCGCAGGCTTGTCCTTGTCGGGGCCAGAGCTTGTTGGGGAAGCCCCCTGCTTGTCGCTGGATTCGCTTGCCGGGGATGTGGGTTCCTCATCTGCCTCCCTCTCCGCTACTAACGCAGCACTAACCACTTGATTGGTTGCCGCTAGGTACAGCAGCAACTTCTCTTGTGGCCTAGGTGCGACAAGTATCGGAGTGGAGGACAGGTATCCTTTCAAGTCTTGCAGCGCTGCCTTCGCTTCCGGAGTCCATTTCATAGGGCCTGCCTTTTTCAAAATTTTGAAGAAAGGCAGGGCGCGCTCTGCAGACTTTGAAATGAACCTGCTGAGGGCAGCCACACAACCAGCAAGCCTCCTTACGTTCTTGACGCGCTTCGGGGCTTCAATCTGCTCGATGGCTTTTATCTTGTCGGGATTGGCTTCAATCCCCCTCTGGGACACAAAGAACCCGAGAAGCTTGCCGGAGGGAACTCCGAAGACTCACTTCTCGGGGTTCAGCTTGAGTTGGATCTTGCGCAGATTCTCAAAGGTTTCCTCTAAGTCTTGTATCAGGGTATCTTTGCTCTTGCTCTTGACCACTATATCATCCATGCAGGCTTCTATATTCCTGTGGATCTGTGGCTCAAAAGCAGTGTGCACCACCCTCGCAAATGTTGAGCCTGCATTCTTCAATCCAAAGGGCATGCGTATGAAGCAATATGTGCCGCATGGAGTAATGAATGCAGTCTTCTCTTCATCTTCCTTGGCCATGAATATCTGGTGGTAACCTGAGTATGCATCAAGGAATGAGAGCAACTCACATCCAGCTGTGGAGTCAACAATTTGGTCGATGCGCGGCAAGGGAAAGGGATCCTTGGGACAAGCTTTGTTCACATCGGTGAAGTCTATACAAAGTCTCCACTTTCCATTAGCCTTTCGCATGACAACTGGATTGGCCAACCACGTGGGATGTATTACGCCTCTAACCAGGCCTGCTGCTTCTAACTTCTTTATCTCTTCAGCTATGAACTCTTGGCGCTCCACGGCTTGCTTCCTGACCTTCTGCTTGACGGGCCGCGCGTGAGGACAAACAACAAGCTTGTGCTCCATTACCTTCCTGGGAACGCCGGGGATGTCAGACGGTTGCCATGCAAACACGTCGACATTCGCCCGCAGGAAGGCAACGAGCGCGCTTTCCTATTTGTGTTCGAGTGTAGCACTGATGGTGAAGGTACCACCAGTGCCGTCCTCCTTGGCGGACACCTTCTTGGATGCCGGTGGAGCTGCCATTCCTTTCTTGCACTTGCCGGTGGAGCTCGATGGCGCGTCCTCGACGGCAGCGCAGCACTCCGAGGAGGTGCGTTTGCCGGAGTGGGCTCCAGAGCCCTTGCCGGACTTGGTCTTGTTCTTCCCCCCGGGAGCTTCAGCGGCAAGTGTGTTGCTTTCTGCTGCGGCTGCTGCATCCCGGTAGATCTTGTCGGCGCAGATAAGCGCGTCCTTCTTGTCGCCAGGGACAGAGATGACGCTTATCGGCCCCGGCATCTTGAGCATGTTGTATGCATAGTGGGAAGCTGCCATGAACTTGGCGAGGGCAGGACGGCCGAGTATCCCATTGTATGGTAATGGGATATCAGCAACATCAAACGTGATCCTCTCCGTCCTGAAGTTGAGCTCCCCGCCAAAGGTCAATGGCAGCGTAATCTTCCCCTTCGGCTTGCTCCTTCCCGGGTTGATCCCTTGGAACGATCCGGTTTCCTCGAGCTCGATGTCGGGGATCTGTAGCTTCTTGATCACAGCTGAGGAGATCAAGTTCAGGCTGGCCCCGCCGTCAACCAACATCTTGGTGACCTTGAGGTTGCGGATAGTTGGTGAGACCAACATCGGCAAGCACCCGACCGCAGTTGTGCGGTCAGGGTGGTCCTCAAGGTCAAAGATGATGGGCGTGCCGGACCACTTCAGCAGCCTGCGTGACTCGACGGGCGGCTCAGCTGCATTCACTTCTCGCACCCACTGCTTGAGCTGGCGGTGGGAAGTGTGCAGAGAGGCACCTCCGTCGACACACAGAACTTCTGTGGCCTTCTGGAACTCCTGCTCGCTGTTGTCTCCTTCTTCCATGTCATCATCGTCGTCTTCATCCTCATCCTTGTCGCGGCCCCGGGGAGGTCTGTCACCTTGTCGCTGCTTGGCCTTGCCGCGGCGTCCTCCCCGGCCATTGAACGGCCGCTTCTTGCTGGGCTCTCCTCCGCCTCCTTGGGCCTTCTCCTTGTCACGTCGCTCGTATTCAGCCTTCTGCTGCTCTACGAGGTACTCCACTCTTTTGCAGTTCTGGAGATCGTGGCCCTTGGTGCGGTGGATCTTGCAGTACTGCTTGTCGGAGCCGTCCTGCTTGTCGGCTGCCGCTACAGGGGTGGGCTCCTTGCCGGAACTGCCAGCCTGTGCCTTCTTGGCGGGAGCCTCCTTGCCGGACTGCTCGACAACCAGCACCTCCTTGCTCTTCTTCTTTCTGTTATTCCGCCGCCGGCTTTTCCTTGCCGGGGCGGCATCTTCACTGTCGCTTCCTCCTGCGCCAGTATCCTCTCCGGGGAGTCTCCTCCCCTCTTCGGCGCGCGCACACTTGTCGGCCAGAGTGTAGAGCTCGCTGACATCCCGGATCTTGGTCATGGCCATCTCCTCCCTCATCCGGCGGTTACGCACGTTCTGGTGAAACGCGCTGATAACCGCGGCAGGGTGGACGTCGGGAATGTTGTGCTGGACGCGGCTGAATCTTTGGATGTATTTGCGCATGGACTCTCCCTCCTTCTGGGCGAGGATGTGGAGATCGCTCTCATGGCCGTGGGGTTTGTGGCCGCCCGTGAAGGCGCCAACAAACTGGTGGCACAGATCTGCCCATGAGGAGATGGAGCTCTCCGGCAAGTGCATAAGCCAAGACCGGACGTTTGGCTTAAGCACTAGCGGGAAGTAGTTGGCTAGGATCTTCTCGTCGCGTCCCCCGGCAGCCTGCACCGCAATGGTGTAGATGCTGAGGAACTCCGAGGGGTGTGTCTTGCCGTCGTACTTCTCGGGTACGTCGGGCTTGAAATTCTTCATGCTGGGCCACTGGACTTGCCGCAGCTCACGGGTGAACGCAGGGCAACCTGCCGCGTACGGCAAGTCGCCTGGTTCACCGGGCGCGTGCGCGTCGGCAGCGGTCCCAGCGCGCTGATCTGACTGTCTTCGGGCTTCTCGTCGACGCTCGATGCGAGTCCGAGCGTCCTCTTGCCGCCTGTCGTCTAGGACTTGGCGCTGATCGCGGCGAGCCCGCGGATCCGATGACGCCGTAGAGTCGTCGTCGACGTTGATCCGGCGGGGTGGCGATTTCTGCTTCCGCGGCGGGGAGTGCACGGTAGTTGCACCCCCGGCGGTCTTGTCTCCATCGGCCTTCGTCTGGCCGACTTGCCGCGGTCGCGATGTTGCCGGCTGCTGCGGCGTGTCGTTGTTGGCGAAGGCGATGAGGCTCTGGATCGTCGCCCTCCAGTCTTCGGCTTTATCTGCCGCTGGAGGGAAGTCGAGGAGCAGCTGTGCTCTTGCTAGAGCTTCTGCTGGAGAGGAGGGGAGCGGCGGTGAGCGGTGCGAGGACCGGGACACGCTCGGACTTCTAACAGCGTTAGAAGGAGCATGTTCTCGCCCCGGCGACCGCGCCTTGCTCGTACCAGCGCGCTGGCCTTGAGCATCCCGCGATCCTCCAGCTTGGCCACGCCCCAGCAAGCGTATGGTACCTCCAGTACCACGCCGCTGCGGGTCTTGTACCTCCTGAGAGGGACGTGGGGCGTGTACTGACACCGAGGCTTTGGAGTTCGCCCGGTCGTCCGTCTTGTCCTTGGACTTGGTGGCGCCGTGAGTCTCCTCACCGGCGGTCACCCTTCCGCCGGCGTCTACCCCACCAACCGTTGGTTCTGGTGGTGGCGGGATCGACGCAGACGGGCCTCCGACCTCCGAAGCCTTCTTCTTCGGAGGCATGTTGATGCTGTCGATGAGGTTGATGAAGCTGGTGAAGTTGCTGAAGGTTGCGCCCGCGTGAGCGCCGGATCAGGTTCGCACAACCTCGACGCGCCCCTACCTGGCGCGCCAAAGATGTCGGGGGAAACTGTCCTCCCACGAGCACCTATGGGACCGGAGCCCCTTCTACGTTGCGGTAAGGGAGCGGAGGGAGCACGAAGAGCAGATCGAGGGGCACACGTGGGCAGTTTTACCCAGGTTCGGGCCGCGCGGACGCGTAAAACCCTACTCCTGCTTAGGTTGTATTGAGTTCTTGAGCTCGGGAGATTGAAGATCTACAGTACTAGCTACACCGAGCGAGAGAGTTGTCTAGGTTTCGAACCCCCTCTACGTTGTGCATGGGCCTCCTTTTATAGCTCAAAGGGGTCACCGACAGGTGTCAACGTAGAGGAGGGTAAAAGTGTAAATTTGGTGGTAGTTGCAACAGTGCATGAACAGTATATGAACAGTGGTCTTCACCTAACTTTGATAGTGGGGGACAAGGGCATTAAATGCCCGTCGCCGTCGCCCCCAAAAGCGTCCGTCCATGCTTCTCCGTTCGCCACGGCGGTAGCCTCGTCACCGTGGCTTGCCACCGTGTGCCCCAGGCTGCACAGTCGTCTGCCATGTGCCCCTGGAAGGGCCCCAGGGCGATGCGTGGGCAGATGAGCTGGAGCGCGGGCACACAGCATAGGTTTCCCCGGCAAGCACCTTGCCGGGGTCGTGATCTTGCCGGGCCCGGAAGCTTGTCGCTCTCCGGGTCCTGCCGGGGCGCATGATGCGCCGAGGCATCTCTTGAGATATGTATTCCTTGGCCTTCCTGGCAAGCTCCTCTTGCCAGGGTCTTGTGCTAAAGTGTTAACCTTGAGCCTGGTGTGGCCTTCCCGGCAAGCTCCTCTTGCCGGGGCCCTGATCTTCTGACTTGTATACTTTGTTCTTGAATGGCTTCATAGGGACCAGAACGGTTCTTGGCGAGCGCGTGGTAAGCCCTGCCACGGGAAGCTGCTACTGCCCGTGCACAAGTTGGGGTACTAAGGTACCCCTATCTTAGTACACCGACAATGAGTTCATGATTAGGTAGCAGGCTGTCCTCGAGAAGAGGACATCAGTCTATGACTCCTTCATGGGGGCAAGTCCTTCGCCTCATCACCTTCCACATCATTTAATACACAATCAAAATATTTAGTTCTATTGAAATATGCAATATGATGTAACCTCTCTTGCTAAAAATAATATGCAGAGCATGAGTTCGAACATCACAACTTCACAGGATCTTTCTCCTCTTCTGCCTCTTCATAATTTCAGCTTTGTAAGTCCTTCAACTTTGCAATTATGCATCTTACCATCACATATGCTTACTGTAAGATGCTCACAGATGCATCCGTCTGCTGGAGCCAACAACATGCCTCCTTCGGCTGCATCTACACTTGGTAAATCAAGCCAAATGATGGCGGGTGGCTATTCGACCCCCACGCAATAATGAATACCGCATGTATTTCTTGATGCTAGTTCCTTGTTGTTGCTTGTGCTTCTTAAATTGGCGAAAAGGTCAGAAACCTTGATCCAGCTCCACTCTAAATTTGGAGACTCGTGTTAGTGCCTTATCAATGTATAGTGCATTTTTTTCATTAGAGATGGTAAAGCTCATAAGTATTGGTGCTTCTATTTCATACTTCTTAGCTTCACTTTGGATCTTATCGATTGTTCGCATTTTAAACTCGGGAACCCATGCTTGTGTAATGAACTTGTAGGTCTGTGATGACCCACAAGTGTAGGGGATCTATTGTAGTCCCTTCAATAACAAAGAGTGTCGAACCCAACGAGGAGCAGAAGGAAATGATAGGCAGTTTTCGGTAAGGTATTTTCTGCAAGCACTGAAATTATCGGTAACGGATAGTTTTGTGATAAGGTAATTGGTAGCAAGTGACAAAAGTTAAAAGTAAATAAGGTGTAGCAAGATGGCCCAATCCTTTTTGTAGCAAAGGACAAGCCTGGACAAACTCTTATATGGAGGAAAACGCTCCCGAGGACACATGGAAATTATCGTCAAGCTAGTTTTCATCACGATCATCTGATTCGCGTTCGGTACTTTGATAATTTGGTATGTGGGTGGACCGGTGCTTGGGTGATGTCCTTACTTGGACAAGCCTCCCACTTATGATTAACCTCTAATGCAAGCAACCGCAACTACAAAAGAAGTATTAAGGTAAACCTAACCATATCATGAAATATATGGATCCAAATCAGCCCCTTACGAAGCAACGCATAAACTAGGGTTCAAGCTTCTGTCACTCTAGCAACCCATCATCTACTTATTACTTCCCAATGCCTTCCTCTAGGCCCAAATAATGGTGAAGTGTCATGTAGTCGACGTTCACATGACACCACTAGAGGATAGACAACATACATCTGACGTCTACTACACGCTTCTATTCCTGTAGACAGTGTTGGGCCTCCAAGAGCAGAGGTTTGTAGGACAGCGGCAAATTTCCCTTAAGTGAGTAACCCAAGGTTTATCGAACTCAGGGAAGTGGAGGTTGAACGTACCCCTTTCAAGCAACCCTGCAATTAAGAAACAAGAACTCTCTTGTGTCCCCAACACACCAAATACACTTGTCAGATGTATAGGTGCACTAGTTCGGCGAAGAGATGGTAAAATATGGATGATAGGAGTGGCAAAGCAAAGTAATATAAATCTGTAATAAAAAGTGCAGCAAGCAAACAAGTGGTAAACGTGAGCACAAATGGTATTGCAATGGTGGAAACAAGGCCTAGGCTTCATACTTTCACTAGTGGCAACTCCCAACAACATTAACATACTCGAATCACATGATATTTCCCATAATGGAGACGCACTCGGAGGTCATTCCTTTGTGGTCAAGAGAGGACGAGAATTGTGTAGGGCTACAAAAGCACACCTCTAAGTTCGTAGTTCTCAACCTATGGATTTCCCAATGTCACCGCGGCCATCCAAAGAGAGTACCACAATCACCACAACATATCTCAAGGATAGTCAAAGACAAGCACCAAGAGACTCTCAATCTTCAATCAACACACAAAAGAGGAAATCACTCATGAAAATATTCTTCTAATCCATGTCCAATAGACCGCTGTCACCTTGGTCTCGGGGATTATACTAGATAAAGACAAGTGAGTACATCAATCCAATACATAGAGGAAGGGGAAATATCATGGGATCACCCTAGATTAACATAGCCTATGATCACAACGAAGATCACATCATGGGAGAGAGAATTGACCACATAGCTACTGGTAGAAACCTCAGCCCCGAGAAGGAACTACTCCCGCATCATGGAGGGAGGAAGCAACGTCGATGGAGATGAATCCGGGGGCATTTCCCCGTCCCGGCAGGATGCCGGCACAGGAATTCTGGTCCCCCGAAACTTGGTGGCGATGGCGGCGGATATCGGAAGAGCTTCTGGAGAAAAGGGTTCTGGAATCAGGGTTTCCGCGACGGGTGGTAAATATATGCCAAAGGGGGTCACCAGAGGCGGAGAGGGGGGCCCAGGCGCCCCCCCGGCGCGGCCAGGGGTGGGGCCGCGTGGGCTGGCCGCCTGGGCTGCCCCTGGCTCCCCTCTGGCCCCACTTCTGGCGCGTGGAAGCTTCTGGAGCGCTGATTTTTTATATATTTTTCCCGGAATTTTTCTGGCAATTTAAGTAATGGGAAAACCTGAAATACAAAAATAGCAGAAAACAGAAACTGGCACTGGGGTGCACTGAGTTAATAGGTTAGTCCAAATATGATCAAAAGTGTATGGAAGTGCATAAATATCATAGCAATATCACACAAAAGAAGCATGGAGCAAGCAGAAATTATAGATACGTTTTGGACGTATCAACATCCCCAAGCTTAATTCCTGCTCGTCCTCGAGTAGGTAAATGATAACAAGCATAATTTCTGTGGTGACATGCTACCAAATAGTCTTTCACAATCACATGACAAATGCTTATTGAGATAATGAATCTTTAGTAATTAAGTTACCTCATGAGAATATCACAAAGAACTGAAAGTTTACAATACGATACTGAAACACCCAGTAGATTTGTAGTGAGCATGGTGTGCAAACATGACAAAGTGATACCTCGCTTTCCCCCTTTAGTGAAGCAAAACATAAATGCAGGAGCACCTCCGAAGTTTAAGTGACGACTAGATACAATGATTTCAGAATAAGCGCTATCACAATCATGCAGAAGACAATGGTACTTTGGGACAATGCACATTACACTCAGAATGACAATCATGCTCTCAATAGTTGGTGCTTTGAAGAAAGAAGGTGGAGACTCAACATAAAAGTAAAAGAATGGCCCTTCGCAGAGGGAAGCAGGGATTACTCATGTGCTAGAGCTTTTTATTTTGAAAACATAGAAACAATTTTGTCAACGGTAGTAATACTTCATATGTGTTATGCATAAGACATCCTATAAGTTGCAAGCCTCATGCATCAAATACCAATAGTGCTCGCACCTTGTCCTAATTAGCTCGGATTTCCATGGATTATCATTGCATTACATATGTTTCAACCAAGTGTCACAAAGGGATACCTCTATGTCACCTGTACAAAGGTCCAAGGAGATAGATCACATTTGATTTCTCGTTTTTGATAGATCTCAACTTGAGGACATCCATAACGTGACAACATAGAAAATAGATAATGGACTCCTCTTTAATGCTTACGCATTAAACAACAGATAATATTCTCATAAGAGATTGAGGATTAATGTCCAAGCTGAAACTTCCACCATGATACATGACTTTGGTTGGCGGCCCAATGTTCTTCTCTAACAATATGCATACTCAAACCATTCAACTCATGGCAAATCACCCTTACTTCAGACAAGACGAACATGCATAGCAACTCACATGATATTCAACAAAAGTGTAACAGTTGATGGCGTCCCCAGAAACATGGATACCGCTCAACAAGCAACTTATAAGAAATAAGATACATAAGCGACATATTCTTTAACACAATAGTTTTTAAGCTACTTTCCCATGAGCTATGTATTGCAAAAACAAGGAATTATTTTGAAGGTTTTAAAGGTAGCACATGTAAATTTACTTGGAGTGGCGGTGAAATACCACATATAGGTAGGTATGGTGGACTCATATGGCATAACTGGTTTCAAGGATTTTGGATGCACAAGCAGTCAGACCGCTTAGTACAGGTGAAGGCTAGCAAAAGACTGGGAGCGACCAACTAAGAGAGCAATGACGGCCATAATCATGCAGAGCGACAAAGCAACATTGAATCGGGCATGGAAGTTATATCGCTACTCAGAAATTAAAGATCATCAAGGCTTGATACACTTTCTTTACAGTCTTAAATATGCGCGAGCATATGCCAAGTCAATGAAAATAAATTCTTGGAGGAAGATATCACTAAACCATACCACATCATAGGCAAACAAATCATGCTGGTACTTCAATAACACATTAAGAACCCCCAGCTATTTGAGACTAACCATAAGAAAACATGAACTACTAAGCACCATTATGCACATAGCATTTTTATCATAGACATATCAACCAGTGCCACAGAAGCCAACTCTCTTAACAAGATAAGCATGATAACTCAACAGAGTTCCAGAAGCAACAACCTAAACAAAAGCTCTTAAAAAGATAAGCATGAAAACTAAGAGCTAAGCATGACAGCAGCTATGAAAAGATAAAGAACACACACAAGAAGATACGCATGCAAGCCTATGTTGTGTTCTACAGTGGAGTGGAGCGTGTTTCTCTCCCAAACAATGAAGGCTAGGATCTAACTTGTTATGAACAGCAAGCAAAGCTAAAGAAAACTAAAAAGGAAACTAAGAGCAAGACGCTCCAAGCATAGCACATAACGCATGAAGTGATTAAAATATAGTGGAACGAAAGACGAACTGATAATTGTTGATGGAGAAGGGGATGCACGGGGGCATCCCCAAGCTTAGACGCTTGAGTCTTCTTGAATATTTCTTGGGGGTGCACGGGGGCATCCCCAAGCTTGAGCGTTTGACCCTCCTGAATCTTCTTTTATCATCTTCCCTTGCACACTTGAAAACTCCCTTCATACACAACTCATCATAATCTGATTAGCGAGGTTAGTACCCATAATAAAATAATTTTTCCCTATTGGAAATAAGGATAATCTTGAAGAGCTACTGTTTCTCAAGATTGCCAAAAGGCTTTTGCAAAGAAAAAGCAAGCTCAAGGTTTGCAAAACGAAGAAAAGGCAAAACAGGACAGAATCTGTGAAAAACAGACCAGCAGGTAGTAAATAATTTTTCGGGGCACTTCTGCAACTCAAATCATAAAACTCAGAATAGACGCTCGAAAGCCAATTGTATAGAGTATGCTGTCAAAAAATTTCAGATCAAAAAGATGATCTGGTGATTTTATACGAATTTTTCTGTCCAAGGACAGAATCTGTTTTCTGGACAGCACGTCACAACTTTTGAACTTTCTTGCAATCGGAGGCTAAACTTGGCACAAAGCTGAAAAATAAAGATACAATGATGTTGCTACAGTAGTAACAAACATCAAGACCACTAAAAACTGAAAGAACAAATTGAAAGCAAAGATAACCAGGGTTGTCTCCCTAGAGCTCTTTCTTTATAGCCATAAAGATAGGCTTAAGACTTTAATGATGCTCTCGTAGGAATAAGAGTTGAAGAACAAAAGAGAGCATCAAGAAGCAAATACCAAACACATTTAAGCCTAACATGCTTCCTATGCATAGGAATATTGCAATAGAATAATTCATTGAAGCACAAAGCAATAAGCATAGGAAGACAAAACAAGTGCAGCTTCAAAACCTTCAACATAAAGAGAGGGAACTTGATATTATTGAAATATCTATAAGCATATGTTCCCTTCTCATAATAATTTCCAGTGGGATCACGAATAAACTCAACAATATAAGCATCACATAAAGCATTGTTTCCCTGATCCACATGCAAAAAGGTACTCTTACTCTCCACATAAGCATAATCTTTCTCATTGGTAATAGTGGGAGTAGGACTATCATAAACAACTTGAACATTATAGATTAATTGTGTGTTAGGAAGATGGTGTTCAACAAGGGAGTAATTCTCTCCATGATTATGACAAGTTTCATAAGGATAATTTCTCCTTATGTCATAGGTACCTTTATAATCACTATAGATTGGAGTTATAACATCATCATAGTAGAGAAGAGCATTATCATTGCTAGCAACTATATTTGTAAACATGTTGTCTTTATTCTTACTAGCAAAAGAATTATCAATTATCACATCACTAGTGGGTAAAGGATTTGCAATCCTATCATCCCCAAGCTTAGAGCTTTCCATAACATCACTTTCAGAGTTGGTACCAAAAAGATTTTCAAGATCATAAGTAGCATTATCATCATTTTCCCAATCACAATAAGTAACATGCATATCATAATCAAAATCATCTTCAATAGTACCTACGGACGTATCATCAAGATGATAATTAAGGCAATAAACTTCACCTTCTTCTTTAAACTTACAACCGTTAGGATAAAAGTTGATGGGAGGAATATGCTCAGGCCAGGTTGATACCCATTCTTCTTCCTTCTTGCTCCTCTTCCTCCTCCTCTTCTTTTTCTTCTTCTTCACCTTAGGAGGGAGTGGTTGGAGATGAAGCTTCTCCACATATCATGGTTTATCATTAGAAACAATAGGGGAAACTTGGGAGAAACTCTCCTTTTTATTAGCAGAAATATAAGAGACATTTTTATACTTTGGTAAAGTTCCCTTCTTTCTAATCTTACTTATGTAATCATTTTTATGGCAATTAACAACACAATAGAGATGGCAATTTTGCAAAGTGTTTTTTATTCCTATGGCATTAACATCTAGCCAAGAAGTTTTTTCTGATAACTCTTCACACATCAAAAATAACATAAGCTCATCATAAAGATCAGGGGTGATCATGTTATCACACAACTGGTTAACAGTTATGTTTTGAAAGTGCATGCATTGAAAATTAAAGTGACCCTCTATACAGCAAAGTTCACAAGTAAAAGGATAAAGGTCACACAATTCTCTAGCAATTTCATTTAAATCTTTGACCCAAGTGATTGTTCTTTCATGCTTATGTTGCTTACAATACTTCTCTTCTTCAATCATAGGCCTTTCACAAGGTCTATCCACTCCACAAAAATTAACATGCTTATATAAAACTTCATTTTTAGGAATTGGATCATGCATGTTGCAATCATCATGAAAAATTTCATTTTCTTTGCAAATCTCTTTAAAAGGTTCATGATGCTTGATCCAATCCTCCTTAGGCATATTAAGATGTGAAGCAAAAGATTTGAGGAAATCAACAAGGAGTTGAGAATCAAGCCCAAACTTAGCGCTAAACTTATTAAAACTTGTAGTTTCAACAAAGCACTTAATGCAATCATACTCATAAATTATACCTGACTTTTTACCTTTGTCGATCTCCCAATCTTCAGTGTTGCGTTGAATTCTTTCAAGGAGTTCCCATTTAGCATCAATCTTTTCGTTTGTGAAAGAACCCATAGAGGAAGCATCGAGGAAATCTTTATCCTGTCGAGAGAGCCTCGCATAGAAATTAGTAATAATCATATCTTTGGGGAGCCCATGGTTAGGACATTTTAGCATTAACGTTTTCAGTCTCCCCCAAGCTTGAGCTATGCTCTCTCCGTCATGAGGATAGAAATTATAAACATAATTCCTATTCTCATGGACTTCATGAAGAGGATAAAACTTGGAGTAAAAGAGAGACTGGATCTCTTCCCAATCCAGCAGGTGAGAGTCATCTAGTAGCCTATACCATTCCAATGCTTTTCCTTTCAGTGACAAGGCAAATAATTTCCTCATGACTCCATCTCTTGTCAAACCTGAAATCTTAAACAACTCACAAAGTTCTGTAAGTTTCAACAAATGAATACTAGGATTGACTGTCCCATCATAACAATTATTCCTAATTATTTCAATTATCCCAAGTGGTATTTGGAACGGGATACATTCAGTAGGTGGAGGAGACTTCTCTACCACGGGTGTGGTAAAGCGGCCTTCCCCAAGGAGCGAACTAAGAGTGCGGTTTTCCATAAACATAACTAGTGAAACTAAAAACAAGAAACGAAAAGATTTAATTTCAAGATCTAGAGAAGGTACCTTCACTTACCTCACTTCCCCGGCAACGGCGCCAGAAATAGCTTGATGTCTACTACACGCTTCTATTCCTGTAGACAGTGTTGGGCCTCCAAGAGCAGAGGTTTGTAGGACAGCAGCAAATTTCCCTTAAGTGAGTAACCCAAGGTTTATCGAACTCAGGGAAGTGGAGGTTGAACGTACCCCTTTCAAGCAACCCTGCAATTAAGAAACAAGAAGTCTCTTGTGTCCCCAACACACCAAATACACTTGTCAGATGTATAGGTGCACTAGTTCGGCGAAGAGATGGTAAAATATGGATGATAGGAGTGGCAAAGCAAAGTAATATAAATCTGTAATAAAAAGTGCAGCAAGCAAACAAGTGGTAAACGTGAGCACAAATGGTATTGCAATGGTGGAAACAAGGCCTAGGCTTCATACTTTCACTAGTGGCAACTCCCAACAACATTAACATACTTGAATCACATGATATTTCCCATAATGGAGACGCACTCGGAGGTCATTCCTTTGTGGTCAAGAGAGGACGAGAATTATGTAGGGCTACAAAAGCACACCTCTAAGTTCGTAGTTCTCAACCTATGGATTTCCCAATGTCATCGCGGCCATCCAAAGAGAGTACCACAATCACCACAACATATCTCAAGGATAGTCAAAGACAAGCACCAAGAGACTCTCAATCTTCAATCAACACACAAAAGAGGAAATCACTCATGAAAATATTCTTCTAATCCATGTCCAATAGACCGCTGTCACCTTGGTCTCGGGGATTATACTAGATAAAGACAAGTGAGTACATCAATCCAATACATAGAGGAAGGGGAAATATCATGGGATCACCCTAGATTAATATAGCCTATGATCACAACGAAGATCACATCATGGGAGAGAGAATTGACCACATAGCTACTGGTAGAAACCTCAGCCCCGAGGAGGAACTACTCCCGCATCATGGAGGGAGGAAGCAACGTCGATGGAGATGAATTCGGGGGCACTTCCCCGTCCCGGCAGGATGCCGGCACAGGAATTCTGGTCCCCCGAAACTTGGTGGCGATGGCGGCGGAGATCGGAATAGCTTCTGGAGAAAAGGGTTCCGGAATCAGGGTTTCCGCGCCGGGTGGTAAATATATGCCAAAGGGGGTCACCAGAGGCGGAGAGGGGGGCCCAGGCGCCCCCCCCCGGCGCGGCCAGTGGTGGGGCCGCGTGGGCTGGCCGCCTGGGCTGCCCCTGGCTCCCCTCTGGCCCCACTTCTGGCGCGTGGAAGCTTCTGGAGCGCTGATTTTTTATATATTTTTCCCGGAATTTTTCTGGCAATTTAAGTAATGGGAAAACCTGAAATACAAAAACAGCAGAAAACAGAAACTGGCACTGGGGTGCACTGAGTTAATAGGTTAGTCCAAATATGATCAAAAGTGTATGGAAGTGCATAAATATCATAGCAATATCACACAAAAGAAGCATGGAGCAAGGAGAAATTATAGATACGTTTTGGACGTATCAACATCTCATCAAAATATCGAACGAATACCAAATTCACATGACTACTTATAGCAAGACTTCTCACATGTCCTCAGGAACAAAAGTAACTACTCACAAGACATAATATTGTTCATGATCAGAGGGGTATTAAAATGCATAATGGATCTGAACATATGATCTTCCACCAAGTAAACCAAGTAGCATTAACTACAAGGAGTAATCAACACTACTAGCAACCCACAGGTACCAATATGAGGTTTGGGTACAAAGATTGGATACAAGAGATGAACTAGGGTTTGAGAGGAGATGGTGCTGGTGAAGATGTTGATGAAGATAACCCTCCCCGAGATGGGAGAGTTGTTGATGATGACGGCGGTGACGATTTCCCCCTCCCGGAGGGAAGTATCCTCGACAAAACGGCTCTACCGGAGCCCTAGATTGGTTTCCGCCAAGGTTCCGCCTCGAGACGGCGGTGTCTGGTCCCGAAAGCCTCCTTCTGATTTTTTTCCAGGTCAAAACACCTCATATAGGAGAATATGGGCATCGGGGGGCATCTGGTGGCCCACGAGACAAGGGGTGCGCCCCCCATCCTCGTGGACAGGTGGTGGCCCCCCTGGTGAATCTCTTTCGCCAGATATTTTTTATATTTTCTGAAACGGTGTCCCGTGGAGTTTCGGAGCTTTTTGAGTTGTGCAGAATAGGTTTCCAGTGTTTGCTCCTTTTCCAGCCCAGAATTCAAGCTGCCGGCATTCTCCCTCTTTATGTAAACCTTTTAAGTAAGAAAGAAAAGGCATAAGTATTGTGGCATAATGTATAATAATAGCCCATAGTGCAATAAATATCAACATAAAAGCATGATGCAAAATGGACGTATCAACTCCCCCAAGCTTAGACCTCGCTTGTCCTCAAGCGAAAGCCGATATCAAAAAATATGTCCATATGTTTAGAGATAGAGGTGTCGATAAAAATAAAATACGGACATGATGGCATCATGATCATTCTTATAAGAGCAACACATATATATTGTAAAATTATTCTTAAGCTAAAGTAACAATTCATTCACAATGTCAAGTATGAATCAGAAACTTCATTGAAAACCTACAAATTATGATCTCGGGCATTGAAGCAATTGCAATTTATCGTAACATCAGAAAGAGTCAACATAAGAGCTTTTCAGCAAGCCTACATTCTCAACTATCATATAGTCTTTCACAATTGCTCACACTCACGCAATACTTATGGTAATGGAGTTTTAATCGGACACAGAGAAAGATTGGGGCTTATGGTGTTGCCTCCCAACCTCTTAACTCAAGGGTAATGTCAACAGTAATAGACCATGATAACTTACATCCAATTGGGTATATATGTCAGGATCTTTCCAACATAGTGTGCTTGCCAAAGGATAAAATTTAAAAGGAAAGGTGATTTTCACCTTGACTCTTATAAGGCAGAGATATAAGATAGGCCCTTCGCAGAGGGAAGCAGAGGTTGTTGATACGTCTCCAACGTATCTATAATTTTTTATTGTTCCATGCTATTATTTATGATGTTTTGGATGTTTAATGGGCTTTATTATACACTTTTATATTATTTTGGGGGACTAACCTATTAACCCAAAGGCCCAGTCCAGATGGTTGTTTTTGCCTATTTCAGGGTTTTACAGAAAAGGAATATCAAACGGAGTCCAAACAGAATGAAATCTTCGGGAGAGATATTTTTGGAGCGATATCTTCACGGGAGACTTGAGAACCACGGAATAGGGCACACGTGGCATCCACGAGGGTGGGGGCCGCGCCCCCTACCCCTGGGCGCGCCCCCCTGCCTCGTGGGCCCCATGTTGCTCCCCCGATGCCCTCCTTCCTCCTATATATACCCATGTACCCTGAAAACAACGAAGCAACAGAGAAAACCCTGATTCCACCGCCGCAACCTTCTGTTCCCGTGAGATCCCATCTTGGGGCCTGTTCCGGAGCTCCGCCGGAGGGGGGATCTTCCACGGAGTGCTTCTACACCAACACCATCGCCTCACCATGAGTTGTGAGTAGTTTACCACAAACCTTCGGGTCCATAGTTAGTACCTAGATGGATTCTTCTCTCTTTTTGGATCTCAATACCAAGTTCTCCTCGGTCTTCGAGGAGATCTATTCGATGTAATCTTTTTGCGATGTGTTTGTCGAGATCCGATGAATTGTGGGTTTATGATCAAGATTATCTATGAGAAATATTTGGTTCTTCTCTGAATTGTTTTATGTATGATTATAATATCCTCGCAACTCTCTTCGAATTTTCGGTTTGGTTTGGCCTACTAGATCTATAGTTCTTGCAATGGGAGAAGTGCTTGGCTTTGGGTTCAATCTTGCGGTGTCCTTTCCCAGTGACAGCAGGGGCAGCAAGGCATGTATAGTATTGTTGCCATCGAGGATAAAAAGATGGGGTTTATATCATATTGCTTGAGTTTATCCCTCTACATCATGTCATCTTGCTTAAAGCATTACCATGTTCTTATGAACTTAATACTCTGATACGTCCAAAACGTATCTATAATTTCTGCTTGCTCCATGCCTCTTTTGGGAGATATTGCTATGATATTTATACACTTCCATACACTTTTGATCATATTTGGACTAACCTATTAACTCAGTGCACCCCAGTGCCAGTTTCTGTTTTTTGCTGTTTTTGTATTTCAGGTTTTCCCATTACGTAAACTGCCAGAAAAATCCCAGAAAAATTATATAAAAAATCAGCGTTCCAGAAGTTTCCCGGCACCCGAAGTAGAGCCGGAGGGGGGCCACCAGGGCTCCAGGCGCCCTGGTGGCGCGGCCCCCCTCCTGGCCGCGCCGGGGGGCGCCTGGGACC
Source organism: Secale cereale (assembly GCA_902687465.1). Lineage (NCBI taxonomy): Eukaryota > Viridiplantae > Streptophyta > Magnoliopsida > Poales > Poaceae > Secale > Secale cereale. The sequence goes on along the minus strand of LR738709.1, from coordinate 52,337,654 downwards.
CCCAGGCCTCCGCTGATGCCCCCCTTTGGCATATATTTATCTCGTGTCCCGAAACCCTCGAGACGGGAACCCTTTTTCGCGATCTCATCTCTGTTCCGCCGCCGCCGCGCTTCCAAGATCGGGAGCACCAGGAGAACTCTTCCCGGCACCCTGCCGGAGGGGACGATCACCACTTGGAGCCTCTCCACCACCATGGACGCCTCCCGGATGAGTTGTGAGTAGTCTCCTTTGGACCATGGGTCCATGACCAGTAGCTATGTGATGTTCTCCTCCCGTTCTTGTGCTTCACTAATTAGACCTCGTGAGCTGCCCTACATGATCGAGGCACATATGTAATCCTTATGCTGTTGCTATGATGAGTTTGCTGGGATCCGATGAATTGTGAGATTATGTTCAGATTGTGTTTGAGTAATATATTTGATCTACCTCTTTTATATTTATGTTCGTAAGTAATTCTTGCATGTTCTCCGTTGCTATTTATTGCTTTGGCCAAGTAGTAGGTAGTGACTCCAAGAGGGAACGTTATGCTTGATTGTGGGTTCATGCCCCTCGATGACTAGTTTGAGTGACAGAAAATGAGTCTAGGGGATGTGTTGTTGCCACAAGGGGGAAAACAACGGTGCTTGTGCCCGCGGGTGCAAGGATTGTTTACTTTACGCAAAGTTCTTTTAATGCAGTTGTCTGTTGCTTTGAGTTTACACTATGGGTGGGACTCGCAACTTAATACCAGCGAGATGTTCTGGATAGATATATCAAGGTGGATGATTAGTAGTAGATGCAGATGGATTTCGGTCTACTTGCCTTGGCGTACCGCCCATGCTTTGAACCTCTACCTTTCTTGCAACATAGTTAGCATTGGTTTGCGCACATGGTTCTGTCAATTGCCTAGCTGTAATTCGTTTACCTCACATAGCTGTTTTATCGTCTTTTTGGAGAGAGACATCACTAGTGAACATCATGGGACCCCGGTCCATATTACCATCACTGATCACATCCGCTATTTACTTTCCGCTTTTATTTACTATTTGCAGCAAAACATATCACTATTATCACTTGCGTTTGATCCTTTGTAAACGACAAGGCCGGAGGGATTGACAACCTCTCTGTACTCGTTGGGAGCAAAGTTATTTGTATCTGTGTGCAGGTCCACGTTGATTGCTAATATCTGGCGCCGTTAGCAGTTGACACCTTCTTGTTGAAACTGGGAGTCTCAGGGGAAATCGATCCTTGGTATCTTTGCCAAGGGAAAACTTCCGCTACACTGCATCTCAAACCTTCCACTTGGGGTAACCAACGAGGGGCGAGAAGCCATCAAGCAAAGTTTTTTGGCGCCGTTGCCGGGGACTCCACTCTTCAAGATAGGGGAGTTGCACGCTATCTTTTATCTTTGCTTTTTAGTCTTGTTAGTTTACCTTTCAGTTTTGCTTTAGTATCTTTTATCTAAAATCACAAAAATAGTTATCTTGCTTGCTTGCTACTATGGGTTCCACCGAGAACACCAAGTTGTGTGACTTCACTAGTCACAACAACGATGACTTTATCTGCACACCCATCACTACACCTGCCACTTCAGCACCTTCGTATGAAATTAAACCTGCTTTACTGAACTTAGTCATGAAAGATCAATTCTCCGGTGCTGGAGATGATGCTGCTTTACACTTAAACAATTTTGTTGAACTTTGTGATATGCAAAAGTACCAAGAAATAGATGGTAATATTGTTAAGCTTAAGCTTTTTCCTTTCTCCTTGAGAGGAGGAGTTAAAATTTGGTTTCAATCTTTGCCTAGAAATAGCATAGATTCATGGGACAAGTGCAAAGATGCTTTTATTGGAAAATACTATCCACCTGCTAAAATTATCCAACTAAGAAGTAACATAATGAATTTTAAACAATTGGATAATGAACACGTTGCCCAAGCTTGGGAACGTATGAAATCTCTTATCAAGAACTGCCCTACTCATGGTTTGACTACTTGGATGGTTATCCAAACTTTTTATGCAGGCTTGAACTTTACCTCGCGGAACTTGTTAGATTCGGCCGCGGGAGGAACCTTTATGTCAACTACACTTGGTGCTGCCACGAAGCTTCTCGATGAGATGATGACCAACTATTCCCAATGGCACACCGAACGCGCTCCAACAGGTAGGAAGGTAAACTCTGTCGAGGAGATTTCCTCCCTAAATGAAAAAGTTGACTTGGTCATGTCTCTACTTTCCAAGCAATCTTCTATTGATCCTCGTGATGTTCCTTTAAATTCTTTGATTGCTCAAGAACAAGTAGATGTGAACTTTATCTCTAGAAACAATTTTAATAACAATGCTTATAGGAGTAATTTTGGTAGCAATCCTAGACCGTTCCCCTCTAATTCTTATGGGAACAACAATGCTTATCCTAGCACCAAGAACTCCACTACTGAACTAGAGATTATGCTTAAAGATTTCATCACTACCCAAAAAGCCTTCAATAAGAGTGTAGAAGAAAAACTAAACAAACTAGATGATCTCTCTTCGAAGGTAGACAATTTAGCCCATGAGGTAGAATTGCTTAAAATTAGAACTTCTCCCCTTGAGGAGAGGAAGGTCACTCCTATGAATGCTATTCAAGTGCAAATTAATGAAAACATTAGGATGATGGCTAAACTTAAAGAGAGATGGGCTAGAGAAAGGGAGGAAGAAGATAGAATTAAGAACCTTCCTACCCACCACACTGTTGCTACTATCCAAGTTGTTGAGGATATCCAAACTCTTAGCACCCAATGCACTCCTGGTCCCATTGGACCTATTAATGGTGATGCTATGACTATAGAAACTACCAAACAAGTGAACCTAAAGGACACCACTACCACTTTACTTGATAGTAGTGACCTTGATTTTGATAATTGCACTCTTACCGAAGTTATTGATTTCCTTCACAAGATGTCTAGAAATCCCCGCACTAGCACGCTTAACCTTGCCTTCACGGAGCATATCACTAATGCTCTCATCAAAGCTAGGGAGGAGAAACTTAGAGTAGAAGCCTCCATACCTAGAAAGCTAGAAGATGGTTGGGATCCTATGATAAAAATTAAGTTGAATAACTTCTCTTGCTATGCTTTATGTGATGTTGGAGCCAGTACCTCCGTTATGCCCAAAAGAATATATGATATGTTTAAATTGAAACCTTTTGATTCTTGTTCTTTAGGTGTTCGTCTTGTTGATTCTTCCATAAAGAAACCTTTGGGGAGGATCGACGATGTTCTTATCATTGTCAATGACAATTATGTTCCCGTTGATTTTACTATTATGGATATTGAATGTGAACCTTCGTGTCCAATTATTTTGGGACGTCCTTTTCTACGCACCGTTGGTGCCATCATTGACATGAAAGAGGGGAATATAAGATTCCAATTTCCTCTCAAGAAAGGGATGGAACACTTCCCTCGAAAGAAGATTAAGTTACCTTTTGAGTCCGCTATACGGGCTAGCTATTCTTTTACTCTTGATAAGACTTGATCTCTTTGCATTATGCCTAGCTTAAAGGCATAAAAGAAAGCGCTTTTGGGAGGCAGCCCACAATGAATAAAATTTTATTTTGCTTTTGTTGTGTCTTGATGTTGTTACTACAGTAGCATCACCATTGTATCTTTGCTTTTCAACTTTGTGCCAAGTGTAGCCTCTGATTGCAAGAAAGTTCAAAAGTTGTGACGTGCTGTCCAGGAAACAGATTCTGTCCTTGGATAGAAAAATTCGTATAAAATCACCAGATCATCTTTTTGGTCTGAATTGTTTCGACAGCGTGCTCTATACAATTGTCTTTCGTGCGTCTGTTCTGAGTTTTTTGATTAGAGTTGCAGAAGTGCCCCGAACAAATCATTTACTACCTGCTGTTCTGTTTTTCACAGATTCTGTCCAGTTTTGCCTTTCCTTCATTTTGCAAACCTTGAGCTTGCTTTTTCTTTGCAAAAACCTTTTGGCAATCTTGAGAAACAATAGACCTTCAAGAATATCCTTATTTCCAGCAAGGAACAATTATTTTATTATGGGTACTAACCTCGCTAATCAGATTATGATGAGTTATGTATGAAGGGAGTTTTCAAGTGTGCGAGGGAAGATGATAAAAAGATTCAGGAGTGTCAAACGCTCAATCTTGGGGATGCCCCCATGCACCCCCAAGAAATATTCAAGCAGACTCAAGCGTCTAAGCTTGGGGATGCCCCCGTGCATCCCCTTCTCCATCAACATTATCAGTTCGTCTCTCGTTCCACTATATTTTTATCACTTCATGTGTTATGTGCTATGCTTGGAGCGTCTTGCTTTTAGTTTCCTTTTTAGTTTTCTTTAGCTTTTCATAACGAGTCGGAACTCAGCTTTCTTTGTGTGGGAGAGAAACATGCTCCACTTCTACCTAGAACATAACATAGAAATTTCATGTCTATCTTTGCTGTGTGTGTTCTTTGTCTTTCAATAGCTACTATCATGTTCAGCTCTTAGTTTTCATGCTTATCTTTTTAAAGAGCTTTTGTTTAGTTGGTTGCTTGAACTCTCTTTAGTTATCATGCTTATCTTATTAAGAGAGTTTGCTTCTGTTGCATTGGTTGATATGTCTATGATAAAAATGCTACGTGCATAATGGTGCTTAGTAGTTCATGTTTTCTTATGGTTAGTCTCAAATAGCTGGGGGGTTCCCAATGTGTTATTGGAGTACCAACATGATTTGTTTGCCTATGATGTGGTATGGTTTAGTAATATCTTCCTTCAAGAATTTATTTTGATTGACTTGGCGTATGCTCACGCATATTTAAGACTGTAAAGAAAGTCTGTCAAGCCTTGATGATCTTTTGTTTCCGAGTAGCGATATAACTTCCATTACTAATTCAATGTTGCTTTGTCGCTCTGCATGATTATGACCGTCATTGCTCTTTTAGTTGGTCGCTCCCAGTCTTTTGCTAACCTTCGCCTGTACTAAGCGGACTGACTGCTTGTGCATCCAAAATCCTTTAAACCAGTTATGCCATATGAGTCCACCATACCATCCTATACATGGTATTTACCTGCCATTCCTAACGGAGACTTTCATGTACCATCTCGAAATTATTCAAAAAAAAATGCATTTCTGTTTTGTGCCTCTGTTTTAAGTTCATGAGGAAGTAGTAGTTAATTCATGATCTTTTTAAGTTGGACAAGCTTCACCCCGGGATTGCATGTCTAATGTGCAAACCCATAATACGAGAAGGAACTGGCAAAGAGTGCGCCCGGCTCAAAAATAATATAACAAATAAACCCTCCTTCACGCTTTGTTCATGAGAAATCAGAAAACTTTGGCAGTGATAAACAAAGGAGATTAAGAGGATGTGATCATCCTCATTCGGGAGCCATTCCTCGAAACTTGTCCATCTCAAGAAGTGATTGAGTTGTCTGCTAGCATTCGTTGACGAAACATGCATAATCTAAAAAAATAATTATTACTTCTGTTTTTAAAACCAAGAGCTCTGGTACATGCTTTGTCTTTGTTTCCGACTACGGGTTTTCAACCTTGCCAACAAAAGCCACGGTTCGAGAGTCTCCACCTTCTTTTAAGGCACCAACTACTGAGACCATGATTGTCATTCTGAGTGTAATGTGCATTGTCCCAAAGTAGCATTGTCTTTTGCATGATTGTGATATTGTTTATTTTGAAATCATTGTATCTAGTCATCACTTAAACCTTGGAGGTGCCCCTGCATTTATGTTTTGCTTCACTAAAGGGGGCAAGCGAGATATCGCTTTATCATATTTGCACACCATGTTCATTACAAATCTATTTGATGTTTCAGTATCAACTTGTAAAACTTTCAGTTCTTTGTGATTTTCTCATGAGGCAACTTAATTACTACAGATTCATTGTCTCAGTAAGCTTTTTTCATGTGACTATGAAAAAGTCCTATATGGTTAATAGCATGTCACCACAGAAATTATTCTTCCTATCATTTACCTACTCGAGGACGAGCAGGAATTAAGCTTGGGGATGTTGATACGTCCAAAACGTATCTATAATTTCTGCTTGCTCCATGCCTCTTTTGGGTGATAGTGCTATGATATTTATACACTTCCATACACTTTTGATCATATTTGGACTAACCTATTAACTCAGTGCACCCCAGTGCCAGTTTCTGTTTTTTGCTGTTTTTGTATTTCAGGTTTTCCCATTACGTAAACTGCCAGAAAAATCCCGGAAAAATTATATAAAAAATCAGCGTTCCAGAAGCTTCCCGGCACCCGAAGTAGAGCCGGAGGGGGGCCACCAGGGCTCCAGGCGCCCTAGTGGCGCGGCCCCCCTCTTGGCCGCGCCGGGGGGGCGCCTAGGCCCCCCAGGCCTCCGCTGATGCCCCCCTTTGGCATATATTTATCTCGTGTCCCGAAACCCTCGAGACGGGAACCCTTTTTCGTGATCTCATCTATGTTCCGCCGCCGCCGCGCTTCCAAGATCGGGAGCACCAGGAGAACTCTTCCCGGCACCCTGCCGGAGGGGAGGATCACCACCGGGAGCCTCTCCACCACCATGGACGCCTCCCGGATGAGTTGTGAGTAGTCTCCCTTGGACCATGGGTCCATGACCAGTAGCTATGTGATGTTCTCCTCCCGTTCTTGTGCTTCACTAATTAGACCTCGTGAGCTGCCCTACATGATCGAGGCACATATGTAATCCTTATGTTGTTGCTATGATGAGTTTGCTGGGATCCGATGAATTGTGAGATTATGTTCAAATTGTGTTTGAGTAATATATTTGATCTACCTCTTTTATATTTATGTTCGTAAGTAATTCTTGCATGTTCTCCGTTGCTATTTATTGCTTTGGCCAAGTAGTAGGTAGTGACTCCAAGAGGGAATGTTATGCTTGATTGTGGGTTCATGCCCCTCGATGACTAGTTTGAGTGACAGAAACATGAGCCTAGGGGATGTGCTGTTGCCACAAGGGGGAAAACAACGGTGCTTGTGCCCGCGGGTGCAAGGATTGTTTACTTTACGCAAAGTTCTTTTAATGCAGTTGTCTGTTGCTTTGAGTTTACACTATGGGTGGGACTCGCAACTTAATACCAGCAAGATGTTCTGGATAGATATCTCAAGGTGGATGATTAGTAGTAGATGCAGATGGATTTCGGTCTACTTGCCTTGGCGTACCGCCCATGCTTTGAACCTCTACCTTTCTTGCAACATAGTTAGCATTGGTTTGCGCTCATGGTTCTGTCAATTGCCCAGCTGTAATTCGTTTACATCACATAGCTGTTTTATCGTCTTTTGGGAGAGAGACATCACTAGTGAACATCATGGGACCCCGGTCCATATCACCATCACTGATCACATCCGCCATTTACTTTCCGCTTTTATTTACTATTTGCAGCAAAACCTATCACTATTATCACTTGCGTTTGAACCTTTGTAAACGACAAGGCCGGAGGGATTGACAACCTCTCTGTACTCGTTGGGAGCAAAGTTATTTGTATCTGTGTGCAGGTCCACGTTGATTGCTAATATCTGGCGCCGTTAGCAGTTGACACCTTCTTGTTGAAACTGGGAGTCTCAGGGGAAATCGATCCTTGGTATCTTTGCCAAGGGAAAACTTCCTCTACACTGCATCTCAAACCTTCCACTTTGGGTAACCAACGAGGGGCGAGAAGCCATCATACTCTAGATGCATGCTGGATAGCGGTAGATGTGTGGAGTAATAGTAGTAGATGCAGAATCGTTTCGGTCTACTTGTCACGGACGTGATGCCTATATATAATGATCATCCCTAGATATTCTCATAATTATTCACTTTTCTATCAATTGCTCGACAGTAATTCGTGCACCCACCGTAGAAATCTGCTATCATGAGAGAAGACACTAGTGAAACCTATGGCCCCCGGGTCTATTCTCAACATATCAATCTACAATCTACATTACTTTGCTGTTTTTACTTTCTGTTCTTATATCCAAAAATACCAAAAATACCAAAAATATCAAACTATCATATCTATGAGATCTCACTTTCGTAAGTGACCGTAAAGGGATTGACAACCCCTTATCGCGTTGGCTGTGAAGTTCTTATTTATTAGTGCACGTGTGAGGGACTCCTGCGTGGTCTCCTACTGGATTGATACCTTGGTTCTCAAAAACTGAGGGAAATACTTACGCTACTGTGCTGCATCACCCTTTCCTCTTCGAGGGAATACAACGCAAGCTCTAGAAATAGCATTTGTCATGTGCTTTTTTGGTTGGATGCCCAAAGTCTTAGCGCAAAAGAATGTCACTTTATATTGCCACTTGTGATAAGGAAATTCATTATGCAGTTTGTCGCTTTTATTACTTCCATATCACAAGATCGTATAAAGCTCATTTCCTCCACACTAATAAATCATACATATTTAAGCGAGTTTGCAACATGACAACTTACTTGAAGGATCTTACTCAATCCATAGGTAGGTATGGTGGACTCTCATGGCAAAACTGGGTTTAAGGATGTATGGAAGCACAAGTAGTATCTCTACTTGGTGCAAGGAGTTTTGGCTAGCATGAGGGGGAAAGGAAAGCTCAACATGTTGGATGATCCATGACAATATACTTTATTTTAGATATAAGAAAACATAACCCATTATGTTATCTTCCTTGTCCAACATCAACTGTTTAGCATGTCATATTTTAATGAGTGCTCACAATCATAAAAGATGTCCAAGATAGTATATTTGTATGTGAAACCTCTCTTTCTTTATTACTTCCTATTAATTGCAACGATGACCAAAACTATGCTTGCCAACTGATGACCCACAAGTGTAGGGGATCTATCGTAATCCTTTCGATAAGTAATAGTGTCAAACCCAACGAGGAGCAGAAGGAAATGATAGGCAGTTTTCAGTAAGGTATTTTCTGCAAGCACTGAAATTATAGGTAACAGATAGTTTTGTGATAAGGTAATTGGTAGCAAGTAACAAAAGGTAAAAGTAAATAAGGTGCAGCAAGATGGCCCAATCCTTTTTGTAGCAAAGGACAAGCCTGGACAAAGTCTTATATAAAGGAAAGCGCTCCCGAGGACACATGGGAATTATCGTCAAGCTAGTTTTCATCACGATCATCTGATTCGCGTTTGGTACTTTGAAAATCTGGTATGTGGGTGGACCGGTGCTTGGGTGCTGTGCTTACTTGGACAAACCCCCCACTTATGATTAACCTCTAATGCGAGCATCCTCAACTACAAAAGAAGTATTAAGGTAAACCTAACCATAGCATGAAACAAGTGGTTCCAAATCAGCCCCTTACGAAGCAACGCATAAACTAGGGTTTAAGCTTCTGTCACTCTAGCAACCCATCATCTACTTATTACTTCCCAATGCCTTCCTTTAGGCCCAAATAATGGTGAAGTGTCATGTAGTCGACGTTCACATGACACCACTAGAGGAGAGACAACATACATCTCATCAAAATATCGAACGAAGACCAAATTCACATGACTACTAATAGCAAGACTTTTCCCATGTCCTTAGGAACAAAAGTAACTACCCACAAGACATAATATTGTTCATGATCAGAGGGGTATTAATATGCATAATGGATCTGAACATATGATCTTCCACCAAATAAACCAACTAGCATCAACTACAAGGAGTAATCAACACTACTAGCAACCCACAGGTACCAATCTGAGGTTTGGGTACAAAGATTGGATACAAGAGATGAACTAGGGTTTGAGAGGAGATGGTGCTGGTGAAGATGTTGATGAAGATAGCCCTCCTCAAGATGGCAGAGTTGTTGGTGATGACGGCGGTGATGATTTCCCCCTCCCGAAGGGAAGTATCCCCGGCAAAACAGCTCTCGTGGAGCCCTAGATTGGTATCCGCCACGGTTCCGCCTCGAGAAGGCGGCGTCTCGTCCCGAAAGCCTCCTTATGATTTTTTTCAGGTCAAAACACCTCATATAGGAGAAGATGGGCAACGGGAAGCCGTCGGTGGGCCCACGAGATAGGGGGGCGCGCCCAGAGAGGGGGGCGCGCCCCCACCCTCGTGGACAGTAGGTGCCCCCCCTCGTGATCTTCTTTCACCAGATATTTTTTATATTTTCTGAAACGGAGTTCTGTGAAGTTTCGGGGCTTTTGGAGTTGTGCAGAATAGGTTTCCAGAGTTTGCTCCTTTTCCAGCCCAGAATTCCAGCTACCGGCATTCTCCCTCTTCATGTAAACCTTGTAAAATAAGAGAGAAAAGGCATAAGTATTGTGACAAAACATGTAATAACAGCCCATAATGCAATAAATAACAACATAAAAGCATGATGCAAAATGGACGTATCAACTCCCCCAAGCTTAGACCTCGCTTGTCCTCAAGCGAAAGCAAATATCGGAAAATATGTCCACATGTTTATAGATAGAGGTGTCAATACGGACATGAGGGCATCATGATCATTCTTGTAACAGCAACATATATATATATATATATATATATATATATATATATATATATATATATATATATATATATATATATAT
>LR738709.1:52278960-52327110 GCA_902687465.1 Secale cereale | reverse complement strand
TATATATTGTCATATGATTCTTATGCTAAAGTAATAATTCATTCACAATATCAAGCATGAAACATAAACTTCATTGAAAACTAACAAACTTTGATCTCGATCATTGAAGCAATTGCAATTTATCGTAACATCGGAAAGAGTCAATATAAGAGCTTTTTAGCAAGCCTACATACTCAACTATCATATATTCTTTCACAATTGCCCACACTCACGCAATACTTATGTTTATGGAGTTTTAATCGGACACAGAGAAAGATAGGGGCTTATGGTGTTGCCTCCCAACCTTTTATCTCAAGGGTAATGTCAACAGAAATAGATCATGAAAACTTATATCCAAGTGGGTATATATGTTAGGATCTTTCCAACACAATGTGCTTGCCAAAGGATGAAATGTAAAAAGGAAAGGTGAATTTCACCTTGACACTTGTAAGGCAAAAATAATAGATAGGCCCTTTGCAGAGGGAAGCAGAGGTTGTCATGTGTTTTTATGGTTGGATGCACAAAGTCTTAGCACAGAAGAAGGTCACTTTATATTGCCACTTGTGATAAGGACCTTTATTATGCAGTCTGTCGCTTTTATTACTTCCATGTCACAAGATCGTATAAAGCTTATTTCCTCCACACTAATAAATCATACATATTTTAGCGAGTTTGCACATGACAACTTACTTGGAAGGATCTTTCTCAATCCATAGGTAGGTATGGTGGACTCTCATGGCAAAAATGGGTTTAAGGATGTATGGAAGCACAAGTAGTATCTCTACTTGGTGCAAGGAGTTTTGGCTAGCATGAGGGGGAAAGGCAAGCTCAACATGTTGGATGATCCATGACAATATACTTTATTTCGAATATAAGAAGACATAACCCATTATGTTGCCTTCCTTGTCCAACATCAACTCTTTAGCATGTCATATTTTAATGAGTGCTCACAATCATAAAATATGTCCAAGATAGTATATTTGTATGTGAAGCCTCTCCTTCTTTTTTTACTTCCTGTTAATTGCAACGATGACCAAAACTATATTTGTCAACCCTCAACAACTTGTATTCATCATACACTTTATATGTGAAGTCATTACTTCCCATAAGATCAATATGATCTCTTGGATACTCTTTATGTTTATTTTCTCTTTATCATGACCAAGGTGAAGAAATCAAGCCCTTGACTCAACACTAATCTTTATTATACAGCTCACGGACTCGATTACAAAGGATAAAGATCATAAAGCAAAAGCTCACAACTAGATCATGCTAACTTTATTCTACTAGATCATGGTACTACCAAAAGGATCGAACTAAGAAAAGCGGTAAAGATAGGAGTGATGGTGATACGATACTGGGGTCACTCCCCCAAGCTTGGCAGTTGCCAAGGGGAGTGCCCATACACATATGATTATGTCTCCTTCTTCAGGGGTGGTGATGATGGAGTTGAAAGTAGTGACGCCGGATCATCATATATCGAGCGTAGGAGATCCTCTAGCTTGCGGATAATACCTTTGAGTGCAGCTATATATTCCTTCAGCAAAATATTTTCACTTGTGAGATGCTTGTTTCGAATTTGAGCTAACTCAATCATCTTGAAAGCTTCAATCTCAGTTGAGGTAAAGAGGTTGGGAAGAGATTGAGGGATGTCTTCTTCTCCCAATGTCGGAGCCGGATCTTCCACCTCCTTCTTGATCTTCTTCTTCTTGTTGATCTCCTCGGGTCCTTCCCTCTTCAGATCTATCTTCATTAGCCAAGCATCATTGCCCTCGTTGTTGGAGGAGGGAGACGACATGGTGCCTGGCTTTGTTAACCCTAACAGAAAATAGCTCGAAACAAGAACAGAGGATTTTTGCGTGATACAGAGGTCAAAGCCTTCGGGAGTATATATAATGAATTTTTACCGGCCAAAAGGAGTAACATATAAGAAATCGGAGTCCGGGAGGCACACGAGCTACCCACGAGGCAGGGGGCGCGCCCAGGGAAGGAGGGTGCACCCTCCACCCTCGTGGACGGCTCATGTCTCTTCCGGACTGCCACTTATTTTTCTATTTTTCTAAATATTCCAAAATGGAGTAAAATTGCCTTTAGAACTGTTTTGGACTCGGTTTACTTACGGTACCACATACCTCTTCCTTTTCGGAGTCTGGATCGTTCTGGAAAGTGTCCCTTATGTATTCCTCTGGGGTTACGGTTTCAATAACATTGGTTTCAACATTTATAGGATTACCTGAGATATAATGTTTGATTCTTTTACCGTTTACCCCCTTCGGATTTGTGCCTTTGAAGTTGTTGATTTTTATGGAACCGAAACGATAGACCTCCTCGATAACGTAAGGTCCTTCCCACTTGGAGAGAAGTTTTCCTGCAAAAAATCTTAAACGAGAGTTGTATAGCAAGACATAATCACATACGTTAAACTCACGCTTGTGTATCCTTTTGTCATGGCATCTTTTAACTTTTTCTTTAAACAACTTGGCATTCTCATAGGCCTGGGTTCTCCATTCATCAAGAGAGCTAATGTAAAATAACCTCTTCTCACCAGCAAGTCTAAAATCATAATAGAGCTCTTTAATAGCCCAATATGCCTTATGTTCTAGCTCAAGAGGTAAGTGACAAGCTTTTCCATAAACCATCTTATATGGAGACATACCCATAGGATTTTTGTATGCAGTTCTATAGGCCCATAATGCGTCATCAAGTTTCTTGGATCAATTCTTCCAAGACCTGTTAACTGTCTTTTGCAAAATTAATTTCAACTCTCTATTACTTAGTTCTACTTGACCACTAGTCTGTGGGTGATAAGGGGATGCAATTCTATGATTCACATCATACTTAGCAAGCATTTTACGGAAAGCACCATGAATAAAGTGTGAACCACCATCAGTCATTAAGTATCTAGGGACTCCAAACCTCGGGAAAATAACTTCTTTAAGCATCTTAATAGAGGTGTTGTAATCAGCACTACTAGTTGGAATAGCTTCTACCCACTTAGTAACGTAATCAACAGCAACTAGGATATGTGTGTACCCATTAGAGGGAGGAAACAGTCCCATATAATCAAAGCCCCAAACATCAAATGGTTCAATAACAGGTGAACAATTCATAGGCATTTCTTGACGTCTACTAATATTACCAATTCTTTGACATTCATCACAAGATAAGACAAACTTACGAGCATCCTTGAAGAGTGTAGGCCAATAAAAATCAGATTGCAATACCTTATGTGCAGTTCTATCTCCAGCATGGTGTCCTTTATAAGCGTCAGAATGGCACTTGCGTAGGATCTATTCCTGTTCATGCTCAGGTACACAACATCTAATAATACCATCTACTCCTTCTTTATAAATATGTGGGTCATCCCAGAAGTAATGTCTCAAATCATAGAAGAACTTTTTCTTTTGCTGGTATGTGAAACTAGGAGGTATAAACTTAGCAACAATATAATTAGCATAATCAGCATACCATGGAGCAGTACGAGAAGTATATATGACAGCTAATTGCTCATCAGGAAAGTTATCATCAATAGGTTGTGGGTCATCAAGTATATTTTCTAGCCTAGACAAGTTATCTGTAACGGGGTTCTCGGCTCCCTTTCTATCAATAATATGCAAATCAAACTCTTGCAACAAGAGAACCCATCTAATAAGTCTAGGTTTAGCATATTTCTTTTCCATAAGGTATTTGATAGTAGCATGATCAGTGTGAATAGTTGCAACTTCTCGAGCTTGCGTTGTGTCGGTGTACTAAAGTAGGGGTACCCTAGTATCCCGAACTTGTGCACGGGCAGTCGCAGCCTCCCGCGGCAAGGCTTGTGATACGTCTCAAACGTATCTACTTTTCCAAACACTTTTGCTATTGTTTTGACCTCATTCTTGCATGATTTGAACTAAACTAACCCGGACTGACGCTGTTTTCAGCAGAGCTGCCTGTATGGTTTTATTGTGTGCAGGGAAACGGATTTTTAGGTGTCTCAGAAAATTCCACGAAAAATCACAGAAAATCCACGCACCCGGAGGGCCCTTGTGCCAGAAGATGGGCCAGAGGGCAGCCAGGGGGGGCCCAGGCGCCCTGCCCAGGCGGCCCCACCCCTGGCCGCGCCGGGAAGCCGCCTGGGCGGGTCCTTCCCCCTCTGGTGCCCTACTTTGACCCGTATTTATCCCCGTGACGAGAAAACCCCAGAACAGAAGTCGTTTTCCCAGTTTCCGTCGTGGAGCCGCCGCCACCCTCTGTTCTTCTTCGGGAGGGCTAATCTGGAGGCTGATTTAGCCTCCGGAGAGGGGAGATCGTCGCCATCGTCATCATCATCACCACTCCATCCTCCCTCCATGGCTTCTCCTTCCATGTGTGAGTAATTCCCTGCTGTAGGCAAAGGGGATGGTAGGGATTGGATGAGTTAGATCATGTAATAGTTTATCAGATTGTTGGGGGCATGTTGCCTATCATCTACTATGGTGTTTATCATCTTTGCTTCAACTTGTTGCTCTTAATGCTTGTCACTTAGGGCCCGAGTGCCATGATTTCAGATCTGAACCATATGTGTTTGCATGAATATATTTGTGTTCTTGATCCCATCTATGAGTTGTTTGCACCTATTACGGTCCGGAACCGGCGATCCCAAAAGTGACAGCTTGGGACACCAAAGGGGATGGTCCATAATTTGAGGATTCCATGTATCCATTGAGTTTATTGCTTTGTTCCGGTGCTCTTTGACAGGAGCACCTTAATCTCCATAAGTTCCTTTTGGCCCCGTTCGTAGCGGGATGGTAGGACAAAAGATGTTGTGCAAGTTCTTATTGCAAGCACGTACAACTACCTGTGGGATACATGCCTAATGTTTGATATTTGTCTAGATGATCATTACTTTTTTGTGTGCCTTGCCCCAAGTTAGATTCATGATATATCTCATCCATGCAGCGCCCAACCATCCATCTCCCTAGCCTACAGTGTTTCAATCCTGCTGGTTATTAGTTGTTACTTTTGCTATTTACTTTTGTTGTTTACTTTTACTATTACAACCATCACTATCATATCACCGTTACCATTTATCTTTTGTTGCAAGTAAGTATATTTCAGGTGCGGTTGAATTGACAACTCAACTGTCAAAGCTTATAAATACTCTTTGGCTCCCCGTGTGTCGAATCTATAAATTGGGTTATTCTTACCCGCGAAGACTATCTCGATCCCTTACGGTTGAGGGTTATCAGCTTGCCGGGTGACCGCCGAGGACCTTCGTTGTTCTTTTAGAGCCATTCAAGAACAAAGTATTCAAGCCAAGGAGACAAGGCCCCGGCAAGAGGAGCTTGCCAGGAAGGCCAACCAAGGCATCACAAGGAACTTGCCGCGACGCGCCACGTGTCCCGGCAAGGCCCGGTGAGCGGCAAGCTCCCGGAAGCGACAAGACAGCGACCGCGGCAAGGCGCTTGCCGCGGCAAGCTACCACTCTGTGCCCGCGCTCCAGCGCATCCACCCACGTGTCGCTCTGGGACCCTTCCAGGCGTACGTGGCGGGTGGCTGTGCAGCCAGGGGTACGCGGTGGCGAGCGGCGCTGACAAGGTTGCCATCGTGGCGAACGGTGGCGCCCCTGACGGCCCCTTTTTGCACTGTTTGGGCGACGTCGATGGGCATTTAATGCCCTTGTCCCCTGCCGTCAGGGTTAGGTATAAAACACTGTACCAACTACCACCCTTTTTCCATTTTTACCCTCAACTGCGTTGCCACCGGTCGGTGACCCCTTGAGCATATAAAAGGAGGCCCATGCGCAACGTGAAGGGGGGTTAGACATTCGAACACTCTCAGGCTCGGTCTCGTTAGCTGCTGAAGTGTACTGTAGCTTCCAACGCTCCCGAGCCAAGAACTCAATACAATCCACAAAGCAGGAGTAGGGTTTTACGCATCCGTGCGGCCCGAACCTGGGTAAACTGCTCGTGTGCCTCGCTTCGATCTGCTCTTCGTGCGATCTCCGCCCCCCGCCGAACCGAAAGGGGTCGGCCCGCCGATCCCATAGGTGTTCGTGGATCAGTTTCCCCGACATCTTGGCGCGCCAGGTAGGGGGCGTCGAGGTTGTGTGAA
Source organism: Secale cereale (assembly GCA_902687465.1). Lineage (NCBI taxonomy): Eukaryota > Viridiplantae > Streptophyta > Magnoliopsida > Poales > Poaceae > Secale > Secale cereale. The sequence continues at coordinate 52,321,056 of LR738709.1, read as the reverse complement.
CCTGATCCGGCCTGCACACGAGCTAGATCTTCATCATCTTCATCAACATGCCGCCGAAGAAGAAGGCTTCGGAGGCAGCTGGTCCTTCCGCATCGAACCCACCACCGCCGGAGCCAACGGCTGGTGGGGTAGACGCCGGCGGAAGAACGGGCGACGAGGGAGCTCACGGTGCCGCCTAGTCCAAGGACAAAGCTGCGCTGCCCATCGGCGGCATAGCCGACTCCCACAATGACCGCGCGCACTCCAAGACCTCGGCGTCCGTACATGCACCGCGTCCATCTCAGGAGGCGCGGGACCGGCAGCGTCATGGTACCCACGGTACCATACATTTGCTGGGCCAAGATCAAGCTGGTGGGTCCCGGAACGCTCAAGACCAGCATGCACGCTAGCATGCCGGCACAAGCAAGGCACGGTCGCCCGGACGAGATACTGCTCCTTCTAACGTAGTTAGAAGTCCGAGCATATCCCGCTCCTCGCACCGTTCGCCACCGCTACCCGCCACTCCAGCAGAAGCTCTGGCACGAGCTCAACTGCTCCTGGACTTCCCTCCAGCGGCAGACAAGGCCGACGACTGGAGGGCCACCATTCAGAGTCTCATCGCCTTCGCCAACGGCGACACTCCGCGGCAGCCAAGCACGTCGCAACCGCGGCAAGTCAGCCAGGCGCGGGCCGATGGCGACAAGACCGGTGGGGGTGCAACCACCGTGCACTCCCCACCCCGAAGGCCAAGATCGCCGACTCGTCGGATCAACCTCGATAGCGACTCCACCGCGTCGTCAGATCCACGAGCTCGTCGTGATCAGCGCCAGGTTCTTCGCGAACGACAGCAAGAGGACGCTCGTACTCACATCGAGCGTCGAAGAGAGGCGCGGCGTCAATCAGACCAGCGCGCTGGGCCCGCTGTCGACATGCATGGGCCAGGGGGACCAGGCGACTTGCCGTACGCGGTAGGTTGTCCTGCGTTCACTCGTGAGCTGCGGAAAGTCCAGTGGCCCAGCATGAAGAATTTCAAACCAGACGTACCAGAGAAGTACGACGGCAAGACGCATCCGTCGGAGTTCCTCAGCATCTACACCATCGCGGTGCAAGCTGCTGGGGGCGGGACGACAAGATCCTTGCCAACTACTTCCCGCTGGTACTCAAACCCAACGTCAGGTCCTGGCTCATGCACTTGCCGGACAACTCCATATCTTCTTGGGCAGACCTGTGCCATCAGTTTGTCAGCGCCTTTACAGGCGGCCACAAACCCCATGGCCAAGAGAGTGACCTTCATCTGCTCACCCAGAAGGAAGGAGAGCCCCTGCGCAAGTATATCCAAAGATTCAGCCGTGTACAGCACAACATCCCAGACGTCCACCGTGCCGCGGTCATCAGCGCGTTCCACCAGAACGTGCGTAACCGCAGGATGAGGGAGGAGATGGCGATGTGCAAGATCAGAGACGTCAGTGAGCTATATGCCCTGCCCGACAAGTGTGCACGTGCTGAGGAAGGGAGGAAACTCCCCAGAGAGGATACAGGAGCAGGAGGATCTGACAGCGAGGATGCCGCCCCGGCAAAGAAAAACCGGCGGCGGAACAACAGGAAGAAGAAAAACAAAGAGGTACTAGTCGTTGAGCAGTCCGGCAACGGAGGTGACGCCAAGAAAGCCAAGGCTGGTAGCTCTAGCAAGGAGATTGCCGCATGCACCAACTGCCAGGCTGTGGCGGCCGCCGACAAGCAGGACGGCACCGACAAGCAGTATTGCAAGATCCACCGCACCAAGGGCCATGACCTCCAGAACTGCAAGAGAGTCGAGCAGCTTGTTGAGCAGCAAAAGGCTGAATACGAGTGGCGCGACAAGGAGAAGGCCCAAGGAGGTGGTGAAGGATCCGGCAAGAAGCGGCCATTCAACGGCCGGGGAGGACGCCGCGGCAAGGCCAAGCAGCGGCAAGGAGACAGACCTCCCCGCGGCCGCGACAAGGATGAAGATGACGACGACGACGAAGACGTGGATGATACCAGTGAGCAGGAGTTCCAGAAAGCCAGAGGTCTTGTGCGTTGATGGCGGTGCTTCTCTGCATACTTCACACCGCCGACTCAAACAGTGGGTGCGGGAAGTCAATGCGGCAGAATCACCTGTCGAATCGCGCAAGCTTCTGAAATGGTCCAGCACGCCTATCATCTTTGATATTGAGGACCACCCTGATCGCACAACTGCGGTCGGGTGCTTGCCGATGTTGGTTTCACCAACTATCCGCAACATCAAGGTCACTAAGATGTTAGTTGACGGCGGGGCCGGCTTGAACCTGATCTCCTCCGCTGTACTCCAGAAACTCCAGATCCCTGACAGCGAGCTCGAAGAGACCGGCACATTCCAAGGAATCAACCCGGGAAGGAGGAAGCCGAAGGGGAAGATCACGTTGCCAGTGATGTTTGGCGGCGAGCTGAACTTCAGGACTCAGAGGGTCACTTTTGACGTTGCCGATTTTCCATTGCCATACAATAGGATTCTCGGCCGTCCAGCACTCGCCAAGTTCATGGCAGCCTCTCACTATGCATATAACATGCTGAAGATGCCAGCCCCGATAAGCGTCATCTCTGTCCCTGGTGACAAGAAGGATGCTCTTATCTGCGCCGACAAGATCTACCGGGAAGCAGCAGCCACAACAGATCGCAAGACACTTGCCGCTGAAGCTCCCGGGGGGGAAGAAGAAGACCAAGTCCGGCAAGAGCTCTGATGCCCACTCCGGCAAGCGCACCTCTTCGGAGTGTGTTGGGGAACGTAGTATTTTAAAATTTTCCTACGATCACGCAAGATCTATCTACCAGATGCATAGCAACAAGAGGGGAGAGTGTGTCTACGTACCCTCGTAGACTGAAAGCGGAAGCGTTAGAACAACACGGTTGATGTAGTCGTATGTCTTCACGGCCCGACCAATCAAGCACCGAAACTACGGCACCTCCGAGTTCTAGCACACGTTCAGCTCGATGACGTCCCTCGAACTCCGATCCAGCCGAGTGTCGAGGCAGAGTTCCGTCAGCACGACGGCGTGGTGACGATCTTGATGTTCTACCATCGCAGGGCTTCGCCTAAGCACCGCTACAATATTATCGAGGAGAACTATGGTGGAGGGGGGCACCGCACACGGCTAAGAGATCAAGAGATCAATTGTTGTGTCTAGAGGTGCCCCCTTACCCCCGTATATAAAGGAGGGAGGGAGAGGCCGGCCCTAGAGGGGGCGCGCCAAGTGTGGGGAGTCCTACTAGGACTCGCAAGTCCTAGTAGGATTCCCCTTTCCTTTCCGGAGTAGGAGAGAAGGAAAGAGGGGGAGAGGGAGAAGGAAAAGGGGGCTGCACCCCTTGTCCAATTCGGACTAGAAGGGGGGCACGCGCCTCCTTCCTTTTGGCCTCTCTCTTCTATTCCCGTAACTCCCCGGTACTCCGAAAATACTCGAATCACTCGGAACCTTTCCGATGTCCGAATATAGTCGTCCAATATATCGATTTTTACGTCTCGACCATTTCGAGACTCCTCGTCATGTCCCCGGTCTCATCCGGGACTCCGAACTCCTTCGGTACATCAAAACTCATAAACTCATAATATCGATCGTCATTAAACGTTAAGCGTGCGGACCCTACGGGTTCGAGAACTATGTAGACATGACCGAGACTCATCTCCGGTCAATAACCAATAGCGGAACCTAGATGCTCATATTGGCTCCTACATATTCTACGAAGATCTTTATCGGTCAAACCGCATAACAACATACGTTGTTCCCTTTGTCATCGGTATGTTACTTGCCCGAGATTCGATCGTCGGTATCTCAATACCTAGTTCAATCTCGTTACCGGCAAGTCTCTTTACTCGTTTCGTAATACATCATCCTGCAACTAACTCATTAGCTGCAATGCTTGCAAGGCTTATAGTGATGTGCATTACCGAGTGGGCCCAGAGATACCTCTCCGACAATCGGAGTGACAAATCCTAATCTTGAAATACGCCAACCCAACAAGTACCTTCGGAGACACTTGTAGAGTACCTTTATAATCACCCAGTTACGTTGTGACGTTTGGTAGCACACAAAGTGTTCCTCCGGTATTCGGGAGTTGCATAATCTCATAGTCATAGGAACATGTATAAGTCATGAAGAAAGCAATAGCAGTAAAACTTAAACGATCATAGTGCTAAGCTAACGGATGGGTCTTGTCCATCATATCATTCTCCTAATGATGTGATCCCGTTGATCAAATGACAACTCATGTCTATGGCTAGGAAACATAACCATCTTTGATCAATGAGCTAGTCTAGTAGAGGCATACTAGGGACACTCTGTTTTGTCTATGTATTCACACATGTACTAAGTTTCTGGTTAATACAATTCTAGCATGAATAATAAACATTTATCATGATATAAGAAAATAAATAATAACTTTATTATTGCCTCTAGGGCATATTTCCTTCAGTCTCCCACTTGCACTAGAGTCAATAATCTAGCTCACATCGCCATGTGATTTAATACCGATAGTTCACACCGTTATGTGAATAACACCCATAGTTCACATCACCATGTGACCAACACCCAAAGGGTTTACTAGAGTCAATAATCTAGTTCACATCGCTATGTGATTAATACCCAAGAGTAATAAGGTGTGGTCATGTTTTGCTTGTGAGAGAAGTTTAGTCAACGGGTCTGTCACATTCAGATCCGTATGTATTTCGCAAATTTCTATGTCTACAATGCTCCGCATAGAGCTACTCTAGCTAATTGCTCCCATTTTCAATACGCATCCAGATTGATACTTAGAGTCATCTGGATTTAGTGTCAAAGCTTGCATCGGCGTAACCCTTTACGACGAACTCTTTATCACCTCCATAATCGAGAAACATTTCCTTAGTCATCCAGTTACTAAGGATAATTTTGACCGCTGTACAGTGATCTACTCCTGGATCACTATTGTACCCCCTTGACAAACTCATGGCAAGGTACACAACATGTTTGGTACACAGCATGGCATACTTTATAGAACCTATGGCTGAGGCATAGGGAATGACTTTCATTCTCTCTATATTTTTCTGCCATGGTCTGGCTTTGAGTCTTACTCAACTTCACACCTTACAAGTCAGGCAAGAACTCCTTCTTTGACTGATCCATTTTGAACTACTTCAAAATCTTATCACGGTATGTACTCATCGAAAGTCTTATCAAGCGTCTTGATCTATCTCTATAGATCTTGATGCCCAATATGTAAGCAGCTTCACCAAGGCCTTTCTTTGAAAAACTCCTTTCAAACACTCCTTTATGCTTTCCAGAAAATTCTACATCATTTCCGATCGACAATATGTCATTCACATATACTTATCAGAAAGGTTGTAGCGCTCCCACTCACTTCTTGTAAATACAGGCTTCACCGCAAGTCTGTATAAATCTATATGCTTTGATCAACTTATCAAAGCGTATATTCCAACTCCGAGATGCTTGCACTAGTCCATAGATGGATCGCTGGAGCTTGCACATTTTGTTAGCACCTTTAGGATTGACAAAACCTTCTGGTTGCATCATATACAAGTCTTCTTTAATAAATCCATTAAAGAATGCAGTTTTGTTATCCAATTGCCAGATTTCATAAAATGCGGCAATTGCTAACATGTTTCGGACAGACTTAAGCATCGCTACGGGTGAGAAAGTCTCATCGTAGTCAACTCCTTGAACTTGTTGAAAAGCTTTCGCAACAAGTCGAGCTTTGTAAACAGTAACATTACCGTCAGCGTCAGTCTTCCTCTTGAAGATCCATTTATTTTCGATGGCTTGCCGATCATCGGGCAAGTCAACCAAAGTCCACACTTTGTTCTCATACATGGATCCCATCTCAGATTTCATGGCCTCAAGCCATTTTGCGGAATCTGGGCTCATCATCGCTTCCTCATAGTTCGTAGGTTCATCATGGTCCAGTAACATGACTTCCAGAACCGGGTTGCCGTACCACTCTGATGCGGAACAAACTCTGGTTGATCTACGAAGTTCAGCAGAAACTTGATCTGAAGTTTCATGATCATCATCATTAGCTTCCTCACTAATTGGTGTAGGAATCACTGGAACTTGTTTCTGTGATGTTCCACTTTCCAATTCGGGAGAAGGTACAATTACCTCATCAAGTTCTACTTTCCTCCCACTCACTTCTTTCGAGAGAAACTCCTTCTCTAGAAAGGATCCACTCTTAGCAACAAAGACCTTGCCTTCGGATCTGTGATAGAAGGTGTACCCAACAGTTTCTTTTGGGTATCCTATGAAGATTTACTTCTCCGATTTGGGTTCGAGCTTATCATGTTGAAACTTTTTCACATAAGCATCGCAGTCCCAAACTTAAAGAAATGACAGCTTAGGTTTCTCATCAAACCACAGTTCATACGGTGTCATCTCCACGGATTTAGATGGTGCCCTATTTAACGTGAATGTAGCTGTCTCTAATGCATAACCCCAAAAGCGATAGTGGTAGATCGGTAAGAGACATCATCGATCGCACCATATCTAATAAAGTACGGTTATGACGTTCGGACACACCATTACACTGTGGTGTTCCAGGTGGCGTGAGTAGTGAAACTATTTCACATTGTTTTTACTGAAGGCCAAACTCGCTAACTCAAATATTTTACCTCTACGTTCATATCGTAGAAACTCTTATTTTCTTGTTACGATGATTCTCCACTTCACTCTGAAATTCTTTGAACTTTTCAAATGTTTCAGACTTGTGCTTCATTAAGTAGATATACCCATATATGCTCAAATCATCAGTGAAGGTCAGAAAATAACGATACCCGCCGCGAGCTTCAACACTCATTGGTCCACATACATCTGTATGTATGATCTCCAACAAATTTGTTGCTCGCTCCATTGTTCGGGAGAACGGAGTTTTAGTCATCTTGCCCATGAGGCATGGTTCACAAGCACCAAGTGATTCATAATCAAGTGATTCCAAAAGTCCATCACTATGGAGTTTCTTCATGCGCTTTACACCATTATGACCTAAACGGCAGTGCCACAAATAAGTTGCACTATCATTATTAACCTTGCATCTTTTGGCTTCAATATTATGAATATGTGTATCACCACGATCGAGATCCAACAAACTATTTTCATTGGGTGTATGACCATCGAAGGTTTTATTCATGTAAACAGAATAACAATTATTCTATGACTTTAAATGAAATAATCGTATTGCAACAAATATGATCAAATCATATTCATGCTCAACGCAAATGCCAAATAACATTTATTTAGCTTTTACACTAATCCCGAAAGTATAGGGAGTGTGCGATGATGATCATATCAATCTTGGAACCACTTCCAACACACATCGTCACTTCACCTTTAACTAGTCTCTGTTCATTCTGCAATTCTCGTTTCGAGTTACTAATTTTAGCAACTGAACCGGTATCAAATACCCAGGGGTTGCTATGAACACTAGTAAAGTACACATCAATAATCTGTATATCAAAATACAACTTTGTTCACTTTGCCATCCTTCTTATCTGCGAAGTATCTAGGGCAGTTCCACTTCCAGTGACCATTTCCTTTGCAGTAGAAGTACTTAGTTTCAGGCTTGAGTTTTAGCTTTGGGTTTCTTCACGGGAGTGACAACTTGCTTGTCATTCTTCTTGAAGTTCCCCTTCTATCCCTTTGCCCTTTACTTGAAACAAGTGGTCTTGTTAACCATCAACACTTGATGCTTTTTCATGATTTCTACCTTCGCCGACTTCAGCATCGCGAAGAGCTCGGGAATTCCTTTCGTCATCCCTTGCATATTATAGTTCATCACGAAGTTCTACTAACTTGGTGATAGTGACTAGAGAACTTTGTCAATTACTATCTTATCTGGAAGATTAACTCCCACTTGATTCAAGTAATTGTAGTACCCAGACAATCTGAGCACATGCTCACTGGTTGAGCTATTCTCCTCCATCTTGTAGGCAAAGTACTGTCAGAAGTCTTATACCTCTCGACACGGGCATGAGTATGAAATACTAATTTCAACTCTTGGAATATCTTATATGCTCCATGGCGTTCAAAACGTTTTTGAAGTCCCGGTTCTAAGCCGTAAAGCATGGTGCACTTAAACTATCAAGTAGTCATCATACCGAGCTTTTGTCAAAACGTTCATAACATCTACATCTGCTCCTGCAATAGGTCTGTCACCTAGCGGTGCATCAAGGACATAATTCTCTGTGCAGCAATGAGGATAATCCTCAGATCACGGAACAATTCCGCATCATTGCTACTAACATCTTTCAACTTGGTTTTCTCTAGGAACATATAAAAAATAAACGGGGAGCAACATCGTGAGCTATTGATCTACAACATAGATATGCTAAAACTATCAGGACTAAGTTCATGATAAATTAAAGTTCAATTAATCATATTACTTAAAGAACTCCCACTTAGATAGACATCCCTCCGGTCATCTAAATGATCACGTGATCCAAATCAACTAAACCATGTCCGATCATCACGTGAGATGGAGTAGTTTCAATGGTGAACATCTTATGTTGATCATATCTACTATATGATTCACGCTCAACCTTTCGGTTTCCAGTGTTCCGAGGCCATATCTGCATATGCTAGGCTCGTCAAGTTTAACCCGAGTATTCTGCGTGTGCAAAACTGGCTTACACCCGTTGTATTTGAACGTAGAGCTTATTACACCCGATCATCACGTGGTGTCTCGGCACGACGAACTTTCGCAACGGTGCATACTCAGGGAGAACACTTATACCTTGAAATTTAGTAAGGGATCATCTTATAATGTTACCATCGAACTAAGCAAAATAAGAAGCATAATAAGATAAACATCACATGCAATCAAAATATGTGACATGATATGGCCATCATCATCTTGTGCTTTTGATCTCCATCTCCAAAGCACCATCATGATCACCTTCGTCACCGGCGCGACACCTTGATCTCCATCGTAGCATCGTTGTCGTCTCGCCAACTATTGCTTTTACGACTATCGCTGCCGCTTAGTGATAAAGTAAAGCAATTACATGGCGATTGCATTTCATACAATAAAGCGACAACCATATGGCCCCTGCCAGTTGCCGATAACTTTACAAAACATGACCATCTCATACAAAACCGTATATCTCATCATGTCTTGACCATATCACATCACAACATGCCCTGCAAAAACAAGTTAGCCGTCCTCTACTTTGTTGTTGCAAGTTTTACGTGGCTGCTACGGGCTTAGCAAGAACCGTTCTTACCTACGCATACAAAAACCACAACGATATTTCGTCAAGTATGTGTTGTTTTAACCTTCACAAGGACCGGGCGTAGCCACACTTGATTCAACTAAAGTTGGAGAAACTGACACCCGCTAGCCACCTGTGTGCGAAGCACGTCGGTAGAACCAGTCTCGCGCAAGCGTACGCGTAATGTCGGTCCGGGCCGCTTCATCCAACAATACCGCCGAATCAAAGTATGACATGCTGGTAAGCAGTATGACTAGTATCGTCCACAACTCACTTGTGTTCTACTCGTGCATATCATCTACGCATAGACCTGGCTCATGATGCCACTGTTGGGGAACGTAGTATTTTAAAATTTTCCTACGATCACGCAAGATCTATCTACCAGATGCATAGCAACGAGAGGGGAGAGTGTGTCTACGTACCCTCGTAGACTGAAAGCGGAAGCGTTAGAACAACGCGGTTGATGTAGTCGTACGTCTTCACGGCCCGACCAATCAAGCACCGAAACTACGGCACCTCCGAGTTCTAGCACACGTTCAGCTCGATGACGTCCCTCGAACTCCGATCCAGCCGAGTGTCGAGGGAGAGTTCCGTCAGCACGACGGCGTGGTGACGATCTTGATGTTCTACCGTCGCAGGGCTTCGCCTAAGCACCGCTACAATATTATCGAGGAGAACTATGGTGGAGGGGGGCACCGCACACTGCTAAGAGATCAAGAGATAAATTGTTGTGTCTAGAGGTGCCCCCTTACCCCCGTATATAAAGGAGGGAGGGAGAGGCCGGCCCTAGAGGGGGCGCGCCAAGTGTGGGGAGTCCTACTAGGACTCGCAAGTCCTAGTAGGATTCCCCTTTCCTTTCCGGAGTAGGAGAGAAGGAAAGAGGGGGAGAGGGAGAAGGAAAAGGGGGCTGCACCCCTTGTCCAATTCGGACTAGAAGGGGGGCACGCGCCTCCTTCCTTTTGGCCTCTCTCTTCTATTCCCGTAACTCCCCGGTACTCCGAAAATACTCGAATCACTCGGAACCTTTCCGATGTCCGAATATAGTCGTCCAATATATCGATTTTTACGTCTCGACCATTTCGAGACTCCTCGTCATGTCCCCGGTCTCATCCGGGACTCCGAACTCCTTCGGTACATCAAAACTCATAAACTCATAATACCGATCGTCATCAAACGTTAAGCGTGCGGACCCTACGGGTTCGAGAACTATGTAGACATGACCGAGACTCATCTCCGGTCAATAACCAATAGTGGAACCTGGATGCTCATATTGGCTCCTACATATTCTACGAAGATCTTTATCGGTCAAACCGCATAACAACATACGTTGTTCCCTTTGTCATCGGTATGTTACTTGCCCGAGATTCGATCGTCGGTATCTCAATACCTAGTTCAATCTCGTTACCGGCAAGTCTCTTTACTCGTTCCGTAATACATCATCCTGCAACTAATTCATTAGCTGCAATGCTTGCAAGGCTTATAGTGATGTGCATTACCGAGTGGGCCCAGAGATACCTCTCCGACAATCGGAGTGACAAATCCTAATCTTGAAATACGCCAACCCAACAAGTACCTTCGGAGACACCTGTAGAGTACCTTTATAATCACCCAGTTACGTTGTGACGTTTGGTAGCACACAAAGTGTTCCTCCGGTATTCGGGAGTTGCATAATCTCATAGTCATAGGAACATGTATAAGTCATGAAGAAAGCAATAACAGTAAAACTTAAACGATCATAGTGCTAAGCTAACGGATGGGTCTTGTCCATCATATCATTCTCCTAATGATGTGATCCCGTTGATCAAATGACAACTCATGTCTATGGCTAGGAAACATAACCATCTTTGATCAATGAGCTAGTCTAGTAGAGGCATACTAGGGACACTCTGTTTTGTCTATGTATTCACACATGTACAAAGTTTCCGGTTAATACAATTCTAGCATGAATAATAAACATTTATCATGATATAAGGAAATAAATAATAACTTTATTATTGCCTCTAGGGCATATTTCCTTCAGAGTGCTGCGCTACCGTCGAGGACGCACCATCGAGCTCCACCGGCAAGTGTAAGAAGATAATGGCAGCTCCGCCAGCGACCAAGAAGGTGTCCGCCAAGGAGGACGACACTGGTGGTACCTTCACCATCAGTGCCACACTTGACCCTAAATAGGAAAGCGCGCTCATTGCTTTCCTGCGGGCGAACGTCGACGTGTTTGCATGGCAACCGTCTGACATCCCCGGTGTTCCCAGGAAAGTAATTGAGCACCATCTTGCCATCTTTCCTCACGCGCGGCCCGTCAAGCAGAAAGTCAGGAAGCAAGCAGTGGAACGCCAAGAATTCATTGCAGAAGAAATCAAGAAGTTGGAAGCAGCAGGCCTTGTCAGATGTGTGCTCCATCCTACGTGGTTGGCAAATCCTGTAGTCGTGCGTATGGCAAACGGGAAATGGAGGCTTTGTATCGACTTCACCGATGTGAATAAAGCTTGTCCCAAAGACCCATTTCCCTTGCCGCGCATCGACCAGATTGTTGACTCCACAGCCGGATGTGATTTGCTTTCATTTCTTGACCCATACTCAGGATACCATCAAATCTTCATGGCAGAAGAGGATGAGGAGAAGACCACATTCATCACTCCATGCGGCACATACTGTTTCATACGGATGCCGTTCGGTTTGAAGAATGCTGGTTCAACATTTGCAAGAGTAGTCCATACAGCTTTTGAGCCACAAATACACAGAAATGTAGAAGCCTACATGGATGACATAGTGGTCAAGAGCAAAGATAGGGAAACTCTGATTCAAGATTTGGACGAGACCTTTGCAAATCTGGGCAAGATCCAGCTCAAGCTCAACCCCGAGAAGTGTGTGTTTGGAGTCCCTTCCGACAAGCTTCTCGGGTTCTTCGTGTCTTAGAGAGGAATTGAAGCCAATCCCGACAAGATCAAGGCCATTGAGCAGATTGAAGCACCGAAGCGCGTCAAGGATGTGCGAAGACTTGCCGGTTGCGTGGCTGCTCTTAGCAGGTTTATCTCTAAGTCTGCTGAGCGCGCCCTGCCGTTTTTCAAAATTTTGAAAAAGGCAGGTCCAGTGAAATGGACTCCAGAAGCGGAGGCTGCGCTGCAAGACTTGAAGGGATACCTGTCCTCCACTCCGATACTTGTCGCACCTAAGCCACAAGAAAAGTTGCTGTTGTACATAGCGGCAACCAATCAAGTGGTTCGTGCTGCGTTAGTAGCGGAGAGGGAGGCAGATGATGAGCCAGCAACCACGGCAAGCGCATCCAGCGACAAGCAGGGGGCTTCCCCGACAAGCTCTGGTCCCGACAAAGATGGATCTGCGTAGGCGCAAGAGGAGATACGGAAGAAAATGGTGCAGCGCCCAGTTTACTTCGTCAGTTCCCTTCTGCAGGGGGCTAGGTCAAGGTACTCTGGTGTGCAAAAACTGCTTTTCGGCCTTCTCATGGCCTCGAGAAAGCTGCGCCATTACTTCCAAGCACATGAGATCACAGTTGTCACTCGCTTTCCGCTGAAGAGGATACTGCAGAATCCAGAAGCGACAGGCAGGATTGTTGAGTGGGCACTGGAACTGTCAAGCTTTGGCCTCAAGTTTGAGAGCACTTCAACTATCCAAAGCAGAGCATTGGCAGAATTCATAGCAGAGTGGACGCCAACACCAGATGAAGAGATTCTAGAAACGAGCATCCCCGTCAAGGAGGCAAGCAAAGAGTGGCTGATGTACTTTGATGGTGCCTTCTCGCTGCAAGGCGCCGGTGCTGGCGTGCTGCTTGTCGCACCCACCGGAGAGCACCTCAAGTACGTAGTCCAGATGCACTTTCCCAAGTAGCAAGCAACAAACAACACTGCAGAGTATGAGGGTTTGCTTGCCGGTCTCAGGATCGCGGCAGACCTTGGGATTAAGAAGCTCATTGTTAGGGGTGACTCATAGCTTGTCGTCCGCCAAGTAAACAAGAATTATCAGAGTCCGTTCATGGAAGCCTACGTTGATGAAGTGAGAAAGCTTGAAGAGCACTTTGACGGCCTACAGATGGAGCATGTTCCAAGAGCTCAGAACGACATCGCCGATGGCCTGTCAAAGTGTGCCGCACTTAAGTTACCTGTGGAACCAGGGATCTTTGTGCTCAAGCTGACTCAACCATCCGTAACACCATCAGCTGGACAGAGCAAGAAGAGGAAGTTGATTTCTGGTGACTACTTTCTGGCAGAGCTTCCCGAAGCCGCTGCCAAGAAGGTCCCCAAGATCAACACCAAGAATGCTGAGGAGCAGTCTGCTCCGGCAAGCCCCAGGGCTTGTTCCGTTGAAGCAAACGCTCCCGACAAGTTTTGCTCCGGCAAGCTTGCCGGGGAACATCAAGCTCCGGCTGAGCCGCAGATTCTCGCCGTAGAAGCGGATGTTCCCGCAGCAGCAGATGTGCCTTTAGTCCTTGTTGTCGAGCCACAAGCTCCAGCATGGGCGCACCAGATTATCCGTTTCCTTCAGACAGGAGAACTTCCTGAAGAGCAAAAAGAAGCGGAAAGAGTAGCCCGACAGTCAAATATGTACCAGTTTGTCGACAACAAACTATACAGAAGAAGACTCAACGGCGTGAAATTGAAGTGTATTCCCCGGGAAGATGGACAAAAGTTGTTGGCAGAGATACATGGAGGCATATGTGGTCACCACATTGGCGGTCTCGGCAGCTGCGGCAGCGTCCTTTGCTTCCTGGAGTGCCCCGCCAAGTGATTGCTTGCGCGCGGCAAGGTCCTCCTCGTGGCTGTCGAGGTTGACCTTCCGCTGCGCCAGCTCACCCTCCCGCGTGGATAGCTTCTCGGCGGCAAGCCGCTGCTGCTCTTCGATTTCGGCCTTCTCGAGGAAGAAGGCCGTCTGCTCTTCGGCAAGTTGCTCCCGCTCCTCTGCCAAGGACCGGAGAGCTGCCTGGTTGAGGGCCCTGAGCTCCTCCGCATGCTTCTCAATGTCGGCTCCCGCCTTGGCGGCCAGCGCTTCGCGGGACTCCAGCTTGGCCTGCCGAGCGTGGTACAGCGACAGCACCTTCCGCAGCAGCCGCTCCTCCTCAGGCTCGCTGCTGCTGCTGCTCGGCGCGTCGACCAGCGTCAGCCCGGCAGAAGCAAGTATCTCTCCGTCGAAGGTTTCTCCCTCGACCGGCGCCCTGGAGCTCGACGCCCAGGGGAGCTTGATGAAGACGCCGTCTCCGGCCTTTAAATAGGCGCCTGGCTCGGGCTCTTCGGAGCTTGGGGCCGCGGCAGCGGCGGAGGGCTCGGCGGTCGGTGTAGCGCCTGGCGCTCCTGCGGCCTCAGGGCCGTCAGTGTGATCGCCAGACCCTTCGCCAGCTGCTGCGGCGGCAGCCTCGGCGGCCTCTGCGCCGGCGGGATCATCTCCGCCGGCTGCTTCTTCGGTAGCGGCGGCGTCGTCAGCAGCAACCTCCGTCTCCGTCGGTTCCGCAGCAGATGGATCTGACAGCCGAAGAGGGGAGAAAAAGTCAAGCAAATATCCAAAAAAGATCAAAAGAAGAAAAGTCCAAGGGAAGTTTGAAGCGAGAAGATTACCTGCGCGAGCCGGCTCCTCGGCGGTGTCCCTTGCCGGGGAACTCTCCCTTGGTGGCGTAGTCATGGTCTCCGCCGGCGGAGGGCCACTGGTGCTGTCCCTCGCCGGAGAACTCGCCCTTGGTGGAGAACTCTCCCTTGCCGGAGAGACCCTTGCCGGAGAACTTGCCCTTGGCGGCGTAGTTGAAGCAGAAGGCACGTCTGGGGCGGTCTCCGGGCGCTCCTGGTGTGGCTGCTCTGCTCCTACACAAATCAACAATCAAGATGTCAGCAAAGATAGAACACCCACGCGCGCCTAACAGCGGAAAGTGAACTATACACTTACGCTGGGGGCTGCCCTGAAGATCAGTTGCCGGGTCCGGCAAGTTTGTCTCAGGCGCACCCCCTGCTGCCACGGTGGGCTCATCCTCGATGACAATCACCGGGACCTTGGCTCTCTTTGCCGCCCTCTGGGCCAGAGTTCTAAAAAGGAACAAGTCCAGAGTCAAGCAAATGAGAGATACAAGACCAAACAGCAAAAATTGAAGAAATACAAGAACGACAAAGTCTTACTCTTCTTCTTCCTCGTCGGAGCTGAGCGCGGAGAAGTCGAAGTCCGGCTCACGCCCGGTGCGAGGAGGCGGAGGAGTAGGCTCCTTTGGCCGCTTGACGGGGGCGGTGGCGGTGGTCTGAGATGACCCCGCTCCGGCTGTCGCCGTGGCGTGAGGAGCGGCAGGAGCACAAGCGGCGGTCCGGGAAGACCCCGCTCCAGTTGCAGCAGACGCGCGAGTTTCTCCCGCAGCAACCTTGCTTGCCGCGGTGGAGCGTGTCGCGCGGCGCGGCGGCTGTTGAACCGTCTGCCGCTCTGCTACGTCCCCGGCCTTGCGGAGACGCCTTCTTGGTGGAGCTGGAGGCTCTGCTGGTGGTGGCGAGCTGCCTGAAGACGAGGAGGAAGAGGAGTCGATCTCCAGCGAGCCGCTCGCATCCTCAGCGGGCTCGCTTGGCTCAGCGACATGCGCGACAAGCTCTTTCTCGCCGGCGGGCTCCCCCGCGCCGAGAAACTCCTCTCGCTCGGCAAGGCTCGTCACCTCCGCTGCCTCCGCCTCCTCCACGGTGAATCCGAACTCGCCCGCGGCCGCGGCTGCCGCCGCCTCTTCCAGCCTGGTGGCAATGTACGCCATCTCCTTGTCGGTGGTGTCGCGGGTGAGGCCCTTCTTCTCGTCGGAGCGAATCGGTGTTTCTTCTAAGTTGTCGAAGAACTCCTGCACGGCTTCGTCGGCAGGCTCTTGCCAAGTTGGGTCAATCCCATGAGAGTCGCACAGCGGCATCATTGCGCGGATGCGGCTGAGCGCGGAGTTATTGCACAGCGGGACGACCCCCCTCGGCAACCTGAACACTTCGGGATGATCGGGGTCATACTTGAACAGCTCCTGGAGCATCCCGTTAAGCTCCAGGACAGTGAAGTTGAAGTTGAGGCCCGGGCGCAGCCTCATGATATCTGCCGCATTCTCGAACTCCCAGGCGGGCCTCTTCCTCTCCTGCAGGGGGGCGATGCGGCGGCGAAGAAAGTCTGCGCCAACTGCGCCTACAGTTAGCCCGGCAAGCCTGAGGCGTCAGATCCTGGCGGTGGCAATCTTTAGCCTACTGTCTTCCGGGGCCAAGTCGCTCCAGTCGTTGCCACGTACTACTGGGGCTTGGCGCCGGGCGGTGAATGGCTGCGGGTTCTCCTCTACAATCCAACAACAATTGGCTCTCCATTCCTCCCATTTGCTGTGGAACTCTCCCTTTAGATAAGCTTCCTTCTTGTGCGTCCTCGAGATCCAGGAGACCCCGTCGGATAAAGGCTCTCCTCTCTCGACTCGGGGCATAAAGAAGTGGCGGAAGAGGGCTACATTGGGATGGACTCCGACAAAGTTTTCGCAGAGATGTGCGAAAACTGCCATGGTCAGAACGGCGTTGGGGGTAAAGTCAAGGAGGTGGAACCCGTAGGTGTTCATGATATCGCAGAAGAATTCAGAGAAAGGCGGGCAGAGCCCGCAGTAGAAGAACAAGGCGAAGAACGCGTATCCGTTCGGAGCCATCTTACAAGCAACGGCTGGGAGTACCTTGGTGCGCGGATGCGCCCGCGTCTCCCCCGACCAGAAGAGGTAGAAGTTCTCCCTCAGCTTCCTCGCGGCAAGCTTGGGGGGAAGACAGCCCGTTCCTTTCGCAGCGCCACGAGCCGCAGCGCCTCGGCCGACTTCGCGCCCTTCCCCTTGTCGGTTTTCGGAGCCATGGCGGAAGCGGTGAGGGAGGTCGACGGCGCTGGTGGTGCTGGTGGCGATGGGGGGCGGAGCGCTGCTCTCTTTCAAGCTTTGGGAAGAAGGGGAGCGACGGAGGTTGGAGTAGCAACGGGTGGATGGACGAACTGCCCCTGTTTCCCCTGTTTATAAGGGGGGAGGGGGCGGACGTTCCGCATTTCCGATTAAAGAAGCCACCCATGATCTCTCCCATGACACCGCAATCGACGCGTGCCGTTAGGGGAGGGCGCGGTGGATACGGAGAAAGATTCGGCGTGACCCAGGCCGCGCGTGACCGTGCACTGTTTTGGGCCTGGCCCAACAGCGGTCGGCACCGTGTATGGCCCAGGCCCGGGGGCTCCTGTCGGTGTACTAAAGTAGGGGTACCCTAGTATCCCAAACTTGTGCACGGGCAGTCGCAGCCTCCCGCGGCAAGGCTTGCCGGGTGACCGCCGAGGACCTTCGTGGTTCTTTTAGAGCCATTCAAGAACAAAGTATTCAAGCCAAGGAGACAAGGCCCCGGCAAGAGGAGCTTGCCGGGAAGGCCAACCAAGGCATACAAGGAACTTGCCGCGACGCGCCACGTGTCCCGGCAAGGCCCGGTGAGCAGCAAGCTCCCGGACGCGACAAGACAGCGACCATGGCAAGGCGCTTGCCGCGGCAAGCTACCACTCTGTGCCCGCGCTCCAGCGCATCCACCCACGTGTTGCTCTGGGACCCTTCCAGGCGTACGTGGCGGGAGGCTATGCAGCCAGGGGTACGCGGTGGCGAGCGGCGCTGACAAGGTTGCCATCGTGGCGAACGGTGGCGCCCCTGACGACCCCTTTTTGCACTGTTTGGGCGACGTCGATGGGCATTTAATGCCCTTGTCCCCTGCTGTCAGGGCTAGGTATAAAACACTGTACCAACTACCACCCTTTTTCCATTTTTACCCTCAACTGCGTTGCCACCTGTCGGTGACCCCTAGAGCATATAAAAGGAGGCCCATGCGCAACGTGAAGGGGGGTTAGACATTCGAACACTCTCAGGCTCGGTCTCGTTAGCTGCTGAAGTGTACTATAACTTCCAGCGCTCCCGAGCCAAGAACTCAATACAATCCACAAACAGGAGTAGGGTTTTACGCATCCGTGCGGCCCGAACCTGGGTAAACTGCTCGTGTGCCTCGCCTCGATCTGCTCTTCGTGCGATCTCCGCCACCCGCCGAACCGAAAGGGGTCGGCCCGCCGATCCCATAGGTGTTTGTGGATCTGTTTCCCCGACACGTTGTATTCCCTCGAAGAGGAAAGGGAGATGCAGCACAGTAGCGTAAGTATTTCCCTCGGTTTTTGAGAACCAAGGTATCAATCCAATAGAAGACCACGCGCGAGTCCCTCCCGCCTGCACAAACAAATAAGAACTTCGCAGCCAACGCGATATGGGGTTGTCAATCCCTTTATGGTCACTTACGAAAGTGAGAACTGATAGAGATGATAGTTTATATTTTTGGTATTTTTGATTATAAGAACAGAAAGTAAAAGCGGAAAAAGTAAAGTAGATTGTAGATTGATATGTTGAGAATAGACCCGGGGGCCATAGTGTTTTCTAATGGCTTCTCTCATGATAGCGATATTCTACGGCGGGTAAACAAATTACTGTCGAGCAATTGATTGAAAAGCGAATAATTATGAGACTATCTAGGCATGATCATTATATATAGGCATCACGTCCGAGACAAGTAGACCGAAACGATTCTGCATCTACTACTATTACTCCACACATCGACCGCTATCCAGCATGCATCTAGAGTATTAAGTTCAAAAGAACGGAGTAACGCCTTAAGCAATATGACATGATGTAGAGGGATAAACTCAAACATAATGATATAAACCCTATCTTTTTATCCTCGATGGCAACAATACAATACGTGCCTTGCTAATACGTCTCCAACGTATCTATATTTTTTTATTGTTCCATGCTATTATTTATGACGTTTTGGATGTTTAATGAGATTTTTCATACACTTTTATATTATTTTTGGGACTAACCTACTAACCCAAAGGCCCAGTCCAGATTGTTGTTTTTTGCATGTTTTAGGGTTTTACAGAAATGGGATATCAAACGGAGTCCAAACGGAATGAAACCTTCGGGAGAGATATTTTTGGAGAAAATCACGCACGGGAGACTTGAGAACCACGGAATAGGGGCCACGAGGAGCCCACTAGGGTGGGGAGCCCCCCCTAGGGCGCGCCCCCTGCCTCGTGGGTCCCTCGTAAGGCCCCCGGTGCCCTCCTTCCTCCTATATAAACCTACGTACCCCGAAACAATCAGAGGCGAAGAAAAAACCCTAGTTCCACCGCCGTAACCTTCTGTTCCCGTGAGATCCCATCTTGGGGCCTGTTCCGGAGCTCCGCCGGAGGGGGGGATCCATCACGGAGTGCTTCTACATCATCATCATCGCCTCACCATGAGTTGTGAGTATTTTACAACAGACCTTTGGGTCCATAGCTAGTATCTAGATGGCTTCTTCTCTCTCTCTCTGGATCTCAATACAAAGTTCTCCTCGGTCTTCGAGGAGATCTATTTGATGTAATCTCTTTTTGCGGTGTGTTTGTCGAGATCCGATGAATTGTGAGTTTATGATCAAGATTATCTATGAGAAATATTTTGTTCTTTTCTGAACTCTTTATGTGTGCTCATAATATCCTTGCAAGTCTCTTCGAATTATTGGTTTGGTTTGGCCTACTAGATCTATAGTTCTTGCAATGGGAGAAGTGCTTGGCTTTGGGTTCAATCTTGCGGTGTCCTTTCCCAGTGACAGTAGGGGCAGCAAGGCACGTATTGTATTGTTGCCATCGAGGATAAAAATATGGGGTTTATATCATATTGCTTGAGTTTATCCCTCTACATCATGTCAACTTGCTTAAGGCGTTACTCTGTTCTTATGGACTCAATACACTAGATGCATGCTGGATAGCAGTCGATGTGTGGAGTAATAGTAGTAGATGCAGGCAGGAGTCAGTCTACTTGTCTCGGACGTGATGCCTACATACAATGATCATGCCTAGATAGTCTCATAATTATTCGCTTTTTTATCAATTGCTCGACAGTAATTTGTTTACCAGCCGTAGAATATCGCTATGATGAGAGAAGCCACTAGAGAACACTATGGCCCTCGGGTCTATTCTCAACATATCAATCTACACTTACTTTACTTTTTCCGCTTTTACTTTCTGTTCTTATAATCAAAAATACCAAAAATATAAACTATCATCTCTATCAGATCTCACTTTCGTAAGTGACCATAAAGGGATTGACAACCCCTTATCGCGTTGGCTGCGAAGTTCTTATTTGTTTGTGCAGGTGCGAGGGACTCGCGCGTGGTCTCTTACTAGATTGATACCTTGGTTCTCAAAATCTGAGGGAAATACTTACGCTACTGTGCTGCATCTCCCTTTCCTCTTCGAGGGAATACAAGGCAAGCTCAAGAAGTAGCAAGAAGAATTTATGGCGCCGTTGCCGGGAAGGCTTACGCAAAAGTCATATACTAAGTACCTATCACAAACCCTTATCCTTCACATTACATTTTTGCCTCTCATTTTCCTCTCCCCCACTTCACCCTTGCCGTTTTATTTGCCCTTCTTCTGCCGTGTGTTTACCGTTCGCTTGCCTCTCTTTTGCTTGTGTGCTACATGCCCTCAATTAGCTTGCATCTTCGCTTGCTAAAGTATGGATCCTCATCCACTTGCTAATCTCTTTAAGAGATCCAATTATGTTGAACCTATTGCTAGTGAGTTGACTGCACTAGATTATCTTTATGGGGTTTTGCTTGAAATTTGTGAATCTAAACATTGTGACGAAGTATTGAAAGAAAAACATAAATTGATTCATGATAGCTCCTTGAGTAAAAAGCATGATTGCAATGATGTTATTATAAATTCTATTAATGTCAATTGTGCTAATGATACACAAAACCCTAAGCTTGGGGATGCTAGTATTGCTATGCCCACTACTTGTTGCAATGATCATGATTGGGGTGATGCTTCTTACGATCTTGAAAATTTATGTCAACCCCATGATGAATATGAGATTGATAATAATGTTTGCAATAATATTGAAAGTGGGTTTGGAAGAGTGTCAACTTTAGATCCCACATATTTGGAGTATGATCAATCTTATGAATTTTTTGATAAGAGTGGGTTTGGAGAGGTCATGACTTTAGTTAATGTTACTCCCACTATTTTGGAAGAATTTCAACTTCGTATGCATGTGGATCATGTTGAGAATATGTTATGTGATAGGTATATTGTTGAATTTTCTTATGATCCTACATGCAAATATTATGAGAGAGGAAAATATGGTTGTAGGAATTTTCATGTTACTAAATTACCTCTCGTTATGTTGAGATTGCTATTGGCTCTTTCTTCTTCCTTGCATATGCTAGATCTTGCTTGTCTTGGTAATTTGTTTTCCTATAAAATGCCTATGCATAGGAAGTATGTTAGAATTAGATGTGATTTTCACATGCTTTATGATGCTCTTTGTGTGCTTCAATTCTTATCTTTCATGTGAGCATCATTGAATTAGTCATGCCTAGTTAGGGGCGTAAAACAATAGCGCTTGTTGGGAGGCAACCCAATTTTATATTTTTTGTTTTTGCTTCTCTTAGGGAATAAATATTGCATCTAGATTTTGTTTAGATGTGATTTTGTGTTTTGCTTAGTGTTTGTGCCAAGTAGAACCTTTGGGAAGACTTGTGTGAAGTTTATATGATCTTGCTGTGAAAAACAGAATCGTTAGCGCTCGCTAGAATGATCATCATATTTTACTGCAGTGTGCTATTTAGTTGATTATTTGCGTAGCTGATTAATAGACAAATTGCTCACGTTTACCAATTTAGTTTGAATTTTTTGGAGTTACAGAAGTATGCAAAACCTGCAGATTACTACAGAGTGTTTTTGACAGATTCTGTTTTTCGTGTGTTGTTTGCTTATTTCAATGCATCTATGAGTAATATTGGGAAGTATGAACCATAGAGAAGTTGGAATACAGTAGGTTTAACACCAATATAAACAAATAATGAATTCATAGCAGTACCTTTGAGTAGTGGTTTGCTTTCTTATACTAACGAAGCTCACGAGATTTTTGTCCAAGTTTTGTGTTGTGAAGTTTTCAAGTTTTGAGTATTGCTTTGATGGACTATGGAACAAAGAGTAGCAAGGGCCTAAGCTTGGGGATTCCCATGGCACCCCAAGTAAAATTCAAGGATAACCAAAAGCCTAAGCTTGGGGATGCCCCGGGAAGGCATCCCCTCTTTCGTCTTCATCCATCGATAACTATACTTGGAGCCATATTTTTATTCACCACATGATATGTGTTTTGCTTGGAGCGTCTTGTATAATTTCAGTCTTTGCTTGTTAGTTTGCCAAAAATTATCCTTGCTGGACACTCCTATTTGAGAGAGTTAAATATGGCCTAGGAATTGATAGAACACTCTATGTGCTTCACTTATATCTTTTGAGTTGAATAGTTTTTTCTCTAGTGCATCACTTATATCTTTTAGAGCACGGTGATGATAATATTTTGAAGAAATAGTTGATCTCTCATGCTTCACTTATATCCTTTTGAGAGTCTATTAAAACAGCATGGTAATATGCTTAGGCTATAAAACTAGTCTTCACATGATAGACATCCAATATCAATGTAGTAAAAACTTTCACACTAAGTGCATTGAATAGGATGAGAAGTTGGATGCTTGATAATTGTTTTGAGATATGAGGATAGTGATATTAGAGTCACGCTAGTGGAGTTATTATGAAATTGAGAAATACTTGTGTTAAGGTTAGTGATTCCCGTAGCATGCACATATTGTGAACCGCTATGTGACAAAGTTAGCGCATGAGGTATTTTTATAGTGTCAACCTTTGTGTGGAGGTCGGGGGAGCGCGATGGTTAACTCCTACCAACCTCCCCCCTAGGAGCATGCGTTGATTGCTTTGTTTTCATGACTCATAGATTTTTGCAATAAGTATATGAGTTCTTATGACTAATGGTGAGTACATGGATTATACGCACTCTCACCCTTCCACCATTGCTAGCCTCTCTAGTATCGCGCAATTTTCGCCGGTACCGTACACCCACTATATATCCTTCCTCAAAACAGCCACCATATATATATTCCTCAAAACAGCCACCATACCTACCTATCATGGCATTTCCATAGCCATTCCGAGATATATTGCCATGCAACTTTCCGTCGTTCCGTTCATATGACACGCTTCATATTGTCATATTGCCATGCATGATCATGTAGTTGACATCGTATTTGTGGCAAAGCCACCATGCATAATTTTTCATACATGTCACTCTTGTTTCATCGCACATCCCGGTACACCACCGGAGGCATTCATATAGAGTCATGCTTTGTTGTAGTATCGAGTTGTAATATCGAGTTGTAATGAAAGTGTGATGATCATCATTATTAGAGCATTGTGCCATGGGGGGAAAGGCTTAATCAATAAATCCCCTCCACAAAAAAAAGAAAAAAAAGAAAAAAAGGCCAAAGAAAAAAAGGCCCAAAAAAAAGGAAAAAGGGACAATTGCTACTATCTTTTTCCACACTTGTGCTTCAAAGTAGCACCATGTTCTTCATGATGGGGAGTCTCATGTTTAGTCACTTTCACATACTAGTGGGAATTTTCATTATAGAACTTGGCTTGTATATTCCAACGATGGGCTTCCTCAAATGCCCTAGGTCTTCGTGAGCAAGCAAGTTGGATGCACACCCACTAGTTTCTTTTGTTGAGCTTTCATACATATTTAGCTCTAGTGCATCCGTTGCAGGGCAATCCCTACTCACTCACATTGATATCTATTGATGGGCATCTCCATAGCCCATTGATACACCTAGTCGATGTGAGACTATCTCCCTCATTTTTTGTCTTCTCCACAACCACCACTCTATTCCACCCATAGTGCTATGTCGGGGGAAACTGCCCTCCCACGAGCACCTATGGGACCGGAGCCCCTTCTACGTTGCGGTAAGGGAGCGGAGGGAGCACGGAGAGCAGATCGAGGAGCACACGCGGGCAGTTTACCCAGGTTCGGGCCGCACGGACGCGTAAAACCCTACTCCTGCCTTTTGTTGTATTAAGTTCTTGGGCTCGGGAGCTTGAAGATCTACAGTACCAGCTACACCGAGCGAGGGAGTGTGAGAGTTTCTGGGTTCGAACCCCCCCTATGTTGTGCATGGGCCTCCTTTTATAGCTCAAAGGGGTCACCGACAGGTGTCAACGTAGAGAAGGGTAAAAATGTAACTTTGGTGGTAGTTGTAACAGTGCGGGAACAGTGCATGAACAGTGATCTTCACCTAACTTTGACAGTGGGGGACAAGGGCATTGAATGCCCGTCGCCGTCGCCCCAAAAGCGCCCGTCCATGCGTCTCCGTTCGCCACGGCGGTAGCCTCGTCACCGCGGCTTGCCACCATGTACCCCAGGCTGCACAGCAGTCTGCCACGCGCCCCTGGAAGGGCCCCAGGGCGATGCGTGGACAGACGAGCTGGAGCGCAGGCACACAGTGTAAGTCTTCCCCGGCAAGCACCTTGCCGGGGTCTCTATCTTGCCGGGCCCGGAAGCTTGCCGCTCTCCGGGTCCTGCCGGGGCGCACGATGCGCCGCGATATCTCCTCTTCAGATGCCGTTTTCTTGGCCTTCCTGGCAAGCACCTCTTGCCAGGGTCTTGTGCTGAAAAGATGACTTTGAGCCTGGTGCGGCCTTCCCGGCAAGCTCCTCTTGCCGGGGTCTTGTCTCTTAACTTGTATACTTTGTTCTTGAATGGCTTCAAAGGGACCAGAG
This sequence comes from Secale cereale, assembly GCA_902687465.1. Classification (NCBI taxonomy): domain Eukaryota; kingdom Viridiplantae; phylum Streptophyta; class Magnoliopsida; order Poales; family Poaceae; genus Secale; species Secale cereale. The sequence continues at coordinate 52,296,182 of LR738709.1, read as the reverse complement.
TGGACCTTGGCGAGCGTGTGGTAAGCCCTGCCACGGGAAGCTGCTACTGTCCGTGCACAAGTTGGGGTACTAAGGTACCCCTATCTTAGTACACCGACAGGAGCCCCCGGGCCTGGGCCACACACGGTGTCGAGCGCTGTTGGACCAGGCCCAAGACAGTGCACGGGCACACGCGGCCCACGGCAAGCCGTATCCATCTCCGCATCCGCCGCATCCCTCCCTAACGGCACGCGTCGATTGCGGCGTCGTGGGAGAGATCGTGGCCTGTTCTTTAATGAGAAATGCGGAACGTCCCCCACTCCCCCCTTAAAAGCAGAGGAAGCAGGGGCAGTTTCCCTCCATTGCCTTCATTGTGTCTTCAATCTCCAGAAACCCCCGTCGCCCTCCGCCTCCGCAAAGGTCGACGGAGAGCTGAGCTCCACCCCCCTCCGCCGCATCCAACACCCGCAGCACCGGCGACCTCCTAGCCTCCCTCCTTGCCGCCCCCGCCATGGCCCCGAAGAGTGACAAAGCGAAGGGCGACAAGGCGAAGAAGGAGAAGTCCGAACAGGCGGCGAAGTTAGCAGCCATGCGGAGAAGGAGGGTGGTCTTCCCGCCGAGGCTCGGCGCGCGGGAGCTCCGGGACAAGTACTACTTGTTCTGGGCGAGGGAGACGAAGGCTCATCCCCGCACCAGAGTCCTCCCCGCCGTCGCCATCGACATGTTCCCCGGCGGGTACTTTTACTTTGCCGCATTCTTCCACTGTGGCATGTGCCCTCCGTTCTCGGAGTTCTTTTGTGATGTGATGAATACGTACGGCCTCCACCTGCTAGATTTCACCCCCAACACCGTCCTCACCTTGGCCGTTTTCGCACATCTGTGCAAAAACTACGTAGGAATCCACCCAAATGTAGCTCTCTTCCGCCACTTCTTTACGCCTAGAGTAGAGTCCGGATCCCCACTCTTCGGCGGCATCTCCTGGATCTTTAGGTTGAACAAGAAAGAGGCATACATGAAAGGGGAGCTTCGCGGCAAGTGGGAGGAGTGGAGGGCGGATTGGTGCTGGGTTCTGGAAGAGAAGCCTGAGCCGTTTACCTTGCCGCGCAAGACTCCAACAGTGCGCGGCAAGGATTGGAGTGAATTGGTCCCGGAGGACGACAAGTTGGAGATTGCTCTCATTAGGATTCTTCGTCTCCGGGCCGCCAATCTGACTGTGGGCGAAGTTGGGGCTGATTTCCTCCGCCGCCGCATTGCCCCTCTGCAGGAGAGAAAGAGACCTGCTTGGGAGTTCGGCAACGCGGCAGACCGCATGAGGCTGCGCCCCAGGTTGAACTACAATTTCACCGTCCTGGAGCTGAAGGGGATGGTCCGGGAACTGTTTAAGCATGACCCCAAGCATCCAGAGTGGTTCAAGCCGTCGGTGGGAGTGGTGCCATTATGCAACAACACCTCCCTCAGTGCCATACGCGCGGTGATGCCCGAGTGTGACTCCCACGGGGTCGTCCCCACTTGGCTGGTGCCTTCAGCGGAGATCGTTCAAGCCTTCTTCGACAACTTGGTCGAGAAGCCCCGCAACGCCGAGGAGAAGAAGGGCCTCACCCGGGAGACCACCGACCGGGATGTAGCATATATTGCCTCCAGAATGGAGGAGGCCGCCGCGGCTGCGGCCGCAGGTGAATTTGGGTACACCGTGGACGAGGCGGAAGCAGCGGACGCGGTGAGCCAGGCCGAGGAGGAGGAAATCCTCAAGCTGCTGAAGATCGCGCCCGAAGAGTTTGCCGGGGAGCCTTCCGGGAAGCTTGCCGGGGCGAGCGGGTCCGCCGGGCAGGGTACCGAGTCCAGCGGGCCCGCCGAGGAGGAGGAGGACGCCGAGTCCGGAGATTCTGACGAAGATTCTGGCGGTTCTCTGAATCTTGACGACGCCTCTTCGTCCTCGGAGAACTCTCCGCCACCACCAAGCCCCCCGCAGCAACAGAAGAAGCGCCTCCGCAAGGCCGCCGAGCCGGCGAGGCCACAGGCGCCTCGACAGCAGCCGAAACGCCGCGCGACGCGCGCCACCATGACGAGTGAGGTCGTCAAGGAGGCGCCCCGAGCCCGAGCGTCAAGCGGAGGGGGATCTTCCCAGAGCGGCTCCGGAGTACCTTCTGCCCCTCGGTCCTCGGCGACGACCGGGGCTGGGTCTTCACAGCCCACAGCCACGGAGCCCGCCAAGCGGCCGAGGGCGCCTTCTCCTCCAGCTCCTCGCGCTGGGGCGCACCGGGCGGAGTTCGACTTCTCCGCCCTCAGCTCCGACGAAGAGGAGGAAGAGTAAGCACTTGCACTTTCCTTTGATTTTGTCTTGTTTTCTCTTGCTCAGTTCTGACTCTGATCTTGTTTGGTTTCCAGGACCCTGACCCAGCGGATGGCGAAAAGGGCCAAGATCCCTGTGGTCAACATCGAGGACGACGAGCCTGCCGCAGCGACGGAGGATGAGCCAGCGGCAAACTTGCCGGATCAGCCCGCTGCTCCGAGGAGCAGCCCCCAGCGTAAGCCTATGTGTTCACTTTTCTGCTTGATGGGTGCGCTTGAGGTCGTTATCCTTGCTGATATTTTGTTGTCTTGTGCAGAAGTGGAGCCGCAGCCGCAGGAGCACCAGGAGGTCGCCCCCGACGAGCCGCTTGCTCCACCCTCCCCGCCAAGGATGAGCTCCCCGGCGAGGGACGGTGCTCCGACAAGGGTGGGTACTCCGCCAAGGGCGAGTACCCCGCCAAGGGCGAGCAGCCCGACGAGGGTGAGCACCCCGCCAAGGGAGGGTGCAAGCGGCCCTCCGCCAGCAAGGGCTACTACTCCGCCGCCAAGGGAGAGTTCCCCGGCGAGGGACCCCGTCGTCGAGGAAGTCCGCGAAGGTAAAACTTGTAATTTCTTCTTCTTGGATTCGCCTTTTTGGATATTTGCTTGACGATCTTCCTTTTCTTTTTCTTCTACTAGATCCTCCCGCCCTGGAGCCGATGGAGATGGAGGCCACCGCCGAGGAGGAGGTGCACGGCGACGGCGGCAACGCCACTACCGCCGAGGGAATGGCTGGAGCCGATGAGCCAGCCGTCGAGGAGACCGCCCCGGCCGCTGACGCCGCGGCTGGGGAAGGGACCGGCGACCGTACTGCTGGCCCTGAGGCCGCAGGAGCGCCGGACGCTGCACCGGCCGCCGACCCTTCCGCCACCGAGGCTGGGCAGGGAGTCTATCTGGAGGCCGCCAACGGGGTCTTTATACAAGTCCCGTGGGCGTCCTCATCAAGGGGGAGACATTCGACGGAGAAGTCCTTGCCTCCGCCGGGTTGAAGGTCGTTGATGCGCCCGGCAGCAGCGACGAGCCTGAAGAGGAGCGACTCCTTCGCCGGCTCCTGGCCTTGTACCGGGCCAGGCAGGCGAAGTTGGAGTCTCGGGAGGCTCTGGCTGCCAAGGCTGGTGCTGACCTGGAGAAGCGCGCCGCGGAGCTCCGCGCCGCCAACCAGGCGCCCCTCCGAAACTTGGCGGAGGAGCGCAAAGAGCTTGCCGGGGCGCAGCAAGCATTCGTCCTCGAGAAGGCCGAGGTCGAGGAGCAACAGCGACTGGCCGCCGAGGAGCTGTCTCGGCGGGAAGGAGAACTCAACCAGCGGAAGGTCAACCTCGACAGCCACGAGGACGACCTCGCCGCCCGGGAGCGAGCCGCTGGCGGGGCTCTGAAGGAGGCAAGGGACGCCGCTGCTGCCGCGGAGACTGCTAAGAAGGATCTGGAGGCCAAGGTGGCGCAGATGGAGCTGTTCTTGAAGGCGAGTGAAGAAAGGGTCACTGCGCTCAACGTGGCGCGGGAGAAGGACGCCCATACCAACTCTGAGCTGCAAGTCCGCCTCTCCGAGAAGGGCAAAGAGCTCTCTGACGTTAGGAACTCCATTGCTGATTTAGAGCTGAAGGTCTCCACCTTGACTGACTCGCTCGACGCCGCCCGGGACCGCGAGACGAAACTGAAGGACGAACTCCGCAAAGAAAGGGCCTTGGTGGAGAGCGCCGCCGTCTCGCAGAACAACTTCAACCGGGCAGTGGAGCAGTGGACTGATGAACTCGTCACCTCCGCCGCTAACATCGATATGGAAATGATGGCGCTGAGGGCGGAGCACCTCGTGTACTCCCCGGACGAGAACCTCCCTCACAGCGCCAAACTGAGTCTGTTCTTCAGGGGCGTGGCGCCGGCGCTTGCGCGGCTGCGGGAGAAGATCCCCGTGCAGCTGGCCGACGAGGCGCGTCGGCTCTGCATGGGTACCATGGAGCAGGTCTTGTCGAAGATTGTCTACCGCAACCCAGGGATCAACCTCGTCAACGTCCTCCGCACCTTGCCGCCCGAAGCTGACCAAGAGGCGTTGAAGGCCCAAGTTGCCCACATCGTCGCCAAGGTGGGCAAGATCCAAAGGATCGACGGAGACCGAAGAGACTAGGCACCTTGCTTCCTTCGCCGCTCTCAATTAAGTCATAGGTAGTAGTTGGTTAGAAACAGCGGCAAGCTATCTCTGTAATATATACTTTTATTTTGGATGATCAGTGCAATGTTATCTCCCTTGCTTAGTCCCTTCACTTTGTATGCTTTCCACCTTACGTTTTTAGGGAACTTGCCGGCAGAGGAACCCTTGCCGCGAGCGCTGAGTGTGGGACTCTTAGCAGCCTGCTGGCAATGTCCTTGCCGGCAAGAAACCTTGCCGCAGCTAGTCGCAGCACACTTAGGTTGTTGAGTGAACTCGAGAACGGAGTAAGGGCGCGACACTTGTCGCAGCTCACTTAAGCCGTTGAGCGTGCTCGAAACAAAATAAGGGCGCGGCTAGCCACGGGTAGGTTCCTCCGCGCACAGGTTTTCCATACAAAGTGTGGTTGTTCAAGGAAGACAACTAAAAATTTAAAAATTTGAGTTGCTCAAATTCTGGGAACTTAGCTTTCATGAATTGTTTGCTTCCCGGTAAGGCTTTCCTTTCTTGAACAGCACTTGGTCCACACTTTTATCTCCTTCCCCCCCGGCAAACTTGTGCGCGAGGAACATTCTTTCTGTTTCATAGAGAAAGGCAGAAAAAGAGGAAATACAAGTACAGGGCCTTGCGGCTCGTTACTGCTTACCCGGGTTGTGTGCTGCACAAGGTGTCAGATGATGTATGCAATTTAAAAAGAAAAGCATGAAATGACAATTACTGCGAAGCACAAAAATTTTACTGATGCACGGGGTCTGCGCCCGGCTTTGTACAAAGGTTTACATGCAACAGCGGCAAGACTTGTACAAAAGGTGGTTGCCGGAGCGGATCGCGGCAACCGCGCCTTATGGGTGAAACTTGCGAAGATGCTCTATGTTCCAGGAGTTGCTCACCAGTAAGCCTTCTTCGGTCTCAAGGCGGACAGCGCCGGGCCTTGTGACTTGTCTCACCCGATAAGGGCCTTCCCACTTCGGCGTCAACTTGTTGGAATTCTTGGCGGACTGAACACGCCGAAGAACAAGGTCGCCTTCCTCGAGACTCCTGGCCTTGACCTTGCGGCTATGATAGCGACGCAAGGCTTGCTGGTATCGAGCAGCTCGTACAGCAGCCTGGAGACGTTCCTCCTCGAGGAGCAATGCATCATCTTGGCGCAGTTGCTCTTGCTCGAGCTCATCGTAAGCGAGCACTCGAGGAGACCCGTATACGAGTTCTGTGGGGAGAACTCCCTCTGCTCCATAGACAAGAGCAAAGGGTGTCTGTCCGGTGGCTCGATTTGGTGTCGTCCTGATTGACCAAAGAGCCGCCGGCAACTCCTCTATCTAGTTTCTTCCGCACTTGTGCAGCCTGTCGAAGGTTCTTGTCTTGAGTCCGCACAGCACTTCAGCATTTGCCCTTTCTGCTTGACCATTGCTCCTTGGGTGAGCAACAGAAGCAAAACAGACCCTGGCGCCAAGGTCTTGGACGTACTGCATGAAGGTGCGGCTTGTGAACTGTGTGCCATTGTCGGTGATGATCCTGTTAGGGATTCCGAAACGGCAAACTATTGACCTGAAGAACCTGACTGCTGACTGTGCTGTCACCTTCCTCACTGGTTCTACTTCTGGCCACTTTGTGAACTTGTCGATTGCTACGTACAAGTACTCAAAGCCCACGACAGCACGGGGAAAAGGGCCGAGGATGTCGAGCCCCCAGACCGAGAAGGGCCAGGACAAAGGGATCGTCTGGAGAGCTTGAGCTGGCTGATGTATTTGCTTGGCATGGAACTGGCATGCTTCACACTTGGTTACTTGTGCAGCTGCATCTTGGAGGGCTTCTGGCCAAAAGAACCCTTGCCGGAACGCCTTCCCGGCAAGTGCCCTTGCGTCAATGTGGTGGCCGCATATGCCTCCATGTATCTCTGCCAACAGGTTCCGTCCATCTTCCCTGGAAATGCACTTCAACCTGACACCGTTGAGTCTTCTTCTGTACAGCTCGTTGTCGACGAACTGGTACATACTTGACTGCCTGGTTATTCTTTCTATCTCTTCTAGCTCTTCGGGAAGTTCTCCAGTTTGAAGAAAACGGACGATTTGCTGTGCCCATGCTGGAGCCCGAGGCTCAACAACAAGGACTAAAGGCATTAGTGCTGCTGTGGGAACCTCAGCTTCTACGGCAAGAACCTGCGGCTCTGCCGGAGCTGAAGGTTCCCCGGCAAGCCTGCCGGGGCAAGGCTTGTCGGGAATGCCTGCTTCAACTGTACAGACCCTTGGGTCCGCAGGAGCAGACTGTTCCTCAGCATTTTGGTTGCTGATCTTGGGGACCTTGGCGGCGGCTTCGGGAAGATCCGCCGGCAAGTAGTCACCGGAGACCAACTTCCTCTTCTTGCTTTGCCCAACTGATGGTGTAACGGATGGCTGAGTTAGCTTGAGCACGAAGGTCCCTGGTTCCACAGGTAACTTCATTGCAGCACACTTTGAGAGGCCATCTGCGATATCATTCTGAGCTCGTGGGACGTGCTCCATCTGTAGGCCTTCAAAGTGCTCTTCAAGCTTCCTCACTTTATCGACATAAGCTTCCATCAGAGGGCTCTGGTAACTCTTGTTTACTTGTCGGACCACCAATTGTGAATCTCCCCGCACAATCAACTTCTTGATCCCAAGTTCGGCTGCAATTCTGAGGCCGGCAAGCAAACCTTCATACTCAGCAGTATTGTTTGTCGCTTGCTCCTTGGGAAAGTGCATCTGAACAACGTACTTGAGGTGCTCTCCGGTGGGCGCCATGAGTACCACGCCAGCACCGGCGCCTTGCAGCGAGAAAGCACCGTCAAAGTACATTATCCACTCTTGGCTTGTTTCTTGGACGGGGACGCTTGTCTCTAGAATTTCTTCATCCGGTGTTGGGGTCCATTCTGCTATAAACTCCGCCAAAGCTCTGCTCTGTATAGTTGAAGTACTCTCAAACTTGAGACCAAAGCTCGACAGCTCCAGTGCCCACTCGACGATCCTGCCCGTTGCTTCTGGATTCTGCAATATTCTCTTCAACGGAAAGCGAGTGACCACTGTTATCTCGTGTGCTTGGAAGTAATGGCGCAGCTTTCTCGAGGCCATGAGGAGGCCGAAAAGCAACTTCTGCACCCCAGAGTATCTTGATCTAGCCCCCTGCAGGAGGAAACTCACAAAATAAACTGGGCGCTGCACCATCTTCCTTCGCACTTCTCCTTGTTCCTGCGCAGACTTGTCCTTGTCGGGGCCAGAGCTCGTCGGGGAAGCCCCCTGCTTGTCGCTGGATTCGCTTGCCGGGGATGTGGGTTCCTCATCTGCCTCTCTCTCCGCTACTAACGCAGCACTAACCACTTGATTGGTTGCCGCTAGGTATAGCAGCAACTTCTCTTGTGGCCTAGGTGCGACAAGTATTGGAGTGGAGGATAGGTATCCTTTCAAGTCTTGCAGCGCTGCCTCCGCTTCCGGAGTCCATTTCATAGGACCTGCCTTCTTCAAGATTTTAAAGAAAGGCAGGGCGCGTTCTGCAGACTTTGAAATGAACCTGCTGAGGGTAGCCACACAACCAGCAAGTCTCCTTACGTCCTTGATGCGCTTCGGGGCTTCAATCTGCTCGATGGCTTTTATCTTGTCGGGATTGGCTTCAATCCCCCTCTGGGACACAAAGAACCCGAGAAGCTTGCCGGAGGGGACTCCGAAGACGCACTTCTCGGGGTTCAGCTTGAGCTGTATCTTGCGCAGATTCTCGAAGGTTTCTTGTAAATCTTGGATCAGGGTGTCCTTGCTCTTGCTCTTGACCACTATATCATCCATATAGGCTTCTACATTCCTGTGTATCTGTGGCTCAAAAGCAGTGTGCACCACCCTTGCAAATGTCGAGCCTGCATTCTTCAATCCAAAGGGCATGCGTATGAAGCAGTATGTGCCACATGGAGTAATGAATGCAGTCTTCTCTTCATCTTCCTCGGCCATGAATATCTGGTGGTAACCTGAGTATGCATCGAGGAATGAAAGCAACTCACATCCGGCGGTTGAGTCAACAATCTAGTCGATGCGCGGCAAGGGAAAAGGATCCTTGGGACAAGCTTTATTCACATCCGTGAAGTCTATACACAGTCTCCATTTCCCATTTGCCTTTCGCACGACAACTGGATTAGCCAACCACGTGGGATGGAGTACGCCTCTAACCAGGCCTGCTGCTTCCAACTTCTTTATTTCTTCGGCAATGAACTCTTAGCGCTCCACAGCTTGCTTCCTGACCTTCTGCTTGAAGACCGCGCGTGAGGACAAACAGCAAGCTTGTGCTCAATCACCTTCCTGGGAACGCCGGGGATGTCAGACGGTTGCCATGCGAACACGTCGACATTCGCCCGCAGGAAGGCAACGAGCGCACTTTCCTATTTGGGGTCGAGCGTAGCACTGATGGTGAAGGTACCACCAGTGCCGTCCTCCTTTGCGGACACCTTCTTGGTTGCCGGTGGAGCCGCCATTCCTTTCTTACACTTGCCGGTGGAGCTCGATGGTGCGTCCTCGACGGCAGCGCAGCACTCCGAAGAGGTGCGTTTGCCGGAGTGGGCCCCAGAGCTCTTGTCGGACTTGGTCTTGGTCTTCCCCCCGGGAGCTTCCGCGGCAAGTGTGTTGCTGTCTGCCGCGGCTGCTGCATCCCGGTAGATCTTGTCGGCGCAGATAAGCGCGTCCTTCTTGTCGCCGGGGACAGAGATGACGCTTATCGGCCCCGGCATCTTGAGCATGTTATACGCATAGTGGGATGCTGCCATGAACTTGGCGAGCGCAGGACGGCCAAGTATCCCATTGTATGGCAACGGGATATCGGCAACGTCGAATGTGATTCTCTCCGTCCTGAAGTTGAGCTCCCCGCCAAAGGTCACTGGCAGCGTGATCTTCCCCTTCGGCTTGCTTCTCCCCGGGTTGATTCCTTGGAACGTCCCGGTCTCCTCGAGCTCGCTGTCGGAGATCTGTAGCTTCTTGATCACAGCAGAGGAGATCAAGTTGAGGCCGGCCCCGCCGTCAACCAACATCTTGGTGACCTTGAGGTTGCGGATAGTTGGTGAGACCAACATCGGCAAGCACCCGACCGCGGTTGTGCGGTCAGGGTGGTCCTCAAGGTCGAAGATGATGGGCGTGCCGGACCATTTCAGCAGCCTGCGTGATTCGACAGGTGGCTCAGCTGCATTCACTTCCCGCACCCACTGCTTGAGTTGGCGGTGAGAAGTGTGCAGGGAAGCACCTCCGTCGACACACAGGACCTCTGTGGCCTTCTGGAACTCCTGCTCGCTGTTATCTCCATCTTCCATGTCCTCATCGTCATCCTCGTCTTCATCCTTGTCGCGGCCCCGGGGAGGTCTGTCTCCTTGCCGCTGCTTGGCCTTGCCGCGGCGTCCTCCCCGGCCAATGAACGGCCGCTTCTTGCTGGGCTCTCCTCCGCCCCCTTGGGCCTTCTCCTTGTCGCGACGCTCATATTCAGCCTTCTGCTGCTCTACGAGGTACTCTACCCTCTTGCAGTTTTGGAGGTCATGGCCCTTGGTGCGGTGGATCTTACAGTACTGCTTGTCGGAGCCGTCCTGCTTGTCGGCCGCCGCTACAGGGGCGGGCTCCTTGCCGGAGCCACCAGCCTGTGTCTTCTTGGCGGGAGCCTCCTTGCCGGACTTCTCGACAACCAGCACCTCCTTGCTCTTCTTCTTCTTGTTCCGACGCCGGCTTTTCCTTGCCAGGGCGGCATCCTCGCTGTCGCTTCCTCCTGCGCCGATATCCTCTCCGGGGAGTCTCCTCCCCTCTTCAGCACGTGCACATTTATCAGCCAGAGCGTAAAGCTCGCTGACATCCCGTATCTTGGTCATGGCCATCTCCTCCCTCATCCGACGGTTACGCACGTTCTGGTGGAACGCGCTGATAACCGCGGCAGGGTGGACATCGGGAATGTTGTGTTGCACGCGGCTGAACCTTTGGATGTATTTGCACAGGGATTCTCCCTCCTTCTGGGCAAGGATGTGGAGATCGCTCTCTTGGCCGTGGGGTTTGTGGCCGCCCGTGAAGGCGCCAACAAACTGGTGGCACAGATCCGCCCATGAAGAAATGGAATTCTTCGGCAAGTGCATAAGCCAAGACCTGACGTTTGGCTTAAGCACGAGCGGGAAGTAGTTGGCTAGGATCTTCTCGTTGCGTCCCCCGGCAGCCTGCACCGCAATGGTGTAGATGCTGAGGAATTCCGAGGGGTGTGTCTTGCCGTCGTACTTCTCGGGTACGTCGGGCTTGAAATTCTTCATGCTGGGCCACTGGACTTGCCGCAGCTCTCGGGTGAACGCAGGGCAACCTGCCGCGTACGGCAAGTCGCCTGGCTCACCGGGCGCGTGCGTGTCGACAGCAGTCCCAGCGCGTTGGTCTGATTGCCTTCTGGCTTCTCTTCGACGCTCGATGCGGGTTCGAGCGTCCTCTTGTCGCCTGTCTTCGAGGACTTGGCGCTGATCGCGGCAAGCCCGCGGATCCGATGACGCTGTGGAGTCATCGTCGACATTGATCCGGCGGGGAGGCGATTTCAGCTTCCGCGGCGGGGAGTGCACGGTTGTCGCACCCCCGGCGGTTTTGTCTCCATCGGCCTTCGCCTGGTCGACTTGCCGCGGGCGAGATGTCGCTGGCTGCTGCGGCGTGTCGTTGTTGGCGAAGGCGATGAGGCTCTGGATCGTCGCCCTCCAGTCTTCGGCCTTGTCCGCCGCTGGAGGGAAGTCTAGGAGCAGTTGGGCTCTAGCAAGGGCTTCTGCTGGAGAGGAGGGAAGCGGCGGCGAGCGGTGCGAGGAGCGAGACATGCTCGGACTTCTAACAGGGTTAGAAGGAGCAGGATCTCGCCCCGGCGACCGCGCCCTGCTCGTACCAGCGCGCTGGCCTTGAGCATCCCGCGACCCACCGGTTTGTCCGCGTCCCAGCAAGCGTATGGTACCTCCGGTACCACGTCGCTGCTGGTCCGGCACCTCCTGAGAGGGACGTGGTGCGTGAACAGACACCGAGGCTTTGGAGTTCGCCCGGTCGTCCGTCTTGTCCTTGGACTTGGTGGCGCCGTGAGTCTCCTCGCCGGCGACCACCCTTCCGCCGGCGTCTCCTCCACCAACCGTTGGTTCTGGTGGTGGTGGGATCGACGCGGACGGGCCTGCGACCTCCGAAGCCATCTTCTTCGGAGGCATATTGGAGTTGTCGATGAGGGTGATGAAGCAGGAGAAGTTGATGAAGAATGCGCCCGCGTGAGCGCCGGATCAGGTTCGCACAACCTCGACGCCCCCTACCTGGCGCGCCAAAGATGTCGGGGGAAACTGCCCTCCCACGAGCACCTATGGGACCGGAGCCCCTTCTACGTTGCGGTAAGGGAGCGGAGGGAGCACGGAGAGCAGATCGAGGAGCACACGCGGGCAGTTTACCCAGGTTCGGGCCGCGCGGACGCGTAAAACCCTACTCCTGCCTTTTGCTGTATTAAGTTCTTGGGCTCGGGAGCTTGAAGATCTACAGTACCAGCTACACCGAGCGAGGGAGTGTGAGAGTTTCTGGGTTTGTACCCCCCCTACGTTGTGCATGGGCCTCCTTTTATAGCTCAAAGGGGTCACCGACAGGTGTCAACGTAGAGAAGGGTAAAAATGTAACTTTGGTGGTAGTTGTAACAGTGCGGGAACAGTGCATGAACAGTGATCTTCACCTAACTTTGACAGTGGGGGACAAGGGCATTGAATGCCCGTCGCCGTCGCCCCAAAAGCGCCCGTCCATGCGTCTCCGTTCGCCACGGCGGTAGCCTCGTCACCGCGGCTTGCCACCATGTACCCCAGGCTGCACAGCAGTCTGCCACGCGCCCCTGGAAGGGCCCCAGGGCGACGCGTGGACAGACGAGCTGGAGCGCAGGCACACAGTGTAAGTCTTCCCCGGCAAGCACCTTGCCGGGGTCTCTATCTTGCCGGGCCCGGAAGCTTGCCGCTCTCCGGGTCCTGCCGGGGCGCACGATGCGCCGCGATATCTCCTCTTCAGATGCCGTTTTCTTGGCCTTCCTGGCAAGCACCTCTTGCCAGGGTCTTGTGCTGAAAAGATGACTTTGAGCCTGGTGCGGCCTTCCCGGCAAGCTCCTCTTGCCGGGGTCTTGTCTCTTAACTTGTATACTTTGTTCTTGAATGGCTTCAAAGGGACCAGAGTGGACCTTGGCGAGCGTGTGGTAAGCCCTGCCACGGGAAGCTGCTACTGCCCGTGCACAAGTTGGGGTACTAAGGTACCCCTATCTTAGTACACCGACATGCTATGTCCATGGCTCACGCTCATGTATTGCGTGAAACTTGAAAGGTTTGAAAGAATAGAGTATGAAAACAAGTGCTTGGCTAAAATTGGGGTTGTGCATGATATGAATATTTTGTGTGATGAAGAGGGAGCATAGCCACACTATATGATTTTGTAGGGATACATTTCTTTAGCCATAGTATTTTGAGAAGACATGATTGCTTTGTTAGTATGCTTGAAGTATTATTATTTCTTATGTCAATATAGACTTTTGTCTTGAATCTTTCAGATCTGAACATTCATGCCACAATTAAGAGAATTACATTGAAAAACTATGTTGGTTAGCATTCCAGATCAAAAATTCTGTTTTTATCATTTACCTACTCGAGGACGAGCAGGAATTAAGCTTCGGGATGCTTGATACGTCTCCAACGTATCTATAATTTTTTATTGTTCCATGCTATTATTTATGATCTTTTGGATGTTTAATGGGCTTTGTCATACACTTTTATATTATTTTTGGGACTGACCTACTAACCCAAAGGCCCAGTCCAGATTGCTGTTTTTTTGCTTGTTTTAGGGTTTTACAGAAAAGGGATACCAAACGGAGTCCAAACGGAATGAAACCTTCGGGAGAGATATTTTTGGAGAAAATCACGCACGGGAGACTTGACAACCACGGAGTAAGGGCTAATGCTCTAATAATGATTATCATCACACTTATATTGAATTACAACTCGATATTACAACTCGATACTAGAACAAAGTATGACACTATATGAATGCCTCCGGCGGTGTACCGGGATGTGCTATGAATCAAGAGTGACATGTATGAAAAATTATGCATGGTGGCTTTGCCACAAATACGATGTCAACTACATGATCATGCATGTCAATATGACAATATGAAGCGTGTCATATGAACGGAACGGTGGAAAGTTGCATGGCAATATATCTCGGAATGGCTATGGAAATGCCATGATAGGTAGGTATGGTGGCTGTTTTGAGGAATATATATGGTGGCTGTTTTGAGGAAGGATATATAGTGGGTGTATGGTACCGGCGAAAGTTGCGCGGTACAAGAGAGGCTAGCAATGGTGGAAGGGTGAGAGTGCGTATAATCCATGGACTCAACATTAGTCATAAGAACTCATATACTTATTGCAAAAATTTACGAGTCATCAAAATATATCAATCAACGCATGCTCCTAGGGGGGAGGTTGGTAGGAGTTAACCATCGCGCACCCCCGACCTCCACACAAAGGATGACACTCTACAAATACCTCATGCTCTAACTTCGTCACATAGCGGTTCACCATGCGTGCATGCTACGGGAATCACCAACTTTAACACAATCATTTCTCAATTTCATAATAACTCCACTAGCATGACTTTAATATCTCTATCCTCATATCTCAAAACAATTATCAAGCATCCAACTTCTCATCATATTCAATGCACTTAGTGTGAAAGTTTTTACTACATTAATATTGGATGTCTATCATGTGAAGGCTAGTTTTATAGCCAAAGCACATTACAATGCCGTTTTAATAGACTCTCAAAAGATATAAGTGAAGCATGAGAGATCAACAATTTCTACAAAATAAAATTACCACCGTGCTCTAAAAGATGTAAGTGAAGCACTAGAGCAAAAACTATTCAACTCAAAAGATATAAGTGAAGCACATAGAGTGTTCTATCAATTCCTAGGCCATATTTAACTCTCTCAAATAGGTGTGTCCAGCAAGTATAATTGTAGCAAACTAAAAAGCAAAGACTCAAATTATACAAGACGCTCCGAGTAAAACACATATCATGTGGTGAATAAAAATATGGCTCCAAGTATAGTTACCGATGAATGAAGACAAAAGAGGGGATGCCTTCCCGGGGCATCCCCAAGCTTAGGCTCTTGGTTGTCCTTGAGTTCTACCTTGGGGTGCCTTGGGCATCCCCAAGCTTAGTCTCTTGCCACTCTTTGTTCCATAGTCCATCAAAGCAATACTCAAAACTTCACAACACAAAACTTAGACAAAAATCTCGTGAGCTCCGTTAATATAAGAAAGCAAACCACTACTCAAAGGTACTGCAATGAATTCATTATTTGTTTATATTGGTTTTAAACCTACTCGATTCCAACTTCTCTATGATTCATACTTCCCAATACTACTCATAGATGCATCGAAACAAGCAAACAACACACGAAACACAGAATCTGTCAAAAATAGAACAGTCTGTAGTAATCTGTAACTTTCGCATACTTCTGTAACTCCAAAAACATTGAATTAAACTGGTAAACATGAGGAATTTGTCTACTAATCATCTGCAAAAAGAATCAACTAAATAGCACGCTCCAGTAAAATCTGGTGACCATTCTAGCGAGCGCTAACGATTCTGTTTTTCACAGCAAGATCATGTAAACTTCACACAAGTCTTCCCAAAGGTTCTACTTGGGACAAACACTAATTAAAACACGAAATCACATCTAAACATATGCTAGATGTAATATTTATTTCTAAACAGAAGCAAAAACAAAAAATATAAAATTGGGTTGCCTCCCAAGAAGCGCTATCGTTTTATGCCCCTAGCTAGGCACGATACATGGATAGATCTAGGGAATGCTATAATGATAAGATATATCACGAAAACTCATCTCATATTCCCTACGCTCAGCAGCAAGTTTCCTTTGTGGCAAGCAAAAGTAATCAAAAGGGCTAAATTTAATGGGACAAAAGTCCCCCATATCAAGCTCAGGAGGAATAGGTTCCTCTTTTGGCCCTTTATAGTGTACAACAAATTCATCATTATAGGCATTCTTTTGGCAGAACGTCATGAGCCTTTGCTCAAGGGAGAAGCCTGACCCATTGTTTTGAATAGCAAAATTATCATTCAACTTAGAAATTTTATCAACCAAGACATCAGTAGGAACCTTTTTTCTAAGGTTTTCATTAAAAGCAACATGATCAGGAGATCGCAACCGCATTATGTCTTCTTGATTAAATAA
Organism: Secale cereale; assembly: GCA_902687465.1. NCBI lineage: Eukaryota > Viridiplantae > Streptophyta > Magnoliopsida > Poales > Poaceae > Secale > Secale cereale. The sequence goes on along the minus strand of LR738709.1, from coordinate 52,280,500 downwards.
GATAGCCTCTATGGGAGGTCGACCAGCATCTACCCCGTAATGAGCAAAGATTTCTTTGGCCTCTTTCCTGATAAATCTAAATTCATGGGCCAAAAAGATAGTAGCAGCAGGCTTAACAGAAGAATGCTCAATATTGGAAAATTCCAGAAAGATTCTCTGAATACAGGGATGCATATGGATAAATTGCCTTTCAATTTCAACTACAAGCATAGATATAGCATCCGCAAGGCTACTAGTTCTGTGAAGAATAGAGCCACCCACAGTGGGCAAAGCACCGGCACAAGTAAACAAGTCTTGAAGAACTCATTTTCCAATGATATTTCCACTACCAACCCGGAACTTCTTAATATATAAAGTGGTAGTTTCATCCGGAGGGTCAACATAGACGTTGCCCTCAACATTACTACCCTTCTCGATAAGATCTTCCCCCATCTCAGACATGAGAGCAGGCGAACGATAAACACACGGCAGAAGAAGGGCGAATAAAACGGTAAGGGTGAAGTGGGGGAGAGGAAAACGAGGGGCAAAAATGTAATGCGAAGGATAAGGGTTTGTGATAGGTACTTGGTATATGACTTTTGCGTAAGCCTCCCCGGCAACGGCGCCAGAAATTCTTCTTTCTACTTCTCGAGCTTGCGTTGTATTCCCTCGAAGAGGAAAGGGTGATGCAGCATAGTAGCGTAAGTATTTCCCTCGGTTTTTGAGAACCAAGGTATCAATCCAGTAGGAGACCATGTGTGAGTCCCTCGCACCTGCACAAACAAATAAGAACTTCGCAGCCAATGCGATAAGGGGTTGTCAATCCCTTTACAGTCACTTACGAAAGTGAGATCTGATAGAGATGATAGTTTGATATTTGTGGTATTTTTTGATATAAGAACAGAAAGTAAAAGCGGAAAAGTAAAGTAGATTGTAGATTGATATGTTGAGAATAGACCCGGGGGCCATAGTGTTCTCTAGTGGATTCTCTCATGATAGCGATATTCTACGACGGGTAAACAAATTACTGTCGAGCAATTGATAGAAAAGCGAATAATTATGAGACTATCTAGGCATGATCATTATATATAGGCATCACGCCCGAGACAAGTAGACCGAAATGATTCTGCATCTACTACTATTACTCCACACATCGACCGTTATCCGGCATGCATCTAGAGTATTAAGTTCATAAGAATGGAGTAACACCTTAAGCAAGATGACATGATGTAGAGGGATAAACTCAAACATAATGATATAAAGCCCATCTTTTTATCCTTGATGGTGATATGTCCAAAACGTATCTATAATTTCTGCTTGCTCCATGCCACTTTTGGGTGATATTGCTATGATATTCATACACTTCCATGCACTTTTGATCATATTTGGACTAACTTACTAATCCAGTGCACCCCAGTGCCAGTTTCTGTTTTCGGCTGTTTTTGTATTTCAGGTTTTCACGTTACGAGAACTGCCAGGAAAAATCCAGAAAAATTATATAAAAAATCAGCGTTCCGGAAACAACCTTGCGTCCGAAGGACAGCCGGGGGGGCCACCAGGG
>LR738709.1:52250325-52278886 GCA_902687465.1 Secale cereale | reverse complement strand
GCGCCCCCCTGGGCCGCGCCGGGGGGGCGCCTGGGCCCCCCGAAGCTTCCCCGATGCCCCCCTTTGGCATATATTTAAAGCGTGCTCCGAAACCCTCAGAACAGGAACTCTTTTCGCGATCCCATCTCTGTTCCGCCGCCGCCGCCGCTTCCAAGATCGGGAGCACCAGGAGAACTCTTCCCGGCACCCTGCCGGAGGGGAGGATCACCAGCGGGAGCTTCTCCACCACCATGGACGCCTCCCGGATGACTCGTGAGTAGTCTCCCTTGGACCATGAGTCCATGACAAGTAGCTATGTGATGTTCTCCTCCCGTTCTTGTGCTTCACTAATTAGTCCTCGTGAGCTGCCCTACATGATCGAGGCACATATGTAATCCTTATGCTGTTGCTATGTTTAGTTTGCTGGGATCCGATGGATTATGAGATTATGTTCAGATTGATCTTGAGTAATATATTTGATCTACCTCTTTTATATTTATGTTCATAAGTAATTCTTGCATGTTCTCCGTTGTTATTTATTGCTTTAGCCGAGTAATACGTAGTGACTCCAAGAGGGAACGTTATGCTCGATTGTGGGTTCATGCCCCTCGATGACTAGCTTGAGTGACAGAAACATGAGTCTAGGGGATGTGTTGTTGCCACAAGGGGGAAAACAACGGTGCTTGTGCCCGTGGGTGCAAGGATTGTTTACTTTACGCAAAGTTCTTTTAATGCAGTTGTCTGTTGCATTGAGTTTACACTATGGGTGGGACTCGCAACTTAATACCAGCGAGATGTTCTGGATAGATATCTCAAGGTGGATGATTAGTAGTAGATATTGATGGATTTCGGTCTACTTACTTTGGTGTACCGCCCATGCTTTGAACCTCAACCTTTCTTGCAATGTAGTTAGCATTGGTTTGCGTTCGTGGTCCTGTCAATTGCCCAGCTGTAATTTGTTTACCTCACATAGCTGTTTTATCGTCTTTTGGGAGAGAGACATCACTAGTGAACATCATGAGACTCCGGTCCATATTACCATCATTGATCACACCCGCTATTTACTTTTCGCTATTATTTACTATTGCAAAACACTATCTATCACTACTATCATTGCTTTTAATCCTTTGTGAACTACAAGGCCGGAGGGATTGACAACCTCTCTGTACTCGTTGGGAGCAAAGTTATTTGTATCTGTGTGCAGGTCCACGTTGATTGCTACTATCTGGCGCCGTAGTAGTTGACACCTACTTGTTGAACCTAGGAGTCTCTGGGGATTCGATCCTTGGCATCTTTGCTAAGTGAAAAACTTCCACAACACTGCATCTTACACCTTCCACTTGGGGTAACCAACGAGGGGTTAGAGGCCCATCAAGGAGTTTTTCTGGCGCCGTTGCCGGGGACTCCACTCTTCAGGATAGGGGAGTTGCACGCTATCTTTTACCTTTGCTTTTTAGTCTTGTTAGTTTACCTTTCATTTTTTGCTTTAGTACCTTTTTATCGAAAATCACAAAAATAGTTATCTTGCTTGCTTGCTACTATGGGTTCCACCGAGAACACCAAGTTGTGTGACTTCACTAGTCACAACAACGATGACTTTATCAGCACACCTATCACTACACCTGCCACTTCAGCACCTTCATATGAAATTAAACCTGCTTTACTGAACTTAGTTATGAGAGAACAATTCTCCGGTGCTGGAGATGATGCTGCTTTACACTTGAACAACTTTGTTGAACTTTGTGATATGCAAAAGTACCAAGAAATAGATGGTAATATTGTTAAGCTTAATCTTTTTCCTTTCTCCTTGAGAGGAGGAGCTAAAATTTGGTTTCAGTCTTTGCCTAGAAATAGCATAGATTCATGGGACAAGTGCAAAGATGCTTTTATCGGAAAATACTATCCACCTGCTAAAATTATCCAACTTAGAAGTAACATAATGAATTTTAAACAATTGGATAATGAACACGTTGCCCAAGCTTGGGAACGTATGAAATCTCTTATCAAGAACTGCCCTACTCACGGTTTGACTACTTGGATGGTTATCCAAACTTTTTATGCAGGCTTGAACTTTACCTCGCGGAACTTGTTAGATTCGGCCGCGGGAGGAACTTTTATGTCAACTACACTTGGTTCTGCCACAAAGCTTCTCGATGAGATGATGACCAACTATTCCCAATGGCACACCGTACGCGCTCCAACAGGTAGGAAGGTAAACTCTGTCGAGGAGATTTCCTCCCTTAATGAAAAAGTTGACTTGATCATGTCTCTACTTTCGAAGCAATCTACTGTTGATCCTCGTGATGTTCCTTTAAATTCTTTGATTGCTCAAGAACAAGTAGATGTGAATTTTATCTCTAGAAACAATTTTAACAACAATGCTTATAGGAGTAATTTTGGTAGCAATCCTAGACCGTTCCCCTCTAATTCTTATGGGAACAACAATGCTTATCCAAGTACCAAGAACTCCAATACTGAACTAGAGACTATGCTTAAAGATTTCATCACTACCCAAAAAGCCTTTAATAAGAGTGTAGAAGAAAAACTACATAAACTAGATGATCTTTCTTTTAAGGTAGACCATTTAGCCAATGAGGTAAAATTGCTAAAAATTAAAACTTCTCCTCTTGAGGAGAGGGAAGTCATTCCTATTAATGCTACTCAAGTACAAATTAATGAAAATATTAGGCTGATGGCTAAACTTAAAGAAAGATGGGCTAGAGAAAGGGAGGAAGAGGAAAGAATTAAGAGCCTTCCTACCCACCACACTGTTGCTACTATCCAAGTTGTTGAGGATGTTCAAACTCTTAGCACCCAATGTACTCCTGGTCCCATTGGACCTATTAATGGTGATGCTATGACTATAGAAACTACCAAACAAGTGAACCTTAAGGACACCACTACCACTTTACTTGATGCTCGTGACCTTGATTTTGATAATTGCACTCTTACCGAAGTTATTGATTTCCTTCACAAGATGTCTAGAGACCCCCGCACTAGCACGCTTAACCTTGCCTTCACAGAGCATATCACTAATGCTCTCATCAAAGCTAGGGAGGAGAAACTTAGAGTAGAAGCCTCCATACCTAGAAAGCTAGAAGATGGTTGGGATCCTATGATAAAAATTAATTTGAATGACTTCTCTTGTTATGCATTATGTGATGTTGGTGCTAGTACCTCTGTTATGCCCAAAAGAATATATGATATGCTTAAATTGAAACCTTATGATTCTTGTTCTTTTGGTGTTCGTCTCGTTGACTCTTCCATAAAGAAACCTTTGGGGAGGATCGACGATGTTCTTATTGTTGTCAATGATAATTATGTGCCCGTTGATTTTACTATTATGGATATTGAATGTGATCCTTCATGTCCAATTATTTTGGGACGTCCCTTTTTGCGCACCGTTGGTGCTATCATTGACATGAAAGAGGGTAATATAAAATTTCAGTTTCCTCTCAAGAAAGGGATGGAACACTTCCCTCGAAAGAAGATCAAGTTACCTTTTGAGTCCGTCGTACGGGCTAGTTATTCTTTTACTCTTGATAAAACTTGATCTATGCATTATGCCTAGCTTAAAGGCATAAAAGGAAGCGCTTTTGGGAGGCAGCCCAATGAATAAATTTATTTTGCTTTTGTTGTGTCTTGATGTTGTTTACTGCTTTAGCATCATCATTGTATCTTTGCTTTTCATATTTGTGCCAAGTATAGCCTCTGATTGCTAGAAAGTTCAAAAGTTGTGAGGTGCTGTCCAGGAAACAGATTCTGTCCTTGGATAGAAAAATTCGTATAAAATCACCAGATCCTCTTTTTGGTCTGAATTTTTTCGACAGCGTTCTCTATATAATTGTCTTTCGTGCGTCTGTTCTGAGTTTTGTGATTTGAGTTGCAGAAGTATCCCGAACAGATCAATTACTACCTGCTGTTCTGTTTTTCATAGATTCTGTCCTGTTTTGCCTTTCCTTCATTTTGCAAATCAAGAGCTTGCTTTTTCCTTGCAAAAAACCTTTTGGCAATCTTGAGAAACAGTAGAACTTCAAGAATATCTTTATTTCCAGCAAGGTATAATTATTTTATTAAGGGTACTAACCTCGCTAATCAGATTATGATGAGTTATGTATGAAGGGAGTTTTCAAGTGTGCGAGGGAAGATGATAAAAGATACAGGAGTGTCAAGCGCTCAAGCTTGGGGATGCCCCCATGCACCCCCAAGAAATATTCAAGGAGACTCAAGCGTCTAAGCTTGGGGATGCCCCCGTGCATCCCCTTCTCCATCAACATTATCAGTTCGTCTTTCGTTCCGCTATATTTTTATCACTTCATGTGTTATGTGCTATGCTTGGAGCGTCTTGCTTTTAATTTTCTTTTTAGTTTTTCATAACAAGTCGGAACTCAGCATTCTTTATGTGGGAGAGAAACACGCTCCACTTCTACCTAGAACATAACATAGAATTTTCATGTCTATCTATGGTGTGTGTGTTCTTTGTCTTTTAATAGCTACTATCATGCTCTGCTCTTAGTATTCATGCTTATCTTTTCAAAGAGCTTTTGTCTAGTTGGTTGCTTGAACTCTCTTTAATTATCATGCTCACCTTATTAAGAGAGTTTGCTTCCGTTGCATTGGTTAATATGTTTATGATAAAGATGCTACGTGCATAATGGTGCTTAGTAGTTCAGGTTTTCTTATGGTTAATCTCAAATAGCTGGGGGGTTCCCAATGTGTTATTGGAGTACCAAATTGATTTGTTTGCCTATGATGTGGTATGGTTTAGTAATATCTTCCTTCGAGAATTTATTTTGATTGACTTGGCGTATGCTCACGCATATTTAAGACTGTAAAGAAAGTCTGTCAAGCCTTGATGATCTTTTATTTCTGAGTAGCGATATAACTACCATGCCTGATTCAATATTGCTTTGTCGCTCTGCATGATTATGACCTTCATTGCTCTCTTAGTTGGTCGCTCCCAGTCTTTTGCTAACCTCCACCTGTACTAAGCGAACTAACTTTGCAATATATAGCTCATGGGAAAGTAGCTTAAAAACTATTGTGGTAAAGAATATGTTGCCTATGTATCTTATTTCTTATAAGTTGCTTGCTGAGCGGTAACCATGTTTCTGGGGACGCCATCAGCTGTCACACTTTTGTTGAATATCATGTGAGTTGCTATGCATGTTCGTCTTGTCTGAAGTAAGGGTGATTTGCCATGGGTTGAATGAATATGCATATTGTTAGAGAAGAACATTGGGCCGCCAACCAAAGCCATGTATCATGGTGGAAGTTTTAGCTTGGACGTTAATCCTCAACCTCTTATGAGAATATGCTTATGCATTAAAGAGGAGTCCATCATCTAATTTCTATGTTGTCCCGGTATGGATGTCCTCAAGTTGAGTTCTATCAAAAACGAGAAATCAAATGCGATTTATCTCCTTGGACCTTTGTACAGGTGGCATAGAGGTACCCCTTTGTGACACTTGGTTGAAACATATGTAATGCAATGATAACCCATGGAAATCCGAGCTAATTAGGACAAGGTGCGAGCACTATTGGTATTCGATGCATGAGGCTTGCAACTTATAGGATGTCTTATGCATGACACATATGAAGTACTACTACCGTTGACAAAATTGCTTCTTTGTTTTCAAAATAAAAAGCTCTAGCACATAACCATTCTTTTACTTTTATGTTAAAGCACCAACTACTGAGAGCATGATTGTCATTCTGAGTGTAATGTGCATTGTCCCAAAGTAGCATTGTCTTTTGCATGATTGTGATATCGTTTATTCTGAAATGATTGTATCTAGTCATCACTTAAACCTTGAAGGTGCCCCTGCATTTATGTTTTGCTTCACTAAAGGGGGCAAGCTAGATATCACTTTATCATATTTGCACATCATGTTCATTGCAAATCTTTTTGATGTTTCAGTTTCATGTTGTAAAACTTTCAGTCATTAGTGATTTTCTCATGAGGCAACTTAATTACTATAGAATCATTGTCTCAGTAAGCTTTTGTCATATGACTATGAAAAGGTCCTATATGGTTAATAGCATGTCACCACAGAAATTATTCTTGTTATCATTTACCTACTCGAGGACGAGCAGGAATTAAGCTTGGGGATGTTGATACGTCCAAAACGTATCTATAATTTCTGCTTGCTCCATGCCACTTTTGGGTGATATTGCTATGATATTCATACACTTCCATACACTTTTGATCATATTTGGACTAACTTACTAATCCAGTGCACCCCAGTGTCAGTTTCTGTTTTCGGCTGTTTTTGTATTTCGGGTTTTCACGTTACGAGAACTGCCAGGAAAAATCCAGAAAAATTATATAAAAAATCAGCGTTCCGGAAACAACCTTGCGTCCGAAGGACAATCGGGGGGGCCACCAGGGCTCCGGGCGCCCTGGCGGCGCCCCCCCCCCTGGGCCGCGCCGGGGGGGCGCCTGGGCCCCCCGAAGCTTCCCTGATGCCCCCCTTTGGCATATATTTAAAGCGTGCTCCGAAACCCTCAGAACAGGAACTCTTTTCGCGATCCCATCTCTGTTCCGCCGCCGCCGCCGCTTCCAAGATCGGGAGCACCAGGAGAACTCTTCCCGGCACCCTGCCGGAGGGGAGGATCACCACCGGGAGCTTCTCCACCACCATGGACGCCTCCCAGATGACTCGTGAGTAGTCTCCCTTGGACCATGAGTCCATGACCAGTAGCTATGTGATGTTCTCCTCCCGTTCTTGTGCTTCACTAATTAGTCCTCGTGAGCTGCCCTACATGATCGAGGCACATATGTAATCCTTATGCTGTTGCTATGTTGAGTTTGCTGGGATCCGATGGATTATGAGATTATGTTCAGATTGATCTTGAGTAATATATTTGATCTACCTCTTTTATATTTATGTTCATAAGTAATTCTTGCATGTTCTCCGTTGTTATTTATTGCTTTGGCCGAGTAATACGTAGTGACTCCAAGAGGGAACGTTATGCTCGATTGTGGGTTCATGCCCCTCGATGACTAGCTTGAGTGACAGAAACATGAGTCTAGGGGATGTGTTGTTGCCACAAGGGGGAAAACAACGGTGCTTGTGTAACGCCCTGGACACACCCGCCGGTGGTCGTTACTCCTGGCGGGATCTAGACTGGCCTCACATATCAATACTAGTCTTTTCTGCGCACTTTGTCCTCACTCGTGCGCACCCGGGAGCAACTTCCCGGTCGGTCACCCATCCTGAAACTACTCCAAGCTGAGCACGCTTAACTTTGGAGTTCTATCCGAATGGGCTCCCGGAAAAGAAGGAATTCCTTATTGATATGAGTAGTCTATCATCCCTAATAAGCCAGGCCATCACATACACCCTCACTCAGAGGAACCGACGTCCTCGTCGGGCCACAGGAACGTTCCCTCTTGGCACAACCGTCTGTGCTTCCAGGACAGCACATGTGCCATGTCGTGTGCCACGACGGGTCACAAACGTCATGCACAACATAACTGCAAACTGTCCGCAAACATCCGTGTAACCGCGAGGGTCGGCTCTGATACCAACTTGTAACGCCCCGGACACACCCGCCGGTGGTCGTTACTCCTGGCGGGATCTAGACTGGCCTCACATATCAATACTAGTCTTTTCTGCGCACTTTGTCCTCACTCGTGCGCACCCGGGAGCAACTTCCCGGTCGGTCACCCATCCTGAAACTACTCCAAGCTGAGCACGCTTAACTTTGGAGTTCTATCCGAATGGGCTCCCGGAAAAGAAGGAATTCCTTATTGATATGAGTAGTCTATCATCCCTAATAAGCCAGGCCATCACAGCTTGTGCCAGTGGGTGCAAGGATTGTTTACTTTACGCAAAGTTCTTTTAATGCAGTTGTCTGTTGCATTGAGTTTACACTATGGGTGGGACTCGCAACTTAATACCAGCGAGATGTTCTGGATAGATATCTCAAGGTGGATGATTAGTAGTAGATATTGATGGATTTCGGTCTACTTACTTTGGCGTACCGCCCATGCTTTGAACCTCAACCTTTCTTGCAATGTAGTCAGCATTGGTTTGCGTTCGTGGTCCTGTCAATTGCCCAGCTGTAATTTGTTTACCTCACATAGCTGTTTTATCGTCTTTTGGGAGAGAGGCATCACTAGTGAACATCATGAGACTCCGGTCCATATTACCATCATTGATCACACCCGCTATTTACTTTTCGCTATTATTTACTATTGCAAAACACTATCTATCACTACTATCATTGCTTTTAATCCTTTGTGAACTACAAGGCCGGAGGGATTGACAACCTCTCTGTACTCGTCGGGAGCAAAGTTATTTGTATCTGTGTGCAGGTCCACGTTGATTGCTACTATCTGGCGCCGTAGCAGTTGACACCTACTTGTTGAACCTAGGAGTCTCTGGGGATTCGATCCTTGGCATCTTTGCTAAGGGAAAAACTTCCACAACACTGCATCTTACACCTTCCACTTGGGGTAACCAACGAGGGGTTAGAGGCCCATCAGATGGCAACAATACAATACGTGCCTTGCTGCCCCTGCTGTCACTTGGAAAGGACACCGCAAGATTGAACCCAAAGCCAAGCACTTCTCCCATTGCAAGAACTATAGATCTAGTAGGCCAAACCAAACCAATAATTCGAAGAGACTTGCAAGGATATTATAATCATACATAAAGAGTTCAGAAAAGAACCAAATATTTCTCATAGATAATCTTGATCATAAACCGACAATTCATCGGATCTCGACAAACACACTGCAAAAAGAGATTACATCGAATAGATCTCCTCGAAGACCGAGGAGAACTTGGTATTGAGACCCAAAGAGAGAGAAGAAGCCATCTAGATACTAGCTATGGACCCGAAGGTCTGTGGTAAACTACTCACAACTCATGGTCAGGCGATGATGATGATGTAGAAGCACTCCTTGGTAGATCCCCCTCCGACGGAGCTCCAAAACATGCCCCAAGATGGGATCTCACGGGAACAGAAGGTTGCAGCGGTGGAACTAGGATTTTCTCTGTTGTTCTGATAGTTCGGGGTATGTAGGTATATATATGAGGAAGGAGGGCACCGGGGGCCAGACGGGGTGCTCACGAGGCAGTGGGCGCCCCCCACCCTCGTGGACGCCACGTCGGCCCTACTCCGTGGTTCTCAAGTCTCCCGTGTGTATTTTGCTCCAAAAATATCTATCCCGAAGATTTCATTCCGTTTGGACTCCGTTTGATATTCCTTTTCTGTAAAACCCTAAAATAGGCAAAAAAACAGCAATCTGGACTGGGCCTTTGGGTTAATAGGTTAGTTCCAAAAAATAATATAAAAGTGTATAACAAAGCCCATTAAACATCCAAAACATCATAAATAATAGCATGGAACAATCAAAAATTATAGATACGTTGGAGACGTATCAATAGTTACTTTAGAATCAACAATATAAGGTCTAAACTTATCACAAGCAAATACAACTGCTAAAAATTCTTTCTCAGTAGTAGCATAATTTCTCTGGGCACTGTCTAAAGTTTTACTAGCATATTGGATAACATTCAATTTCTTATCAACTCTTTGTCCTAAAACAGCACCTACATCATAATCACTAGCATCGCACATAATATCAAAGGGTAAATTCCAGTCAGAAGGCTAGACAATAGGTGCAGAGATCAATGCTTTCTTAAGTATTTCAAATGCTTCTAGACAATCATCATCAAAGACAAAAGGAATATCTTTTTGTAAGAGGTTAGTCAGAGGCCTGGAGATTTTGGAGAAGTCCTTAATGAACCTCCTATAAAACCCGGCATGACCAAGGAAACTTCGTATACCTTTGATGTCCTTGGGACATGGCATTTTTTCAATAGCATCAACTTTAGCTTTGTCAGCTTCAATACCTCTTTCAGAAATTTTGTGTCCCAAGACAATGCCTTCATTAACCATAAAGTGGCACTTCTCCCAATTCATGACAAGGTTAGTGTCTTCACATCTCTGCAAAACTCGATCAAGGTTGCTCAAGCAATCATCAAAAGAATTTCCGTAAACGGAGAAATCATCCATGAAAACCTCAACAATCTTTTCACAAAAATCAGAGAATATAGCCATCATGCATCTTTGAAAGGTAGCAGGTGCATTACATAAACCAAAAGGCACACGTCTATAAGCAAAGGTACCGAAAGGACAAGTAAAAGTGGTCTTTTTCTTGACCCCCTTTTGACACAGGTATTTGAGAGAACCCAGAATAACCATCTAGAAAGCAAAAATGAGTATGTTTGGATAACCTTTCTAGCATTTGATCAATAAAAGGCAAAGGGTAATGATCTTTCTTAGTATCTTTATTTAATTTGCGGAAATCAATTACCATCCTATAACCTGTAACAATTCTTTGTGGGATCAATTCATCTTTATCATTAGGAACAACAGTCATGCCTCCCTTCTTAGGCACACAATGGACAGGACTTACTCACTGGCTATCAGCAACTGGATAGATAATACCTGCCTCTAGAAGCTTTAGTATTTCCTTCCTTACCACTTCTTTCATCTTAGGATTTAACCGTTGTTGATGATCAATAGCCGGTTTAGCGTCTTCTTCCAATTTTATCTTGTGTTGGCATAAAGTGGGACTAATGCCCTTAAAATCATCCAGAGTATATCCAATAGCAGCACGGTGCTTCTTTAGAGTTTTCAATATTTTTTCTTCTTCCTGCTCCGAAAGGTTAGCACTGATAATAACATGATATATCTTCTTTTCATCAAGATAAACATACTTAAGGTTATCAGGTACAGGTTTAAGTTCAAACACGGGATCACCCTTGGCTGGAGGAGGATCCCCTAGGATTTCAACAGGAAAGTTGTTTTTCAAGATGGGTCCCTGCTTAAAGAATATTTCATCTATTTCCCTTCTCTCATTCATATACATATCATTTTCATGGTCTAGCAGATATTGTTCTAAGGGATCATTAGGAGGCACATCAATAGAAGCAAGACTAATAATTTCATCCTTACTAAGTAATTCTTTATCATGGGGTTGTCTACGAAATTTAGCAAAGTTAAAATCATGAGACATATCCCCTAAACCAACAGTAACAATATCTTTCACGCAGTCTATCTTAGCATTAACAGTATTCAAGAAGGGTCTACCAAATATAATGGGACAAAAATCATCTTGTGGGGAACCAAGAACAAGAAAATTAGCAAGGTATTTAACTTTCCCACACAAGACTTCAACATCTCTAACAATCCCAATTGGTGAAATAGTGTCTCTATTAGCAAGCTTAATAGTGACATCAATACCTTCTAGCTCAACGGGTGCAATATCATTCATAATTTCATCATATAAGGATATAGGTATTACACTCGCACTAGCACCTACGTCACATAAACCATGATAGCAATGATCTCCTATTTTAACAGAGATAACAGGCAAGCCTACAACAGGTCTATGTTTATTCCTAGCATCGGGTTTGGCTATTCTAGCAGCTTCCTCTTGGAGGTAAATAACATGTCCATCTAAATTTTCAACCAAGAGATCTTTAACCATAGCAACACTAGGTTCAACTTTATTTGCTCAGAGGATGTAGGTGTTCTAGTACTACTCTTACGAACCACAGTTGAAGCTTTAGCATGATCCTTTATTCTAACAGGGAAAGGTGGTTTCTCAATGTAAGCACTAGGAACAATAGGATCAACATTATAAGTGATAGTCTTTTCTTCAACTTTAACAGATTCAACTACTTTTACTTCAATGGGAGGATGGTATTTAAACCACTTCTCCTTGGGAAGATCAACATGAGTAGAAAATGATTCACAGAAAGAAGCTACTATCTCAGAGTCAAGTCCATATTTAGTGCTAAACTCACAGAAAACATCGGTATCCATAAAAGCTTTAACACAATCAAACTTAGGGGTCATACCTGACTCCTTACATTCGTCGAGGTCCCAATCTTCAGAGTTGCGTTTAATTCTTTCCCATAAATCCCATTTGAATTCAACAATCTTCATCATAAAAGAGCGAGAACAAGAATTATCGAGCATGGTGCGGTTATTGAGAGAAAGCCGAGCATAAGAATTTTGAATGATCATTTTTCTTGAGAGCTCATGATTAGGGCATGAATATAACATTGACTTAAGCCTCCCCCAAGCTTGAGCGATGCTTTCTCCTTTGCGAGGCCAAAAATTATAAATATAATTACGATCACGGTGAACTTGATGCATAGGGTAGAACTTCTGATGAAATTCCAACTTCAGTCGATTATAGTTCCATGATCCAATATCATCACATAGCCTAAACCATGTCAATGCATCTCCCTTCAAAGATAAAGGGAAGACCTTCTTATTGATAACATCCTCGGGTATACCTGCAAGTTTAAATAATCCACAAACTTCATCCACATAGATTAGGTGTAAATCTGGATGAAGTGTTCTGTCTCCTGTAAAGGGATTATCTAGCAGTTTCTCTATCATACCCGAAGGAATTTCAAAGCAAACATTTTCAGTAGGTGCAGTAGGTTGAGGAGCAACTCTTTGCTCTTCTGGTCGGGGTGAAGATACCCCGAACAAGCCCCTCAAAGGATGATGAGCCATAGTAACAAGTGACAATAAATTTCAGCACACTATATAAATTTTTCCTTACCAAAGGCGCTTCACTCCCCGGCAACGGCGCAAAAAAAGAGTCTTGATGACCCACAAGTGTAGGAGATCTATTGTAGTCCTTTCGATAAGTAAGAGTGTCGAACCCAACGAGGAGCAGAAGGAAATGATAGGCAGTTTTCGGTAAGGTATTTTCTGCAAGAACTGAAATTATCGGTAACAGATAGTTTTTTGATAAGGTAATTGGTAGCAAGTGACAAAAGGTAAAAGTAAATAAGGTGCAGCAAGATGGCCCAATCCTTTTTGTAGCAAAGTACAAGCCTGGACAAACTCTTATATGGAGGAAACGCTCCCGAGGACACATGGGAATTATCGTCAAGCTAGTTTTCATCACGATCATCTGATTCGCGTTCGGTACTTTGATAATTTGGTATGTGGGTGGACTGGTGCTTGGGTGCTGTCCTTACTTGGACAAGCCTCCCACTTATGATTAACCTCTAATGCAAGCATCCGCAACTACAAAAGAAGTATTAAGGTAAACCTAACCATAGCATGAAACATATGGATCCAAATCAGCTCCTTACGAAGCAACGCATAAACTAGGGTTCAAGCTTCTGTCACTCTAGCAATCCATCATCTACTTATTACTTCCCAATGCCTTCCTCTAGGCCCAAATAATGGTGAAGTATCATGTAGTCGACGTTCACATGACACCACTAGAGGATAGACAATATACATCTCATCAAAATATCGAATGAGTACCAAATTCACATGACTACTAATAGCAAGACTTCTCCCATGTCCTCAGGAACAAAAGTAACTACTCACAAGACATAATATTGTTCATGATCAGAGGGGTATTAATATGCATAATGGATCTGAACATATGATCTTCCACCAAGTAAACCAACTAGCATCAACTACAAGGAGTAATCACCACTACTAGCAACCCACAGGTACCAATCTGAGGTTTGGGTACAAAGATTGGATACAAGAGATGAACTAGGGTTTGAGAGGAGATGGTGCTAGTGAATATGTTGATGAAGATAACCCTCCCCAAGATGGGAGAGTTGTTGATGATGACGGCGGTGACGATTTCCCCCTCCCGGAGGGAAGTATCCCCGGCAGAACGGCTCTGTCGGAGCCCTAGATTGGTTTCAGCCAAGGTTCCGCCTCGAGACGGCGGCGTCTGGTCCCGAAAGCTTCCTTCAGATTTTTCCAGGTCAAAACACCTCATATAGGAGAAGATGGGCATCGGGGGGCCATCTGGTGGCCCACGAGACAGGGGGGCGTTGATGGCTTCTCGCCCCTCGTTGGTTACCCCAAGTGGAAGGTTTGAGATGTAGCGTAGCGGCAAATTTCCCTTGGCAAAGATACCAAGGATCGAATCCCGTGAGACTCCGAGGGTCGACAAGAAGGTGTCAATAGCGCCAGAAACTTTTGCTTGACAGGACCTGCACACAGATACAAATAACTTTGCTCCCAACGAGTACAGAGAGGTTGTCAATCCCTCCGGCCTTGTCGTTTACAAAGGATCAAACGCAAGAGATAATAGTGATAGGTATGACTGCAAATAGCAAATAAGAACAGGAAGTAAATAGCGGGTGTGATCAGTGATGATAATATGGACCGGAGTCCCATGATGTTCACTAGTGATGTCTCTCTCCCAAAAGACGATAAAACAGCTAAGCGAGGTAAACAAATTACAGCTGGGCAATTGACAGGATTATGTGCGCAAACCAATGCTAACTATGCTGTAAAGAAAGGTAGAGGCTCAAAAGCATGGGCGGTACGCCAAGGCAAGTAGACCGAAATCCATCTGCATCTACTACTAATCATCCACCTTGAGATATCTATCCAGAACATCTCGCTGGTATTAAGTTGCGAGTCCCACCCAAAGTGTAAACTCAAAGCAACAGACAACTGCATTAAAAGAACTTTGCGTAAAGTAAACAATCCTTGCACCCGCAAGTACAAGCACCGTTGTTTTCCCCCTTGTGGCAACAGCACATCCCCTAGACTCATGTTTCTGTCACTCAAGCTAGTCATCGAGGGGCATGAACCCACAATCAAGCATAACGTTCCCTCTTGGAGTTACTACCTACTACTTGGCCAAAGCAATAAACAGCAACGGAGAACATGCAAGAATTACTCAAGAACATAAATATAAAAGAGGTGAATCAAATATATTACTCACACACAATCTGAACATAATCTCATAATCCATCAGATCCCAGCAAACTCAGCATAGCAACAGCATAAAGATTACATATGTGCCTCGATCATGTAGGGCAGCTCACGAGGTCTAATCGGTGAAGAACAAGAAGGGGAGGAGAACATCACATAGCTACTGGTCATGGACCCATGGTCCAAGGGAGACTTCTCACGGCTCATCCGGGAAGCGTCCATGGTGGTGGAGAAGCTCCCGGTGGTGGTTCTCCCCTCCGGCAGGGTGCCGGGAGGAGTTCTCCTGGTGCTTCTCGCCCCTCGTTGGTTACCCCAAGTGGAAGGTTTGAGATGTAGCGTAACGGCAAGTTTCCCTTGGCAAAGATACCAAGGATCGAATCCCGTGAGACTCCGAGGGTCGACAAGAAGGTGTCAAGGGCGCCAGAAACTTTTGCTTGACAGGACCTGCACACAGATACAAATAAGTTTGCTCCCAACGAGTACAGAGAGGTTGTCAATCCCCCCGGCCTTGTCGTTTACAAAGGATCAAACGCAAGAGATAATAGTGATAGGTATTACTGCAACTAGGAAATAAGAACAGGAAATAAATAGCGGGTGTGATCAGTGATGGTAATA
Source organism: Secale cereale (assembly GCA_902687465.1). Classification (NCBI taxonomy): domain Eukaryota; kingdom Viridiplantae; phylum Streptophyta; class Magnoliopsida; order Poales; family Poaceae; genus Secale; species Secale cereale. The sequence continues at coordinate 52,263,544 of LR738709.1, read as the reverse complement.
TGGACCGGGGTCCCATGATGTTCACTAGTGATGTCTCTCTCCCAAAAGACGATAAAACAGCTAAGCGAGGTAAACAAATTACAGCTGGGCAATTGACAGGATTATGTGCGCAAACCAATGCTAACTATGCTGCAAAGAAAGGTAGAGGCTCAAAAGCATGGGCGGTACGCCAAGGCAAGTAGACCGAAATCCATCTGCATCTACTACTAATCATCCACCTTGAGATATCTATCCAGAACATCTCGCTGGTATTAAGTTGCGAGTCCCACCCAAAGTGTAAACTCAAAGCAACAGACAACTGCATTAAAAGAACTTTGCGTAAAGTAAACAATCCTTGCACCCGCAAGTACAAGCACCGTTGTTTCCCCCCTTGTGGCAACAGCACATCCCCTAGACTCATGTTTCTGTCACTCAAGCTAGTCATCGAGGGGCATGAACCCACAATCAAGCATAACGTTCCCTCTTGGAGTTACTACCTACTACTCGGCCAAAGCAATAAATAGCAACGGAGAACATGCAAGAATTACTCAAGAACATAAATATAAAAGAGGTGAATCAAATATATTACTCACACACAATCTGAACATAATCTCATAATCCATCGGATCCCAGCAAACTCAGCAGAGCAACAGCATAAAGATTACATATGTGCCTCGATCATGTAGGGCAGCTCACGAGGTCTAATCGATGAAGAACAAAGAGGGGAGGAGAACATCACATAGCTACTGGTCATGGACCCATGGTCCAAGGGAGACTACTCATAACTCATCCGGGAGGCGTCCATGGTGGTGGAGAAGCTCCCGGTGGTGGTTCTCCCCTCCGGCAGGGTGCCGGGAAGAGTTCTCCTGGTGCTCCCGATCTTGGAAGCGCGGCGGCGGCGGAACAGAGATGAGATCGCGAAAAAGGGTTCCGTCCTCGAGGGTTTCGGGACGCGAGCAATATATATGCAAAAGGGGGTCACCAGAGGCTGAGGTGGGGCCCCAGGCGCCCCCCTAGCGCGGCCAGGGGTGGGGCCGCGCCGGGTGGCCGCCTGGGCCACCCCAGGCTCCCCTCTGGCCCTGCCTTGGTTTTTCCGGAAGCTCCCGATACGCTGATTTTTCCTGTATTTTTCCCGGAATTTTTAGGGCACTTTTAATATGGGGGAAACCTGAAATAGAAAAACAGCAGAAAACAGGAACTGGCACTGTGGTGCACTGAGTTAATAGGTTAGTCCAAATATGATCAAAAGTGTATGGAAGTGCATAAATATCATAGCAATATCACACAAAAGAGGCATGGAGCAATCAGAAATTATAGATACGTTTTGGACGTATCAGGCGCGCTCAGGGAGGGGGGGGCGCTCCCCCCACCCTCGTGGACAGGTGGTGTCCCCCTGGTGAATCTCTTTCGCCAGATATTTTTTATATTTTCTGAAATGGTGTCCCATGGACTTTCGGAGCTTTTTGAGTTGTGCAGAATAGGTTTCCAGTGTTTGCTCTTTTTCCAGTCCAGAATTCCAGCTGCCGGCATTCTCCCTCTTTATGTAAACCTTGTAAAATAAGAGAGAAAAGGCATAAGTATTGTGGCATAATGTGTAATAACAGCCCATAGTGCAATAGATATCAACATAAAAGCATGATGCAAAATGGACGTATCAGTCTGCATCACGTATGCCGTCCACAGTGGTCGTACATGATATTTTCTTAGCCGCGGAGATCATGGTTGTGGACTTTATAGTTATGAACAATATGGTTATGTTTGGTGTGAACATGCAACTTTGTTGGATATGTATGTATTTGTGAACCTGGTTTTGGTTGTGAATTTGTGGATACGTATACATGTATGAACTCGGTGAAGCTATCTATATATGTTGGATATCTATGCATATTGAACTTGGCGGAGCTATCAATATATCTTCTCGTTTGAAATGCAGGGATGTTTCAACAAGCAAAAAAGAAGTTTGACATATAAGTTCAGTGCAATACTCAGCTTACATTCTGTAAGCTGAATCAACGAGTCAAAAACACTCGTCTTACAAGCTAGCGATGATTACATTCATGTGCCTAGACCATCTAGCAATGATTATAAGCACTTGTGCGAGCCGAAGGCGTGTCACCGTTATCGCCTCTCCCTCACTGGAGTCGAGCCAAATTTGTTGTAATAGACAGTCGGAAAGTCATTGTGCTGAGGCCCCACAGGACCTGCTCAACAGAACAACAACCATAGACGATGAAGAGAAGCCTGGATCGAACGGATTAAAGCTGCAAACAGAACAACTTTCCAGATGTATACTCTTTGTGTTTTGCCCCTTGATGCTAGATGATGAGTTAATAGGAAGCACCATTTATGAAGAAAAAAAAGTAGTTCGATATGATGGTTGTGGTTTGTAAAAATAACACTAACAAGAAAATAAGTAATACTAGAACCCGCATAAAGTGCACATTCCTGGCCTTCAATATGCCACATATCATTAGCTACTATTTTGTTTATCCATGGCTGGTGAGCAGAGTATGTACTTGTAGCCATAGGGCACCAAACATGTAGGGGACTTGTGTAACATAACACCAGAATTTCATGTCATGGCACATGGGAACACATGGCTCTAGCTATGATCTCAACAACGCAATGGCTTGATACCAGACTACTAGTATCCCCTTTCTTCTGCTCATTGGGTGCCCTGACCACACGCCAATCTGTGTACGTGGCTGGGAACTACCCTGTATTTGCTCTTTCCTATCAATGCAACGATACGCTCTCAAGTATATTCATGAGAAAAATTGTATCATGAACGAGCTCCACTCATGTTCGATCAGCATCACAAACATTGTAGTATCAAACTTTATTCTATGATGCTCTGGATATAAAAACTACATGACTCAACCTAAAGGACTCCGCTCGCACACTAGCACTCTTATAACAAATCGCTTTGATGGCCTTTGAGCGGTGATAGTATAGAGAAAAGACAAGCAGATTTGTGCATGGTAACGACACTCCGAAAATTTGACGAGAGTGATAGAAACATGACATCCCGAAGTGGAAGTGTTGTACTAATCTCAAGCTCATGTGAGCTCGGATGAATAGTAAAAAAGTAACATTGAAAATGTTTTAATAGGTTGAAAATTTTCAACTCCAAATGACATTCGTGGAAAATCTAAATCTGGCAACAAAAACAAAATCAAAATTTTGTAGCATCAATTTTTTTGCCATATTTTCTACGAATGTCATCTGGCGTTGAAATTTTGCAAGCTATTAAAATATTTATCAACATTTCACAAAAATACTACTCCCTCCGTCCCAAAATAAGTGTCTTGAGCTTAGTATAAATTTGTACTAGAGCTAGTACAAAGTTGAGACACTTATTTTAAGATGGAGGGAGTATAATGTTTTGAAGCTTTTTACATTTTCTTTTGATTTTACTATTCATCCGAGCTCACATGAGCTTGGGATCAGAACAAGGGTCCTCATCCCGAAGCTGCTATATGTTGCCATGTCAAGAGTAGACTATTACCAAGCCGGATTAACTGCGAAGATCCCATATTCCCATGGAATAATACCTTTCTTTTGCGGGGAACCATGGAATAATACCTTCCATGGACAGAGCTCAGAGAGGAATGAGAAAAGTCGATCGAGAGGTATAAATCTCCGTGTCTGTCCTAAGTCCTCCTGGAATGGAATATGCTTCGTATATCTTCTTACCTGCATCCACTTTTTGACTGAGCTCTCCCCCGAAGAATTCTCTCCTTGGTTGCTTTGACCAAAAGTCCACCGTACCACTCACAAGGACAAATCCCAGTACTGTATATGGATAATATAGTCAGTTCCCAGCTTCCCCCCATGCCAACCATAGCAGGCAGCATATGCTTCAAATATTCCAAACTGACCAACCCGCTCCTGCACGCCATAACAATGTGGCGCCTCCCCACAACTCGAGCGTATCTCCATTAAAGTAGCTGAGAGCTTGCATTTTTGCGAGCCAAGGCAGGAGTCGAGGTTGCGAGATGAAGTTCGGGAAGAGGCTCAAGAAGCAGGTGGAGGAGAGCCTCCCGGGGTGGAGGGACAAGTTCCTGGCGTATAAGCGCCTCAAGGTGCTCGTCCGGCTCGGCTCCTCGCCGCACCGTGCCGCGGCGGAGGCAGCCTTCGTGCGGCTCCTCAACAACGAGGTCGACAGGTTCAACGCCTTCTTCCTCGAGCAGGAGGAAGAGTTCATCATCCGCCACAGGGTACGTACGTAACATGACTACTGTTGAGTGTTGATGGAGAGAATATACTGAAGATGCGATGTAACTAAAACAATGTGCAGGAAGTAAGGGAGACGGTGAAGGCGGTGGCCGGCGAGGAGCCATCGGAGGCGGACCATGCGGCGGAGATGAGGAAGGTGAGGAGAGAGATCGTGGATTTGCACGGTGAAATGGTGCTGCTCCTCAACTACAGCGCCGTCAACTACACAGGTTTGTAAGTTTGTTTCATCTCTTCTCGCTTGACAATGACAATATGGAGTAGATGCTCTGTAGTATTCAGGTCGTTTTCGGTGAAAAACTCTGTATTCCTGTGACTGGTTGTGGTCTGCTTTTCTAGTGTAACATTTTTGGGCGCGCTTTGACAAAAAGGAAATTTGGAAATTTCTTGAAATTGTAAGAAATTCGGAGTTTTACACGAACTGCTTCCGATGAGAATATTCCTCCAGACATGATCAGAAAACAGAGTATGCAACAAGCTCTGTTTTAAATTTGTCTTACAAAAAACAACTATCGTGAACGGCCTGCAGAGACTAGTCTTCATACTCAGCTCATTGGCCCTTGGCCAATTGGTCGCATGACTTTACTTAGGCAAGATCATTGAACAGAATGGCCATGATTTATTTAATTAAGTATTTACATCTCGAGCTACGCGTATGCTGCAGGGCTGGCCAAGATCCTGAAGAAGTATGACAAGCGTACGGGGCGGCTACTCCGGCTGCCCTTCATCGAGGAGGTGCTCAAGCAGCCCTTCTACACGACGGAGCTCATGTCGAGGCTCGTCCGCGAGTGCGAGGAAACCATGGAGGCCGTGTTCACCACCGACAACAGTGGTGACCGGTGGACGACGAAACCCTGTACCGGGAGTGAGATTACTCCTATGGCAACAGAACAGGGCATTTTTAGGAACACCGTCGCCGCCCTGGTGGCCATGAGGGAGCTTCGCAGCGGGAGCTCCACATACGGGCACTTCTCGCTGCCACCCCTGGCAACAGAGACCACCTTGACGGAGCATGGCCTGCTGCTGTCCATCCAGCTTGCCGATGTCGTTCAAACTGGGTCATCTGGTGTCCGGGTGGTTTGACAGATACATGCGTTTAATTGTAGCTATCTATATGTTTCGGTGGCCACTTACCGGCGCCAGATTATATGATACGAGTAACTCATATTTTAGACTTTTTTTTTGCGGCAACATATTGCAGACTTTTGTTTTACTAGCAAACATGCATGTGCGTTTCAACGGGAAAAAATTGTTAGCTATGCCTCGAAGAGCCCGTCCTACTGTCAGCATCTTCTATGTCATCAACGTCCCATCCGCCTCATCTCTACCCTTGCCGAAGATGGCAGCAATGTCCACCTGATCACAAGCGCCTAGACGTGATCGATTCCAGGTGATGAGCTTGGCCACATCATGACACATATCACTGGATAATCCTACACCTACGAAGCCTAACATAAATCCTTTATGTAAATTTTCCATCAATACTCCCCCCCTGATTTTAAGTGGGGTGGGCCCCACCTTCTCTCTAACCCCAATTATATCCTACCAGCTGTGTTAAACCATTCGTAGGTGTAGCATTACCCTCCATATCACTGAACCGCGGCAGCACAAGTAGATATTTTATACTAATATGTCGATGTAGCAACCCTCACTACCTTACACTTCGCTCGCTTTTGACCTTATACTTAGTTGCGATCTGAAGTGGCCATCGTATAATTCATTGGCAAGGATAAAACTAGATGCATCATGTTATGGAACATGGAAATAATAAACAAAATCAAGAATAATGGAACCAGTTTTTTACGTAGAAAAACCCAGTAGACAATGGGAGACAGGGTGACAAGGACTAGCAACAGCCATGTCACTCCCTTAATCTCATATGTGTGTGCGCGCGCGTTTTATTTGTTTTATGCTTTCAATCTCTCAGATTTAAGGAAAAGACATGTATTAGTGTGATTTGCCCCCTGCTATCAAAAGTTTGACTCAGTTGGTTTCCCTCATATTTGATTCCGAGCTCCGCCGCTACCAGTGGCGGATTTGGGCCCCAGGCAGCCCGGGCGCTGGCCTGGGGCGTGAGGCCCATGGGCTTCGTTGACTGTAGCAAATACTGTAGCAAAATGCTACAGCCAACAAAGGCTGCCTGGGCCCTGGCCCAGTTCGCCTGGGGCCTGGCCCATTCCAGGGTCCGCCACTGGCCACTACCATGGATGGAAATCGTGGGCGCTTAACAAACAACATTTTTTTACGGTACATCATACCATCATATTTAAGGGATAGTATTAAGTTGATCCAACGATTAATATGGTTCATCCAAAATTTTGGCTCAAGGACAGTTAGGTTATTTCCTATTTGGCTGCCCCACGACCACACCTACGCATGTTGCACCGTCATCAATTGATCTTCGCTGGCCCGCGTTGCGTGGAGCGCCGCTGCGTCCCGTCGGCTATCCACCAGCCTTGCCGTTAAGAGCATCTTCAGCCGCGCCCCAAGGCCGCTTTTTTTAGCGCCGGCGTCATAAAAACGGTCCAGTCGCGTCCCCAAGATGCCGAAATTCGCCGGCTCGGCCCGTTTTGTGACCCCGGCGCGCCCAGGCCGAACCCAGCGCACTGGGGGACGCTCGGGGGCATCGGCGGAAGGGAAAATCGCCCGGGTCCCCATTGTCAGGCGAAAAGTCGCACTGATTCGCCCTGTTTTCCCCTCTCCTTCCTCGACACCTTGCCAATCCCGGCGTCGCCAGCCACCTCTCCGTCGCCGCCGCCGCTATCTCGCCATTCCTCGCCCGGAAACAAAGGAAGATCCCCACGACGCCACTTTCCCCGAGTTTCCCTCGCTGCTCCGGCGCCCGTGCCGGCGACTCTGCGCCCACCACGCCCCCAGGTGTTCGGCGCTTTGCATGCCCCGCCCGCGATGGACTTCGACGACGAGGAGGCGCTCGCGGCGTTGCTCGAGGAGGAAGCCGACGCCTCCGCCCAGGACGAAGAGCACCTCATGGTCCCCGCCGCCCTGGCCGGCTTGCGTGCCGGCGATTCAAAGCCGAGGCGAGGGGGCTCGGCGCCGGGGTGACGGAAAGCAAAGAACCGGCATCGGCTCGAAGGCTATTGCATGCTCTACTTCGACTACTTCGCCGACGCTCCCCTGCACGGCGACAAAGTTTTCCGGCGCCGTTATCGGATGGGCCGAAAGCTTTTCCTCAGGATTGTCAATGAACTCAGGGAGTACGACAGCTACTTCAAGTGCAAGAAGGATTGCACCGGCACACTTGGATTCACCTCCATCCAGAAGTGCACGACAGCTATGAGGATGCTTGCATACAGAGCTCCCAGTGATTCACTCGACGACTATGGGCGCATGGCCGAGTCCACCAGCATAGAGTGTCTCTACAAGTTATGTCGGGTAATGGTGGCAGTGTTTGGACCGCAATACTTGAGAACACCCAATGCGGAAGACACTGCTCGGATCCTAGCACAGAATGCAGCAAGAGGATTTTTCGGGATGCTTGGAAGCATCGACTGCATGCATTGGAAATGGAAGAATTGTCCATTTGCTTGGTAGGGGTTGTACAAAGGCGCCAAAGGCGGTTGCAGTGTGGTGCTTGAGGCAGTGGCCACACATGACCTCTGGATTTGGCACTCTTTCTTTGGGATGTTAGGTACTCACAATGACATCAACGTCCTGCAGTGTTCCCTAGTCTTTGCCAAGCTTGTTGAAGGTCATTCTCCTCCGGTGAATTTCGAGGTCAATGGACGGCAGTACAACAAGGGGTACTATTTAGCTGATGGCATCTATCTGAGATGGTCGACATTTGTGAAGACCATCTCAAACCCTGTGACGGGAGGCAAGAAGGCCTGGTTTGCGAAGGTTCAGGAGGCTTGCAGGAAGGATGTCGGGCGGGCATTTGGTGTGCTCCAATCTTGATTTACTGTTGTCCGGTACCCCGCTCAGACCTGGTCGAAAGATCAAATGTGGGAGATCATGACTTGCCGTGTCATCTTGCACAACATGATCATTGAGAGAGAGCAGGAAGAGCTAGTGTTTGACACTGAACCATACTATAGGCAGGGTCCTCTAGCCGAAGTTGATCACCAGCTACCGGCAACCTGGACTGCCTACCTCAGTATGCGTCAGGAGATCCGAGACCCACAGGTGCATCATCAGCTGCAGCGTGATCTGGTGGAGCACCTATGGAGGCTCAAGGGCGAGGCCGGGAACGACGTGCGATGAAACTTGAGTTTTTATTTGTTAAACTATATAATTTGTAGTGAACTATTTGTTGAACACGTCGAACTATGTGACGAACTAATTGATTTCTATTTGTATGCGAAAATTAACGCCGAAACACGCCGAACTATGTGACAATTAACGACGAAACACGTCGAACCGCATCGAATATGGGCCGATTCACGCAGATATCCGGCCGTTTTTGGGCAGAAAGCCAGGCTGAATTCGACGCCTGGGGCGACGACTGGGTGTCAAACCGTCCCAGCGCCGAGTTTACCGCCGGCGCACCCCCAGGCCACTCTTTTTTGGCGCCTTGGGGGCCGAACGGCTGGAGATGCTCTTACATGTGGCTAACCCTTACATGTGTTACTGTCGTTAGCAGGCCATTTGACAGAACTGGTTGATCTATGTTACTTTTGGCACCAGATGATAGCAGTCAAACTCTTAACATTCACACCCACAAATTGCTTACTTGACACTTGACTGTCATCATACCTCCGGCGAATCAGGTTTCTGAGTAGCCCTCAACTTCCAAACCATAAACTGTTTATAGGATTATTACTCACTGTACCAACCTGAACTTTCTTTTGCAGTTTGCATCTTTGCAGGCTCATAATGGATATTATGTTCTTCTGGTTTCATCTCCATGGGTGTGACTGAATTTTGACAATGGCTCGCCAACCCTCCTTTATCCGGGTTCGGGACCAGCAAAGTTGAGACAACATAGGCGGAGTTGCAGGATGAATATTATGTAATACTCCCTCCGTCCCAAAATTCTTGTCTTAGATTTGTCTAGATACGAATGTACCTAATACAAAAACATGACTTGATACATCCGTATTTAGACAAATCTAAGACAAGATTTTTGGGACGGAGAGAGTATATGCATATAAAAAAGAACAGAACTGGAATAATCAAGATGGTAAGTACAGGATAATGAAACATCAAGGTGGTCTCTTTTTTCAACATAACAAACATAGGCATGCAGGCAGCCAAACAAAAGCGGCTGCTCCAGGATCTCATGACACCACAATCCACATGAGGTTCTCTCTCTTTCAACTAATAACTGCAAACAAGAAGGGACAGATATCCATCCATCAAGCCATTCCATTCCATCCATCACCCTAGTAACCCTAGAAGCTCAGCTACAGGTTTCCGCTACTCACCATCAGCAACCTCTACTAGACTGACTGACTACTCTGATCACTGACCAGCTCTGGCTGAATCTGGTTGTCATCTTACCTTACCTCTCTCTCGTTCTTCGGTTGAACGGTCTCATGAGCTTCTTCACTTGGGGCCCTTCTTCCACAGCCCGCTCATCCTCCGCAGCACGCCGCTGTTGCGCCGCTTCGGGGACTCGTCGTCCGAGAACGGCGACCCCATCAGCTTCCCGCCGATGGACCCATTGTACTCCGCGTCCAGCGACCCGGTCCTCTCCACCATCCGGCCACCATTGTTGCCGCCACCCGCGAGGGCCGCGGCGGCGGCCTCCGCGGCCTTGCGCCACTGGTCGGACTGCACACGCAGCCGGCGCAGCTCCGCGTCCGCCTCCGCGCTCGCCGCCTGCGCCGCGTCCAGCTGCTCCGAGGCCCGGGCGGCGCGCCGGCTGCTCTTGTCAGCCTCCTCCGTCACGTACCCGAGCCGCATCCGCACGTCCTGCTCCGCCGCCTTGGCCAGCTCCAGCTCTGCCACCGCCGCCTCGTACCTCTGCTGCACCTCCGCCTCCTTCCTGCCCGCCTCCGACTTGAGGGTCTCGTTCTCCTCCACCAGGCTCTGCAGCGCGTTCTCCTTGTCCATCAGGTTCGCCTTCAGCTCTGCGATGTCTGTGATCGACTTCATCAGCTTCGCCTCCAGCTCTGGCTGCATTTCACCCAGCCCGTCTGACCTGTGAAGGTCCTCCTGTGCCTTGCCTGTCAGTGCTTCCTGCGCTGCCATGAGCTCGCCAGTCTTGCTCTTCAGCTTCAGCTCGATATCACACACTTGGCGCGTGCACTCAGACTTGACATTCTCCAGCATGTCATAGACTGTCTTTGTCTCGAAGGCCATCCGAGTTTGCTCCTCCTGGTACCTCATCTCAGCCACCTCAAGCGCCATCCGCAAGTGCTCAATCTCTGGGTCAGGACTTCCACAGCTTCCATTGACGTCACTGGTGGGATGCTCGCTCTTTTTAGAAACTTCAGTCAATGGACTGCCAAAGCCACCATTGGCATTGCCTGTCTGTGCCTCATTCAGAATTTCATTAGCTGCAGCCTGCGCTTTCTTCAGATCTTCCTCGAGCGATGCTACCCGAGCTTTAGACTCACTGAGTTCCATGTCCTTTGACCTCAGGCATTCCTGCAACCGGACACCCTCGGCTAGGAGTGAGTCAATGGTGGCCTTTGCGGTCTCAAGCTGCAGCTTGGTCTCAGTTGCCGTGGCATTCGCATCAGCTGCAGCCTTGTCACTTTCACTGACATTTACTTTCAGGCCTTCAATCGTTGCAAGCCTGAGCTCCACCTCCTGCTTCAGCCCTTCAAGCTCAGAGTCCGCATGCTCACATTGCTTGGCACGTGCTGTATCGGATTGCACTGTCGCCTCCAGCTGCAACTTCAGCCTCTGGATCTCAGACAAGGCCGAGCTGAGTGCAGCGGCATCCACGGACTGCTGTTTCTGCAATGCCTCAAGCTCGGCCTGCCAGGTGCGGTCACGCTCCTGCTGGATCTTGCGCAGCTCCTGGAGACGGGATTCCTCTGCTGCTGAGTGCTCGACAAGCTGGCACTGCGACTCCTCCAGCTTCGACGATGCATCCTGCCCCTGCTTCTTTGCTTCATCGGCCTCCTGCTGTGCTTGGCGCCTTCGTGCCTCTGATGCGCTCAGTTGTTCCTTGGTCTTCTTCAGCTCATCTTGGAGCTGGTTGACCTTAGAGTCCAGCTCAGTTAGCCTACTTGGGCGCTTCTTCTGAAAAATGAATGCAGACAGTATTAATTAAGTAATATAAATGAAGCTTGCCGCAAAAGATTCTGCATTTTCCAGTGCTGAACTGAATATAGATGCTAAAGCCTATCATCATACTACTTCCAGGATAGCTACTTGAGGGTGCATTGAAATGTACAGGGCTTTTGAGAAATGGAAATGCAGTTCTTGTAAGAAACATTGAAAGGGATACTTTGGAATGTCCGAGTGTTTTTGAACTGAACAGAAAGCAGCCAATTTAAATCCATTGAGAGCACTCAGCAACACAATGGCTGTCAAACAAGTAAATTAGTACCTCAGTAACTGGGCTCCGTGGTGAACGGCGCTCAATGACCTTTGGGCTCCTCTCTGTGGGTGTTCTTGTCGGTGTGATCCCTGCGGAGTCAGTTTCATTCCCTCCGGTTTTCGCCACACGTGACGACCGAGGAGTTGCTGGGGACGTCCTTTGCGGAGCATCTAAAGAGCCGTTCCTACTGAACCCAGAACGGCAAAAGACTTAGCATACAGTACATAGCCTATGCTAGTTGAACTGCATAAAAGATGCACACGGTGTAGAGGTAATTAGTAAAACTCAGCAGCTTTGCTAATGCAGGTTTGGTTATTCATTTCAAACCAAATCGACATGGTACCAGTGACTGACAACCTTCACTTGCAATATAAAAAGGTCTATTTTACAGTGTTAGTAATATTCTACCACCAAGATACAAATGATACAAGTACAACTACTCTTATATTGGCTTGACAAAGATAAAGAAAGAAAAGGCCTAGTCAACACAAGATCTGTAAATATTATTACTATTTCACTATGCAGAAGTAAATGGCTATTTGACCTGCACTGGTCCCAGTACGTTAGACCTATTTAATACAAACGATATGCCATCATTTTGGTACTGCTGTCCACCGAGGTGGTAGACACTGGCTCAGAGACGCACATGCATGTGTAGAAAGGACTAGAGATGTGCTTGGCAAACAAACACATGCACAAAAGGAAGGAAGGAAGAAACACATGAAAGCTACCTGGTTTTTGAGTTCTGCATGATGAGATCCCTCACCAAATCCTTGCGCACTCACTCAACTTCTGCAAAAATCACCACAGTACATAGGTTAAGATGCTAGAACTCAAACATGAAACTTGGTACAGAAAATGAATACAATGGTTGCAAATTAGCTTGAAATAACTACAGTGTAAGGTCATAAAAATTACTAGCAGTTCAAAGTAACAACCAAATTCAGCAAAGTTAAAATGCCAAGAGAAGAATGAAATAGGGACTAATTAACCTGGCACAGTTACAGTTCATGAAAGCTGAAGAAGAAGTGTGGTGGTATGCCATTCCTCTTTACTGCATCCAAATTAAAAATGCGCAGCCTCACACGCCCTATAGCCTCAGGCAGAGGTAACAACAGTGCACCAATTTGCACTGCACACAAGGACTCGGGTTGGCCCAATCTAAGGAGCCGTCAGGTTGAAGGAATCCAGCAAACAGCCGTAAACCTACTCCCACTACAAACCTAAAATATTGCAGACATGGCAAACTGCCCTTGATTCATGCAACCGGCACAGTGAGCACCCATTCCTCCTTTCCAGGGTGGGGAACAATAATGGGAGCCAGCCTGCCTGGCTTTCATGGAATGGAGCGATGGGGAGTAAAGAAATGGGGGTGAAAATTTCAGAGTTGGGAGGAGCTGCTGTAACTTGCACAGTTACAGAGAAGGCCCTGTGCCTATGGTGATAATGAATCTGTCCCCAATGAGCGTAGGCTAGTAGATCCTGCTCTTGCAGGTGTAGTGTTGGAATGCATTGATGGGGGCGAACAAGTGCAGGAGGATGAGGGGG
>LR738709.1:52217140-52250298 GCA_902687465.1 Secale cereale | reverse complement strand
GGGAGGATAAAATTTGCTCAGAAAGATGATTGGCATTGAAGCAGTGTGCAGATTTGTAGTAGAAACTTGCAACGGATGGGGGAGTATCCTGCAACGGACTGATAGCGGATTAGAGCACGGATATTTGTACGAGCAGTACGTGTACTGGGGAGGGCCATTTATTCGTGGGTTTGTACTGCCCAGCACCAAGAACAATAAAAAGGGGGTCAAGAGATTCGGAAAGGAAAGGAAATCGCTCCAAAAACCTAAATAGAACACACAAGAAAATAAAAGATGAAAGATGAAAGCATCTAAATCCTGAACAAACTGCAAAGTAGGGACGCTGAAAAAAGCAGAAGCTTTTCTTGAACTTGGGCACTGATGGCTGCTCCTGCTCAACAAACCATGGAGGAAAGAAAACGGAGGCATCCAATGCCAAATCCCTCGGTATTTTACTCCCACATTCGCCGAATCGAAGAAGAAAAATCTCTCTCTCTCTCTCTCTGTCTTCGTCTCCCCATCTCTCATGACGGAACAAACAGATTTAGTACTACAAGAAGACGCAGTGGTCTCGGCGGGAGCAAGAAGTGAGGGAGCGGATCGACGGCACGCCATTGCAGGGCAGGGAGGAAAAATCTCTTACCTCTTCTTGTTCTCCCCCTCTCCTCCGGGCCTTCCTTCCTTCTTGTTCTTGTTCTTGTTCGTCTGCTTCTCACTCCTCTCTTTCCACTGCCGCTGTCTGCTAGTGTGTGACTGCGTGCGCCGAGCCGAGCGTCTTCTCCTCCTCCCCTCGGGTCTGCCGTCCCGCTCCCACGCTCGCTCCCCTTTCACTCGCTCCGATGGGAGCGGATCCCGTGCGCCCGCCCCGCCTGTGGCCCCGCCGCGCGTGCCCCTCCCTTCCGGGGCGCGGGCCCACGCGTCGGCGTCCCGCCCGCCCCGCCGGGCCGTTCCCTCCCTCCCTGGTCTCGAGGAAGGAAGGGTAGGGTCGAGTCTCTCGGCTTGGCCTGGCGTGGTAGTATCTTCTCGTCGCCTACCGAGATGGGTGACCTGACGTACTGGAGGGTGGGGTCCGCGCGCGGGTGGGTCTGGCTTGTCAGTGTGGTGGATGTGTGGGGTCAGGGAGGCGCGGCTGGGGGAGTCCCGACGAGCGGTGGTGAGTCAAACGGGCATCGCGCCTCTGACCCTGCGTCCATCATCATCGAACGGGAGAAAGGTCACTTCGTAGATATTTTTCTTGTTCGTTTGGAATGAAACGGCATGGTAGCACTGCCGAGTTTCCATGTGTTTTTTACTAGTATAAGATGGTTATTAAATAGAGCAGTTTTAGCATGGTCCCTCATACCCCCTCTTTTCACATGACAGGTAAGAGTATGTAGTAGATCTGAGCCGTTGATCACATTAATTAGTGGTCGGATTAACTCTTACCTTCTTACCTCCCATGTGAAAAGAGGGGGTAAGAGGGACCATGCTAAAATTTGCCTATTAAATAAAGGTTTTTAGGGGAGGATTTGGAGTGGTGTGTGTTCTTTTCTGGTGGTGTGGTGCTTCTTTTCTTGGGTCTATTGCATCATGGCGCCGTGGTTTGCAAGCTAAACTTGTGGTTAGTTGGAAGAGCTTAGGGTTAGTGCAAGTGTCGTGCATGCACATGTTTTTGCTTTCTCAAGGAGAGAACATGAAATAGGATGCACGTGTCGTCATTTCGGAACCAGTTGGTACTGCTGGGTAGGAGCATCTACAGCCCAACGCCAAAGAAACACGTCTCATACATCCGGACGGGCCGCCCAGTCATTATTCGGTCGTGATTTTTTTAACATAGATGAACGCCTCAAGCGCCCGAGCTAACCGACACCTTTCATATCCAGCCCAAGAGACGGATATGGGGCGCCTAGGCACGCCGGCCATGTCGAACCCAGCTCATGCTGGCCCGTCGGGCCTCACATATATTAGTCGTCATCCGCTCGTCGGATTAAACCCTATTCACTTCACTTCCCTCCACTCCCCTCCCCTCCGCCACCCGAGTTCGTCTCCGGCGAGTTCCGGCCATCTCCAGCATGGCAGGCAGCAGAACGTAATCCGACCACTCCGGATCCGTCGACTGGGGTGTCATCACATGCATGTTGGAGGAAGCAATGGCAGTCTGTATTGCACTCCGCCGCTCCCGGGAGGACAGCGCCCGGCCGACGGACGGATCCGTCCGCCGTGACTCCATAGCGTCGGGTCACCAGGCGTTTGGGTCCTCTGGTGGAGGATCCTTGCGGTCCCGGCCGAAACAACTGTTAGGTCATTTCCCGTCTTTGAGTTTTGGGTGATGATGACAACTCTCCTTGTGATCTAATCATATGTTAAGTTCTCCAAGTTCGCATCGCTTAGGCATTTTCTCTGGAAGGAAAAGATCGAAGACGGAGTTTTTCCGCGTGTTTATTTCCTTGGTTATAGGAAACCCGTACAATCAAGAGGGAACCCATCGGAAGGTGTGGGGTGAATCATTACACGTACACTTATCTTGTCACCCACCTTACTGAAAGTGCAACTAATCCCCGGGTGGTTTTGATAATTAATAACAACATATATATCATTGAACTAATAGTTACTTGAGAATCATTTCAGAGAGTTCAGTGATATGGGTATGGCAAGGACTGAAGAAGTGGACCCCCCAAAATGCTAAGGCAAGCATTGGCAAAAGCTCAAGACTCCATTTTTGGTTTAGTGATCCAAGATCACATTGAGTCCATAGGAAAAGCCAATACTATTAAAAGGGGATGAGGTTATGATGATGATCTGGTTGCTCAAGTGCTTAGTGATACATCTCCTAAACTATCAGCAACTTTCACTGCCATAGACACTCATAAGTAGTCTCGGTCCCACCGATATTCCAAACTCAGTCACACCGAGATGAACCACCTCAGCCATAAGCCAAACCCTAGTAAACTCGAATTTTCCGATTCTGAACTCGGTCTCACCGAAACATGAGTTGCCAAGTTTCTGTAACCTTCTGTCATCAAATCGGTGTCACCGAGATGATGAAGTCGGTCCCACCGAAACTGGCATGCTCTTGTCATTGCACGAATCGGACTAACCGAGATTGTATATTCGGTCCCACCGAAAATCCCAACGTTCACATTATTTGAACTATCGGTCTCACCGAGTTGTCCACTTCGGTCCCACCGAGATTGCTCAAATGTGTGTAACGGTTGGATTTTGTGTGGAGGCTATTTATACCCCTCCACCCCTCTTCATTCGTGGAGAGAGCCATCAGAAAGAACTACCACTCCTACCTTACATTTCTGAGAAGAGAACTACCTACCCTTGTGTTGAGATCAAGTTGCTCCACTCCCACCATATGAAGCTTGATCTCTAGCCTTCCCAAGTTGCTTTCCACTCAATCCTTTCTTCCACCACAGCCAAATCAGTGAGGAGAGTTGAGTGTTGGGGAGATTATCATTCGAAGCACAAGAGCAAGGAGTTCATCATCATCTACAACATCTATTACCTTTTGGAGGGTGGTGCCTCCTAGATTGGTTAGGTGTCGCTTGGGAGCCTCCGTCGTCGAGATGTGGAGTTGAACCAAGAAGTTTGTAAGGGCAAGGAGATCGCCTACTTCGTGAAGATCTACCCCGAGTAAGGCTAGCCCTCCGTGGGCGTAGGCCATGATGGAATAGACAAGGTTGCTTCTTCGTGGACCCTTCGTGGGTGGAGCCCTCCGTGGACTCGCGCAGCCGTTACCCTCCGTGGGTTGAAGTCTCCATCAACGTGGATGTACGATAGCGCCACCTATCGGAACCACGGGAAAAATCACCGCGTCTCCAAAATTGTGTTTGCTCTTCTCCACCTCTCTTTACTACATGTGCAATTTACTTTCCGCTGCCTATACTCTAGAATTGCATGTGTAGGGTGATGCTTGACTTGATCAAAATTGTGAATCTGCCAAAAACTGTTCTTTGTCAAAAGGCAGAATTTTTATATTTACAAGTAGTCTAATCACCCCCCCTCTAGACATACTTTCGATCCTACAAGTGGTATCAGAGCCTTGGTCTCCATTGTATTGGTTTCCATTGCATTGGACTCCATAAGCTTGGTTTCACAACCTAGGAGAGTATGGCGTCTAGTGAGGGTAATTTTCGTAGAGGTCCTTACTTTGATGGTACAAATTTTGCTAGTTGGAAGCATAAAATGAAAATGCATATTCTTGGTCATAACCCAGCCGCATGGGGCATTATTTGTGTTGGTATGCAAGGTGAATTCTTCGAGGAAGGAAAAGTTCCGGATCGCGAAGCTACACCGGAAGAATTGCGGATGTTGCAAAACAATGCTCAAGCTTGTGACATTCTCTTCAATGCCTTGTGTCCCGAGGAGTTCAACAAAATCAGCCGTCTTGAGAATGCAAAAGAGATTTGGGATACTTTGGTTGAAATGCACGAAGGTACCGAGTCCGTGAAGGAATCAAAGCTAGATATTCTTCAAGGTCAACTTGACAAGTTCAAGATGAAGGATGGTGAAGGAGTCGCTCAAATGTACTCTAGGCTTGCTCTCATCACAAATGAGATTGCCGGCTTAGGAAGCGAAGAAATGACCGACCGATTCATCATCAAGAAGATTCTCAGAGCTTTGGATGGAAAGTATGACACCGTGTGCACTTTGATCCAAATGATGCCAAACTACAAGACTCTCAAGCCAACCGAAGTCATTGGAAGAATTGTTGCTCATGAGATGACACTTAAGGATAAGGAAGAGCTTCACAACAAGTCAAGTGGTGCTTACAAAGCTACAAGTGATGCTCCCACAACCTCAAGTGACAAGTTAGTTTCCAATGAAGAGATAAGCCTAATGGTCAAGAACTTCAACAAATTCTACAAGAATAGAGGCAAAGAGAGAAGCTCAAAGTCTAGATCATATGATGAAAAGAGATCTTCTAGTCGTGATCGAAACTACTACAATTGTGGAAGACCCGGACACTACTCAAATGAGTGTACGGCTCCCCACAAGAGAAGAGAAGAATCTCCAAGAAGAAGAAGCTCAAGAGATGAGTCACCTCGGAAAGAGAGAAGGAGTAGAGATGATCGTTATGAACGAAGACCCTCTCGGAGAAGCAAGGATTCGGAGAGGAAAGACAAGTCATCAAGGAGCTACACAAGAAGAAAACATCAAGTTCATGTAGGTGAATGGGTCTCCGGCTCCGACTCCGACAATCAATCCGAAGGAAGCTATCACTCCGACTCCGACTACAGTCAAGATGAAGGTGTTGCCGGTCTTGCTCTCGTATCCTCCAACTCCAACTCCTACGACTTATTTGATTCACCAAATGAGGGAATTGGAAGATGCTTCATGGCTAAAGGCCCCAAGGTATCACACCCTGAATTCATTGACTTCGATAGTGATGAGGATGACTTGCTTGGTGAAGATGAGCTCTTGCATGATAAATCCAGTGAGCCTAGTAACGATGAACATGCTAGTAGTCTTTATAGTCGAGAAGAGTCGAATGACAATGCTATGAAGGAGATTGAGCGTCTAACTAAAGAAATAAACACTCTTAAGTTAGCTCATGAAACAACTCAAGAAGATCATAGAGAGCTCCTAAGATCTCATGAGAAGCTACGCTTCGAGAAGCTCACTCTAGAGCAAGAACATGAGTTTCTAAAAGCAATCAATGACGATCTTCGAAAGAAGAGTTCTTCATATCTTGCCAAACGACTTCTCTTGTCTAATTTTTTGCCACCCATTAAGACTAAGCATGACAAGCATAAGAAAAATTCTTCCTCTAGCAGTAACAATAACCATGCTAAATCCAATGTTGTTGCTTCTAGTAGTTCTCTTGATTCCACTAACAATGTTTCAAGCCAAGTTACACTTGAGCAAGAGAATAGTTTATTGAAAGGGATCATAGAGAAAGGTGTCTACAAGAGCCTTGCCGGAAGCAAGAACTTTGAGGAAATTGTTCGCAAGCAAGGAAGGCACCGGAAGAATCAAGGAATTGGTTTTGAGCGAAAGTTCAACGCCGAAGGTGTTGAGTGGGAAGAAGGTCAATATCCTACTCCACAGTTTGTTCCTCAAAAGGAGAAGTATGATCCTACTTCTTCCAATGTGGAACAAGCTCAAGATGACCTTCCACCACAAGACCACAAGCTAAAAGGCAAGGACAAGCTTCAAGAGGAGATTGATGCATTTGTTGAAGCACCTCAAGCCATGGTCAAGTGGGTTCCCAAGGAAACGTCAAGTTCTACTTCGTCAAGCTCAACTACAACCCCAAGGATTCCCATCAAGATGATGTGGATCCCGAAGAAGAAGAACTAGAAAGTTCTTGAGGGTGACTCCGCCAACATACTTCACTCACATTCATTTTGGCAAAGGCTTGTGCAATCAACTTCCACATCGTGCACTAGTTCATGGAGTCACAAACCCTCTTGTTGGTAAGTCAAGGGACAAGGTAATCATTGCTTTCATGGACATCATGTATTGTGAACTTCAATCTATGTCCATGGATATCCTTGTTTGTTCCTTGTGGGACTAACCCATGTAGGTATTGAAAGTGCCCGAATCCAAAGGATAGCTCCCAACTCTTGATGATCTCCATCAACATTGAGCATCCACATCTTCAACATCTACATGAAGTCTTCTACGACAACCCAAGGTTAGTTTGACCCTTTAAAAGGGGTTCTCACATCTAGGGGGAGCTTTGCTCTAAAAAATTGAGCTAAAGCATCTTCAAATGATGTGAACACATCAATGCTTTATGTAAAAGTGGTAACCCCACTTGTGCTTAAACGATGAGTATGACCTATGATCAAATGTTCTCATTTGGCTCCTAAGTCAATATACTCATATAAAGATGACCTAGTCATCGACAAATTGTGTGTTAGTTGCTACAGTTTTGGTTGTGCATGTTTGACACATATTTCATTTGCTATCTTATTGTGTGAGCATGTTGGATGCATGATTTTATCCATTCGAGGACATCCATTTGTTGTTTTGGTCATTTTGATTTTTCTGACCAAATGGATGGACAAGAATGCCTAAGTACCTCCCCTAGCTATCTATGCTTTCTTGTCTCAAATTCTATTCATGCTTACATCACAAATTTTGAACAAGTCATTTTCGGACCCTCCGGGTGAGGAGCACTCGGAGCCACCGATCCGTCAAGGGCTAATTTCCAAAACCTTCTAATTGATTTCGGTCAGACCAACTCACTCAAACTCGGTCGAACCGAAAGCATTTAGACTGATCTAGGTTTTCATCTCGGTGAAACCGAGTTGTGATTTTCGGCGTGACCGAAGTGCATAACTGCCTAGCAGTTATCCATCTCGGTGCCACCGAGTTTTACAACTCGGTCCCACCGACAGCGAAGGGGTATATATTCTGAGGGCCACGCGCGTTGATTCCTCCTTCAAACGTTTCGCCCCCACACCCCTTGCTGCCGTCGCCTTGGTCTCCGGATCGTCGCCGCCGTCGCCTGTGCACCCTCGCCGCAGGTCTCCGTCGCCGTCAACGGCCATCTCCTCCGCGCCGTTGCCGCCGTAGAAAAACTCCACCAAGTTAGGGTGAGTTTTGATCCCACTCGTGCTCCCATCTCCGATTCAATGCACGTTTGGATTGCCTAGTATCTTGCCACGATTGAAATCCTCCTGTACACCAGAATGGTTCGTTTGAACTAGATTCGAGTAAAAGTTTTAGGGTTAGGTTTCCGCGGAACACATCTCGGTGAGACCGATTTTATATTTTCGGTATGACCGATTTGGCCTATGGCCATTGCACTGCACCCTTCGGTCCAACCGAGTTGTGCAAAATCGGTGTGACCGAAATGAAGATTCTGTGAAACCCTAGTGTTTTCGGCAGGACCGAAACCCACTTCGGTCAAACCGAAAGTGGTGTGCCAAGCTCCTGTTTAACACTTCGGATTCACCGAACCTTAAACTCGGTCTGACCGAAATGTCTTCTGTGAAAACTTAATACTAGAATTTGACTCATTTTTTTTGCAAAAACTTCTGCAGTTTGTGATGACTCTTCTTCTCTGCCTACACCTTATCTATTCACAGGTTGTCAGCCATGTCAGATGCCAGTGACAGTGAGAACAGGCCAGAGACACCCATTGCAGACATTCCAGAGGCAGGCACTAGTCCTGATCCTAGTAGCTCATCTGATGATGGTGAGAGGAGTACACCAAGTGGCATGCCTCCTGCAGCCACTAGAGCTAGAAAGAAGAGGAATTCAGATGATGAGGATTCAGATTTTGTTGTTGAGGAAGAGGTGACCTCAAAGCCTAAAAGGAAGGTTGTTGCCAAAGAGCAACAAGATCAACAATCTAAGAAGGGCACCAGCAAAGTCAAGCAGTCAACTGTTGCTAAGAAGCTGAATTTGGGAGAGGCAGCTGCAAGCAAAGTGAAGAAAACCACCAAGAGAAAGAGGATAGTGCATGTGTCAGGAGCTAGAGCAGATATGTATATTGATCCTCATGCAGATGCAGCAGTAGAGGATGAGGATGAGGAAGCACCCCAGCCTCCTCCTCAGAAGCCGAAGCTCATGGGTGATGCCATTAAGGCTGGAGCCACATCAAAGCCCAAGAAATCTGCTCCAGCTAAGGCAGCTCCAGCAAAGCCTGCTGCCAAGCCCAAGAGGACCATCAGAAACATTCCAGCGCCTGAAAAGAACAAGGATGATGTGCCACCAGCTGAGTCTGATGATGAAGGACCAGTTTTGCTGAAACTTCGTCCAAAACTGCCACTCCATAATGATGCTCATCCTCAAGCTGAGGATATGAAGGCAAGGAAATATAGAGGTCTCAGGCTATGGAGACAAACTGACCCATATGCCGTGAGGAGAAGAACTGCTGTAGATCCCAGATTTCACACCAGAGAGCAGCAGGACTTCTATGAGACCGTGCTGATGGACAAGAAGCCCATAGTCGCAGACACCAGATATGTTGACTGGAAGTACATTGACAGCGAAGAGCACAAAGATTTCTTTCCACATGTGCATGAAAGTTTCACTGCATGTGGAGTTGCAGATTTTGTAGGTCAGAAATTGACCAGTTGGAACGATGAGATGATAATGCAATTTTATGCCACAACTCACTTCTACCCTGATGGAAAGATTATGTGGATGACTGAAGGTCAAAGGTTTTCTTCTTCTGTTGAAGAATGGGCATAAATTCTGAATGCTCCAGTGCAACGAGAAGATGATATTGATGTATATGGGATTCCAAAGAAGAATCATGAATCCATGAAAAACATGTACAAAGAGGTTCCAGCAGAGGATTTGGAAATCTGGAAGCTCGGCTCAGTGTACCATCTCCAGGCAGGCTTACCTACCACTAATACCATTTTGAGGCATACCTTGATGCCCAAATCTGGAGATGATCGCATGATCAGAGGATACTCTATCAACATGCTGCACATACTTGATGAGAGAGCACCTTTCAAGGTGATGGACTTGATGGTAGAGACCATTAAGAGGACTGCAGCTGACTAGAAAAGGTCATGTGGATTTGCCCCGCAGATTCAGATGCTTATCAATGCCAAGTTTGGCACGGGCACATTCTTGTTGGATAGAGAACATTTACCGTTGCAGCCAGAGCATGAAGACAATGTTGTTGTGATGGATGAGGAGGATCCGATATCTGTTGAAGGTCAAGCCAAGATCGCAGCTGCTAAGAAAGCCAAAGCTGACAAGGAAGCAGCAGCAGCAGCAGCAGCTAAACCAAAGAGTTTCGGAGAGCAAATTCTTGAAGCTGCTCAAAGGATTGAACAACGCCTGGCCAGCATTGAACAGTCTCAGGAGAGCTTAGAGAGGATTGTTGACGAGAAGATCCACGCTCTGGACGTGAAGCTGACTGAAGTACAAGTGACTGTCAACAAGCTCGAGGCAGACATTGAGGAAGCAAAGCAGGACAAGGCAGAGCTCATGCGTGAGTTGCAGGATGACTTAGTCCAGGATTCTCATCGACAGACTGCTCCGGTTCCCAAAGGATCCCGATCAGCTGCTATTCCAGTGACTGACACCAGGACTACAGCTTCAGCACCTCCCACAGTTCCAGCAGTTGCTCCTACTCCAGCTCCAGCTCCAGTGTCCACTCCTCCAGCACAGACATCAGCTGAAGTCTTCGCCGATGCTGTCATATCCACTCTGACATCAACCCAGACGGGAGCCGCCAGCAGAGTCCACAGTGACGCTTAGCTCTATGCTTTTTCGAACTTTTTGGTAACTTGTTGCCAAAGGGGGAGAAATTGTATAGATCATAGGGCTTCGAGAGAGAGAGTGCTGTTGTCTTTGCGCTTTTGCTCTTTCGTTCTTTTGCGGTTTCTTTGAGATACTTTTGGTTTTCGAGACATTCAGTGTGTTTGATACTCCGTTTGATTCTACCTTAATGAGTGCTTGGTCGTACTATGCCTTAATGTGTGCTTAATGCTTATCATATGCCATTCCTATCTCGTATGACCATTTACTCATGTCTTGGTGATTGGTTGCATGCTATTCATTCTTATCATTTTGTGCGCTCCACCAAGATGTATGTGACATGGAAGAGTGACCCATGATCCTAATCGATTGTGCATTTGCATTCAAACGCAAATCTTAAATAATGCACAAATTTAGGGGGAGCTCTTGCTTATCACATACTTCTCAAAGCGACGATATTATTCATTGATTATATCCTTTGTCGAAGCTTTGATCTATATGTTGTCATCAATTACCAAAAAGGGGGAGATTGAAAGTGCAACTAATCCCCGGGTGGTTTTGGTAATTAATAACAACATATATATCATTGAACTAATAGTTACTTGAGAATCATTTCAGAGAGTTCAGTGATATGGGTATGGCAAGGACTGAAGAAGTGGACCCCCCAAAATGCTAAGGCAAGCATTGGCAAAAGCTCAAGACTCCATTTTTGGTTTAGTGATCCAAGATCACATTGAGTCTATAGGAAAAGCCAATACTATTAAAAGGGGATGAGGTTATTATGATGATCTGGTTGCTCAAGTGCTTAGTGATACATCTCCTAAACTATCAGCAACTTTCACTGCCATAGACACTCATAAGTAGTCTCGGTCCCACCGATATTCCAAACTCAGTCACACCGAGATGAACCACCTCAGCCATAAGCCAAACCCTAGTAAACTCGGATTTTCCGATTCTGAACTCGGTCTCACCGAAACATGAGTTGCCAAGTTTCTGTAACCTTCTGTCATCAAATCGGTGTCACCGAGATGATGAAGTCGGTCCCACCGAAACTGGCATGCTCTTGTCATTGCACGAATCGGACTAACCGAGATTGTATATTCGGTCCCACCGAAAATCCCAACGTTCACATTATTTGAACTATCGGTCTCACCGAGTTGTCCACTTCGGTCCCACCGAGATTGCTCAAATGTGTGTAACGGTTGGATTTTGTGTGGAGGCTATTTATACCCCTCCACCCCCTCTTCATTCGTGGAGAGAGCCATCAGAAAGAACTACCACTCCTACCTTACATTTCTGAGAAGAGAACTACCTACCCTTGTGTTGAGATCAAGTTGCTCCACTCCCACCATATGAAGCTTGATCTCTAGCCTTCCCAAGTTGCTTTCCACTCAATCCTTTCTTCCACCACAGCCAAATCAGTGAGGAGAGTTGAGTGTTGGGGAGATTATCATTTGAAGCACAAGAGCAAGGAGTTCATCATCATCTACAACATCTATTACCTTTTGGAGGGTGGTGCCTCCTAGATTGGTTAGGTGTCGCTTGGGAGCCTCCGTCGTCGAGATGTGGAGTTGAACCAAGAAGTTTGTAAGGGCAAGGAGATCGCCTACTTCGTGAAGATCTACCCCGAGTAAGGCTAGCCCTCCCATGATGGAATAGACAAGGTTGCTTCTTCGTGGACCCTTCGTGGGTGGAGCCCTCCGTGGACTCGCGCAGCCGTTACCCTCCGTGGGTTGAAGTCTCCATCAACGTGGATGTACGATAGCGCCACCTATCGGAACCACGGGAAAAATCACCGCGTCTCCAAAATTGCGTTTGCTCTTCTCCACCTCTCTTTACTACATGTGCAATTTACTTTCCGCTGCCTATACTCTAGAATTGCATGTGTAGGGTGATGCTTGACTTGATCATAATTGTGAATCTGCCAAAAACTGTTCTTTGTCAAAAGGCAGAATTTTTATATTGACAAGTAGTCTAATCACCCCCCCTCTAGACATACTTTCGATCCTACACTTACCTTCCGCCCCGAGTAGAAGAGGTCCCTTGTTGTCCTTCCGTTGCAGCAGTTGTCTACTCAGCGGTTGTACCGCCCATGCGGCCGGTTGTACCGGCGGCACGTTGTTCCGGTTCAACCACCGCCCCAGGGGTGATACCCTGGGGTTGCATCTCCCAGGTCCCTCCCAAGCGGTTGTACCGCTGCCCCAGGGCGGCGGTACCGCCTGCTCCTGGTGAGCCCTGGTGAGTTGCTGCGGGCGGTTGTTCCGACCGGGTACCGCCCAACCACCGTATTCGTTCTGCGGTTGGGGCGGTACTTGGGCGGTGGTGGCCCGGTTGCCCCAGTTATGCTTTGCATACCGGTACTACCGGTTTTCCATGCGGTTGCACCGTTGTGAATTTAGCCACCCTGTGCACAAGGTCCAGGCGGTTGTTCCGGAGCTCCACCGCTCGACCACCACCCATTGGGTGATTCCTGTCTGTATCTAAGGCGGTTGTTGAGCGGTTGGGCAGTGGTTTGTTCGGTTGTTTCAAATAACCAGTACTACCGCTCAGTAGTCCGGTTGTACCGCCTGCTAGGGTATCGGTTGCCTACCCGTGTTTTCCGGTTGTACCGGGGAGAGGGGCGGTTGTACCGCTGCACTGTTAAAATGGTTGTAACGATTGGATCTCAAGGACTACTATATGAAGGGGGTTCTTCCACCTACCCTCCTCACCTTTGACCTCTCTATCTCCACCATTAATGCCCTTCAATATTTCTTGCCCGATCTCTCTCTCTAGCCACTCAAACTTGTTGATTTGCTAGGAATTGAAGGAGGAGACCTAGATCTACACTTCCACCAAAGGATATTTAATTCCCCCATACTTTCTTGTGTGGATTTTGTTACTCTTGGGTGTTTGAGCACCCTAGACGGTTGAGGTCACCTTGGAGCCATATTCCATTGTGGTGAAGCTCCGTGGTTTCGTTGGGAGCCTCCAATTCAGTTTAATGCATGTCGACAGGTGTGCCCCACACGTCGGTTTCCCTGTTTTCCCGACCAAATTTAATGCATGGTAGAGTGACCTAGGCGTGTATCGAAGAGCGACCTGACGATGAGCGAGATACAATCCCGATACCTCGGGAGATCAATTAGGTTTGACAAGCACAAAGAGGAAGAGAGGTGGTATGTGTGTGTGTGTGCGAGAGAGAGAGAGGGAGGGAGGGAGGGAGGGAGAGAGAGACCCCGAGATGAAACTGGGAGAGAATGAGTGGGTGCGTGTGTGATACCTAAGGCGGATTCAAAAATTTGAACAGATGATCATACCATCAGTAAATCATATATAAGGGGTAATGATAGGATCGAAGAAGAGGTGTCTAGAGGAGGATTAGACACTCAATAAGAAAAGTAGCAGTTTTGAAGTTCTTTAAGTTGAGGTGGATTTTTTAGCATAATTTCAAACATTCACAATATATTTCAAGCAAGCATGGCAAGAATATATGAGCAGCGAAAAGTAAAGCATGCAAGTTGCAAGAAAGTAAAGGGATGGGATTGGAGTGTGCAAACGCAATTGGAGACACAGATGTTTTTGGCGTGGTTCCGGTAGGTGGTGCTATCATACATCCACGTTGATGGAGACTTCAACCTACGAAGGGTAACGGCTGTGTGAGTCCACGAAGGGCTCCACCCACGAAGGGTCCACGAAGAAGCAACCTTGTATATCCCACCATGGCCGTCGGCCACGAAGGACTTGCCTCACTAGGGTAGATCTTCATGAAGTAGGCGATTGATACGCTCCAACGTATCTATAATTTTTGATTGTTCCATGCTATTATTTATGATGTTTTGGATGTTTAATGGGCTTTAATATACACTTTTATATTATTTTTGGGACTAACCTATTAACCTAGAGCCTAGTGCCAGTTTCTGTTTTTTCCTTGTTTTTGAGTTTTACAGAAAAGGGATATCAAACGGAGTCCAATTGACGTGCCAATTTTTGATGATTTTTTCTAGACCAAAAGAAGCCCCCGAAGTAAAAGAGTTGGGCCAGGAGAGCCACGGGCTTCCCAAGAGGGTGGGGGGCACGCCCTGGGCAGGTGGTGGTGCCGCCCTATCTCGTGGACGGCCCGTAGGGCCCCCTGACTTGTGCCCTACGCCAAAAAATCCTATAAATACTGAAACCTTCGGAAATTAACCTAGATCAGGAGTTCCGCCGCTGAAAGCCTCTGTAGCCACCGAAAACCAATCTAGACCCGTTCTGGCACCCTGCCGGAGGGGGGGTCCCTCTCCGATGGCCATCTTCATCATCCCGGCGCTCTGCATGACAAGGAGGGAGTAGTCCACCCTCGGGGCTGAGGGTATGTACCAGTAGCTATGTGTTTGATCTCTCTCTCTCGTGTTCTTGAGATGGCACGATCTTGATGTATCGCGAGCTTTGCTATTATAGTTGGATCTTATGATGCTTCCCCCCCCTCTACTCTCTTGTAATGGATTGAGTTTTCCCTTTGAAGTTATCTCATCGGATTGAGTCTTTAAGGATTTGAGAACACTTGATGTATGTCTTGCACGTGTTTATCTGTGGTGATAATGGGATATCATGTGATCCACTTGATGTATGTTTTGGTGATCAACTTGCAGGTTCCGTGACCTTGGGAATCTATGCATAGGGGTTGGCACACGTTTTCGTCTTGACTCTCCGGTAGAAACTTCGGGGCACTCTTTGAAGTTCTATGTGTTGGTTGAATAGACGTTTCTGAGATTGTGTGATGCATATCGTATAATCATGCCCACGGATACTTGAGGTGACAATGGAGTATCTAGGTGACATTAGGGTTTTGATTGATTTGTGTCTTAACGTGTTATTCTAGTACGAACTCTATGATAGATTGAACGTTACTACGGACTCTTGAATAGATCGATCAGAAAGAATAACTTTGAGGTGGTTTCGTACCCTACCATAATCTCCTCGTTTGTTCTCCGCTATTAGTGACTTTGGAGTGACTCTTTGTTGCATGTTGAGGGCTAGTAATATGATCCAATTATGTTATCCTTGTTGAGAGAACTTGCACTAGTGAAAGTATGAACCCTAGGCCTTGTTTCCTATCATTGCAACACCGTTTATGCTCACGTTTACCACTTGCTACCTTGCTGTTTTTATATTTTCAGTTTACAAAAACCTATATCTACCATCCATATTGCACTTTTATCACCATCTCTTCGCCGAACTAGTGCACCTATACAATTTACCATTGTATTGGGTGTGTTGGGGACACAAGAGACTCTTTGTTATTTGGTTGCAGGGTTGTTTGAGAGAGACCATCTTCATCCAACGCCTCCCACGGATTGGTAAACCTTAGGTCATCCACTTGAGGGAAATTTGCTACTGTCCTACAAACCTCTGCACTTGGAGGCCCAACAACGTCTACAAGAAGAAGGTTGTGTAGTAGACATCAGCGATCTCCTTGCTCTTACAAACTCCTTGGTTCAACTCCACAATCTTGTCGGAGGCTCTCAAGTGAAACCTAACCAATCTAGGAGACACTACTCTCCAAAAGGTAATAAATGGTGTGTTGATGATGAACTCCTTGCTCTTGTGCTTCAAGTGATAGTCTCCCCAACACTCAACTCTCTCTCACAGATTTGGATATGGTGGAAATAAGATTTGAGTGGAAATGGTAGAGTCAAAGGTGCCCCGTCTTTCGATGAGATGGTGGCTTTCGTTTTGGAGGAAGTCAACTTTGATGATCCGACTACGAATGTGCGAGGACGTCGCGCCTTAGCAATCGCTAAACCAACTCCGAGAGGTTATTGACCATGCCAGAGCACGATCAACCTGACCACGAAGGTTTTTTTCCTGCAGGCAAAGGAAGAACAAGCAAGAAACTAAGATTGCAAGCTTATCAAGTGGGGTTCTGTGATGTCTTTGTCTGGTCGTTGAACACAAATGAAGTACGCGAAGTTGCAGCTGTGGCGAACTTTAATCTAAACAAAACCCAAAATCTAAACGACGCCCTAAGGGCAATATATATGGAGGAAGATGGGGGAATTTTGTTGCCCCTTGGAGGAGGGGTCCGACACCAACCCTAACTCTGTTTCCCCACACATACAGACTCTAAAATCAGCCTATAATGATGTATTTCGAAATTACATGGGCCTGGCCCAAACATAAGGTGGCGCAACACCTATATTAAGCTATGGACAAATTTTATGAAAGGGCATCTTGAATATTTTGTCTGTGTCCTTGTACGTCATCATGGTGGCTCGAAAGTGCTAAAATCTTGACCAGAAAGTCCGTTGTTGTTCCCCTTGCGCATGCCCTCATCTCCATGCTTGATCATGCTCCAATGTTCATCCTTCTTGTCCATGATTGGCCCTTCATTTATAAGCAAAACAAATGTATCCAATTTAGGCATCATCATATTCTCATGAACATTAGAATCATTACCAAGAAATGAAAGTACCTGGTAATTTAATTGGCATGCACGAGCTCTAGTAATCGGTCTTGTATATGTATCAGTAGGGGCTATGGGTGTAACTTTGTTAGTGATGTCCCCATCATCCTCCCCTTCTTGAATTGAAGTTGTCCTCGACGGAAGCTCATCTTCCTCACCCAAGTAAGGTTTCAAATCTGCAATATTAAAAGTGGGACTAACCCCAAAATCTGCAGGCAGCTCAAGTTTATATGCATTATCATTTATTTTCTCTAACACCTTAAAAAGACCATCAGTACATGGCATTAGCTTTGACTTGCGCAAATTAGGAAACCTATCCTTACGTAAATGTAACCAAACAAGATCTCCATGTGCAAACACAACACATTTTTGACCCTTATGTCGAGCAAGTTTATATTTAGCATTCATGCGCTCAATATTTTCCTTAGTTAACTCATGCATTTTTTAAGATCAATTTAGCACATTGTTTAGCATCAAAATTAACCTTCTCCCAAGATGCACTACAAGAAATATGTCAACTTGTGACCACCACTATTGGTCACTGAATGGTCACAAATTTCCATTTGTGACCTTTTTGTGACCAAAAACATAAGGTCAAAAGCTGGCCGTCATAAACTGACTATAGCGACCTTCTCTGTGAGAAGGTCATAGACGTTTATGACCAAAATATGCCTACTGACGTGTTTTGGTCGCTAGCAGCCTCCCCAGACCACGTAGGCATCCAGCGTGGCAAGCTGATGTGGCACAAGAATCGGCCCGGTCCAATTCGGTGTTTTACATGGGCCGAGCCCATTAATTCAGCCCATTTATATTTTTTCGCTGCTAATTTTGGTTAATTACACGGGCCAAGCCCTACAATTCGGCCTTTTTATTTTCTGGGCCATGGCCTTTTTGTACCAGCAGTTTTAGTTTTCTTTTTTCATAAAATGGGTCCATTAGTCAAGCAAGTCCCACTTGCCAGGTTCTGATAAATGGGTCCCAGCTATTAGGCTCAGATTCTTCATATTTCAATTTGACATCATATTTGAATTTCATAGTAAGAAAATACCCAGTATTTAAATAGGCAAGCAGAAAACACACATAATATTTCAAATAACAATAGCCAGATTCACTACAAGCTCTACAAATGACACATAATACAAGCTCTAACATATACAATGCTTTACAAGCTCTACAATGCAAAGCTCTACAGTACTTTACAAGCTCTCCAAGTAATGTTAAAAGCTCTACAAGTGTTTTCTTCTTCAGCATGGAGCTCCTTCGATAGAGATCAAATGCCCGACTCATTGGATGGCCATAGCCAGGACTGGGCTAACAGGACGACTGCATGGCCTCCATGATCGCCCTGTTACATGAATCGGCTAAGAAGAATTAGAAAAACTGGAGTAAAGGACAATTCATTATAGAATCATAAACACACAAAGCTCTATCCATAGTACCATCAATGGATAACAAGAACAACTCCATATTATTAGCTTATTCATTATAGAATAATATCCTCTACCTCAGCCATACTACTGTAAGACGTCCTTATATACTACTCCATACAGTGCTGGAGTAGAAAATAAAGAAGCAATTTTCACCTGACAGTACGCCATGACGCAGCCAAATAAACACCGGCAGCATACCAAAATTCGCAACTAGAGGAAGAGAAAGGGGCACAGGGGAGGCAGGGAGGGCGGACGGGGATGGGGGGGGGATTACCCAGCCCTGGATCTCCTCCAGGACATGTAGAAGGGGTCCTGCGCGGAGCTCATGGCGGACGTCGGAGGTTGGTGAGGTCGGCGAGGGGCAGCTGCTGCCTCCGAGGACGCAGCCACAGCAGCATCTCATCGCCTCCTCCGGCTCCGGCTCCAGCGATTGCCGTGGTCCGGCCAGCTCGACGAAGCGCCGCGCGTCGAAGCACGCACGCGCACGCTGGCGAGCAAGCCAGGTATAGTGCTTCGTCGACACCAACACCAGTAGTGGTTCAGCGAGATGTCATGGACCTGCAAAAACAATTATAGAGAGCAAATAATAAGGTAACATCGCCAATAAATTGCAGCTTTTGAAAGCAACTATAGTTACAATTATAAAGAGCAAATAATAAGGTAACATCGCCAATATATCGCCACATCACAGTAACTACAAATGCGTTCTACTACAAGAGCACAATTTAACAAGTGTGCTACTCCAAATCATCATCACTTGTAAATAGGAATGATCTGCAGGTGTACCAAATCCTTGAAGCAGCATATGTGCTTTATGACAGGAGAGAGTTCATCCAAACTCATTAAATTAATCGGCGCATTCCAGCTAACAAGAAGGAAGGAAACAGAGCAGACATATGCTATATAATGGAGACCCGTGATGCCATCATTTACTGCCAGCACCACCGGGAGAGCCATTCATACACAACACAAGCATTATTCAGTATTCTCTGGCGCAGCAGAAGCAAACACGATGCCCAGACACATACATACATAATCACTAGCCAGCAACTACACTAGTTTAATGTGTTTGGCTGGCACCAGCAGTGAACTGCCCCCATCCCAACAGCTTGGCACCAGCAGTGCTACTTGGAGAGCAAAGTTTACAAGCAAATCGAGGTATTGAGAAGGCAGGCAGGCATACCTGCTTCTTCTTCTTGGCGAGGTTCCAGATCCTCCAGGACATGTTCTCCAGCCGCGTGTGACCTGTTATAAGTTCAAGAAGCTATGAGAGATAGTATAGTCACTTGGGGGCTCAGAACAATTGAGATGATTGGTTCAAGAAATGTGACCAGTAAAAAAACTCCCATCTAACTAGAAGGAATATTGTTTGTGCACCTGTTATAAGTGACCATTGGTGATTATATTAAAAGTCTGAGGAGAACATGATTACTAGCTAAAGCAGTTAATTATTTTCATTAAACACAGAGCCAAGTGAAAGAACAACATTATTCTCAAGACTAAAGGAGCATCAAAACCACAAAGGTCAAGCAACATATATGTGTATGGCAATTGACTGATTTGAGAGTATCATGAGTTACATCAGAAGACCAGAATGCGTGACTGGTATAAAATTGCTTGCCTGAAAGGAGAATGTTCTGGGACTAGCAATGCGCTTGGTATGCTGTGATTGGTATAACTAGAGTGTGTTTAGAATCCATGTACTATCATTAGCTGTAGGACTGTAACTATAACTGTAAGAACTACATGTAGTTGGAATATCAGTGTTAACGCCTTGACAGAACTAGAATATATCCCAAATTGTGATGAGCAATTGCTTTTTAGCAAAAGAAACAGAATTACAGGTCTAAATATCAGGGCCACAAAAAGAAGTAGCACCAGGACAGGCCGTTGGCCGTGATAGCTAACTGAAGATGTCCTATGAATCAGGAACTGTGAACTGTCTCTTTTTCTCTTTGTCACACACGGCCGGGAGAGCCATTCATACACATCACAAGTATGATTCGGTATTCCCTAGTGCATCATAATCAGTAACCAACAACTACACTATAATTAGTTTGGCTGGCACCAGCAGTGAACTGCCCCCCAATAGTTTGGCACCAGCAGTGCTGCTAATTAGAGAGTAAATAAAGTTGATAAGAAAATCGGGGCAGTACCTGCTTCTTCTTCCTGGCGAGGTTCCAGATCCTCCAGGACATGTTCTCCAGCCGCATGTTGCGATGCTGCGGGCTCCTCATCACCGACGTCTGATGCGTAACAAAAAATAATAAATCCCACCACCTAATCTAATCTAATCAAATCTAATATGGAGCAAGCAGCTAGCGAAGACACGAGGAGGAGCCAGGAAGGAAGGGAGCGAGGGCGAGGAAGGCTTACATGGACCCAGGTCTTGTAGAGGTCGGTCTCGTCGAAGCCGGAGATGACCTCCTCCACGAAGTACCGCGCCGGGTTGAAGCGCCCGCGCTCCCGCAGCATGAGCGACGACTTGTCCCGCTTCTTCTCCACCGCGGCGCCGGCGCCCCCGGGCGCCGCGTAGGTGGCGGAGGCGGCCGTGATCTCCCCCCCCGCGTCCAGGATGGCCTCCAGGTAGCTGTTGATCTAGTCGTTCCCGTGAAACTGGGAGGCGGGGCGACGGAGTACTCACCATGGCGTCGGGGCGAAGAGGAGGAGCGCCGCCGGCGCATCGGGGCGCGCACACGCGACCGCGCCGCACCGCGTGGAGGCGGCGCTGGAGTGGCGGGGCGACTGCTGGATGGGGCACCCACGTCTGGCCAGCGGCGGAGGGGGCGAGGAGGAGCATCGCGCGCGGCCTCTCTGGTCTGGAGTGGCAGCCACTGGACGGACGGGAGAGCTTGCGAGGCGCGCACGGCTGCATCTCTCCCCTTCATCGAGAGCGGAGTGGAGTGGCGACGTGGAAGGGAGGCGGCTGTGGAAGGAGAGCGGAGTGGCGGCACGGAAGGGAGACGAGGCCGCACGACGAGGCGCGGATCCAGCTCGACGACGGTGAGGATCCGGAAGGCCCGTTGTGGCGGTGGCAGATCTGGCCGAGGACTGGCCTTGTCGGCTTGATCTGGTGCCATGGAAGAGAGGGAGAGGTGGCCGGGGAAGGATTGACGGTGGTGGAGGTGAGAGGAGGACGACAGGATTCCCGCCTGAGGTTGCGAGGATCGAGCACCGGAGGTGGCGGCGGGAAGGGAGGAGGGCAGTGCTAGGGTTCGCGCGAGAGAGAGGAAGTCACGAGGGGTGGGGTTGGGTGGGGTTCGAGAGATAGGGGAGTTTGCTACCGTGGGATGGATGGATGGACGGATGGATGGTCAGATCGATGCCATGTCATCGATCCAAGCCACAAGTGACTCCACCAATCAGAATTAAGCTTCTGTAGTTATTTTTCTTTGTTTCTCTTATAAGGCAAATGCCCAATATTATGTCAAAATTCATGGCAAATTTTGTCCAAATGATCTCATATTTTGCATAAATGTGCACCTTGGAATGACAAACAATGTTGAATAAGGAATTTTTCATTTTCTTTGCACGAAAAATTCATTTTCCATTTTTCGAGTGCCTACAATAATTTTTTTTTGTGAAGGACCTCCCAAATAATTGTTGCAAAATTGGACCAAATCATTTTTATAAAATACTAGGCCATATTTAATGCACAATTGACCAAATGGTTCGATGTAAAAAGTTTTGATCCACCTCTCGTGAAAAAGACAAATTTCGGCCGATTCAGCTGGAAGTGGGTCAAATTTGAACTGTAGCTGCCTTGTAGTTTGCTCTTTATTTTTTACAAAAATCATTTATAGGTACATAAGTATCTATTTAATTAGAGAAACACCAAAAAAAATATCAAGATTCAACCACTAGCTAGGAACGGTCATTCCCGCCGTTTTGACCGCATTTTGAAACTGGCATAAAAAATTCAAAAAAAAATCAAAACATTGGAAAACCTTCGCATTGTGTCATTATATATGACCAAGTTACCAGGAAAAATAATAAACTTGTAATACGGCAATTCTTTTAAAAAAGTGTTCTCAGAAATGAGCTATCATGCGTGAAGATTCATGGCTTTCAAGCCAAATGATCAATCCTATGGCCACATTCATGGCATAGTTTGTTCAAATGATCTCATATTGTGCACAAGGGTGCATCTTGGAATGGTAAACAATATTGCCTAAGGAAGTTTTCATTTTCTTCGGACGAAAAAATCATTTTCCATTTTTTGAGTGCTCAAAAGGAGGTTTTTTTGTGAAGGACCTACCAAATAATTGTTGCAAAATTGGACCAAATCAATTTTATAAAATACTAGGTCATATTTAATGCACAATTGACCAAATGGTTGGGTGTAAAAAGTTCTGATCCACTTCTCGTGAAAAAGACAAATTTCGGCCGATTCAGCTGGAAGTGGGTCAAATTTGAACTGTAGCTGCCTTGTAGTTTGCTCTTTATTTTTTACAAAAAATTATTTCTAGGTACATAAGTATCTATTTAATCAGAGAAACACCAAAAAAATTCCAAGATTCAACCACTAGCTAGGAACGGTCATTCCCGCCGTTTTGACCGCATTTTGAAACGGGCATAAAAAATTCAAAAGAAATCAAAAAGTTGGAAAACCTTCGCATTGTGTCATTATATATGACCAAGTTACCAGGAAAAATAATAAACTTGTAATACGGCAATTCTTTTAAAAAAGTGTTCTCAGAAATGAGCTATCATGCGTGAAGATTCATGGCTTTCAAGCCAAATGATCAATCATATGGCCACATTCATAGCATAGTTTGTTCAAATGATCTCATATTGTGCACAAGGGTGCATCTTGGAATGGCAAACAATATTGCTTAAGGAAGTTTTCATTTTCTTTGGACGAAAAAATCATTTTCCATTTTTCGAGTGCCCAAAAGGAGGTTTTTTTGTGAAGGACCTCCTAAATAATTGTTGCACAATTTGACCAAATCAATTTTCTAAAATACTAGGACATATTTAATGCACAATTGACAAAATGGTTGGGTGTAAAAAGTTTTGATCCACCTCTCGTGAAAAAGACAAATTTCGGCCGATTCAGTTGGAAGCGGTTCAAATTTGAACTGCGGTTGCCTCATAGTTTGTTATTTATTTTTTCCAAAAATCATTTCTAGGTACATAAGTACCTATTTAATCATAAATACATTGTTTTGTGGCGATACGTCGAGGTTTGGGCGATGGTCGAGGGCCCCAACTCTAGAGCGCGTAAACTCGCATGCCCGTCGCGTGGTCACCGCGTGACTATGGCGTTGCCATGTGTTCTGGGCGGCCTAGCCATGTCTAGTTGGTTGGCCACTCCCCAGGTAGGTGCTAGGAAGAAAATTACAACATAAGATTCTCACGAGGAGACCGATCGATGCTCAAACATGAATTAGCAGCCAAATGTTTGATTAGCGGTACGGGAAATGCACATGGCTAATGGGCGTGAGTTTTGGTTGAGGTTGATCAGTTACTAAGAAGACCGTCTTCACAAATTTTCAGCTCAAAAGGAGGAGTCTAGGTGGTACTTGCTTTGCAAAGTACCACACTGGACATAAATACGAATGTTGAAGATGGGCTCAAAATAATGAATGGATTGAGCTGGCATTTGGTGGAGGATAGTTATTTGGGCATAGGAAAGCACTGTAGAAAATGGATACCATTTGGACATGCCAAAGTGGTACTTCCTTCACAAAGTCTTTTTTTGAACAGAATAGGAAAATGAATATTTTTGAATTATTTTTGAACTAGGCAAGGAAGGTTTTTTACATATTTGACGAAGATATGACCCAAAGAATTTATGAGATTTTTTGGGGAATTTTGGGAATGACAGAAATATAGGTTGCTTCACAACCTAGGGCAAAAACTGCCACATGGACATGACACATAGGCAAAACTGATGATGTGGCGCCTAGTCGTAGCAACCCACCACAATTTACAAGGTTATGACCATCTATATTGGTCATGATCAGCTAGAAATAAGGCAGCGAACCAGTGCTATCTGCTTTATGACCATTTCGTATAAGGAAATTATGACCTTTCTGACCAAAATGGTCGTTATAGTTTAGGGTTTGGAACCCCCCGAACAGCTTTTGACCAATTGGTCTGAAATGGTCATAGATCTATGACCAATTCTTCCAGGGTCACTAACAAAAGGTCATAAGTTGACATATTTCTTGTAGTGATGGAAGAGGCAACAAATCAATAGGTGCACGAGTTAAGAAACCATACACAACTTCAAAAGGGCACATCTTAGTAGTAGAATGCAGCAAACGATTATAAGCAAATTCAATATGAGGCAGGCATTCTTCCCACATTTTCTTGTTATTCTTCAAAACAACGCTAAGCATAGTAGACAAAGTTCTATTGACTACTTCAGTTTGTCCATCAGTTTGAGGGTGACATGTAGTACTAAAAAGCAGTTTAGTCCCCAACTTAGCCCATAAACATCCCCAAAAGTGGCTAAGAAATTTAGTATCACGATCTGAAACAATAGTATTTGGCACACCATGCAAGCGAATAATTTCACGAAAGAACAAATCAGCAACATTAGCAGCATCATCGCTTTTATGACATGGTATAAACTGTGCCATTTTCGAGAACCTATCCACGACAAATATGCTATCCCTCCCCTTCTTTGTTCGAGGCAAACCCAAAACAAAGTCCATAGATATATATTCCCAAGGAAAACTAGGGACATGCAAAGGCATATATAAACCATGAGGATTGAGACGTGACTTAGCTTTTTGACATGTAGTGCAGCGAGCAACAAAATGCTCAACATCCCATCTCATCTTTGGCCAAAATAAATGTGTAGCCAGTACGTCCTCCGTCTTCTTCACGCCAAAGTGTCACATTAATCCTCCTCCATGCGCCTCCTGCAACAACAAAAGACGAACGGAGCTAGCTGGAATGCATAGCTTGTTAGCACAAAACACAAAACCATCATTAACGACGAATAAATCTGAGAATGGGTGGGTAACCAAACCAAACCTGAACTGAACCCACGTGATGACGTTTTGGAAACTGAACCAAACTAAACCCACGTAATTGGCATTGGCACCCAGCCCAAACTAAACCACACGACAAATTCCCCCAAACCAAACTAACCCATTCTAGGAACTATGGGTTTAGCCTATGGTTCCATATCAGACTATCAGTTCCCCACCCCATACATGTACAACTCAATATATGAACGATCATGCACTTGATAGCTAAAAGCATTGCACCAGCTTAATAACAACTTACATATTCTGCACTACCAACACTTAAATTGATGAACATTTGACAGCTTCATAACATGTACTAGTACAAAACACACACTCTGAAGCACAAATATTACACTTGACAGCTTACATATTCTGCACAACCAACACTTGAAGTACATAGGTAATAACAAACGGAGGTTAAGGGTGATAATTGATCCCAAGCGAGGATTGCGTTACGCCATCTGCCGATGATGGATGTCACTGAGTTCTCATAGCGGTAGTAGTCAGCCTATACCTTGATATGAAAAGACACAATTTTTAGAACTTGTAACCATGATATATCTTTACATTGACACCGAGTTCTCATTCACAATATGGCAAGTCATCACTAGCCAAAAAAATATGTTAATAATTTTAATCAAACAGGTTTCCCCTAAGAAGAGGCCTAAACAAATATGGTGTACATTGTTTCCTAGGTGAAATAATCCATTGCGGATTGTACCATACACATGAAAAACATTAATCTATGAGTTTGGATCACTAGTTGCTCAAGCCATGCTCTAGCTTCTCCCCCAGGTTTGAGAAAATACCAGGTTTATGTAATTTTTGGCAACATATGGCTGCTTTACACTATGTAAAGTAGGATGACAGAGTGAATAACCTGGAATATACAAGAGCATGGATGTGATTCTTTAGCCTTTTCTAGAAAAATTAACAGATCAAAGAAAGGACACCAAAGAGGTGGTACTAGCATTTAAACAATCATCAGTACAGTTTCATATAATGCTAGCTCATACATGCACACACCAACACACTGCTATAACTTGAGGTAGCAGCCACACAAATGGGCAAAAATAACGGACAACTTAGTTCCTTCCAATACTTAATAAAGGCATCAAAAGAAAGCAAAGGATGTTATGGAACTAGCCCTCAAAATAAGTATCATTTGAATGTGTGTTTATCATTTGCAGGTTTAAATTTGCAAACTATTTCTCCTCATAGCCCTACACTGTCCAATGAAAAAGTATATTTTCCTGTTAGAAAAATGGAAGTTTTATTACCCCTGAACATCTACATCATAGATGCATATAGCCACAATTAACACGGTTCATTACAGGTCAACAAAAAAAAAGATTAATAAAAAAGGGGCAGCACTGCTGCATCTTTCCATGCAAGATTCAGACACTGTATCATGCAAGATTCAGACAATGTATCATGCAAGATTCAGACATTGTATCATCCAATGCTCATATCTAGATTAAATTTTAGTCTGAAGATTATTTGCATAGATGGGTCACTTGTTTCTACTACTGCACATACCCTGAACACCACAACAACTGCTACTTTCATATACAGGGGAGACCAGCCTTAGTCTGATAGTGATGAGAAAGTAAAATTAAACTATACTGAAAACAAGCAGCAGCATTGGGGTGCATTTACTCAAATACTTAAGTCTAGGATCATCAACATCAACATGTTGGTGTGACACCATTACACCAACCAAATCATCAGAGTAATGAATAATTCAGATCATAGAGGAGAGGAGATGAGAGGTCAGATTACCTTACTGCTTGGGGAAGCCGTGGACAGGGTAGTGGAGGAGCAGTAGCAGCAAGCTTGGATTGGAGGACGGCGCCGTCGGCGAACTCCAGGGAGGGGCACCGGCTGCTCCTCCTCGTTGATGGGGGAGGGGAGGCGAGCGGGAGGAGGGGAGGGGCTGGAGGAGGAAACATGGAGAGATCGAGGGCGGAGGCGAACCCTAGCCGCCACGCGCACGAGGGCCGCTTGCGTCGGCGAGGCGGCGCTGCCGTCCGAGGAGGTGGTTAGCGCCTTGGCAGCTAGCGGCTGATGGGCCTCTAACCCCTCGTTGGTTACCCCAAGTGGAAGGTGAAAGATGCAGTGTTGTGGAAGTGTTTTCCCTTAGCAAAGATGCCAAGGATCGAATCCCCAGAGACTCCTAGGTTCAACAAGTAGGTGTCAACTGCTAACGGCGCGGATTAGCAATCACCATGGACCTGCACACATATACAAATAACTTTGCTCCCAACGAGTACAGAGAGGTTGTCAATCTCTCCGGCCTTGTAGTTCACAAAGGATTAAACGCAAATGATAGTAGTGATAGATAGTGTTTGCAATAGTAAGTAATAACGAAAAGTAAATAGCGGATGTGATCAATGATGGTAATATGGACCGGAGTCTCATGATGTTCACTAGTGATGTCTCTCTCCCAAAAGACGATAAAACAGCTATGTGAGGTAAACAAATTACAGCTGGGAAATTGACAGGACCACGAACGCAAACCAATGCTGACTACATTGCAAGAAAGGTTGAGGTTCAAAGCATGGGCGGTACGCCAAAGTAAGTAGACCGAAATCCATCAATATCTACTACTAATCATCCACCTTGAGATATCTATCCAGAACATCTCGCTGGTATTAAGTTGCGAGTCCCACCCATAGTGTAAACTCAAAGCAACAGACAACTGCATTAAAAGAACTTTGCGTAAAGTAAACAATCCTTGCACCCGCAGGCACAAGCACCGTTGTTTTCCCCCTTGTGGCAACAGCACATCCCCTAGACTCATGTTTCTGTCACTCAAGCTAGTCATCGAGGGGCATGAACCCACAATCGAGCATAACGTTCCCTCTTGAAGTCACTACGTATTACTTGGCCAAAGCAATAAATAACAACGGAGAACATGCAAGAATTACTTATGAACATAAATATAAAAGAGGTAGATCAAATATATTACTCAAGATCAATCTGAACATAATCTCATAATCCATCGGATCCCAGCAAACTCAACATAGCAACAGCATAAGGATTACATATGTGCCTCGATCATGTAGGGCAGCTCACGAGGACTAATTAGTGAAGCACAAGAACGGGAGGAGAACATCACATAGCTACTGGTCATGGACTCATGGTCCAAGGGAGACTACTCACGAGTCATCCGGGAGGCATCCATGGTGGTGGAGAAGCTCCCGGTGGTGATCCTCCCCTCCGGCAGGGTGCCGGGAAGAGTTCTCCTGGTGCTCCCGATCTTGGAAGCGGCGGCGGCGGCGGAACAGAGATGGGATCGCGAAAAGAGTTCCTGTTCTGAGGGTTTCGGAGGACGCTTTAAATATATGCCAAAGGGGGCATCGGGGAAGCTTCGGGGGGCCCAGGCGCCCCCCCGGCGCAGCCCAGGGGGGGGGGCCAGGGCGCCTGGAGCCCTGGTGCCCCCCCGTCTGTCCTTCGGACGCACGGTAGTTTCCGAAACGCTGATTTTTTATATAATTTTTCTGTATTTTTCCTGGCAGTTCTCGTAACGTGAAAACCTGAAATACAAAAACAGCCGAAAACAGAAACTGGCACTGGGGTGCACTGGATTAGTAAGTTAGTCCAAATATGATCAAAAGTGTATGGAAGTGTATAAATATCATAGCAATATCACCCAAAAGTGGCATGGAGCAAGCAGAAATTATAGATACATTTTGGACGTATCAACATCCCCAAGCTTAATTCCTGCTCGTCCTCGAGTAGGTAAATGATAACAAGAATAATTTCTGTGGTGACATGCTATTAACCATATAGGACTTTTTATAGTCATATGACAAAAGCTTACTGAGACAATGAATCTATAGTAATTAAGTTGCCTCATGAGAAAATCACAAATGACTGAAAGTTTTACAACATGAAACTGAAACATCAAAAAGATTTGTAATGAACATGATGTGCAAATATGATAAAGTGATATCTAGCTTGCCCCCTTTAGTGATGCAAAACATAAATGCAGGGGCACCTTCAAGGTTTAAGTGATGACTAGATACAATGATTTCAGAATAAACGATATCACAATCATGCAAAAGAAAATGCTACTTTGGGACAATGCACATTACACTCAGAATGACAATCATGCTCTCAGTAGTTGGTGCTTTAAAAAGAAGGTGGAGACTCAACATAAAAGTAAAAGAATGGTTAAGTGCTAGAGTTTTTTATTTTGAAAACATAGAAGCAATTTTGTCAACGGTAGTAGTACTTCATATGTGTCATGTATAAGACATCCTATAAGTTGCAAGCCTCATGCATCGAATACCAATAGTGCTCGCACCTTGTCCTAATTAGCTCGGATTTCCATGGGTTATCATTGCATTACATATGTTTCAACCAAGTGTCACAAAGGGGTACTTCTATGCCACCTGTACAAAGGTCCAAGGAGATAAATCGCATTTGATTTCTCGTTTTTGATAGATCTCAACTTGAGGACATCCATACCGGGACAACATAGAAAATAGATGATGGACTCCTCTTTAATGCATAAGCATATTCTCATAAGAGATTGAGGATCAACGTCCAAGCAAAAACTTCCACCATGATACATGGCTTTGGTTGGCGGCCCAATGTTCTTCTCTAACAATATGCATATTCATACAACCCACGGCAAATCACCCTTACTTCAGACAAGACGAACATGCATAGCAACTCACATGATATTCAACAAAAGTGTGACAGTTGATGGCGTCCCCAGAAACATGGTTACCGCTCAGCAAGCAACTTATAAGAAATAAGATACATAAGCAACATATTCTTTACCACAATAGTTTTTAAGCTACTTTCCCATGAGCTATGTATTGCAAAGTTAGTTCGCTTAGTACAGGTGGAGGTTAGAAAAAGAATGGGAGCGACCAACTAAGAGAGCAATGACGGTCATAATCATGTAGAGCGACAAAGCAACATTGAATCATGCATGGTAGTTATATCGCTACTCAGAAATAAAAGATCATCAAGGCTTGACTGACTTTCTTTACAGTCTTAAATATGCGTGAGCATACGCCAAGTCAATCAAAATAAATTCTCGAAGGAAGATATTACTAAACCATACCACATCATAGGCAGACAAATCAAGTTGGTACTCCAATAACACATTGGGAACCCCCCAGCTATTTGAGATTAACCATAACAAAACCTGAACTACTAAGCGCCATCATGCAAGTAGCATCTTTATCATAGACACATTAACCAATGCAACGGAAGCAAACTCTCTTAATAAGGTGAGCATGATAATTAAAGAGAGTTCAAGCAACCAACTAAACAAAAGCTCTTTGAAAAGATAAGCATGAATACTAAGAGCAAAGCATGATAGTAGCTATTAAAAGACAAAGAACACACACAACATAGATAGACACGAAAATTCTATGTTATGTTCTAGGTAGAAGTGGAGCGTGTTTCTCTCCCACATAAAGAATGCTGAGTTCCGACTCGTTATGAAAAACTAAAAAGAAAACTAAAAGCAAGACGCTCCAAGCATAGCACATAACACATGAAGTGATAAAAATATAGTGGAACGAAAGACGAACTGATAATATTGATGGAGAAGGGGATGCACGGGGGCATCCCCAAGCTTAGACGCTTGAGTCTCCTTGAATATTTCTTGGGGGTGCACGGGGGCATCCCCAAGCTTGAGCGCTTGACACTCCTGAATCTTTTTTATCATCTTCCCTCGCACACTTGAAAACTCCCTTCATACATAACTCATCATAATCTGATTAGCGAGGTTAGTACCCTTAATAAAATAATTGCACCTTGCTGGAAATAAAGATATTCTTGAAGTTCTACTGTTTCTCAAGATTGCCAAAAGGTTTTTGCAAAGAAAAAGCAAGCTCTTGGTTTGCAAAATGAAGGAAAGGCAAAACATGACAGAATCTGTGAAAAACAGAACATCAGGTAGTAATTGATTTGTTCGGGATACTTCTGCAACTCAAATCAAAAAACTCAGAACAGACGCACGAAAGACAATTATATAGAGAACGCTGTCAAAATAATTCAGACCAAAAAGATGATCTGGTGATTTTATACGAATTTTTCTATCCAAGGACAGAATCTGTTTCCTGGACAGCACCTCACAACTTTTGAACTTTCTAGCAATCGGAGGCTATACTTGGCACAAATATGAAAAGCAAAGATACAATGATGATGCTACTGTAGTAAACAACATCAAGACACACTAAAACTAAAAGAACAAACTGAAAGCAAAGATAACAAGGGTTGTCTCCCTAGAGCTCTTTCTTTATAGCCATAAACATAGGCTTAAGACTTTAATGATGCTCTCGTAGGAATAAGAGTTGAAGAACAAAAGAGAGCATCAAGAAGCAAATACCAAACACATTTAAGCCTAACATGCTTCCTATGCATAG
Organism: Secale cereale; assembly: GCA_902687465.1. Taxonomy (NCBI): domain Eukaryota; kingdom Viridiplantae; phylum Streptophyta; class Magnoliopsida; order Poales; family Poaceae; genus Secale; species Secale cereale. Next base: position 52,218,920 of record LR738709.1, on the reverse strand, counting down.
GAATATTGCAATACAATAATTCATTGAAGCACAAAGAAATAAGCACAGGAAGACAAAACAAGTGCAGCTTCAAAACCTTCAACATAAAGAGAGGGAACTTGATATTATTGAAATATCTATAAGCATATGTTCCCTTCTCATAATAATTTTCAGTGGGATCACGAATAAACTCAACAATATAAGCATCACATAAAGCATTGCTACCATGATCCACATGCAAAAAGGTACTCTTACTCTCCACATAAGTATCATGAAGAGGATAAAACTTAGTATAAAAGAGAGACATAAGCTCTTGCCAATCAAGCAAGTGCGAGTTATCGAGAAGGTTATACAAATCTGAAGCCTTATCTATAAGTGATACGGCGAACAATTTCCTCATGACAAACTCCCTTGATACACCTTCAAGCTTAAATAATGAACATAGTTGTGACAGATATAGCAAGTGTTCACCGGGATGTCTGTCTCCTGCATAACGATTAGCCAAAACATAATCGATAATACCAGTTGGTATTTTATAGGGCACAATTTCAGTAGGGGGAGGAGCAACCACCACAGGTGTGGGGCGTATTCCCGCAAGCAACGATCCAATAGCAAGGTTGTCCATAAGCATAACTAGTGAAATACATAAGGAAAACTGAAAGGTAAACTAACAAGACTAAAAAGCAAAGGTAAAAGATAGCGTGCAACTCGCCTATCCTGAAGAGTGGAGTCCCCGGCAACGGCGCCAGAAAATACTCCTTGATGGGCCTCTAACCCCTCGTTGGTTACCCCAAGTGGAAGGTGAAAGATGCAGTGTTGTGGAAGTGTTTTCCCTTAGCAAAGATGCCAAGGATCGAATCCCCAGAGACTCCTAGGTTCAACAAGTAGGTGTCAACTGCTAACGACACGGATTAGCAATCAACGTGGACCTGCACACAGATACAAATAACTTTGCTCCCAACGAGTACAGAGAGGTTGTCAATCTCTCCTGCCTTGTAGTTCACAAAGGATTAAACGCAAATGATAGTAGTGATAGATAGTGTTTGCAATAGTAAGTAATAACGAAAAGTAAATAGAGGATGTGATCAATGATGGTAATATGGACCGGAGTCTCATGATGCTCACTAGTGATGTCTCTCTCCCAAAAGACGATAAAACAGCTATGTGAGGTAAACAAATTACAGCTGGGCAATTGTCAGGACCACGAACGCAAACCAATGCTGACTACATTGCAAGAAAGGTTGAGGTTCAAAGCATGGGCGGTACGCCAAAGTAAGTAGACCGAAATCCATCAATATCTACTACTAATCATCCACCTTGAGATATCTATCCAGAGCATCTCGCTGGTATTAAGTTGCGAGTCCCACCCATAGTGTAAACTCAAAGCAACAGACAACTGCATTAAAAGAACTTTGCGTAAAGTAAACAATCCTTGCACCCGCGGGCACAAGCACCGTTGTTTTCCCCCTTGTGGCAACAACACATCCCCTAGACTCATGTTTCTGTCACTCAAGCTAGTCATCGAGGGGCATGAACCCACAATCGAGCATAACGTTCCCTCTTGAAGTCACTACGTATTACTTGGCCAAAGCAATAAATAACAACGGAGAACATGCAAGAATTACTTATGAACATAAATATAAAAGAGGTAGATCAAATATATTACTCAAGATCAATCTGAACATAATCTCATAATCCATCGGATCCCAGCAAACTCAACATAGCAACAACATAAGGATTACATATGTGCCTCGATCATGTAGGGCAGCTCACGAGGACTAATTAGTGAAGCACAAGAACG
>LR738709.1:52148228-52216921 GCA_902687465.1 Secale cereale | reverse complement strand
TTTTTATATAATTTTTCTGGATTTTTCCTGGCAGTTCTCGTAACGTGAAAACCTGAAATACAAAAACAGCCGAAAACAAAAACTGGCACTGGGGTGCACTGGATTAGTAAGTTAGTCCAAATATGATCAAAAGTGTATGGAAGTGTATAAATATCATAGCAATATCACCCAAAAGTGGCATGGAGCAAGCAGAAATTATAGATACGTTTTGGACGTATCAGCGGCCGGCGGTGGTGGAGGCTTGGAGGTTAAAGGGAGTCAGGGAGAGTAGGGAATCAAGTCCGTCTGGGCTCTCGGCTGGGGTTAGAGCGATTGGGCTTGTTTCGGGGCAAGGAACCAGTTGGACCTACAGTTTGCACCCGTATGAGACCCAACTTTTTAAGCCCATAACCAACTATACCCAAATTAGTTTTTGTACATACCCAAAACCAAACCAAACTAAGAAAAGCTCAGCCCAAAAACAACTGAACGGATCACAACCAGAAGAAAAACCAACCCATTTTACCCGGTTATTTAAAAATTGTTCTTAGATTTAACGACGAACTTGTTCCATGTTCTCCCTTCTTTACAATTCTGTAATACATCTTTAAATTCAGCATCATACACATATTGATCTTTGATGGTCTCCAAACCAAATATTTTAAATTCAAGTTGTGAAAGCATAGTATAACGATGAGACAATGCATGAACAATAACATTTTCTTTACCCTTCTTGTGTTTTATGACATAAGGAAAAGTCTCAATGAATTCAACCTATTTAGCATGTCTACAATTCAGTTTTGCTTGACTTTTAATATGTTTCAAAGATTCATGATCAGAATGTATAACAAATTCTTTGTGCCATAAATAATGTTGCCATGTTTCTAAAGTCTGAACAAGAGCATATAATTCATTATCATAAGTAGAATAATTCAGACTAGGCCCACTCAATTTTTCAGAAAAGTATGCAACAGGTTTACCATCTTGTAGTAACACACCTCCTAACCCTATCCCACTAGCATCACATTCAAGCTCAAAAGTCTTATTAAAATCAGGAAGTTGGAGTAAAGGAGCATGTGTCAACTTATCTTTCAATACCATGAAGGCTTCTTCCTACGAAGTACCCCAAACAAAAGGCACATCTTTCTTTGTAAGCTCATTGAGAGGTGCAACAATGGTGCTGAAATCTCTCACAAAACGCCTATAGAATCCAACGAGGCTAAGGAAACTCCTCACTTGTGTGACCGTTTTGGACTGCGGCCAACTCTCAATAGCTTCAATCTTGGCTTTATCAACCTCAATTCCCTATGGAGTAACAACATAGCCAAGAAAAGATACTCGGTCAGTGCAAAAGGTGCACTTCCCAAGGTTACCAAACAAACGTGCATCACGTAGAGCAATAAAAATAGCACGTAAATGTTCCAAATATTCCTCCAGAGATCTGCTATAAATCAGTATATCATCAAAGTAAACTACCACAAATCGTCCAATGAAAGCACGTAAAACTTCATTCGTTAATCTCATTAATGTACTAGGTGCATTAGTTAACCCAAAAGGCATGACTAACCACTCATATAATCCAAATTTAGTTTTAAATGTTGTTTTCCATCCATCTTCCAATTTCATACGAATTTAATGGTATCCACTACGCAAATCAACTTTGGAGAATATTGTAGAGTCACTTGACACGTCTCCAATGTATCTACTTTTCCAAACACTTTTGCCCTTGTTTTGGACTCTAACTTGCATGATTTGAATGGAACTAACCCGGACTGACGCTGTTTTCAGCAGAATTGCCATGGTGTTGTTTTTGTGCAGAAATAAAAAGTTCTCGGAATGACCTGAAAATCAACGAAGAATTATTTTGGAAAATATAAAAAATATCTGCGGAAAGATCCAGACCAGGGGGCCCACACCCTGTCCACGAGGGTGGGGGCGCGCCCCCCTGCCTCGTGGCCCCCCTGTTGCTCCACCGACGTACCCCCGGACTCCATATATTCACTTTCGGGGAGAAAAAAATCAGAGAGGAAGAATTATTGCGTTTTACGATACGGAGCCGCCGCCAAGCCCTAATCTCTCTCGGGAGGGCTGATCTGGAGTCCATTCGGGGCTCCAGAGAGGGGAGATCGTCGCTATCGTCATCATCAACCTTCCTCCATCATCAATTCCATGATGCTCACCGCCGTGCGTGAGTAATTCCATCGTAGGCTTGCTGGACAGTGATGGTTTGGATGAGATTTACCATGTAATCGAGTTAGTTTTTTTAGGGTTTGATCCCTAGTATCCACTATGTTCTAAGATTGATGTTGCTATGACCTTGCTATGCTTAATACTTGTCACTAGGGCCCGAGTGCCATGATTTCAGATCTGAACCTATTATGTTTTCATGAATATATGTGTGTTCTTGATCATATCTTGCAAGTCAATAGTCACCTACTATGTGTTATGATCCGGCAACCCCGAAGTGACAACAATCGGGACCACTCCCAGTGATGACCGTAGTTTGAGGAGTTCATGTATTCACTATGTGTTAATGCTTTGGTCCGGTACTCTATTTAAAGGGGGCCTTAATATCCCTTAATTTCCACTAGGACCCTACTGCTACGGGAGGGTAGGACAAAAGATGTCATGCAAGTTCTTTTCCATAAGCACGTATGACTATATTCGGAATACATGCCTACATTACATTGATGAACTGGAGCTAGTTCTGTGTCACCCTAGGTTATAACTTTTACATGAGGAATCGCATCCGACATAATTCCCCATCACCGATCCAATGCGTACGAGCTTTTCACATATTGCTTGTTGCTTATTTACTTTTCCGCTGCTACTGTTACAAAAACTACAAAAACACTATCGTTACTTTTATTATTGTTACCACTATTTCCATACTACCTTGCTACTAAACTACCTTGCTGCAGATACTAAGTTTCCAGGTGTGGTTGAATTGACAACTCTGCTGCTAATACTTAAGAGTATTCTTTGGCTCCCCTTGTGTCGAATCAATAAATTTGGGTTGAATACTTTACCCTTGAAAACTGTTGCGATTCCCTACACTTGTGGGTTATCAAGAGTATTTTCTGGAGCCGTTGCCAAGGATAGTAGCTATATTCTCTAAGTCACTTGTGATTTATATCTGTTGATCACTATGAAGAACTTGAAGGACTCAAAAACCAAGATTTATCCCTCAAATACGAGGGGAGATAAGGAACTGCCATCTAGCTCTGCACTTGATTCACCATCTGTTATGAGTAAATTAGCGACACCTACTCCTGCTATTGAATCTGATATGTCGCATGTTCTTGATGATGCCTCTTCTGCTATGTATGATGAAACTACTTCTATGCTTGATAATACCGTGCCACTAGGTGAATTTCTAGATGAACAAGTTGCTAAGGTTAGGGAGAATGCAAATATTGAAACTGGTGATATTTATGAAAGTGATGATGAAGCTTCTCCCCCTAGATATGAATTGTCTGTTATTCTCGAGGGTTATGTTATGGATGAAGAAGCTGCTAGAGACTTTCTTGCTTGCAATGATAGATATGATCTTAAGAAATTATTAGCTAAGCTGAAAGAAAAGTCTTTGAATGCCAGAATGAAATATGACCCTAGTTTTGCTACCTCACCTATCTTTGTTACTAATAAGGATTATGATTTCTCTGTTGATCCTGAGTTAATTACTTTGGTTGAATCTGATCCTTTCCATGGCTATGAATCTGAAATTGTTGTGGCACATCTTACTAAGTTGAATGATATAGCCACCCTATTTATCAACGATGAAAATATTCGTTATTATTATATCCTTAAGCTATTTCCGTTCTCGTTAAAGGGTGATGCTAAGACATGGTTTAATTCTCTTGATCCTGGTTGTGTGCGTAGTCCCCAGGATATGATTTATTACTTCTCTGCTAAATATTTTCCCGCTCATAAGAAACAAGCTGCCTTACGGGAAATATATAACTTTGTGCAAATTGAAGAAGAGAGTCTCCCACAAGCTTGGGGGAGGCTTCTCCAATTAATTAATGCTTTTCCTGATCATCCACTTCAGAGGAATGAAATACTTGATGTCTTTTATAATGGACTAACCGATGCTTCCAGAGACCACCTGGATAGTTGTGCTAGTTGTGTTTTCAGGGGAAGAACAGTTGATCAAGCTGAATTACTATTGAATAATATGTTGGCCAATGAAAATAATTGGACGCTTCCTGAACCAGCCCCTAGGCCAACTCCGAAGAAAAGAGGTGTTCTATTTCTCAGCCCTGAAGATATGCAAGAGGCAAAGAAATCTATGAAAGAAAAATGTATTAAAGCTGAAGATGTTAAGAATTTACCACCTATTGAAGAAATACATGGTCTTGATAACCCAACACAGGTAGTAAAGGTAAATTCTCTTTATAGACTTGATGAAGGTGATATTCCTCATTATAAGTCTGCTAGCCAATGCTTAGATGAGTTTGACAATTTTATTGTGAAGCAAGGAAACTTCAATGCTTATGTTGGTACACAATTGCAACGTAATGCTTATATGATTGAATGCTTGAGTGATTATATGTCTAGAGTTAAAGGTGAATTGAAACTCATTAGTAAACATGCTTCTATGGTTACCACTCAAGTAGAACAAGTACTTAAGGCTCAAAATGATATGCTCAATGAATTAAATAGTAAGAATAATGATTATGTTGTTAGAGTCTCAACTAGAGGGGGTAAAATGACTCAGGAACCTCTGTATCCTGAGGGCCACCCTAAGAGAATTGAGCAAGATTCTCAGAGAACCAATTTAGATGCACCTAGTTCTTCTTAGAAGAAGAAAAAGAAAAATGATAAGACTTTGCATGCTTCTAGCGAACCTGTAGCTAACACACATGAGAATCCTAATGATATCTCTATCTCTAATGCTGAGACACAATCTGGTACTGAACATGAACCTAGTGATAATGTTAATGATGATGTTCATGATGATGCTCAACCTAGCAATGATAATTATGTAGAGATTGAACCTGCTGTTGATCTTGATAACCCACAATCAAAGAATCAACGTTATGATAAGAGAGACTTTGTTGCTAGGAAGCACGGTAAGGAAAGAGAACCATGGGTTCAGAAACCCATGTCTTTTCCTCCTAAACCATCCAAGAAAAAGGATGATGAGGATTTTGAGCGCTTTGCTGGAATGACTAGACCTATCTTTTTGCGTATACATTTGACTGATATGCTTAAAACAAATCCTTATACTAAGTATATGAAAGATATTATTACCAATAAAAGACAGAAACCTGAAGTAGAAATTTCCACCATTCTTGCTAATTACACTTTTAAGGGTGGAATACCTAAGAAACTAGGAGATCCACGAGTACCTACTATACCTTGCTCCATCAAAGGAAACTATGTTAAAACTGCTTTATGTGATCTTGGAGCCGGTGTTAGTGGTATGCCTCTCTCTCTTTATATCGTAGACTTGACTTGAGTAAGTTGACACCTACTGAAATATCTTTGCAAATGGCCGATAAATCAACTGCTATACCCGTCGGTATTTGTGAGGATGTGCCTGTTGTAGTTGCAAATGTTACTATTCTAACGGACTTTGTAATACTTGATATTCCCGAGGATGATAGTATGTCTATTATCCTTGGTAGACCCTTTTTGAATACTGCAAGGGCTGTTATTGATTGCAACAAAGGCAATGTCACTTTTCATGTCAATGGTAATGAGCATACGATACACTTTCCGAGGAAACAACCACAGGTCCACAGTATCAATTCTATTGGAAAAAATTCAACTATTACTATTGGAGGTTTTGAATTTCATCTTCCTACTGTCAAGAAGACATATGATATTCTTATTTTTGGAGACATACATATCCCCATTGAGGTAACCTAGTGTTATTTGAAAATTCTCTGGTTTCATGTTATTCGGAAAGAGTTTATTAACAAGACCTGATCAACCTTTTAAAGGGATTCCTTTTGATGAGCATGAGATGGGTGAATCTAGATAGCACAACCTTCTGTACCCTCCTTTTACTTTCTGTTAATTAGATTAAATAAAGCAACAATAGTATTTTCTGTCTGTTTCCAGACTTATCCGTGCAATGAAAAAACACCCCGAAAATAAAAGTTCTCCAAATGCCATGAAAATGAAATATGATCTTTTCTAGAATATTTGAGAATATTTGGCACAGAGAACACAGCGAGGGGAGCCAGCACCTGGCCACGAGGGTCCAGGGCGCGCCCACCCTCACAGGGCGCGCCCCCTACCTCGTGGGCCCCACTTGGCCCCCTCCACTTATTCCTGCACCCACACACTTCTTCCTCCCAAAAAGTTCACTATCCAGCTCAAGCACGAGTTCTAGCTGCCATTTTCGATCTCCTTGCTCAAAGCTCCATTCACAAAACTATTTGGGGAGATTGTTCCTTGGTATGTGAATCCTCCATTGGTCCAATTAGTTTTTGTTCTAGTGCTTTATTTACTGCAAATTTTTGCGACTGTGGTGACCTTGTTCTTGAGCTTGCATGTCAAATTTCTTTGGTCCCAAGTAGTTCTAATGCATGATATAGTCTCTAGACACTTGTAGGAGTTGTTGCTATCAATCTTGTTGAGTTTGGTTCACTTTTATTTTGAGTTACTATTTTTTTTAGAAAATTTCAGAAAAATGCATAGGAAAATCTTCCAAGGTGGTTCCTCAAGGAAGCAAGAACCAAGGCTCGCGACGCGTGAGCCGGACGATGAATTACCAAGGGAAGTTGAAGTGCGGTCTTGTGAATGGCCGTAAGAGGAATTTATGGTTCGGGCAGGCATTAAGGAGGAGTTTGACGCATATGTGCGTAATGCTGACCTCGAGGGCTTCATGCAAGATAAGTGCCATCAATACCATTACTTGACTGATACCTTTGTGAGAAGGTTTAAATTTTCATCTTCACGTAATTCTCACACTGTCCTGTTTGATCTTTATTATAAATCTTACACCATGGACTTAGAAGATTTTAATGATGCTTGTAAGCTCCCGCAGTGGGGCAGTATGGGTGATCCTCGCAAATCTGAATATAGAGACTTCCTTGCTGGTATCACCGTGGGGGAATCTAGAGAGATCACACAAGCTACCATAGGGAGCATTCATTTTCCTGCTATACATTATTTTGCTATCTTTATTGGTAGATGCATCAACGGTAAAGATGAGGCTTGTCATATGTGCGTCCCAGATCTTAGTGTTCTCAAGAGTGCTCTATTAGGTGATAGACAATATAACTTGGGAGCCATTGTTGCACGTAGGTTACATCATAATGGTTTATATGGAGATTTATTTGGTGGGATTTATGCCACTCGCATAGCCAGTCGTCTTGGTGTGCCTATACATGAAAATGATGAATTATTACCGCCTGCTTATTTGGATTATAATGCTATGATTTGTCATCGGTTTATAGAGAGGGATGAACAATCCCTCAAATATCGACTAATCTTTAACATGCGTCACACTGTCCATATTGCTCTTCCTGCTCCTACCTTGTTTGACTTTCAGGCAAAAGGGAGATGTACTATAACCAGGGAGGAGGCAAATGAGTATCAGGAGACGATGGAAGCGTCCCGTCTCTAGGCTGCAGCTCAGCAGGCAGTAGCTGCTGCATCTCAGTACAACCCCAGCTACGACTTTGGGTATCCGCCAGGCCAATACTGGCCATAAACCAACATAGGTCAAAAGCCTAAGCTTGGGGGAGTACGTGTTTCTCATCGACATTACATTCATGTTCACACACTTATTCTAGTCGTCGGTGCTCACACTCTTTCATTGTACCATCCATGCTAGTTTCATATTCTTTTCTTAGTCTTTCTCTTGTGTGTTAGAAAAACCTTAAGAAAAACAAAAAATTAGTTGTAGCTTTTAACTAGTTTACTTTCCATGCTTGTAGTATTAGTAATTAAAAGAAACCCAATAAAGATTTCTTGTTCTTCTTTTGCTTGTTGGGAGCTTTCCCGTGTAAATAGTTTCTTTTCTTTTCTTTGGGGGTTAAGAGTAGAAGACCATGATTGAAAATGCTTAGTGGCTCTCATATGCTTTATTGTTGATTTAACCTTGAGCCATATTACCTTGTCTTCTCTCTTGTATTAAATGCTCGCAGATTCCAGCTTAGTCCAATGCATGTGCACTATTATTATTATCCACACCGTTCGGTCGTGCGAGTGAAAGGCAATAATGACGATATATGATGAACTAATTGAGATGAGAAAAGCTGGTATGAACTCGACCTCTCTTGTTTTTGTAAATATGATAGTTCATCGTTCCTGATTCAGCCTATTATGAATGAAACATGCTTGCAATGACAATTAGAGATCATAGCTGCTCATACCATGCTTAATTAGCTAGGAGTTTATAATAGTCTATCTTGCGTGCCAATATGATATTAAAATGGTTGTGATGTGGTATGATAGGGTGGTATCCTCCTTTAAACAATTCAAGTGGTCTGACTTGGCACATGTTCACGCATGTAGTTGAAACAAAATCAACATAGCCTCCAAGATATTTATGTTCATGGTGATTCATATCCTACTCATGCTTGCATTCATTGTTGATTAGTTTTAATGCATGTTCATGACTGTTGTCGCTCTCTAGCTGGTCGCTTCCCAGTCTCTTTCTAGCCTACACCTGTACTAAGCGGGAATACTGCTTGTGCATCCACTTCCATAAACCCCAAAGTTATTCCACATGAGTCCACCATACCTTCCTATATGCGGTATTTACATGCCGTTCCAAGTAAATTTGTATGTGCCAAACTCTAAACCTTCAAATAAAATTCTGTTTTGTATGCTCGAACAACTCATGTATCAACTAGGGCTGTCTATATCTTCCATGCTAGGTGGATTATTCTCACGATGAGTGGACTCCGCTCATCATTCATGAGAAAATGGCTAGTAACCGGGATGCCCAGTCCCATGCTCAAGTCATAATAATTAAACAAAACTCCCCAGGGTTGTTGTTGGTTTGGACGGTACCCGTTGTTTCGGGCTTGCCGTGGAGTGTGCTTGTTGGTGGTTGGGGGAGTATAAACTTTACCATTCTGTTTGGGAACCGCCTATAATGTGTGTAGCATGGAAGATATCGAGATTCTTGGTTGCTATGTTGACAATGAGAGTATACCGCTCAAAATATTATTCATCTCTATTTAAAAATCGAGCTCTGGCACCTCTACAAATCCATGCTTCCCTCTGCGAAGGGCCTATCTATTTACTTTTATGCTGAGTCATCATCCTCTTATTAAAGAGCACTAGTTGGAGAGCACCTCTGTCATTTGCATGTATTGCTATTAATTTGCACTAAGTATGATCATGACTGGATCTCTTTTACCATGAATTACAATGTCTAGTCTTCCTTGATCTTTAAAGGTGATATGCATTTATGTTTTGCGGTCTCAGAAAGGGCTAGCGAGATACCATCTTGTTATATCATATTATGATTGTTTTTAGAAAGTGTTGTCACCCGAGGTTTATTATTATTGCTCGCTAGTTGATTATGCCATTGATATGAGTAAACATGAGACCTGAAAGTTATTGTGAATGTGGTTAGTTCATGATCTTTGCTGAAAACTTGAATGCTAACTTTACATATTTACAACAACAAGAGCAAACAGAGTTTGTCAAAGTTTTTCCTTTTCACTTTCAGTTTATCAACTGAATTGCTTGAGAACAAGCAAAGGTTTAAGCTTGGGGGAGTTGATACGTCTCCAACGTATCTACTTTTCCAAACACTTTTGCCCTTGTCTTGGACTCTAACTTGCATGATTTGAATGGAACTAACTCGGACTGACGCTGTTTTCAACAGAATTGCCATGGTGTTATTTTTGTGCAGAAATAAAAAGTTCTCAGAATGACGTGAAAATCAACGAAGAATTATTTTGGAAAATATAAAAAATATCTGCGGAAAGATCCAGACCAGGGGGCCCACACCCTGTCCACGAGGGTGGGGGGCGCGCCCCCTACCTCGTGGCCCCCCTGTTGCTCCACCGACGTACCCCCAACTCCATATATTCACTTTCGGGGAGGAAAAAATCGGAGAGGAAGAATTATCGTGTTTTACGATACGGAGCCGCCGCCAAGTCCTAATCTCTCTCGGGAGGGCTGATCTGGATTCCGTTCTGGGCTCCGGAGAGGGGAGATCGTCGCCATCGTCATCATCAACCTTCCTCCATCACCGATTCCATGATGCTCACCGCCGTGCGTGAGTAATTTCATCGTAGGCTTGTTGGACGGTGATGGGTTGGATGATATTTACCATGTAATCGAGTTAGTTTTGTTAGGGTTTGATCCCTAGTATCCACTATGTTCTAAGATTGATGTTGCTATGACTTTGCTATGCTTAATGCTTGTCACTAGGGCCCGAGTGCCATGATTTCAGGTCTGAACCTATTATGTTTTCATGAATATATGCATGTTCTTGATCCTATCTTGCAAGTCAACAGTCACCTACTATGTGTTATGATCCGGCAACCCCGAAGTGACAACAATCGGGACCACGGTGATGACCGTAGTTTGAGAGTTCATGTATTCACTATGTGTTAATGCTTTGGTCCGGTACTCTATTAAAAGGAGGCCTTAATATCCCTTAGTTTCCACTAGGACCCCGCTGCCACGGGAGGGTAGGACAAAAGATGTCATGCAAGTTCTTTTCCATAAGCACGTATGACTATATTAGGAATACATGCCTACATTACATTGATGAACTGGAGCTAGTTCTGTGTCACCCTAGGTTATAACTTTTACATGTGGAATCGCATCCAACATAATTCCCCACCAGCGATCCAATGCCTACGAGCTTTTCACATATTGCTTGTTGCTTATTTACTTTTCCACTGCTACTGTTACAAAAACTACAAAAACACTATCGTTACTTTTATTGTTGTTACCACTATTTCCATACTACCTTGCTACTAAACTACCTTGGTGCAGATACTAAGCTTCGAGGTGTGGTTGAATTGACAACTCAGCTGCTAATACTTAAGAGTCTTCTTTGGCTCCCCTTGTGTCGAATCAATAAATTTGGGTTGAATACTTTACCCTCGCAAACTGTTGCGATCCCCTACACTTGTGGGTTACCACCACTCATTTCATTAAGCATATCATCTAGCCTAGGAATAGGATGACGATAACGAATAGTAATATTATTAATGCTTCTATAATCAACACACATACGCGATGTACCATTCTTTTTTTGGCACAAGTATAATAGGAACATCACAAGGACTAAGAGATTCACGAATATAACCTTTTCTACCAGCTCCTATACTTGACGCATAATCTCCTTCATCTCCTCTGGATTGGTACGGTATGGCGCACGGTTTGGCAGTGACGCACCAGGAAGTAAGTCAATCTGATGCTCAATCCCTCGAATAGGTGGTAATCCCGATGGCACGTCCTGTGGAAAGACGTCACCGAACTCCTGCAAAATGTTAGTGACAACAGGAGGCAAAGAGGAAGGCACGTCCTCCAATGAAAATAATGCCTCTTTGCACACAAGAGCATAGCAAACAGATTTGCTAAAATCTAGATCATCAATATCAGATTTTGTCGCAAGTAAACATCCACTTTTCAATTTAATTTCAGAAGCAACAGTAGATGGTTCATTATTAGGCTTCGTTTGTTGCTCAAATACTTTTGCCACAATCTGATTTTCACTCTTATTTTTCTCTTGTTTTGCTTTATTAGCTCTATTAATATTATCTTTCTAAATGGAATCAGGAGACATAGGAAGCAAAGTAATATGTTTATCCTTATGAACAGGAGTGTACTGATTGTTTCTACCATGGTGTATAGAATTGTTATCAAATTGCCATGTTCTACCAAGTAATAAGGAACATGCTTGCATGGGTACGACATCACAATCAACATAATCAACATATGTAGAGATACTAAAATGCACACGAATAATACGTGTTACCTTAACCTTGCCGCTGTTGTTGAACCATTGGATGTAGTAAGGATGTGGATGTGGTCTTGTGATGAGAGATAGCTTCTCCACCATCTCCATGCTAGCCAAGTTGTTGCAGCTCCCTCCATCTATGATGACGCGAACAGAACGTTCCTTCGCAATTCCCTTTGTATGGAACAAATTATGCCTCTGATTTTGCTTTGATTGTGTGACCTGCACACTCAAAACACGTTGAGCAACTAAATATTCATACCTGTCAGCGTCTTCAGGAGCCATGTATTGCGTCTCATTTTCAGAATCATCTCCACCGTGTTCTTCACATGTAATAAGAGCTAAAGTCTCCTCATCATAGTCACTATCGCACTCATAACCACCATCCTCATTAGCAATCATCACACGCTGAGATTCGCATTCCCTCGCATAGTGACCATGACCAGTGCAACGACGACATATAACATCATGTGTTGGCCCTGTGGATGCCATGGATGAAGAAGAGCTATGCGCAGGACCAGAAGGTGTACTCCTGGCTGATGGTGGTGGTGCATGTTTGCCTTTATCATGGCTAGAAGTGATGGATGAAGTAGACAGTGGTGCAGTCGGACGTGTGGAAGTAGAGGATGCATGCGGTGTCCATGATGAAGGCCGACCTACAGAAAAGCTAGTGCACGCCAATGCCAGTCGCTCCTGCATTTCACATTCGGCTTTGGAAACAAGATGGAATAAACGAGTGATATTATTATACTCCTTATACTCTAGAATTGTCTGAATCTCTCTATTTAAGCCACCCATAAAACGTGCAAGCATAGCATCATTATCCTCAACAATACCACATCTAATCAGGCCAGTTTGTAATTCCTGATAATATTCCTCTACATAATTTTTCCTTGTCTTAAACGCTGTAATTTTTGAAGTAATTCATGTTGATATTATGGTGGAACCCAACGAGTACGCATATCAGTTTTCAAAGCAGCCCAAATAGTTGGAATATTATTCGGATATAATCTACGATATTCAGACCACCACACACAAGCAAAACTAGTGAAAGCACAAAGAGCAGCAGCAACACGTCTCTCCCCGGGATATTCTAAACATGTAAAACGTTGTTCGGTTTCTAACTCCCAAGTAAGATCTATATCAGGAACATATCTACCCTCAAATGGTGGAATATTCAATTTTAGTTTAGGGAGATGGTCATGATCGCGTATCTGAGGCTGTGGTGCAGCCCTACCATTGCGATTATTTGCATGTGGACAACCTGGTGGTTGTGCTGGTGGTTGCACCTAGTTTAGATTTTGATCAACATCATCCTCGTAATCTCCCGCATGATCATCCTCCTCCTTAGCAGTAGCAAGAGCCACAGAAGTATCAATAGCAGCACCAATAGTTTGGCCGGGCTCAAGAGGGACACGGATCGCTCGGCGGATGGCTGTTTCACGACGTGGAGGTAGTTGTTGTTGTTGTTGAAGAGGTGCGGCAGGTGCTGCCGGTGGTGGTTGTGGAAGACGCGCAAGCAGTTCATTAAATTTGTTATCGAGTTTTGTTTCGAACGTCTTCTCAATGCCATCAATCTTATCCGCGGCCTCTTCAAAATTGTTCAGCACATCTTGCACCTGTTCAGTCATCATTTGCTGAAATTTATCATGTAATGCCTTGTTTGTCATCTTCTCCCAGTCAGTCTCGTCGGCTTGTGATCCTGCCATGGTTAGCAGCAATAGAAACACACAAAATATGCTCCTACAGACTACTAGAAAGTGCTGGTAGTGGGGTGTCTAATCACAAATCAGTCAAGCGAATCTCAACATATTACCAGTTCTTACCAAACAGCACGCGATGATTAGCAATCGTTGTAGCCAAAAATGCCTCAAAGCTTGGATAGAGCAATTGCCAGGTGCTGTCAAACGCATGATGTAGATGTATGTGGAGCTAGGAAGGCTTATGATATGGTAGCAAAAATGTCAGCAATAATCAATTCGGAGATGCAAAGGTGAATAAACGCTCAACGACGGTACTGTGCTGGTCCTAGGCTAGACTGTACTAGAGACGCGAGCCTCGAACACTAACAAAATCATGGCGCTGCACGTAATCAAGGGGAACGCGCACTCTGGAAAAAAATTGCGCCCTTTTTTTGCGCTCCTTTTTTTTGCCGAAAATCACTATAATGGCGAGTGTCTCAAAACTCTTCCCAATGCAAACTAAGATGATAGGCACAATTTTTTTGACTAATTTTGTTTTTCAGAAATCAGGCAGCGACGACCAAAAAGTGCGGTAAAAAATAGTATGATGGCACATGTCTAAAAAGACTCAAAAAGCCTAAAAACGGCATAGGGAAAAATATTTTCACCTGCCAAAATTTTGGCATAAAAACTGCCCGGGGGTCTCTAGACTATTTTTTTCGAGACCTACGTAGGCAAGGAAACACGAATCTGAAACTAGATGGATCTCGAGAACCAACCTAATATGAAAAGAATTCGTATTGGTGGTGGATATATGGTGGTAGGATATGGCAGTGGTGGTAGGTTATGGCAGCGGTGGTGGTATGTGGTAGTGGTTGTGGGATATGGCAGCAGTGGTGGTATGGCAGCGTCGATGAATATGGTGTGGTGGCGGCGTGACAAACTATGACAGAACTCGAAACTCTAAAGGACTAGACACTAAGACCAACAACTAGACACGACGATGCAACTGCAAATTCAACAAAGCAAAACCCTAAAAAGATTATGCAAAGGCTCACATTGGTTCCGATATGATGAACTAACGCTAATATTTTTTCTTGGCTTTTTCGTGGACTATAGGTATGAAGAACAGACTCGATCTAACTATGAAAAACTGGAAAATCTCACCGAGCACCCTGGAAATTTGATACCACTTGATAGAGGCAAAGGTGTCCCATTTTTCGATTAGATGGCGGCTTTCGTTTTGGAGGAAGTCGACTTTGACGATCCGACTATGAACGTGCGAGGACGTCGCGTGTGACGCCCCCAATTTGACCGTACACTAATCATGCACGCAAATATGTACGACCAAGATCGGGGACTCACGGGAAGATATCACAACACAACTCTAGACACAAATAAAATAATACAAGCTTCATATTACAAGCCAGGGGCCTCGAGGGCTCGAATACAGAAGCTCGAAGGCAACAGAGTCAGCGGAAGCAACAATATCTGAGTACAGACATAAGTTAAACAAGTTTTGCCTTAAGAAGGCTAGCACATGAAAGAAATATGCCCTAGAGGCAATACTAAAGTTGTTATTTATATTTCCTTATATCATGATAAATGTTTATTATTCATGCTAGAATTGTATTAACCGGAAACTTAGTACATGTGTGAATACATAGACAAAACATAGTGTCCCTAGTATGCCTCTACTTGACTAGCTCGTTAATCAAAGATGGTTATGTTTCCTAACCATAGACATGTGTTGTCATTTGATCAACGAGATCACATCATTAGGAGAATGATGTGATGGACAAGTCCCATGCGTTAGCTTAGCAACTTGATCATTTAGTTTTACTGCTATTGCTTTCTTCATGACTTATACATGTTCCTATGACTATGAGATTATGCAACACCCGAATACCGGAGGAACACCTTGTGTGCTATCAAACGTCACAACGTAACTGGGTGATTATAAAGATGCTCTACAGGTGTCTCTGAAGGTGTTCGTGGTGTTGGCATAGATCAAGAATAGGATTTGTCACTCCGAGTGTCGGAGAGGTATCTCTGGGCCCTCTCGGTAATGCACATCGTAATAAGCCTTGCAAGCAAATGACTAATGAGTTAGTCACGAGATGATGTATTACTAAACGAGTAAAGAGACTTGCCGGTAACGAGATTGAACTAGGTATGATGATACCAACGATCGAATCTCGGGTAAGTAACATACCGATGACAAAGGGAACACCGTATATTGTTATGCGATTCGATCGATAAAGATCTTCGTAGAATATGTAGGAGCCAATATGGGCATCTAGGTTCCGCTATTGGTTATTGACCGGAGAGATGTCTCGGTCATGTCTACATAGTTCTCGAACCCGTAGGGTCCGCACGCTTAAACGTTCGTCGACGATATAGTATTTAATGAGTTATGTATGTTGGTGACCGAATGTTGTTCGGAGTCTCGGATGAGATCACGGACATGACGAGGAGCTCCGGAATGGTCCAGAGGTAAAAATTGATATATAGGATGATATGGTTAGGCCAAGGGGTCAAGCCCATGGGGCATTAAGTCGGCGCAAAAGGTGTTTTGCGGAGGCCAGGGGGCCAAACGCCACAGACCCTTTTGTCTGGCCCTGGGCCAGACGCCGGGGCCCATGGCGTCTGGGCGAGATGCCAAGGATTGTGGCGTTTGGTCCTGGAGTCCGAGTGGGACTCTTGCCTTTCTAGAAAACCAACTTTGAGGAGGCTTTTGCTCCAAGTTACAACCCCGGGGCTCAACATATAAATAGAGGGGCGGGGCTAGCACCTGGAACACATCAAGATACACCAAGCCGTGTGCCGGCAACCCCGACCCACTAGTTTATCCTCCGTCTAGTTTCTGTAGTGCTTGGTGAAGCCCTACAGAGGTTGTTCTTCATCAACAACGGTCACCACGCCGTCGTGCTGCCGGAACTCATCTACTACTTTGCCCGTCTTGCTGGATCAACAAAGCGAGGACGTTATCGAGCTAAATGTGTGCTGAACGTGGAGGCTCCGTACGTTCGGTGCTTGATCAGTTGGATCGCGAAGAAGTTTGACTACATCAACCGCGTCACTAGACGCTTCCGCTCCCGGTCTACGAGGGTACGTAGACACACTCTCCCCTCTTGTTGATATGCATCTAGTAGATAGATCTTGCGTGATCGTAGGAAATTTTTGAAATACTATGTTCCCCAACAGTGGCATCATGAGCCAGGTATATGCGTAGATGATATGCACGAGTAGAACACAAGTGAGTTGTGGGCGATAATAGTCATACTGCTTACCAGCATGTCATACTTTGGTTCAGCGGTATTGTGAGATGAAGCGGCCCGGACCGACATTACGCGTACGCTTACGCGAGACTGGTTCTAATGACGTGCTTCACATACAGGTGGCTGGCGGGTGTCCGTTTCTCCAACTTTAGTTGAATCGAGTGTGACTACGCCCGGTCCTTGTGAAGGTTAAAACAACACATACTTGACGAAAAATTGTTGTGGTTTTGTATGCGTAGGTAAGAATGGTTCTTGCTAAGCCCGTAGCAGCCACGTAAAACTTGCAACAACAAAGTAGAGGACGTCTAACTTGTTTTTGCAGGGCATGCTGTGATGTGATATGGTCTAGACATGATGAGTTATACGTTATTGTATGAGATGATCATGTTTTGTAAAGTTATCTACAACTGGCAGGAGCCATATGGTTGTCGCTTTATTGTATGAAATACAATTGCCATGTAATTGATTTACTTTATCACTAAACGGCAGCGATAGTCATGGAAGCAATAGTTGGCGAGACGATAACGATGCTACGATGGAGATCAAGGTGTCGCGTCGGTGACGATGATGATCATGACAGTGCCTTGGAGATGGAGATCAAAAGCACAAGATGATGATGACCATATCATGTCACATATTTTGATTGCATGTGATGTTTATCTTATTATGCTTCTTATTTTGCTTAGTACGGCGGTAGCATCATAAGATGATCCCTTACCAAATTTCAAGGTACAAGTGTTCTCCCTGAGTATGCACCGTTGCGAAAGTTCGTCGTGCCGAGACACCACATGATGATCGGGTGTGATAAGCTCTACGTTCACATACAACGGGTGCAAGCCAGTTTTTGCACACGCAGAATACTCGGGTTAAACTTGACGAGCCTAGCATGTACATACATGGCCTCGGAACACTGGAGACCGAAAGGTCGAGCGTGAATCATATAGTGGATATGATCAACATAAGATGTTCACCATTGAAAAGTACTCCATCTCACGTGATGATCGGACATGGTTTAGTTGATTTGGATCACGTGATCGTTTAGATGACTAGAGGGATGTCTATCTAAGTGGGAGTTCTTAAGTAATTTAATTAATTGAACTTTAATTTATCATGAACTTAGTCCTGGTAGTATTAGCATATCTATGTTGTAGATCAATAGCTCGCAATGTAGCTACCCGTTTGTTTTTATATGTTCCTAGAGAAAACTAAGTTGAAAGATGTTAGTAGCAATGATGCGGACTTGTTCCGTGATCTGAGGATTTTCCTCATTGCTGCACAGAAGAATTATGTCCTTGATGCACCGTTAGGTGACAGACCTATTGCAGGAGCAGATGTAGACGTTATGAACGTTTGACAAGCTCGGTATGATGACTACTTGATAGTTTAGTGCGCCATGCTTTACGGCTTATAACCGGGACTTAAAAAACGTTTTGAACGCCATAGAGCATATGAGATGTTCCAAGAGTTGAAATTAGTATTTCATACTCATGCCCGTGTCGAGAGGTATAAGACCTCTGACAGTACTTTGCCTACAAGATGGGGGAGAATAGCTCAACCAGTGAGCATGTGCTCGCATTGTCTGGGTACTACAATTGCTTGAATCAAGTGGGAGTTAATCTTCCAGATAAGATAGTAATTGACAAAGTTCTCTAGTCACTATCACCAAACTTCGTGTTGAACTATAATATGCAAGGGATGACGAAAGTAATTCCCGAGCTCTTCACGATGCTGAAATCGGCGAAGGTAGAAATCAAGAAAGAGCATCCAGTGTTGATGGTTAACGAGACCACTTGTTTCAAGTAAAGGGCAAAGGGATAGAAAGGGAACTTCAAGAATAATGAAAAGCAAGTTGTCACTCCCGTGAAGAAACCCAAAGCTAAACTCAAGCCTGAAACTAAGTGCTTCTACTGCAAAGCAAATGATCACTGGAAGTGGAACTGCCCTAGATACTTGGCGGATAAGAAGGATGGCAAAGTGAACAAAGGTATATGTGATATACGGATTATGGATGTATACTATACTAGTGTTCATAGCAACCCCTGGGTATTTGATACCGGTTCAGTTGCTAAAATTAGTAACTCGAAATGAGAGTTGCAAAATGAACAGAGACTAGTTAAAGGTGAAGTGACGATGTGTGTTGGAAGAGGTTCCAAATTGATATGATCATCATTGCACACTCCCTATACTTTCAGGATTGGTGTAGAACCTGAATGAATGTTATTTGGCATTTGCGTTGAGCATGAATATGATTTGATCATGTTTGTTGCAATACGGTTATTCATTTAAAGTCATAGAATAATTGTTATTCTGTTTACATGAATAAAACCTTCGATGGTCATACACACAATAAAAATAGTTTGTTGGATCTCGATCGTAGTGATACACATATTCATAATATTGAAGCCAAAAGATGCAAGGTTAATGATGATAGTGCAACTTATTTGTGGCACCGCCGTTTAGGTCATATTGGTGTAAAGCGCATGAAGAAACTCTATAGTGCTGGACTTTTGGAATCACTTGATTATGAATCACTTGGTGCTTGCGAACCATGCCTCATGGGCAAGATGACTAAAACTCCATTCTTCGGAACAATGGAGCGAGCAACTGATTTATTGGAAATCATACATACCGATGTATGTGGACCGATGATTGTTGAGGCTCGCGGCGAGTATCGTTGTTTTCTGACCTTCACTGATGATTTGAGTAGATATGGGCATATCTACTTGATGAAACACAAGTCTGAAACATTTGAAAAGTTCAAAGAATTTTAGAGTGAAGTAGAGAATCATCGTGACAAGAAAATAAAGTTTCTATGATCTGATCGTGGAGCCGAATATTTGAGTTACGAGTTTGGTCTTCATTTGAAACAATATGGAATAGTTTCACAACTCAGGCCACCCGGAACACCGCAGCGTAATGGTGTGTCCGGACGTCGTAACCGTACTTTATTAGATATGGTGCGATCTATGATGTCTATTACCAATTTACCACTATCATTTTGGGTTATGCATTAGAGACAGCTGCATTCACGTTAAATAAGGGCACAATCTAAATCCATTGAGACGACACCTTATGAACTGTGGTTTGGCAAGAAACCAAAGTTGTCGTTTCTTAAAGTTTGGGGCTGAGATGCTTATGTGAAAAAGCTTCAACCTGATAAGCTCGAACCCAAGTCGGAGAAATGTGTCTTCATAGGATACCCAAAGGAGACTGTTGGGTACACCTTCTATCACAGATCCGAAGGCAAGATATTTGTTGCTAAGAATGGATCCTTTCTAGAGAAGGAGTTTCTCTCGAAAGAAGTGAGCGGGAGGAAAGTGGAACTTGATGAGGTAATTGTACCTTCTCTCGAATTGGAAAGTAGTACATCACAGAAACTAGTTCCAGTGATTCCTACACCAATTAGTGAGGAAGCTAATGATGATGATCATGAAACTTCAGATCAAGTTACTACTGAACTTCGTAGATCAACCAAAGTACGTTCCACGCCAGAGTGGTACGGTAACCTGGTTCTGGAAGTCATGTTACTAGACCATGATGAACCTACGAACTATGAGGAAGCGATGATGAGCCCAGATTCCGCAAAATGGCTTGAGGCCATGAAATCTGAGATGGGATCCATGTATGAGAACAAAGTGTGGACTTTGGTTGACTTGCCCGATGATTGGCAAGCCATCAAAAATAAATGGATCTTCAAGAGGAAGACTGACGCTGACGGTAATGTTACTGTTTATAAATCTCGACTTGTTGCGAAAGGTTTACGACAAGTTCAAGGAGTTGACTACGATGAGACTTTCTCACCCGTAGCGATGCTTAAGTCTGTCTGATTCATGTTAGCAATTGCCACATTTTATGATTATGAAATCTGGCAAATGGATGTCAAAACTGTATTCCTGAATGGATATCTTAAAGAAGAGTTGTATATGATGCAAGCAGAAGGTTTTGTCAATCCTAAAGGTGCTAACAAAGTGTGCAAGCTCCAGCAATCCATCTATGGACTGGTGCAAACATCTCATAGTTGGAATATACGCTTTGATAAGTTCATCAAATCATATAGTTTTATACAGACTTGCGGTGAAGCCTGTATTTACAAGAAAGTGAGTGGGAGCACTACAGCCTTTCTGATAAGTATATGTGAATGACATATTGTCGATCAGAAATGATGTAGAATTTTCTGGAAAGCATAAAGGAGTGTTTTAAAGGTGTTTTTTTCAAAGAAAAACCTCGGTAAAGCTGCTTACATATTGAGCCTCAAGATCTATAGAGATAGATTGAGATGCTTGATAAGTTTTTTTCAATGAGTACATACCTTGACAAGTTTTTGAAGTAGTTCAAAATGGATAAGTCAGAGAAGGAGTTCTTGCCTGAGTTGTAAGGTGTGAAGTTGAGTAAGACTCAAAGCCTGACCACGGCAGAAAAAATAGAGAGAGAATGAAAGTAATTCCCTATGCCTCAGCCATAGGTTCTATAAAATATGCCATGCTGTGTACCAAACCTGTTATATACCTTGCCATGAGTTTGGCAAGGAGGTACAATAGTGATCCAGGAGTAGATCACTGGACATCGGTCAAAATTATCCTTAGTAACTGGGTGACTAAGGAAATGTTTCTCAATTATGGAGGTGGCAAAGAGTTTGTCATAAAGGGTTACGCTGATGCAAGCTTTGACACTAATCCAGATGACTCTAAGTATCAATCTGGATGCGTATTGAAAGTGGGAGCAATTAGCTAGAGTAGCTCCATGCAGAGCATTGTAGACATAGAAATTTGCGAAATACATACGGATTTGAATGTAACAAACCCACTGACTAAACTTCTCTCACGAAGCAAAACATGATCAAACCTTAGTACTCTTTGGGTGCTAATCACATTGCGATGTGAACTAGATTATTGACTCAAGTAAACCCTATGGGTGTTGGTCACATGGCGATGTGAACTATCGGTGTTGAATCACATGGCGATGTGAACTAGATTATTGACTATAGTGCAAGTGGGAGACTGAAGGAAATATGCCCTAGAGGCAATAATAAAGTTGGTACTTTATATTTCCTTATATCATGATAAATGTTTATTATTCATGCTAGAATTGTATTAATCGGAAACTTGATACATGTGTGAATACATAGACAAAACAGAGTGTCTCTAGTATGCCTCTACTAGACTAGCTCGTTGATCAAAGATGGTTGTGTTTACTAACCATAGACATGTGTTGTCATTTGATCAACGGGATCACATCATTAGGAGAATGATGTGATGGACAAGACCCATCTGTTATCTTAGCAACTTGATCGTTTAGTTTTATTGCTATTGCTTTCTTCATGACTTATACATGTTCCTATGACTATGAGATGATGCAACTCCCGTATAACGGAGGAACACCTTGTGTGCTATCAAACGTCACAACGTAACTGGGTGATTATAAAGATGCTCTACAGGTGTCTCCGAAGGTGTTCGTGGTGTTGGCATAGATCAAGAATAAGATTTGTCACTCCGAGTGTCGGAGAGGTATCTCTAGGCCCTCTTGGCAATGCACATCGTAATAAGCCTTGCAAGCAAATGACTAATGAGTTAGTCACGAGATAATGTATTACGGAACGAGTAAAGAGACTTGCCGGTAACGAGATTTAACTAGGTATGATGATACCGACGATCGAATCTCGGGCAAGTAACATACCGATGACAAAGGGAACAACGTATATTGTTATGCGGTTCGATCGATAAAGATCTTCGTAGAATATGTAGGAGCTAATATGGGCATCTAATACGTCTCCAACGTATCTATAATTTTTGATTGTTCCATGCTATTATTTTTGAAGTCTTGGATGTTTAATGGGCCTTATAATTCACTTTTATATCATTTTTGGGACTAACCTACTAACACAAAGGCCCAGTCCAGATTGCTGTTTTTTTTTGCCTGTTTCAGGGTTTTGCAGAAAAAGAATATCAAACGGAGTCCAAATGGAATGAAACCTTCGCGAGAGATATTTTTGGAGAAAATCACGCACGCGGAGCTTGAGGACCAAGTCAGGGGACAGAGAGGTGGCCCTCGAGGGTGGGGGGCACGCCCCCCTTCCCAGGGCGCGCCCCCTGCCTCGAGGCCTCCTCAAGTGGCCCCCGGTGCCCTCCTTCTTCCTATATAAGTCCACGTACCCCAGAAACTCCGTGAACAGAGAGAAAACCCTAATTCCACCGCCGTAGCTTCTGTTCCAGTGGAGTCCCATCTTGGAGCCTATTCCGGAGCTCCACCGGAGGGGGATCCATCACAGAGGCCTTCATCATCATCATCATCGCCCTCACCATGAGTTGTGAGTAGTTTACCACAGACCTTCGAGTCCATAGCTAGTATCTAGATGGCTTCTTCTCTCTCTCTCTCTCTTGTGGGGACCCCGACTTAGAAGTCGAGATCACCGAATGCACGTGTACAGTGATCCCAGAGATCAATGCTCACTGAACCCACAGAAGCTGAATAGCTAGAGTCTTACATCCATACATACCGTCTTACACAAATTATGGCCATTATGGCCAAGTCTTACATAGATAAAGCCTCAAGGGCTGAATAGCAAATAACTCAAATAGCGGAAGTCTTCGATGATAAGTAGAACCCATGCCATCTGCCTTAACCCTACAGGCATTCTGACTGGGATAGCGTCCTAGTTCGCATGTTCGTCTCCATAGAACCCTTCTTCATATTCCTGTTCCTCCATGCCTGGCCAATTAAATAACCAGTGGCAAGCCAATGAGTACTTTGAATGTACTCGCAAGCAACCCATGATTTGGTTCAAAGTAACAATGCAATAGAACAACAATGAGCAATCTAGCTGTGAGCTAGGATGAATATTCTACCATCAAGTGTATGCATCAATAAACTCACGTAACCTCGAATACAGGTTACCGATATCAACATGAATATGATTCAGCTCAACGAGTCAAGTCACCACCTTGACTCATCACACACACATACTTTCACTGATGTAGTAAAACTCTGGACATAGTTTAAGTCATTGTTCGGGAATTTGGTAACTGGTAACTGCTCGGTCGACTACTGATTAGCGATTAATCAGTTAATCGGCCATTTAACTGAATTAATCGGTCGATCATCAATCGGCTGCACATAAGAATATATTGGCAGCATGTAACTAGTTTTTCATGTATTGTACACCACATAATCCAATGCTCACAGCTGCACATGAGATGAATCTTAGCAGAACTGTACGTTGTTGGTTGGTGAATCCTTGGGGACCTTGTTCGAGGGGTCGCCGGCGCTGCTGCCTGGCCTAGGTCGATGCTGCTGCCTATCCTATGCTGTCGCTGCTGCAGCCTGTAGGTAGGGGCTGGAGGAGAGATGGGGAGAAGAGGGTAGGAGGGGATGGGGGTCAGAGAAGGAGGCTAGGGCCGGCGACGGGAGCAGGGCGATCGCCGGCGGTGGCTAGGGCCAGCGAGGAGAAGCCATGGTTGTGACTCGTGAGGAGTCAGGAGAGGAAGGGGCACTGCAATTTGGGAGAGGGAGGATGCAGCGCCGGAGGTTATGGGGCCAAATAATGGCCTGGATTGCCACTTCGGTATCCCCTTTTTTATGGATGCCGCTTCAGTTACGTGACCCAGCACCGATTAATCTGTTTGACAACCAGTTAATCGTCTAACAACGGATTAAATGTCAGTTAATCGGCTTGACCATGTAATGACCGAGTATGTGCTATTCGCCTCAGTTAGGCACTGAGTAGCGATTAAATGGGCATTTAAATGGTAACTCGGCCGAGTTCTTGAACAATGGTTTAAGTAGCACCACCCAACTGTCCATGACCGTGGACACGGCTATTCGAATAGTTTCACACTCTGCAGAGGTTGCGCACTTTACCCACAAGATCCGGGAAGCTTTCGTGTCACCCACGATCCCGCAGTACCTCAAGTACTCGGGGGAAGCACCCGGTCATTATCTTTCCTTAGACGACACTAACATAGAGTCCACTCGTTGGTACACGGCCCTCGAGTACAAACAATAGATCATGGGACTTTCCCTAATTTCAATGTTACGCGTACCCGAAGGGACCAACGGTGTGTCCGGTGCCCTGTAAAAACAGTCACGGTCGTCTATCCAAGCACGACCCCGTCCCGGGAAAGACCTCAAGTCTTCTCATCACTAGTAATGCGGGCACCATGCTAGTATCGGTCTAAGTAATTAATAACGCCCCGTCCCATAAGGGGTAGAGTGGTTGCACATGTTTGGTTGGGACGGTAGTCACACATAAATCTAATCCATCATTTCACCCATGCACAAGATCTTTACCAGCACATCACTTCTTCCTCAAGTGATGACCTAACTCAATATCACCCTCGGGCATTAGGGGCACCCGATGGGGTTTTGAAAAGAATGCAACCACGAAGGTTTCATGGCACACATGCATCACTTAAGCATCACTACAAACCATTTGCATGGCATCTAGCACATAGCAAGATCAAGAGTAAAGCATGCATCATATGGTTGTTTTAAACTAGGTTACCACCGTAACTCTTATCATCATGCATTCAGAATCAACGGGTTCCGAAGAACACAAGTGTATCATGGTCAAAGGGCTGCTTGCCTGGATTGGCTTGGTCTTCAAAGTCTTCAAATCCTTCCCCACCTTCTTCTTCAGCAACCTCGTCAAATACGGTATCTAAACGTCGCAAAATAACAACGGGAAAATAAGACCACAATAAAAATAGAAAAATCAAAGTGCTCAGAAAAATGTCAACTTATTTTTGTTAAATACTAGAGGGAAAACTAAGATGGCAAAAATTCTTAGTTGGAGTTTTGGGGTTGCAGAATGGGATCTAAGTATTTTTGAACAGAAGTTTTAATGTTCAAATATGAATTTAAATTTGAACATAACAGAAAAGGTTCATGGATATGTGTGAAAGTGACACCATTAAATAGGTGGGAATTTTACAAGATTTTAGGAGTTGGAATTAATTCATTTGGACATATATTTATTTCTGTGAAATTATTTGAAATATTCACAGAAAAGAAAAAGAGAAAAGGCACTGTGCCACTGGGCCAGAACGGCCACAATGCACGGCCCAGGGCGAATAGCCCACCGCTCAGGCGCCAGCGCGCGTGCGTTAGGGTTTTCAAACCTAACGGGCGGGGCCCGGTGGTCACTGGCAGAGAGGGGAGAGAGAGAGAGGTGAGGATGACAGGCGGGGCCCGCCTGTCATCTTCAACCTCGTGGCCAGAGCGATGGCGAGCTCACCGGCGGCGATTCCGGGCACGGCGAGGCGAGCTACGGGCAGGAACGGGTTCAACGAGGAGTCGCCGTTCCAGTGGTGGTGGTGCGGCTCGCCGGAGGGGCCTGGTTCAACGACGGCGAGGTCTCGCGACGGAGGAGCGTCGGGAGGTTCCTGGCTGGCTTGCTCCGGGCTGCAATAGGAGTGGGAGAAGTAGGGGAACGAGTCAGTGAGGTCTGCTGGTTCCAGATTGAGCGAGAGTAGGGGCGGAGGGAGGCTGTACTGCGAGATCTCCGATCGCCAGACGTGGCGGAGCTCCGGTCGATCCCGAGCACTGAGGCTCTCTGAGGGCGAATGGGTGGTGCTGGAGTGCTTCTGGGGGTACGAGGGGGAGTTGGGTGCTGCTGGAGAGGCTCGGGGCGTGCTTATATAGCCGAGCCCCGGTCCACCGTGGACTCGTGCGCCGGCGAGGTCACGGGCGAGGCCAGAGGCCGTGCAGGCGCTCGCGTTCGAGTCGGGAAGGTTCATGGGTGAGGTCTACGCCTAGTAGAGGGGAGAGGAGGAGCGGGGGATGCTCCAGAGGGCGCGCACGTGTGAGGCCGACGAGTGGAGCTTGCGGGCGGCCGGCGCGCGTGCGAGGGCGGCCACTGGAGGGAGAAGGAGGAGGGGGACAACTTCGGGGAGAGTCGCAGACATCGAGGCACATCGGTAGGCGCGAGGGGGGAGCACGAGGTGGTCGGGGGCGAGCGATTGGGCGAAGCTACAGTGCGGGTGCGCACTGTGGCGCGCTCTGGAGCATGCTTATCGCATGCCATGGCATGCCATTGGACCTCTGGGCGTGTCCGCCGTGTCTGGGGGGTCCAGCACGAAGTGAAATACCCAGCTGTGGCTTTGGATGCTCTGGATGATCAGTGAGAGAGGAGTGAAGCTGGTAAATGGGTAGAAATGGGCTGTCAAGCAAGGTGAATTGGGGTTTTCACCCCTCAATCATGGAGCTGGGGACATGGGGGAGTTACTGGAGGTAGAATGTAACTAGATGAAGCTGTGGTAGAAAGTTGAGGCAAAAGTAAATAGTAAAAGAGGCCAAGATGATAGTTTTGGTAAAATGGCAGAAGGTGTTTGATCAAGTTTTGGACAAGCAAATGATCTCCACTAGCCATGGCACTTAACATGATTGAATGTCATATGGAAATAGGGTGTTTCACCAAATTTGGGCTTATTTGAAGAAACTAGCCAATGTAACTTTGGTGAACCCTAGAAATCAACAGAAATGGCTTCATCTTGTTTAAGTCAAGCTAATCATCTCCCCTTGATGCACCACTTGGTGTAGTTTCATCATTTGGGGTTATGATCATGCCCACAAAGTTTGAAGCTCCAGGTAAAAAGTTGGTAATGTAAAGTTGTTCAAATTTGAATTTGAACAGAAATGGTTTTGGGGTATTCTGATCAAGTTGCCCTACTCCAAATCTTGTGCCATTTGGTCTAGATGCCTTATTAGGCCATTCTAGTATGTGCAACAAGTTTGAGAGCATTTGGACAAGTTTGGCAATGTAAAGTTGCTCAAACTTCAAATATGGACAGAATGGTTTTGAAGGGTTTTGAGGATGTTGTCTTGCTTCCCAGGGCATGGGGCTTGGCAAGATCATCAAATATGTCATATATGACATTATAGAATTTCTCTGGAATTTTTGGAGAATATTTCCTTTGTAAATATTTCAAAAGCTTGAAATATCCAGAAAGGGTTTTAGAGGGATTAGCCCATTATTTTGAACATGACCAAGTGTTGAAACTCTTATATATGGACAATATATGTCCTATGAGTCTCCCTGAATTTTGGCAAATATTTTTGAAATACTTAAATAATTTTTCCCTATTAAAGACCATTTCTGGCCTTAAGAAAAAGCTTTTAAATAAAATAGGAAAATATTTTTTAAAATTATACTTTTGTGGTTTCTGGGAGTCCTATGACTACTAGGTCTCAAATATGCTTTTTGAAATAATTTTCTCACCCTAAATCAAGCACTTGCAGTGCAAACCTCAATTCAGAGGTTTTTGGAATACTAAATTTTGAAAATATAATTTGGCCAAATTATTTTTAATAGAAAATACTATACTGCTATAAACACTTTGTATGATCATTGGGCAGAAGTTTTGGGTATGGAGATGAATTCTACAAGAGGTAATAGTTGACTTTAATGAGCACATGAAAAACATATGAAGAAAAACTCAATTCCAAATAAAAGCCAAATGATGCCAAAAAAATTTGCTGGTCCAAATTTTCATGCTTCATTGATGCAAATAACATGTTACAAAATGTAGGGTGTGACAGACCTACCCCCCTTACAAGAATCTCGTCCCCGAGATTCCTAAACTAGGTCTTAAAAGAGATCGGGATACTCGGATCTAAGATAGTCTTCATGTTCCCAGGTTGCTTCTTCTTCCGTGTGGTTGCTCCACTGGACCTTGAAGTACTTGATGGTACGGCTTCGCGTCCGTCATTCTGCTTCGTCCAGAATGCGAATGGGCTTCTCGTGGTAGGTCAAATCAGGCTGTAGATCAATGGCTTGGTGATCAACATCCTTGTAGAGACCAGGCTTGCTCAGAACTTGCAGACATTTCCGGAGTTGTGACACGTGGAATACGTTGTGCACATCGGATAGCTCAGGTGGTAGTTCCAACTGGTAAGCCACTTCTCCTCGTCGTGCAGTGATCTCAAAGGGTCCAATGAAACTTGGTGCGAGCTTCCCCTTGACGTGGAAACACTTGGTTCCCTTCAAAGGAGTTACTCGTAGGTACACATGATCCCCGACATGGAAACTCATGTCCCGACGGTGAGTGTCAGCATAGCTCTTCTGCCTTGACTTGGCTGCCTTCAAACGCTCTCTGACTAGTTGGATTTGCTCTTCTGCTTCGCGGAGAATATCCGGTCCAAAGACTAGCCCTTCTCCAGTCTCTGACCAGTTGAGGGGTGTGCGACATCTGCGTCCGTACAACACCTCAAATGGTGCCATCGGAAGGCTCGACTGATAACTGTTGTTATAGGAGAACTCGGCAAAAGGAAGACAATCTTCCCACTTGGCTCCATACGCCAAGACACAGGCTCGGAGCATGTCTTCGAGAATTTGATTTACTCGTTCTGTCTGACCTCCGGTCTATGGGTGGAAAGCCGTGCTGAAAGACAATTTGGTTCCCAAGGCTTCTTGGAACTTCTTCCAGAACCTTGAGGTGAACTGGGTTCCTCGATCTGACACAATCTCCTTGGGTACGCCGTGAAGGCTTATGATTCTGTCGATGTAGAGAGCTGCCAGCCGGTTGCCATCATAAGTAGTCTTGACAGGAATGAAATGGGCCACCTTGGTCAAATGATCGACTATGACCCAGATGGAGTCATGTCCTCTATTCGACCTTGGTAAGCCGGTGATGAAGTCCATTCCGACCTTATCCTACTTCCACTCAGGAACCTTGAGTGGTTGAAGCAATCCAGCAGGTCGCTGATATTCAGCCTTGACCCTTTGGCACACATCACACTTTGCAACATAGGTTGCAATCTCTCTTTTCATCCCGTGCCACCAGAATCTTTCCTTCAAGTCTTGATACATCTTGGTTCCTCCAGGGTGGATGGAATATGGGGTGTCGTGGGCTTCTTGCAGGATCAGGTTCTTCAACTCCATCTTGTTTGGTACGCAGATGCGGCCTTTGTACCAAACAATCCCGTGCTCGTCTTCAGAGAATCCCGGGGCCTTGCCTAGCTTCATCTTCTTCTTGATGCCTTCGATGCTTGCGTGCTCACCTTGCGCCTTCTTGACTTCGTCCATCAGGGTTGGTCTGACTTCCAAATGATCCAGAAATCCAGGGGTGACCAATTCCAAACTGAATTGTTCTAGTTCCTTAAACAAGGCTGGCTGCCTCTCTTGAATAATGGCATTCAAAGAGCAAGCCTTCCTGCTTAAGGCATCGGCCACCACGTTAGCCTTCCCGGGGTGATACTGAACACTGAGGTCATAGTCTTTGATGAGTTCCAACCATCTTCGCTGCCTCATGTTCAATTCCTTTTGGGTGAAAATGTACTTCAGACTTTTGTGTTCTGTGTATATCTCACACCGTTTCCCTAGGAGGTAATGCCGCCATGTCTTCAAGGCATGAACCACTGCCGCCAACTCAAGATCGTGAGTAGCGTAGTTCTCCTCATGAGGTCGTAGCTGCCTGGAGAGGTAGGCTATGACTCGGCCTTCTTGCATCAGAATGCTTCCCAATCCGGTTCGAGAGGCATCACAATATATCACGAACTCCTTGTGAATATCAGGTGTTGCCAAAACTGGGGCGGTGGTCAATCTCTTCTTGAGCTCTTGGAAGCTCTCTTCGCATTTTGGCGTCCACTCGAACTTCTTGTCCTTCTTGAGGAGCTGAGTCATCGGCCGGGCAATGCTAGAGAATCCTTCCACGAATTTGCGGTAATGGCCCGCAAGTCCGAGGAAGCTTCTGACTTCCTTGACGGTCGTTGGAGATTGCCATTGGGTCACAGCTTCGATCTTCGCGGGATCAACTGATAATCCTTCTTCGGTCAAGACATGACCTAAGAATCCAACTTTATGCAGCCAGAACTCACTCTTGCTGAATTTGGCATATAGTTGGTGCTCCCGAAGCTTGTCTAGGACCATCCTCAAATGTTGCTCGTGCTCTTCCTCCGTCTTCGAGAAGACAAGAATGTCATCGATGAAGACAACAACAAACTTATCCAAGTATTCCATGAAGACTTTATTCATGAGATACATGAAGTAAGCTGGGGCATTGGTTAACCCAAAGGACATGACCGTGCACTCATACAGGCCATATCTGGTCACGAATGCCGTCTTCGGAATATCTTGGGGTCTGATCTTCAGCTGTTAGTACCCAGATCTGAGGTCGATCTTGGAGAACACCTTGGCTCCGCTGAGCTGATCAAACAGATCTTCAATCTTGGGAAGTGGATATTTGTTCTTGATTGTAACTTCATTGAGGGAGCGATAGTCAATGCAAAAGCGGATGGTACCGTCCCTCTTTGCCACAAACAGAACGGGTGATCCCCAAGGGGAGGCACTCGGGCGGATAAATCCCTTCCTCAGCTGCTCTTCCATTTGCTTCTTTAACTCAGCTAATTCTTCCGTCCCCATTCTATAAGGCTTCTTATAGATGGGTCCTGCCCCGGGCACGAGCTCGATGATGAACTCAATGTCACGGTCAGGGGGCATTCCCGGTAGCTCATCCGGAAAGACATCAGGATACTCGCATACCACCGGTACTTGCTCTAGCCCAACTTCAGACAGACAGTTGACTTGAGCGGCTTGAGCGGAAGAGGAGTTGGAAGCAAACTTGACTTCGACTCCTTGGTCATTGGTCACGGTGACAGTCCGATTGGCACAGTCTAACAAGCCTTGGTGCTTGCTGAGCCAATTCATGCCTAGGATCACATCCAAGCCTTGTGATCTCAGGACGATGAGGTCTGCTAGGAAATCTACACCGTTAATGGTAATACTGACTCCCTTACAGCCTATCTTGGCTCTCATCTCTGCTCCGGGGGTTTGTACCACCATGGGGTTATTCAGGGGTGTAGGGGTCATGCCACTTTTTAATGCAAATCTTTGAGTGACAAATGAATGCGTGGCTCCAGAATCAAACAAGACAGTTGCAGGTGCTGAGTTGATAAGGAATGTACCCAGCACGACGTCCGGGTCTTCCTGGGCTTCTTCAGCAGTGACGTGATTCACACGCCCCTTCCCATGGTTAGGCGGGTTGCGAGGAACTGGGTTCCTTGGTGGCATCCCGCGGCCTTGTCCTGGGTTCTGCGCATTGGGGCGCGGGGCATCAGGCTTCTTGTTGGGACACACCCTTGAGATGTGTCCTGACTGACCACATCCAAAGCAAGTGACTTGGTTTGGATTGTTGATCTTGTTGCCACCACTGTTATTGGGGTTGAATGCCGGCCTAGGGTTGGCATACTGCTGAGGCTGATAGTTGGTACGAGGTGCAGGAGCTCTTGGTTGCTGATAGGTTGGCTTGACTGGGGCTGACTGCCACGGGCGAGGCTTCTGGTTGCTGGAACTTCCCTTGCTGACCATCTTGCGCTTGCGAGTGTCTTCCAGAGCATGCCGCTTGTCTTCAAGCATAAGTGCTTTCTTCACTAGGTCAGGGAAGGTCGGACAGTCGCACACGACAAGCGAGTACTGCAGAGTCTGATTGAGGCCTTCCATGAAGCGCTCCCTTTTTGCAGCATCAGTGCTGACATCTTCAGGGGCATACCTTGACAGAACACTGAACTTCTGCATGTACTCCTTGACAGTGCCACTTCCTTGCTTCAGGGCTCGGAATTCACGCTTTTTGATAGCCATGATCCCGGAAGGAATGTGCGCTTTGCGGAATTCTGCCTTGAAGTTGACCCAAGTGGTGTCTTGTCCAGCATGCATGACCTTGAATCCATCCCACCAAGCTCTAGCAGTCCCCCCGAGGCAGCGGGCTGCATAAGACACCTTCTCGCGGTCTTCGGTGCATCCGACTAGTTCCAGCAAGGCCTCAATGGTGCGGACCCAGTCGTCTGCATCCAGGGGTTCAACAGTCTCGATGAAAGTTGGCGGTGCATGCTTCTTGAACTCTGCCAACGTGGAACGTCCTTTGCCATTCCCTGCCGGCTGGCGGTTGTTGGTGACAACTTGAGCAATCAACTGAAGGGCTGCGGTGTTGGCTTGGCGTTCCTCTCGGAAAGCTTGGAGAAGCTGAGCCATATCCATGTTCGGAGGAGGTGGTGGTGGTGGAGCTTGGTCGTTGGTTTGGTCGTGGCCTCCCTCTGACTGAGCGGATGCTCCGGCTTCAGGCTGCTGGGTAGAGGTACCAGTACGAGTTACAACAGGCATCCTGTTGGAGCGGTAAAAGGTCTCATGACTTGGAAGAGGGAAAGCAATATAGAGGGGTGCCTAGTAAGGGGGTGGGTGTGACACTAATCAAATCATGCAAGGGCCGAAAGGCCAAACACATTCATTATAATCCAAATGGGTGATGCACTCGTTTACATATTCCCGAAGGGAGAATACGACATGCATACAAACACAACAAAAGCAAACACTAGATGGTTTCATATGAACCATTCAAGGACTCGACTGCGCATAGGGGTTACACGACCTATCCTACCGTAGAGGTCACGAACTGGCATATCCGAGTAGCGAATAATGCCTAAGCGGCGGAATGCTTGGTCGCGTATTCTGGCTCTTCTGGGTCTTCCTCCTTGTCTTCATCTGTCTGGGCCCCCTTGTCACTTGAGGGTGTGGGGGAGTGGAGGAGTTGGATACGACGGTGCTTTGTCGGTGGTGCAGGGAAAAGCTTGCAATATTCCCTTGCCGTCATCCGGCATCGCCGAGGTGGTTCTTCATTCTTGGAAGATACATCTCTGGAGGGCCTTCCGCCTCGGTATGCGATAGCGGACTGTCCGGAAGGCGCTCCTTCTTTCTTGATCCTATCCGTCTTCTCTTGTGCTCGACGAAGAAGTGCCTTGGTCTTGTGAAGTTCTTCTCGGAGCTTCATCGATTCCGAGGCCAAGTCTTGTGCCAAGCTGTCGGCACACAGACTGAAGTAGGTCTAGAATCAAAGCGGGAGTCCTTCCTTCAGTGGAGGGGCTAGTGCGCTGCTTTCATCTTCACCTTCCTTCCGGTAAGGCAATAAGCGGGTTGTCATCTTGGCTGCCATTTCCGAAAGAAGCTCGCGGAGACGGGTTACTGCCTTGAGTGCAGCAGCCTCGACAGCGAGAGGTAGTGTTGCCATCTGGGGTCCCTCGAAGAACCAACTTGTGGGAGGATCATTTGCCTTCACGATCACTTCCACATGGTATTCCACCTCAGTGTCGCTAACCCAATGCTCAAGGTAGGTGAGGATGGGTGCTCGGTGGAACTGGCACTCCTGGAGGCTATCCTCGAGAAGAAAGGGAAACCCAGTGGTCAGGTGCTCTTCAGGTACAGCGGCCATCTACAAGGTGGAATAGGAGAGGTTAATAAGCTGATGAAATCTCAGGTTGGTAAGGTTTAGAAAAGAAGAGAGGTTCAGAAGGTTTTTGAAAAAGGGGTCTCATCTAACTAACGCCCATGCTAACTAAGGCTTCCTACAGTCAGGATGGCTCTGATACCAACTCTGTGGGGACCCCGACTTAGAAGTCGAGATCACCGAATGCACGTGTACAGTGATCCCAGAGATCAATGCTCACTGAGCACACAGAAGCTGAATAGCAAGAGTCTTACATCCATACATACCGTCTTACACAAATTATGGCCATTATGGCCAAGTCTTACATAGATAAAGCCTCAAGGGCTGAATAGCAAATAACTCAAATAGCGGAAGTCTTCGATGATAAGTAGAACCCATGCCATCTGCCTTAACCCTACAGGCATTCTGACTGGGATAGCGTCCTAGTTCGCATGTTCGTCTCCATAGAACCCTTATTCATATTCCTGTTCCTCCATGCCTGGCCAATTAAATAACCAGTGGCAAGCCAATGAGTACTTTGAATGTACTCGCAAGCAACCCATGATTTGGTTCAAAGTAACAATGCAATAGAACAACAATGAGCAATCTAGCTGTGAGCTAGGATGAATATTCTACCATCAAGTGTATGCATCAATAAACTCACGTAACCTTGAAGACAGGTTACCGATATCAACATGAATATGATTCAGCTCAACGAGTCAAGTCACCACCTTGACTCATCACACACACATACTTTCACTGATGTAGTAAAACTCTGGACATAGTTTAAGTAGCACCACCCAACTGTCCATGACCGTGGACACGGCTATTCGAATAGTTTTACACTCTGCAGAGGTTGCGCACTTTACCCACAAGATCCGGGAAGCTTTCGTGTCACCCACGATCCCGCAGTACCTCAAGTACTCGGGGGAAGCACCCTGTCATTATCTTTCCTTAGACAACACTAACATAGAGTCCACTCGTTGGTACACGGCCCTCGAGTACAAACAATAGATCATGGGACTTGCCCTAATTTCAATGTCACGCGTACCCGAAGGGACCAACGGTGTGTCCGGTGCCCTGTAAAAACAGTCATGGTCGTCTATCCAAGCACGACCCCGTCCCGGGAAAGACCTCAAGTCTTCCCGTCACTAGTAATGCGGGCACCATGCTAGTATCGGTCTAAGTAATTAATAACGCCCCGTCCCATAAGGGGTAGAGTGGTTGCACATGTTTGGTTGGGACGGTAGTCACACATAAATCTAATCCATCATTTCACCCATGCACAAGATCTTTACCGGCACATCACTTCTTCCTCAAGTGATGACCTAACTCAATATCACCCTCGGGCATTAGGGGCACCCGATGGGGTTTTGAAAAGAATGCAACCACGAAGGTTTCATGGCACACATGCATCACTTAAGCATCACTACAAACCATTTGCATGGCATCTAGCACATAGCAAGATCAAGAGTAAAGCATGCATCATATGGTTGTTTTAAACTAGGTTACCACCGTAACTCTTATCATCATGCATTCGGAATCAACGGGTTCCGAAGAACACAAGTGTATCATGGTCAAAGGGCTGCTTGCCTGGATTGTCTTGGTCTTCAAAGTCTCCAAATCCTTCCCCACCTTCTTCTTCAGCAACCTCGTCAAATACGGTATCTAAGCGTCGCAAAATAACAACGGGAAAATAAGACCACAATAAAAACAGAAAAATCAAAGTGCTCAGAAAAATGTCAACTTATTTTTGTTAAATACTAGAGGGAAAACTAAGATGGCAAAAATTCTTAGTTGGAGTTTTGGGGTTGCAGAATGGGATCTAAGGATTTTTGAACAAAAGTTTTAATGTTCAAATATGAATTTCAATTTGAACAGAACAGAAAAGGTTCATGGATATGTGTGAAAGTGACACCATTAAATAGGTTGGAATTTTACAAGATTTTAGGAGTTGGAATTAATTCATTTGGACATATATTTATTTCTATGAAATTATTTGAAATATTCACAGAAAAGAAAAAGAGAAAAGGCACTGTGCCACTGGGCCAGAACGGCCACAGTGCACGGCCCAGGGCGAATAGCCCACCGCTCGGGCGCCAGAGCGCGCGCATCAGGGTTTTCAAACCTGACGGGCGGGGCCCGGTGGTCAGTGGCAGAGAGGGGAGAGAGAGAGAGGTGAGGATGACAGGCGGGGCCCGCCTGTCATCTTCAACCTCGCGGCCAGAGCGACGGCGAGCTCACCGGCGGCAATTCCGGGCACGGCGAGGCGAGCTACGGGAAGGAACGGGTTCAGCTAGGAGTCGCCGTTCCAGTGGTGGTGGTGCGGCTCGCCGGAGGGGCCTGGTTCGACGGCGGCGAGGTCTCGCGGCGGAGGAGCGTCGGGAGGTTCCTGGCTGGCTCGCTCCGGGCTGCAATAGGAGTGGGAGAAGTAGGGGAATGAGTCAGTGAGGTCTGCTAGTTCCAGATCGAGCGAGAGTAGGGGCGGAGGGAGGCTGTACTGCGAGATCTCCGATCGCCCGACGCGGCGGAGCTTCGGTCGATCCCGAGCACTGAGGCTCTCTGAGGGCGAATGGGTGGTGCTGGAGTGCTTCTGGGGGTACGAGGGGGAGTTGGGTGCTGCTGGAGAGGCTCGGGGCGTGCTTATATAGCCGAGCCCCGGTCCACCGTGAACTCGTGCGCCGGCGAGGTCACGGGCGAGGCCAGAGGCCGTGCAGGCGCTCGCGTTCGAGTCGGGAAGGTTCATGGGTGAGGTCTACGCCTAGTAGAGGGGAGAGGAGGAGCGGGGGATGCTCCAGAGGGCGCACACGTGTGAGGCCGACGAGTGGAGCTTGCGGGCGGCCGGCGTGCGTGCGAGGGCGGCCACAAGAGGGAGAAGGAGGAGGGGGACAGCGCCGGGGAGAGTCGCAGACGTCGAGGCGCATCGGTAGGCGCGAGGGGGGAGCACGAGGTGGTCGGGGGCGAGCGATTGGGCGAAGCTACAGTGCGGGTGCGCACTGTAGCGCGCTCTGGAGCGTGCTTATCGCATGCCATTGGACCTCTGGGCGTGTCCGCCGTGTCTGGGGGGTCCAGCACGAAGTGATCAACCCAGCTGTGGCTTTGGATGCTCTGGATGATCAGTGAGAGAGGAGTGAAGCTGGTAAATGGGTAGAAATGGGCTGTCCAGCAAGGTGAATTGGGGTTTTCACCCCTCATCATGGATCTGGGGACATGGGGGAGTTACTGGAGGTAGAATGTAACTAGATGAAGCTGTGGTAGAAAGTTGAGGCAAAAGTAAATAGTAAAAGAGGCCAAGATGATGGTTTTGGTAAAATGGCAGAAGGTGTTTGATCAAGTTTTGGACAAGCAAATGATCTCCACTAGCCATGGCACTTAACAGGATTGAATGTCATATGGAAATAGGGTGTTTCACCAAATTTGGGCTTATTTGAAGAAACTAGCCAATGTAACTTTGGTGAACCCTAGAAATCAACAGAAATGGCTTCATCTTGTTTAAGTCAAGCTAATCATCTCCCCTTGATGCACCACTTGGTGTAGTTTCATCATTTGGGGTTATGATCATGCCCACAAAGTTTGAAGCTCCACGTAAAAAGTTGGTAATGTAAAGTTGTTCAAATTTGAATTTGAACAGAAATGGTTTTGGGGTATTCTGATCAAGTTGCCCTACTCCAAATCTTGTGCCATTTGGTATAGATGCCTTATTAGGCCATTCTAGTATGTGCACCAAGTTTGAGAGCATTTGGACAAGTTTGGCAATGTAAAGTTGCTCAAACTTCAAATATGGACAGAATGGTTTTGAAGGGTTTTGAGGATGTTGTCTTGCTTCCCAGGACATGGGGCTTGGCAAGATCATCAAATATGTCATATATGACATTATAGAATTTCTCTGGATTTTTTGGAGAATATTTCCTTTGTAAATATTTCAAAAGCTTGAAATATCCAGAAAGGGTTTTAGAGGGATTAGCCCATTATTTTGAACATGACCAAGTGTTGAAACTCTTATATATGGACAATATATGTCCTATGAGTCTCCCTGAATTTTGGCAAATATTTTTGAAATACTTAAATAATTTTTCCCTATTAAAGACCATTTCTGGCCTTGAGAAAAAGCTTTTAAATAAAATAGGAAAATAACTTTTAAAATTATACTTTTGTGGTTTCTGGGAGTCCTATGACTACTAGGTCTCAAATATGCTTTTTGAAATAATTTTCTCACCCTAAATCAAGCACTTGCGTGCAAACCTCAATTCAGGGGTTTTTGGAATACTAAATTTTGAAAATACAATTTTGCCAAATTATTTTTAATAGAAAATACTATACTGCTATAAACACTTGGTATGATCATTGGGCAGAAGTTTTGGGTATGGAGATGAATTCTACAAGAGGTAATAGTTGACTTTAATGAGCACATGAAAAACATATGAAGAAAAACTCAATTCCAAATAAAAGCCAAATGATGCCAAAAAAATTTGCTGGTCCAAATTTTCATGCTTCATTGATGCAAATAACATGTTACAAAATGCAGGGTGTGACTTCTCTGGATCTCAATACAAAGTTCTCCTCGGTCTTCGAGGAGATCTATTCGATGTAATCTCTTTTTGCGGTGTGTTTGTCGAGATTCGATGAATTGTGAGTTTATGATCAAGGTTATCTCTGAAAGATATTTGGTTCTTATCTGAACTTTTTATGTGTGCTCATAATATCCTTGCAAGTCTCTTCGAATTATTGGTTTGGTTTGGCCTACTAGATCTATAGTTCTTGCAATGGGAGAAGTGCTTGGCTTTGGGTTCAATCTTGCGATGTCCTTTCCCAGTGACAGTAGGGGCAACAAGGGACGTATTGTATTGTTGTCATCGAGGATAAAAAGATGGGGTTTATATCATATTGCTTGAGTTTATCCCTCTACATCATGTCATCTTGCTTAAGGCGTTACTCTGTTCTTATGAACTCAATACACTAGATGCATGCTGGATAGCGGTCGATGTGTGGAGTAATAGTAGTAGATGCAGGCAGGAGTCGGTCTACTTGTCTCGGATGTGATGTCTATATATAATGATCATGCCTAAATAGTCTCATAATTATTCGCTTTTCTATCAATTACTCGACAGTAATTTATTTACCCGCCGTAGAATATCGCTATCATGAGAGAAGCCACTAGAGAAAACTATGGCCCCCGGGTCTATTCTCAACATATCAATCTACATCTACTTTACTCTTACCGCTTTTATTTTCTATTTTATTAAAATAGAAATACCAAAAATATAAACTATCATCTCTATCAGATCTCACTTTCGTAAGTGACCGTAAAGGGATTGACAACCCCTTATCGCGTTGGCTGCGAAGTTCTTATTTGTTTGTGCAGGTGCGAGGGACTCGCACGTGGTCTGTAGGATCGAAAGTATGTCTAGAGGGGGGGTGATTAGACTACTTGTAAATATAAAAATTCTGCCTTTTGATCATGAACAGTTTTTGGCAGTTTCACAATTATGATCAAGACAAGTATCACCCTACACATGCAATTCTAGAGTATAAGAAGCGGAAAGTAAATTGCACATGTAGTAAAGAGAGGTGGAGAAGATCAAACGCAATTTGGAGACGCAAAGATTTTTCCCGTGGTTCCGATAGGTAGTGCTATCGTACATCCACGTTGATGGAGACTTCAACCCACGG
Source organism: Secale cereale (assembly GCA_902687465.1). Classification (NCBI taxonomy): domain Eukaryota; kingdom Viridiplantae; phylum Streptophyta; class Magnoliopsida; order Poales; family Poaceae; genus Secale; species Secale cereale. The sequence goes on along the minus strand of LR738709.1, from coordinate 52,177,227 downwards.
AGGGTAACGGCTGCGCGAGTCCACGGAGGGCTCCACCCACGAAGGGTCCACGAAGAAGCAACCTTGTCTATTCCATCATGGCCTACGCCCACGGAGGGCTAGCCTTACTCGGGGTAGATCTTCACGAAGTAGGCGATCTCCTTGCCCTTACAAACTTCTTGGTTCAACTCCACATCTCGATGACGGAGGCTCCCAAGCGACACCTAACCAATCTAGGAGGCACCACCCTCCAAAAGGTAATAGATGTTGTAGATGATGATGAACTCCTTGCTCTTGTGCTTCAAATGATAATCTCCCCAACACTCAACTCTCCTCACTGATTTGGCTGTGGTGGAAGAAAGGATTGAGTGGAAAGTAACTTGCACATGTAGTAAAGAGAGGTGGAGAAGAGCAAACGCAATTTTGGAGACGCGGTGATTTTTCCCGTGGTTCCGATAGGTGGTGCTATCGTACATCCACGTTGATGGAGACTTCAACCCACGGAGGGTAACGGCTGCGCGAGTCCACGGAGGGCTCCACCCACGAAGGGTCCACGAAGAAGCAACCTTGTCTATTCCATCATGGCCTACGCCCACGGAGGGCTAGCCTTACTCGGGGTAGATCTTCACGAAGTAGGCTATCTCCTTGCCCTTACAAACTTCTTGGTTCAACTCCACATCTCGATGACGGAGGCTCCCAAGCGACACCTAACCAATCTAGGAGGCACCACCCTCCAAAAGGTAATAGATGTTGTAGATGATGATGAACTCCTTGCTCTTGTGCTTCAAATGATAATCTCCCCAACACTCAACTCTCCTCACTGATATGGCTGTGGTGGAAGAAAGGATTGAGTGGAAAGCAACTTGGGAAGGTTAGAAATCAAGTTTCATATGGTAGGAATGGAGCAACTTGATCTCAACACAAGGGTAGGTGGTTCTCTTCTCAGAAAGTGTAAGGTAGGAGTGGTAGTACTTTCTGATGGCTCTCTCCACGAATGAAGAGGGGGTGGAGGGGTATATATAGCCTCCACACAAAATCCAACCGTTACACACATAATTGAGCAATCTCGGTGAGACCGAAGTGGAAACTCGGTCAGACCGAAAGTTCAAATATAGTGAACGTTGGGGTTTTCGGTGGGACCGAAAATACCATCTCGGTTTGTCCGATATGAGTCAAAGATAGGAACTTGCCAGTTTCGGTGGGACCGAAATCAACAACTCGGATATTCCGATATGATGTCAAATGGTTACAGAAGGTTGGCAGCCCATGTTTCGGTGAGACCGAACTCAAACTCGGATTGACCGATATTTCTAGGGTTTGGCTTATGGTTGAGGTGGTTCATCTCGGTGGGACTGAGTTGGAAGAATCGGTTTGTCCGAGATTACTTATGAGTGTGTATAGAAGTGAAAGTTGCTGATAGTTGAAGGAGATATATCACTAAGCACTTGAGCAACCAGATCATCAACACAACCTCATCCCCTTTTAATAGTATTGGCTTTTCCTATGGACTCAATGTGATCTTTGATCACTAAACCAAAAATGGAGTCTTGAGCTTTTGCCAATGCTTGCCTTTGCATTTTGAGGGGTCCACTTCTTCAGTCATTTCCATACCCGTATCACTGAACTTCTCTGAAATGATTCTCAAGTAACTATTAGTTCAATGATATATATGTTGTTATTAATTACCAAAACCACCCGGGGATTAGTTGCACTTTCAATCTCCCCCTTTTTGGTAATTGATGACAACATATAGATCAAAGCTTCGACAAAAGATATAATCAATGAATAATATCGTCGCTTTGAGAAGTATGTGATAAACAAGAGCTCCCCCTAAATTTGTGCATTATTTAAAATTTGCGTTTGAATGCAAATGCACAATCAATTAGGATCATGGGTCACTCTTCCATGTCACATACATCTTGGTGGAGCGCACAAAATGATAAGAATGAATAACATGCACCCAATCACCAAGACATGAGTAAATAACCATACAAGATAGGAATAGCATATGATAAGCATTAAGCACACATTAAAGCATAGTATGACTAAGCACTCATTAAGGTATCAAGCACACTGAAAGTTTCAAGAACCAAAAGAACCAAATGTATCTCAAAGAAAACCGGCAAAAGAACGAAAGAGCACTCTCTCTCTCGAAGCCCTATGATCTATACAATTTCTCCCCCTTTGGCAACAAGTTACCAAAAAGTTTGAAAAAGCATAGAGCTAAGCGTCACTGTGGGCTCTGCTGGCGGCTCCCGTCTGGGTAGATGTCGGAGTAGAAATGACGGCATCGGCGAAGACTTCAGCTGATGTCTGCGCTGGAGGAGTGGATGCTGGAGCTGTGGCTGGAGTAACTGCTGGAGCTGTAGGAGGTGCTGAAGTGGTAGCCCTGGAGTCAGTCACTAGAATAGCTGCTGATCGGGATCCTCTGGGAACCTGAGCAGTCTGGCGATGAGAGTCCTGGACTAGGTCATCCTGCATGAGCTCTGCTCTGTCCTGCCTAGCTTCCTCCATGTCTGCCTCAAGCTTGTTGACGGTCACCTGAATCTCAGTCAGCTTCACGTCCAGAGCGTGGATCTTGTCGTGAACAATCCTTTCTAGGCTCTCCTGAGATTGTTCAATGCTGGCCAGGCGTTGTTCAATCCTCTGGGTAGCTTCAAGAATCTGCTCTCCGAAGCTCTTTGGTTTAGCTGCTGCTGCTGCTGCCTCTTTATCAGCTTTGGCTTTCTTAGCAGCTTCAATCTTGGCTTGACCTTCAACTGAAGTTGGATCCTCCTCATCCATCACAACAACGTTATCTTCATGCTCTGGCTGCAGTGGCAAGTGCTTCCTATCCAACATGAATTTGCCCGTGCCAAACTTGGCATTGATAAGCATCTGAATCTGCGGGGCAAATCCACACGACCTCTTCTGGTCAGCTACAGTTCTCTTAATGGTCTCTACCATTAAGTCCATCACCTTGAAAGGTGCCTTCTCATCAAGTATGTGCAGCATGTTGATAGAATAGCCTCGGATCATGCGATGGTCTCCAGACTTGGGCATCAAGGTATGCCTCAGAATAGTGTTTGTAGTAGTCAGACCTGCCTGGAGATAGTACACTGAGCCAAGCTTCCACCCTTCCAAATCTGCTGCGGGGATCTCCTTGTACATGTTCTTCATGGAATCATGGTTCTTCTTGGGAATCCCATAGACATCAATGTCGTCCTCTCTCTGCACTGGAGCATTCAGAAGTTCTGCCCATTCTTCAACAGACGAAGAAAACCTTTGACCTTCAGTCATCCAGGTGATCTTCCCATCAGGATAGAAGTGGGCTGTGGCGTAGAACTGCATAATCATCTCATCGTTCCAATCTGTCAGTTTCTGACCCACAAACTCATCAACTCCACATGCAGTGAAGCTTTCATGCACATGGGGAAAGAAGTCTCGGTGCTCTTCACTGTCAATGTACTCCCAGTCAACATACCTGGTATCTGCAACAATAGGCTTCTTATCCATCAGCACGGTCTCATAGAAGTCCTGCTGCTCTCTGGTGTGGAATCTGGGGTCCACAGCAGTCCTTCTCCTCACGGCATATGGATCAGACTGTCTCCATAGCCTAAGACCTCTATCCTTCCTTGCCTTCATATCCTCGGCTTGAGGATGAGCATCGTTGTGGAGTGGCAATTTTGGACGGAGCTTCAGCAACACATGTTCTTCTTCAGACTCAGATGGTGGCACATCACCTTTGTTCTTCTCAGAGGCTGGAATGTTCCTGGTTGTCCTCTTGGGCTTGGCAGAAGGCTTTGCTGGAGCTGCCTTAGCTTGAGCAGGCTTCTTGGGCTTAGAAGTGGCTTGAGCCCTAATTGCATCACCCATGAGTTTAGCCTTCTGAGGAGGAGGCTGGGGTGCTTCTTCCTCTTCTTCTTCGGCTGCTACATCAGCATGAGAATCAGCATATACTACCCTCTTCCTCTTGGAAGTTTTCTTCACTTTACTTGGGGCTGGCTCTCCCAAGTTTAGCTTCTTGGCAACAGCTGACTGCTTGACCTTGCTGGTGCCTTTCTTGAACTGCTGCCCTTGGTGCTCTTTGGCAACAACATTTCTCTTGGGCTTGGAGGTTACTTCCTCAGCAATGAAGTCAGAGTCCTCATCATCAGAATTTCTCTGCTTTCTGGTCCTGGTGGCTGCAGGAGGCAAACCACTGGGGGTACTCCTCTCACCATCATCACTAGGACTACTAGCCTCAGGACTAGTATCTGCCTCAGGAATCTCTGCAAAAGGTGACTCAGACCTGTTCTGGCTGTCACTGGCATCTGACATGGCTGACAACCTGTGAAAAGTTAAGGTATAGGCAGAGTAGAAGAGTTATCACAAACTGCAGAGGTTTTTGCAAAAAAATGAGTTCAAATCTTAGTTTTGAGTTTTCACAGAATGCATTTCGGTCAAACCGATATTTAGTTTCGGTGAATCCGAAGTGTATACAGAGGCTTACCACACCACTTTCGGTCAGACCGAAGTGGGTTTCGGTCCTGCCGAAACACTAGGGTTTCACTAAGACTTTCAAAATCGGTTTCACCGAGATGTATTCCGTGGAAACCTAACCCTAAAAATTTTACTCGAAACTAGAGCCGATCTGATGTTAAGGAAGATTTCAAACGTGGCTAGATACAGGGCAAACCAATCGTGCAATGAATCAGATGGGGAGCACGAGAGGGATCGAGACTCACCCTAACTTGGTGGAGTCCCTCTACGGCGGCAATGGCGCGGAGAAGAAAACCGTTGACGGCGGCGGAGACCTGCGGCGAGGGCGCACAGGCGACGACGGCGACGATCCGGAGATCAGGGCGACGGCAGCAGGGGACTTGGGGGCGAAACGGTTTGAAGGAAAAATCGCGCGCTGCCCTCAGTATTTATATCCCCTTGCTGTCGGTGGGACCGAGTTGAAAAACTCGGTGACACCGAAATGGATAACTGCTGTGCAGTTACGCATATCGGTCACGCCGAGATTTTGCACTCGGTTTCACCGAGATGAAACCTAGATCAGTCTAAGCGTTTCGGTTGGACCGAGTGGGAAAAGTTGGTCTGACCGAAATTGACTTAGAAGGTTTTGGAAGTCAGCCTTAGACGGATCGGTGGCTCCGAGTGCTCCTCACTCGGAGGGCCCGAAAATGACTTGTTCAAAGTTTGTGATTTGAGCATGAATAGAATTTGAGACAAGAAAGCATAGATAGCTAGGGAAGGTACTTAGGCATTCTTGTCCATCCATTTGGCCAGAAAGAAAAAACAAAACAACCAAAACAACAAATGGATGTCCTCGAATGGATAAAATCATGCATTCAACATGCTCACACAATAAGATAGCAAATGAAATATGTGTCAAACATGCACAACCAAAACTCTAGCTACTAGCACACAATTTGTCGATGACTAGGTCATCTATATATGAGTATTTTGACTTAAGAGCCAAATGAGAACATTTGATCATAGGTCATACTCATCGTTTAAGCACAAGTGGGGTTACCACTTTTACATAAAGCATTGATGTGATCACATCACTTGGAGATGCTTTAGCTCAATTTTTTTTAGAGCAAAGCTCCCCCTAGATGTGAGAACCCCTTTTAAAGGGTCAAACTAACCTTGGGTTGTCGTAGAAGACTTCATGTAGATGTTGAAGATGTGGATGCTCAATGTTGATGTAGATCATCAAGAATTGGGAGCTATCCTTTGGATTAGGGCACTTTCAATACCTACATGGGTTAGACCCACAAGGAACAAACAAGAATATCCATGGACATATATTGAAGTTCACAATAGATGATGTCCATGAAAGCAATGATTACCTTGTCCCTTGACTTACCAACAAGAGGGTTTGTGACTCCATGAACTAGTGCATGATGTGGAAGTTGATTGCACAAGTTGCCAAAATGAATGTGAGTGAAGTATGTTGGCGGAGTCACCCTCAAGAACCTTCTAGTTCTTCTTCTTCGGGATCCACATCATCTTGATGGGAATCCTTGGGGTTGTAGTTGAGCTTGACGAAGTAGAACTTGACGTGTCCTTGGGAACCCACTTGACCATGGCTTGAGGTGCTTTAATGAATGCATCAATCTCCTCTTGAAGCTTGTCCTTGGCCTTTAGCTTGTGGTCTTGTGGTGGAAGGTCATCTTGAGTTTGTTCCACATTGGAAGAAGTAGGATCGTACTTCTCCTTTTGAGAAACAAACTGTGGAGTAGGGTATTGATCTTCTTCCCACTCAACACCTTCGGCGTTGAACTTTCGCTCAAAACCAATCCCTTGATTCTTCCGGTGCCTTCCTTGTTTGCGAACGATTTCCTCAAAGTTCTTGCTTCCGGCAAGACTCTTGTAGACACCTTTCTCTATGATTTCCTTCAATAAGCTATTTTCTTGCTCAAGTGTAACTTGGCTTGAAACATTGTTAGTGGAATCAAGAGAACTACTAGAAGTAACAACATTAGATTTAACATGGTTATTGTTACTACTAGAGGAAGAATTTTTCTTATGCTTGTCATGCTTAGTCTTAATAGGTGGCAAGAAATTAGACAAGAGAAGTCGTTTGGCAAGATATGAAGAACTCTTCTTTCGAAGATCGTCATTGATCGCTTTTAGAAACTCATGTTCTTGCTCTAGAGTGAGCTTCTGGAAGCGTAGCTTCTCATGAGATCTTAGGAGCTCTCTATGATCTTCTTGAGTTGTTTCATGAGCTAACTTAAGAGTGTTTAGTTCTTTAGTTAGACGCTCAATCTCCTTCATAGCATTGTCATTCGACTCTTCTCGACTATAAAGACTACTAGCATTTTCATCGTTACTAAGCTCACTAGATTTATCATGCAAGAGCTCATCTTCACCAAGCAAGTCATCCTCATCACTATCAAAGTCAATGAATTCAGGGTGTGTTACCTTGGGGCCTTTAGCCATGAAGCATCTTCCAATTCCCTCATTTGGTGAATCAAATAAGTCGTAGGAGTTGGAGTTGGAGGATACGAGAGCAAGTCCGGCAACACCTTCATCTTGACTGTAGTCGGAGTCGGAGTGATAGCTTCCATCGGATTGATTGTCGGAGTCGGAGCCGGAGACCCATTCACCTACATGAGCTTGATGTCTTCTTCTTGTGTATCTCCTTGATGACTTGTCTTTCCTCTCCGAATCCTTGCTTCTCCGAGAGGGTCTTCGTTCATAACGATCATCTCTACTCCTTCTCTCTCTCCGAGGTGACTCATCTCTTGCTCTTCTTCTTGGAGATTCTTCTCTTCTCTTGTGGGGAGCCGTACACTCATTTGAGAAGTGTCCGGGTCTTCCACAATTGTAGCAGTTTCGATCACGGCTAGAAGATCTCTTTTCATCATATGATCTAGACTTTGAGCTTCTTTCTTTGCCTCTATTCTTGTAGAACTTGTTGAAGTTCTTAACCATTAGGCTTATCTCTTCATTGGAAATTAACTTGTCACTTGAGGTTGTGGGAGCATCACTTGTAGCTTTGTAAGCACCACTTGACTTGTTGTGAAGCTCTTCCTTATCCTTAAGTGTCATCTCATGAGCAACAATTCTTCCAATGACTTCAGTTGGCTTGAGAGTCTTGTAGTTTGGCATCATTTGGATCAAAGTGCACACGGTGTCATACTTTCCATCCAAAGCTCTGAGAATCTTCTTAATGATGAATCGGTCGGTCATTTCTTCGCTTCCTAAGCCGGCAATCTCATTTCTGATGAGAGCAAGCCTAGAGTACATTTCAGCGACTCCTTCACCATCCTTCATCTTGAACTTGTCAAGTTGACCTTGAAGAATATCTAGCTTTGATTCCTTCACAGACTCGGTACCTTCGTGCATTTCAACCAAAGTATCCCAAATCTCTTTAGCATTCTCAAGACGGCTGATTTTGTTGAACTCCTCGGGACACAAGGCATTGAAGAGAATGTCACAAGCTTGAGCATTGTTTTGCAACATCCGCAATTCTTCAGGTGTGGCTTCGTGATCCGGAACTTTTCCTTCCTCGAAGAATTCACCTTGCATACCAACACAAATAATGCCCCATGCGGCTGGGTTATGACCTAGAATATGCATTTTCATTTTATGCTTCCAACTAGCAAAATTTGTACCATCAAAGTAAGGACATCTATGATAATTACCCTCACTAGACGCCATACTCTCCTAGGTTGTGAAACCAAGCTTATGGAGTCCAATGCAATGGAACCAAAACAATGGAGACCAAAGCTCTGATACCACTTGTAGGATCGAAAGTATGTCTAGAGGGGGGGTGATTAGACTACTTGTAAATATAAAAATTCTGCCTTTTGATCAAGAACAGTTTTTGGCAGATTCACAATTATGATCAAGTCAAGCATCACCCTACACATGCAATTCTAGAGTATAAGCAGCGGAAAGTAAATTGCACATGTAGTAAAGAGAGGTGGAGAAGATCAAACGCAATTTGGAGACGCAATGATTTTTCCCATGGTTCCGATAGGTAGTGCTATCGTACATCCACGTTGATGGAGACTTCAACCCACGGAGGGTAACGGCTGCGCGAGTCCACGGTGGGCTCCACCCACGAAGGGTCCACGAAGAAGCAACCTTGTCTATTCCATCATGGCCTACGCCCACGGAGGGCTAGCCTTACTCGGGGTAGATCTTCACGAAGTAGGCGATCTCCTTGCCCTTACAAACTTCTTGGTTCAACTCCACATCTCGATGACGGAGGCTCCCAAGCGACACCTAACCAATCTAGGAGGCACCACCCTCCAAAAGGTAATAGATGTTGTAGATGATGATGAACTCCTTGCTCTTGTGCTTCAAATGATAATCTCCCCAACACTCAACTCTCCTCACTGATATGGCTGTGGTGGAAGAAAGGATTGAGTGGAAAGCAACTTGGGAAGGTTAGAAATCAAGTTTCATATGGTAGGAATGGAGCAACTTGATCTCAACACAAGGGTAGGTGGTTCTCTTCTCAGAAAGTGTAAGGTAGGAGTGGTAGTACTTTCTGATGGCTCTCTCCACGAATGAAGAGGGGGTGGAGGGGTATATATAGCCTCCACACAAAATCCAACCGTTACACACATAATTGAGCAATCTCGGTGAGACCAAAGTGGAAACTCGGTCAGACCGAAAGTTCAAATATAAGGAACGTTGGGGTTTTCGGTGGGACCGAAAATACCATCTCGGTTTGTCCGATATGAGTCAAAGATAGGAACTTGCCAGTTTCGGTGGGACCGAAATCAACAACTCGGATATTCCGATATGATGTCAAATGGTTACAGAAGGTTGGCAGCCCATGTTTCGGTGAGACCGAACTCAAACTCGGATTGACCGATATTTCTAGGGTTTGGCTTATGGCTGAGGTGGTTCATCTCGGTGGGACTGAGTTGGAAGAATCGGTTTGTCCGAGATTACTTATGAGTGTGTATAGAAGTGAAAGTTGCTGATAGTTGAAGGAGATATATCACTAAGCACTTGAGCAACCAGATCATCAACACAACCTCATCCCCTTTTAATAGTATTGGCTTTTCCTATGGACTCAATGTGATCTTTGATCACTAAACCAAAAATGGAGTCTTGAGCTTTTGCCAATGCTTGCCTTAGCATTTTGAGGGGTCCACTTCTTCAGTCATTTCCATACCCGTATCACTGAACTTCTCTGAAATGATTCTCAAGTAACTATTAGTTCAATGATATATATGTTGTTATTAATTACCAAAACCACCCGGGGATTAGTTGCACTTTCATGGTCTCCTACTGGATTTATACCTTGGTTCTAAAAAACCGAGGGAAATACTTACGCTACTGTGATGCATCTCCCTTTCCTCTTCGAGGGAATACAATGCAAGCTCAAGAGGTAGCAAGAAGAATTTCGGGCGCCGTTGCCGGGGAGGCTTACGCAAAAGTCATATACCAAGTACCTATCACAAACCCTTATCCTTTGCATTACATTTTTACCTTTCATTTTCCTCTCCCCCACTTCAGCCTTGCCGTTTAATTCGCCCTTCTTCCGTCGTGTGTTTATCGTTCGCTTGCTTCTTGTTTGCTTCTATGTGTGTTGGATTGCTTGCTTGTCACTATGGCTCAGAACAATACCAAATTGTGTGACTTCTCCAATACCAACAACAATAATTTTATTAGCACTCCGATTGCTCCTATTACCGATGCTAAATCTTGTGAGATCAATGCTGCTTTGTTGAATCTTTTCATGAAAGATCAATTCTCCGGCCTTCCTAGTGAAGATGCCGCTACCCATAAACAACTTTGTTGATTTGTGTGATATGCAAAAGAAAAGGGATACATGTAACAATATTGTTAAATTGAAGTTATTTCCGTTTTCACTTAGAGATCGTGCTAAAACTTGGTTTTCCTCTTTGCCTAGAAATAGTATTGATTCGTGGAATAAGTGCAAAGATGCTTTTATCTCTAAGTATTTCCCCCCTGCTAAAATCATCTCTCTTAGAAATGATATTATGAATTTTAAGCAACTAGATCATGAGCATGTTGCACAAGCTTGGGAGAGAATGAAATTGATGATACGTAATTGCCCTACACATGGTTTGAATCTATGGATGATTATTCAGAACTTTTATGTTGGCTTGAATTTTGCTTCTAGAAATCTTTTAGATTCGGCTGCCGGCGGCACTTTCATGGAAACCACCTTAGGAGAAGCTACCAAACTCCTAGATAATATTATGGTTAATTATTCTCAATGGCACACCAAAAGATCTACTAGTAAAAAGGTGCATGCTATCGAAGAAATTAGTGTTTTGAGTGGAAAGTTGGATGAACTTATGAAATTGTTTGCTGCTAAGAGTGCTTCTTCTGATCCTAATGATATGCCTTTGTCCACTTTGATTGAGAATAACAATGAATCTTCGGATGTGAATTTTGTTGGTAGGAATAATTTTGGTAACAATGCTTATAGAGGTAATTTTAATCCTAGGCCTTTCCCTAGCAATTCCTCTAATAATTTTGGTAATTCCTACAACAATTCTTATGGAAAGATGCCTTCTGAATTTGAAACTAGTGTTAAGGAGTTTATGATCTCGCAAAAGAATTTCAATGCTATGCTTGAAGAGAAATTGCTTAAGGTTGATGAATTGGCTAGAAGTGTGGATAGAATTACTCTTGATGTTGATTCTTTGGAACTTAGATCTATCCCACCTAAGCATGATATCAATGAGTCTCTCAAAGCCATGAGAATTTCCATTGATGAATGCAAAGAAAGAACCGCTAGAATGCGTGCTAAAAGAGAAGATTATATTAAATCGTGTTCTTCTAGTTATCATGAAAATAAAGATGAAGATCTGAAAGTTATTGATGTGTCTCCTATTAGATCCTTGTTTTCTAGTATTAAACTTGATGAGAATAGGATTGGAGATGATTCTGCTTTAAGGTGTCCTAATGATTCAGAGTTTTTAGATCTTGATGCTAAAATTACTAAAAGTGGGAATGAAGAGATTAAAAATTTGCATAGTGATGAACCCACTACCTTGGACTTCAAGGGATTCACTTATGATAATTGCTCTTTGATTGATTGTATTTCCTTGTTGCAATCCGTGCTAAATTCTCCGCATGCTTATAGTCAAAATAAAGCTTTCACTAAACACATAGTTGATGCTTTGATGCAATCTTATGAAGAAAAACTTGAGTTGGAAGTTTCTATACCTAGAAAGCTTTATGATGAGTGGGAACCTACTATCAAAATAAAGATAAAAGATCATGAATGCTATGCTTTGTGTGATTTGGGTGCTAGTGTCTCCACTATCCCAAAAACTTTGTGTGATTTCCTAGGGTTCCATGAGCTTGATGATTGTTCTTTAAATTTGCATCTTACGGATTACACTATTAAGAAACATATGGGGAGAATTAGTGATGTTCTTATTGTTGCCAATAGGAATTATGTGCCCATAGATTTCATTGTTCTTGATATAGATTGCAATCCTTCATGTCCTATTATTCTTGGTAGACCTTTCCTTAGAACGATTGGTGCAATTATTGATATGAAGGATGGAAATATTAGATTCCAATTTCCGTTAAGGAAAGGCATGGAACACTTTCCTAGAAAGAAAATCAAATTACCATATGAATCTATCATGCGAGCCACTTATGGATTGCCTTCCAAAGATGGCAATACCTAGATTTATCTTGTATCATGCCTAGCTAAGGGCGTAAAACGATAGCGCTTGTTGGGAATCAACCCAATTTTATGTTTTTTTGTTTTCGTTTCTATTAGGGAATAAATATTGCATCTAGCCTCTGATTAGATGTGGTTTCATGTTTTGTTTATTGTTTGTGCCAAGTAGAACCTTTGGGAAGACTTGTGTGAAGTTTTTGTGATCTTGCTGTGAAAAACAGAATTGTTAGCGCTCGCTAAAGTTGTCGTGGGATTTTACTGGAGCATGATTTTTAGTTGATTATTTTGCAGATGATTGGTAGACAAATTCCTCAAAGTTTGAATTTTTTGGAGTTCAGAAGTAGGAGAACCCTGCTGATTACTGATGGGCCTCTAACCCCTCGTTGGTTACCCCAAGTGGAAGGTGAAAGATGCAGTGTTGTGGAAGTGTTTTCCCTTAGCAAAGATGCCAAGGATCGAATCCCCAGAGACTCCTAGGTTCAACAAGTAGGTGTCAACTGCTAACGGCGCGTATTAGCAATCAACGTGGACCTGCACACAGATACAAATAACTTTGCTCCCAACGAGTACAGAGAGGTTGTCAATCTCTCCGGCCTTGTAGTTCACAAAGGATTAAAAGCAGATGATAGTAGTGATAGATAGTGTTTGCAATAGTAAATAATAACGAAAAGTAAATAGCGGATGTGATCAATGATGGTAATATGGACCGGAGTCTCATGATGTTCACTAGTGATGTCTCTCTCCCAAAAGACGATAAAACAACTATGTGAGGTAAACAAATTACAGCTGGGCAATTGACAGGACCACGAACGCAAACCAATGCTGACTACATTGCAAGAAAGGTTGAGGTTCAAAGCATGGGCGGTACGCCAAAGTAAGTAGACCGAAATCCATCAATTCCTACTACTAATCATCCACCTTGAGATATCTATCCAGAACAACTCGCTGGTATTAAGTTGCGAGCCCCACCCATAGTGTAAACTCAAAGCAACAGACAACTGCATTAAAAGAACTTTGCGTAAAGTAAACAATCCTTGCACCCGCGGGCACAAGCACCGTTGTTTTCCCCCTTGTGGCAACAGCACATCCCCTAGACTCATGTTTCTGTCACTCAAGCTAGTCATCGAGGGGCATGAACCCACAATCGAGCATAACGTTCCCTCTTGGAGTCACTACGCATTACTTGGCCAAAGCAATAAATAACAACGGAGAACATGCAAGAATTACTTATGAACATAAATATAAAAGAGGTAGATCAAATATATTACTCAAGATCAATCTGAACATAATCTCATAATCCATCGGATCCCAGCAAACTCAACATAGCAACAACATAAGAATTACATATGTGCCTCGATCATGTAGGGCAGCTCACGAGGACTAATTAGTGAAGCACAAGAACGGGAGGAGAACATCACATAGCTACTGGTCATGGACTCATGGTCCAAGGGAGACTACTCACGAGTCATCCCGGAGGCGTCCATGGTGGTGGAGAAGCTCCCGGTGGTGATCCTCCCCTCCGGCAGGGTGCCGGGAAGAGTTCTCCTGGTGCTCCCGATCTTGGAAGCGGCGGCGGCGGCGGAACAGAGATGGGATCGCGAAAAAAGGTCCTGTTCTGAGGGTTTCGGAGGACGCTTTAAATATATGCCAAAGGGGGGCATCGAGGAAGCTTCGGGGGGCCCAGGCGCCCCCCCGGTGCGGCCCAGGGGGGGGGGGCGCCGCCAGCGCGCCTGGAGCCCTGGTGGCCCCCCCGGCTGTCCTTCGGACGCCCGGTAGTTTCTGAAACGCTGATTTTTTATATAATTTTTCTGGATTTTTCCTAGTAGTTCTCGTAACGTGAAAACCTGAAATACAAAAACAGCCGAAAACAGAAACTGGCACTGGGGTGCACTGGATTAGTAAGTTAGTCCAAATATGATCAAAAGTGTATGGAAATGTATGAATATCATAGCAATATCACCCAAAAGTGGCATGGAGCAAGCAGAAATTATAGATACATTTTGGACGTATCAACATCCCCAAGCTTAATTCCTGCTCGTCCTCGAGTAGGTAAATGATAACAAGAATAATTTCTGTGGTGACATGCTATTAACCATATAGGACTTTTATAGTCATATGACAAAAGCTTACTGAGACAATGAATCTATAGTAATTAAGTTGTCTCATGAGAAAATCACAAATGACTGAAAGTTTTACAACATGAAACTGAAACATCAAATAGATTTGCAATGAATATGATGTGCAAATATGATAAAGTAATATCTAGCTTGCCCCCTTTAGTGATGCAAAACATAAATGCAGGGGCACCTTCAAGGTTTAAGTGATGACTAGATACAATGATTTCAGAAATAAACGATATCACAATCATGCAAAAGACAATGCTACTCTGGGACAATGCACATTACACTCAGAATGACAATCATGCTCTCAGTAGTTGGTGCTTGAAGAAAGAAGGTGGAAACTCATAAAGGTAAAAGAATGGTTATGTGCTAGAGTTTTTTTGTTTTGAAAACATGGAAGCAATTTTGTCAACGGTAGTAGTACTTCATATGTGTCATGCATAAGACATCCTATAAGTTGCAAGCCTCATGCATCGAATACCAATAGTGCTCGTACCTTGTCCTAATTAGCTCGGATTTCCATGGGTTATCATTGCATTGCATATGTTTCAACCAAGTGTCACAAAGGGGTACCTCTATGCCACCTGTACAAAGGTCCAAGGAGATAAATCGCATTTGATTTCTCGTTTTTGATAGATCTCAACTTGAGGACATCCATACCGGGACAACATAGAAAATAGATGATGGACTCCTCTTTAATGCATAAGCATATTCTCATAAGAGATTGAGGATTAACGTCCAAGCTAAAACTTCCACCATGATACATGGCTTTGGTTGGCGGCCCAATGTTCTTCTCTAACAATATGCATATTCATTCAACCCACGGCAAATCACCCTTACTTCAGACAAGACGAACTTGCATAGCAACTCACATGATGTTCAACAAAAGTGTGACAGTTGATGGCAACCCCAAAAACATGGTTACCGCTCAGCAAGCAACTTATAAGAAATAAGATACATAAGCAACATATTCTTTACCACAATAGTTTTTGAGCTACTTTCCCATGAGCTATATATTGCAAAGTTAGTCTGCTTAGTACAGGTGGAGGTTAGCAAAAGACTGGGAGCGACCAACTAAGAGATCAATGACGGTCATAATCATGCAGAGCGACAAAGCAACATTGAATCAGGCATGGTAGTTATATCGCTACTCAGAAATAAAAGATCATCAAGGCTTGACAGACTTTCTTTACAGTCTTAAATATGCGTGAGCATACGCCAAGTCAATCAAAAAAAATTCTCGAAGGAAGATATTACTAAACCATACCACATGATAGGCAAACAAATCATGTTGGTACTCCAATAACTCATTGGGAATCTCCCAGCTATTTGAGATTAACCATAAGAAAACCTGAACTACTAAGCACCTTCATGCACGTAGCATCTTTATCATAGACACATTAACCAATGCAACGGAAGCAAACTCTCTTAATAAGGTGAGCATGATAATTAAAGAGAGTTCAAGCAACCAACTAAACAAAAGCTCTTTGAAAAGATAAGCATGAATACTAAGAGCAGAGCATGATAGTAGCTATTAAAAAACAAAGAACACACACAGCATAGATAGACATGAAAATTCTATGTTATGTTCTAGGTAGAAGTGGAGCGTGTTTCTCTCCCACATCAAGAATGCTGAGTTCCAACTCGTTATGAAAAACTAAAAAGAAAACTAAAAGCAAGACGCTCCAAGCATAGCACATAACACATGAAGTGATAAAAATATAGTGGAACGAAAGACGAACTGATAATGTTGATGGAGAAGGGGATGCACGGGGGCATCCCCAAGCTTAGACGCTTGAGTCTCCTTGAATATTTCTTGGGGGTGCACGGGGGCATCCCCAAGCTTGAGCGCTTGACACTCCTGAATCTTTTTTATCATCTTCCCTCGCACACTTGAAAACTCCCTTCATACATAACTCATCATAATCTGATTAGCGAGGTTAGTACCCTTAATAAAATAATTATACCTTGCTGGAAATAAAGATATTCTTGAAGTTCTACTGTTTCTCAAGATTGCCAAAAGGTTTTTGCAAAGAAAAAGCAAGTTCTTGATTTGCAAAGGAAGGAAAGGCAAAACAGGACAAAATCTGTGAAAAACAGAACAGCAGGTAGTAATTGATCTGTTCGGGATACTTCTGCAACTCAAATCAAAAAACTCAGAACAGACGCACGAAAGACAATTATATAGAGAACGCTGTCGAAAAAATTCAGACCAAAGATGATCTGGTGATTTTATACGAATTTTTCTATCCAAGGACAGAATCTGTTTCCTGGACAGCACCTCACTTTTGAACTTTCTAGCAATCAGAGGCTATACTTGGCACAAATATGAAAAGCAAAGATACAATGATGATGCTAAAGCAGTAAACAACATCAATACACAACAAAAGCAAAAAATTTATTCATGTGGGCTGCCTCCCAAAAGCGCTTTCTTTTATGCCTTTAAGCTAGGCATAATGCATAGAGCTCAAGTTTTATCAAGAGTAAAAGAATAGCTAGCCCGTACAACGGACTCAAAAGGTAACTTGATCTTCTTTCGAGGGAAGTGTTCCATCCCTTTCTTGAGAGGAAACTGAAATTTTATATTACCCTCTTTCATGTCAATGATAGCACCAACGGTGCACAAAAAGGGACGTCCCAAAATAATTGGACATGAAGGATCACATTCAATATCCATAATAGTTAAATCAACGGGAACATAATTATCATTGACAACAATAAGAACATCGTCGATCCACCCCAAAGGTTTCTTTATGGAAGAATCAACGAGACGAACACCAAAAGAACAAGAATCAAAAGGTTTTAATTTAAGCATATCATATATTCTTTTGGGCATAACAGAGGTACTAGCACCAACATCACATAATGCATAACAAGAGAAGTCATTCAAATTAATTTTTATCATAGGATCCCAACCATCTTCTAGCTTTCTAGGTATGGAGGCTTCTACTCTAAGTTTCTCCTCCCTAGCTTTGATGAGAGCATTAGTGATATGCTCTGTGAAGGCAAGGTTAAGCGTGCTAGTGCGCGGGTCTATAGACATCTTGTGAAGGAAATCAATAACTTCGGTAAGAGTGCAATTATCAAAATCAAGGTCACGAGCATCAAGTAAAGTGGTAGTGGTGTCCTATGGGTTCACTTGTTTGGTAGTTTCTATAGTCATAGCATCACCATTAATAGGTCCAATGGGACCAGGAGTACATTGGGTGCTAAGAGTTTGAACATCCTCAGCAACTTGGATAGTAGCAACAGTGTGGTGGGTAGGAAGGCTCTTAATTCTATCCTCTCCCTTTCTCTAGCCCATCTCTCTTTAAGTTTAGCCATCATCCTAATGTTTTCATTGATTTGCACTTGAATTTCATTTATAGGAGTGACTTCCCTCTCCTCAAGAGGAGAAGTTTTATTTTTTAGTAGTTTTACCTCATTGGCTAAATGGTCCACCTTAAAAGAAAGATCATCTAGTTTATGTAGTTTTTCTTCTACACTCTTATTAAAGGCTTTTTGGGTAGTGATGAAATCTCTAAGCATAGTCTCTAGTTCAGTAGTGGAGTTCTTGGTACTAGGATAAGCATTATTGTTCCCATAAGAGTTAGAGGGGAACGGTCTAGGATTTCTACCAAAATTACTCCTATAAGCATTGTTGTTAAAATTGTTTCTAGAGATAAAGTTCACATCTACTTGTTCTTGAGAAATCAAAGAATTTAAAGGAACATCACGAGGATCAACAGTAGATTGCTTCGAAAGTAGAGACATGATCAAGTCAACTTTTTCATTAAGGGAGGAAATCTCCTCGACAGAGTTTACCTTCCTACCTGTTGGAGCGCGTTCGGTGTGCCATTGGGAATAGTTGGTCATCATCTCATCGAGAAGCTTTGTGGCAGCACCAAGTGTAGTTGACATAAAAGTTCCTCCCGCGACCGAATCTAACAAGTTCCGCGAGGTAAAGTTCAAGCCTGCATAAAAAGTTTGGATAACCATCCAAGTAGTCAAACCGTGAGTAGGGCAGTTCTTGATAAGAGATTTCATACGTTCCCAAGCTTGGGCAACGTGTTCATTATCCAATTGTTTAAAATTCATTATGTTACTTCTAAGTTGGATAATTTTAGCAGGTGGATAGTATTTTCCAATAAAAGCATCTTTGCACTTGTCCCAAGAATCTATGCTGTTTCTAGGCAAAGACTGAAACCAATATTAGCTCCTCCTCTCAAGGAGAAAGGAAAAAGCTTAAGCTTAACAATATTACCATCTATTTCTTGGTACTTTTGCATATCACAAAGCTCAACAAAGTTGTTTAAGTGTAAAGCAGCATCATCTCCAGCACCGGAGAATTGTTCTCTCATGACTAAGTTCAGTAAAGCAGGTTTAATTTCATAAGAAGGTGCTGAAGTGGCAGGTGTAGTGATAGGTGTGCTGATAAAGTCATCGTTGTTGTGACTAGTGATGTCACACAACTTGGTGTTCTCGGTGGAACCCATAGTAGCAAGCAAGCAAGATACTATTTTTGTGATTTTCGATAAAAGGTACTAAAACAAAAACTGAAAGGTAAACTAACAAGACTAAAAAGCAAAGGTAAAAGATAGCATGCAACTCCCCTATCCTGAAGAGTGGAGTCCCCGGCAACGGCGCCAGAAAATACTCCTTGATGGGCCTCTAACCACTCGTTGGTTACCCCAAGTGGAAGGTGAAAGATGCAGTGTTGTGGAAGTGTTTTCCCTTAGCAAAGATGCCAAGGATCGAATCCCCAGAGACTCCTAGGTTCAACAAGTAGGTGTCAACTGCTAACGGTGCGGATTAGCAATCAACGTGGACCTGCACACAGATACAAATAACTTTGCTCCCAACGAGTACAGAGAGGTTGTCAATCTCTCCGGCCTTGTAGTTCACAAAGGATTAAAAGCAGATGATAGTAGTGATAGATAGTGTTTGCAATAGTAAATAATAACGAAAAGTAAATAGCGGATGTGATCAATGATGGTAATATGGACCGGAGTCTCATGATGTTCACTAGTGATGTCTCTCTCCCAGAAGACGATAAAACAGCTATGTGAGGTAAACAAATTACAGCTGGGCAATTGACAGGACCACGAACGCAAACCAATGCTCACTACATTGCAAGAAAGGTTGAGGTTCAAAGCATGGGCGGTACGCCGAAGTAAGTAGACCAAAATCCATCAATGCCTACTACTAATCATTTACCTTGAGATATCTATCCAGAACATCTCGCTGGTATTAAGTTGCGAGCCCCACCCATAGTGTAAACTCAATGCAACAGACAACTGCATTAAAAGAACTTTGCGTAAAGTAAACAATCCTTGCACCCACGGGCACAAGCACCGTTGTTTTCCCCCTTGTGGCAACAGCACATCCCCTAGACTCATGTTTCTGTCACTCAAGCTAGTCATCGAGGGGCATGAACCCACAATCGAGCATAACGTTCCCTCTTGGAGTCACTACGTATTACTTGGCCAAAGCAATAAATAACAACGGAGAACATGCAAGAATTACTTATGAACATAAATATAAAAGAGGTAGATCAAATATATTACTCAAGATCAATCTGAACATAATCTCATAATCCATCGGATCCCAGCAAACTCAACATAGCAACAACAGAAGGATTACATATGTGCCTCGATCATGTAGGGCAGCTCACGAGGACTAATTAGTGAAGCACAAGAACGGGAGGAGAACATCACATAGCTACTGGTCATGGACTCATGGTCCAAGGGAGACTACTCACGAGTCATCCGGGAGGCGTCCATGGTGGTGGAGAAGCTCCCGGTGGTGATCCTCCCCTCCGGCAGGGTGCCTGGAAGAGTTCTCCTGGTGCTCCCGATCTTGGAAGCGGCGGCGGCGGCGGAACAGAGATGGGATCACGAAAAAAGTTCCTGTTCTGAGGGTTTCGGAGGACGCTTTCAATATATGCCAAAGGGGGGCATCGTGGAAGCTTCGGGGGGCCCAGGCGCCCCCCCGGCGCGGCCCAGGGGAGAGGCGCGCCGCCAGGGCGCCTGGAGCCCTGGTGCCCCCCCGGCTGTCCTTCGGACGCCCGGTAGTTTCCGAAACGCTGATTTTTTATATAATTTTTCTGGATTTTTCCTGGCAGTTCTCGTAACGTGAAAACCTGAAATACAAAAACAGCCGAAAACAGAAACTGGCACTGGGGTGCACTGGATTAGTAAGTTAGTCCAAATATGATCAAAAGTGTATGGAAGTGTATGAATATCATAGCAATATCACCCAAAAGTGGCATGGAGCAAGCAGAAATTATAGATACGTTTTGGACGTATCAATTACTACAGACTGTTCTATTTTTGACAGATTCTGTTTTTCGTGTGTTGTTTGGTTATTCTGATGCATCTATGAGTAGTATTGAAGGATATGAACCATAGAGAAGTTGGAGTACAGTAGGTTTAACACCAATATAAACAAAGAATGAATTCATTGCTGTACCTTTGAGTAGTGGTTTGCTTTCTTATACTAACGGAGCTCACGAGAATTTTTGTCTATGTTTTGTGTTGTGAAGTTTTCAAGTTTTGAGTATTGCTTTGATGGACCATGGAACAAGGAGTAGCAATGGACTAAGCTTGGGGATGCCCATGGCACCCCAAGTAAATTCAAGATAATCAAAAGCCTAAGCTTGGGGATGCCCCGGGAAGGCATCCCCTCTTTCGTCTTCATCCATCGATAACTATACTTGGAGCTATATTTTTATTTGCAACATGTTATGTGTTTTGCTTGGAGCGTCTTGTATAATTTTAGTCTTTGCTTGTTAGTTTTCCACAATCATCCTTGCTGGACACACCTATTTGAGAGAGTTAAATATGGCCTAGAAATTGTTAGAACACTCTATGTGCTTCACTTATATCTTTTGAGTTGAATAGTTTTCGCTCTAGTGCTTCACTTATATCTTTTAGAGCACGGTGGTGGTAATATTTTGTAGAAATTGTTGAACTCTCATGCTTCACTTATATCCTTTTGAGAGTCTATTAAAACAGCTTGTAATGTGTTTAGGCTAAAGAAACTAGTCTTCACATGATAAACATCCAATGTCAATGTAGTAAAAAAATTCACACTAAGTGCATTGAATAGAATGAGATGTTGGATGCTTGATAATTGTTTTGAGACACGAGGATAGTGATATTATAGTCATGCTCGTGGAGTTATTATGAAATTGAGAAATACTTGCGTTAAGGTTAGTGATTCCCGTAGCATGCACGCATGGTGAACCGTTGTGTGACTAAGTTAGAGCATGAGGTATTTTTAGAGTGTCAACCTTTGTGTGGAGGTCGGGGGCGAGCGATGGTTAACTCCTACCAACCTCCCCCCTAGGAGCATGCGTTGATTGCTTTGTATTGATGACTCGTAGATTTTTGCAATAAGTATATGAGTTCTTATGACTAATGTTGAGTCCATGGATTATACGCACTCTCACCCTTCCACCATTGCTAGCCTCTCTTGTACCGCGCAACTTTCGCCGGTGCCATAAACCCACTATATATCCTTCCTCAAAACAGCCACCATATTGTTCCTCAAAACAGCCACCATACCTACCTATCATGGCATTTTCATAGCCATTTCGAGATATATTGCCATGCCACTTTCCACCGTTCCGTTCATATGACACGCATCATATTGTCATATTGCCATTGCATGATCATGTAGTTGACATCGTATTTGTGGCAAAGCCGCCATGCATAATTTTTATACATGTCACTCTTGTTTCATTGCACATACCGGTACACCGCCGGAGGCATTCATATAGAGTCATACTTTGTTGTTGTAGTCTCGAGTTGTAATATCGAGTTGTAATGAAAGTGTGATGATCATCATTATTAGAGCATTGTCCCATGGGAGGAAAGGCTAAATCTATAAAGCCCCTCCGCAAAAAAAAGAAAGGCCAAAAAGAAAAAAGGCAAAAAAAAGAAAAAAGATAAAAAAGAAAAAGAAAAAGGGACAATTGCTACTATCTTTTTCCACACTTGTGCTTCAAAGTAGCACCATGTTCTTCATTGTAGAGAGTCTCATGCTTAGTCACTTTCATATGCTAGTGGGAATTTTTCGTTATAGAACTTGGCTTGTATATTCCAACGATGGGCTTCCACAAATGCCCTAGGTCTTCGTGAGCAAGTGATACGTCCAAAACGTATCTATAATTTCTGCTTGCTCCATGCCACTTTTGGGTGATATTGCTATGATATTCATACACTTCCATACACTTTTGATCATATTTGGACTAACTTACTAATCCAGTGCACCCCAGTGCCAGTTTCTATTTTCGGCTGTTTTTGTATTTAAGGTTTTCACGTTACGAGAACTACCAGGAAAAATCCAGAAAAATTATATAAAAAATCAGCGTTTCGGAAACTACCGGGCGTCCGAAGGGCAACCGGGGGGGGGGGGCACCAGGGCTCCAGGCGCCCTGGCGGCGCGCCCCCCCTGGGCCGCGCCGGGGGGGGCGCCTGGGCCCCCCGAAGCTCCCCCGATGCCCCCCTTTGGCATATATTTAAAGCGTCCTCCGAAACCCTCAGAACAGGAACTCTTTTCGCGATCCCATCTCTGTTCCGCCGCCGCCGCTGCTTCCAAGATCGGGAGCACCAGGAGAACTCTTCCCGGCACCCTGCCGGAGGGGAGGATCACCACCGGGAGCTTCTCCACCACCATGGACGCCTCCCAGATGACTCATGAGTAGTCTCCCTTGGACCATGAGTCCATGACCAGTAGCTATGTGATGTTCTCCTCCCGTTCTTGTGCTTCACTAATTAGTCCTCGTGAGCTGCCCTACATGATCGAGGCACATATGTAATCCTTATGCTGTTGCTATGTTTAGTTTGCTGGGATCTGATGGATTATGAGATTATGTTCAGATTGATCTTGAGTAATATATTTGATTCACCTCTTTTATATTTATGTTCATAAGTAATTCTTGCATGTTCTCCGTTGTTATTTATTGCTTTGGCCGAGTAATACGTAGTGACTCCAAGAGGGAACGTTATGCTTGATTGTGGGTTCATGCCCCTCGATGACTAGCTTGAGTGACAGAAACATGAGTCTAGGGGATGTGCTGTTGCCACAAGGGGGAAAACAACGGTGCTTGTGCCCGCGGGTGCAAGGATTGTTTACTTTACGCAAAGTTCTTTTAATGCAGTTGTCTGTTGCTTTGAGTATACACTATGGGTGGGGCTCGCAACTTAATACCAGCGAGATGTTCTGGATAGATATCTCAAGGTGGATGATTAGTAGTAGGCATTGATGGATTTCGGTCTACTTACTTTGGCGTACCGCCCATGCTTTGAACCTCAACCTTTCTTGCAATGTAGTGAGCTTTGGTTTGCGTTCGTGGTCCTGTCAATTGCCCAGCTGTAATTTGTTTACCTCACATAGCTATTTTATCGTCTTTTGGGAGAGAGACATCACTAGTGAACATCATGAGACTCCGGTCCATATTACCATCATTGATCACATCCGCTATTTACTTTTCGTTATTATTACTATTGTAAACACTATCTATCACTACTATCATTTGCTTTTAACCCTTTGTGAACTACAAGGCCGGAGAGATTGACAACCTCTCTGTACTCGTTGGGAGCAAAGTTATTTGTATCTGTGTGCAGGTCCACGTTGATTGCTAATACGCGTCGTTAGCAGTTGACACCTACTTGTTGAACCTAGGAGTCTCTGGGGATTCGATCCTTGGCATCTTTGCTAAGGGAAAACACTTCCACAACACTGCATCTTTCACCTTCCACTTGGGGTAACCAACGAGGGGTTAGAGGCCCATCAAGGAGTATTCTCTGGCGCCGTTGCCGGGGACTCCACTCTTCAGGATAGGGGAGTTGCATGCTATCTTTTACCTTTGCTTTTTAGTCTTGTTAGTTTACCTTTCAGTTTTTTTGCTTTAGTACCTTTTTATCGAAAATCACAAAAATATTTATCTTGCTTGCTTGCTATTATGGGTTCCACCGAGAACACCAAGTTGTGTGACTTCACTAGTCACAACAACGATGACTTTATCAGCACACCTATCACTACACCTGCCACTTCAGCACCTTCATATGAAATTAAACCTGCTTTACTGAACTTAGTCATGAAAGAACAATTCTCCGGTGCTGGAGATGATGCTGCTTTACACTTGAACAACTTTGTTGAACTTTGTGATATGCAAAAGTACCAAGAAATAGATGGTAATATTGTTAAGCTTAAGCTTTTTCCTTTCTCCTTGAGAGGAGGAGCTAAAATTTGGTTTCAGTCTTTGCCTAGAAATAGCATAGATTCATGGGACAAGTGCAAAGATGCTTTTATTGGAAAATACTGTCCACCTGCTAAAATTATCCAACTTAGAAGTAACATAATGAATTTTAAACAATTGGATAATGAACACGTTGCCCAAGCTTGGGAACGTATGAAATCTCTTATCAAGAACTGCCCTACTCACAGTTTGACTACTTGGATGGTTATCCAAACTTTTTATGCAGGCTTGAACTTTACCTCGTGGAACTTGTTAGATTCCGCCGCGGGAGGAACTTTTATGTCAACTACACTTGGTGCTGCCACAAAGCTTCTCGATGAGATGATGACCAACTATTCCCAATGGCACACCGAACGCGCTCCAACAGGTAGGAAGGTAAACTCTGTCGAGGAGATTTCCTCCCTTAATGAAAAAGTTGACTTGATCATGTCTCTACTTTCTAAGCAATCTACTGTTGATCCTCGTGATGTTCCTTTAAATTCTTTGATTGCTCAAGAACAAGTAGATGTGAACTTTATCTCTAGAAACAATTTTAACAACAATGCTTATAGGAGTAACTTTGGTAACAATCCTAGACCGTTCCCCTCTAACTCTTATGGGAACAATAATGCTTATCCTAGTACCAAGAACTCCAATACTGAACTAGAGATCGTGCTTAAAGATTTCATCACTACCCAAAAAGCCTTTAATAAGAGTGTAGAAGAAAAACTACATAAACTAGATGATCTTTCTTTTAAGGTAGACCACTTAGCCAATGAGGTAAAATTGCTAAAAATTAAAACTTCTCCTCTTGAGGAGAGGGAAGTCACTCCTATAAATGCTATTCAGGTGCAAATTAATGACAACATTAGGATGATGGCTAAACTTAAAGAAAGATGGGCTAGAGAAAGGGAGGAAGAGGATAGAATTAAGAGCCTTCCTACCCACCACACCGTCGCTACTATCCAAGTTGTTGAGGTTGTTCAAACTCTTAGCACCCAATGTACTCCTGGTCCCAATGGACCTATTAATGGTGATGCTATGACTATAGAAACTACCAAACAAGTGAACCTAAAAGACACCACTACCACTTTACTTGATGCTCGTGACCTTGATTTTGATAATTGCACTCTTACCGAAGTTATTGATTTCCTTCATAAGATGTCTAGAGATCCCCACACTAGCACGCTTAACCTTGCCTTCACAGAGCATATCACTAATGCTCTCATCAAAGCTAGGGAGGAGAAACTTAGAGTAGAAGCCTCCATACATAGAAAGCTAGAAGATGGTTGGGATCCTATGATAAAAATTAATTTGAATGACTTCTCTTGTTATGCATTATGTGATGTTGGTGCTAGTACCTCTGTTATGCCCAAAAGAATATATGATATGCTTAAATTGAAACCTTATGATTCTTGTTCTTTTGGTGTTCGTCTCGTTGATTCTTCCATAAAGAAACCTTTGGGGAGGATCGACGATGTTCTTATTGTTGTTAATGATAATTATGTGCCCGTTGATTTTACTATTATGGATATTGAATGTGATCCTTCATGTCCAATTATTTTGGGACGTCCCTTTTTACGCACCGTTGGTGCTATCATTGACATGAAAGAGGGTAATATAAAATTTCAGTTTCCTCTCAAGAAAGGGATGGAACACTTCCCTCGAAAGAAGATCAAGTTACCTTTTGAGTCCGTTGTACGGGCTAGCTATTCTTTTACTCTTGATAAAACTTGATCTCTATGCATTATGCCTAGCTTAAAGGCATAAAAGAAAGCGCTTTTGGGAGGCAGCCCACATGAATAATTTTTTTGCTTTTGTTGTGTCTTGATGTTGTTTACTGCTGTAGCATCATCATTGTATCTTTGCTTTTCATATTTGTGCCAAGTATAGCCTCTGATTGCTAGAAAGTTCAAAAGTTGTGAGGTGCTGTCCAGGAAACAGATTCTGTCCTTGGATAGAAAAATTCGTATAAAATCACCAGATCATCTTTTTGGTCTGAATTTTCTCGACAGCGTTCTCTATATAATTGTCTTTCGTGCGTCTGTTCTGAGTTTTTTGATTTGAGTTGCAGAAGTATCCCGAACAGATCAATTACTACCTGCTGTTCTGTTTTTCACAGATTCTGTCCTGTTTTGCCTTTCCTTCACTTTGCAAATCAAGAACTTTCTTTTTCTTTGCAAAAACCTTTCGGCAATCTTGAGAAACAGTAGAACTTCAAGAATATCTTTATTTCCAGCAAGGTATAATTATTTTATTAAGGGTACTAACCTCGCTAATCAGATTATGATGAGTTATGTATGAAGGGAGTTTTCAAGTGTGCGAGGGAAGATGATAAAAAAGATTCAGGAGTGTCAAGCGCTCAATCTTGGGGATGCCCCCGTGCACCCCCAAGAAATATTCAAGGAGACTCAAGCGTCTAAGCTTGGGGATGCCCCCGTGCATCCCCTTCTCCATCAACATTATCAGTTCGTCTTTCGTTCCGTTATATTTTTATCACTTCATGTGTTATGTGCTATGCTTGGAGCGTCTTGCTTTTAGTTTTCTTTTTAGTTTTTCATAACGTGTTGGAACTCAGCATTCTTTATGTGGGAGAGAAACACGCTCCACTTCTACCTAGAACATAACATAGAATTTTCATGTCTATCTATGCTGTGTGTGTTCTTTGCCTTTTAATAGCTACTATCATGCTCTGCTCTTAGTATTCATGCTTATCTTTTCAAAGAGCTTTTGTTTAGTTGGTTGCTTGAACTCTCTTTAATTATCATGCTCACCTCATTAAGAGAGTTTGCTTCCGTTGCATTGGTTAATGTGTCTATGATAAAGATGCTACTTGCATAATGGCGCTTAGTAGTTCAGGTTTTCTTATGGTTAATCTCAAATAGCTGGGGGGTTCCCAATGTGTTATTGGAGTACCAACTTGATTTGTTTGCCTATGATGTGGTATGGTTTAGTAATATCTTCCTTCGAGAATTTATTTTGATTGACTTGGCGTATGCTCACGCATATTTAAGACTGTAAAGAAAGTCTGTCAAGCCTTGATGATCTTTTATTTCTGAGTAGCGATATAACTACCATGCCTCATTCAATGTTGCTTTGTCACTCTGCATGATTATGACCGTCATTGCTCTCTTAGTTGGTCGCTCCCAGTCTTTTGCTAACCTCCACCTGTACTAAGCGAACTAACTTTGCAATATATAGCTCATGGGAAAGTAGATTAAAAACTATTGTGGTAAAGAATATGTTGCTTATGTATCTTATTTCTTATAAGTTGCTTGCTGAGCGGTAACCATGTTTCTGGGGACGCCATCATCTGTCACACTTTTGTTGAATATCATGTGAGTTGCTATGCATGTTCGTCTTGTCTGAAGTAAGGGTGATTTGCCGTGGGTTGTATGAATATGCATATTGTTAGAGAAGAACATTGGGCCGCCAACCAAAGCCATGTATCATGGTGGAAGTTTTAGCTTGGACGTTAATCCTCAATCTCTTATGAGAACATGCTTATGCATTACAGAGGAGTCCATCATCTATTTTCTATGTTGTCCCGGTATGGATGTCCTCAAGTTGAGATCTATCAAAAACGAGAAATCAAATGCGATTTATCTCCTTGGACCTTTGTACAGGTGGCATAGAGGTACCCCTTTGTGACACTTGGTTGAAACATATGTAATGCAATGATAACCCATGGAGATCCGAGCTAATTAGGACAAGGTGCGAGCACTATTGGTATTCGATGCATGAGGCTTGCAACTTATAGGATGTCTTACGCATGACACATATGAAGTACTACTACCGTTGACAAAATTGCTTCTATGTTTTTAAATAAAAAGCTCAAGCACTTAACCATTCTTTTACTTTTATGTTAAAGCACCAACTACTGAGAGCATGATTGTCATTCTGAGTGTAATGTGCATTGTCCCAAAGTAGCATTGTCTTTTGCATGATTGTGATATCGTTTATTTTGAAATCATTGTATCTAGTCATCACTTAAACCTTGAAGGTGCCCCTGCATTTATGTTTTGCGTCACTAAAGGGGGCAAGCTAGATATCACTTTATCATATTTGCACATCATGTTTATTGCAAATCTTTTTGATGTTTTAGTTTCATGTTGTAAAACTTTCAGTCATTTGTGATTTTCTCATGAGGCAACTTAATTACTATAGATTCATTGTCTCAGTAAGCTTTTGTCATATGACTATAATAAGTCCTATATGGTTAATAGCATGTCACCACAGAAATTATTCTTGTTATCATTTACCTACTCGAGGACGAGCAGGAATTAAGCTTGGGGATGTTGATACGTCCAAAACGTATCTATAATTTCTGCTTGCTCCATGCCACTTTTGGGTGATATTGCTATGATATTCATACACTTCCATACACTTTTGATCATATTTGGACTAACTTACTAATCCAGTGCACCCCAGTGCCAGTTTCTGTTTTCGGCTGTTTTTGTATTTCAGGTTTTCACATTACGAGAACTGCCAGGAAAAATCGAGAAAAATTATATAAAAAATCAGCGTTTCGGAAACTACCGGGCGTCCGAAGGGCAGCCGGGG
>LR738709.1:52106466-52148145 GCA_902687465.1 Secale cereale | reverse complement strand
AAAGCGTCCTCCGAAACCCTCAGAACAGGAACTCTTTTCGCGATCCCATCTCTGTTCCGCCGCCGCCGCCGCTTCCAAGATCGGGAGCACCAGGAGAACTCTTCCCGGCACCCTGCCGGAGGGGAGGATCACCACCGGGAGCTTCTCCACCACCATGGACGCCTCCCGGATGACTCGTGAGTAGTCTCCCTTGGACCATGAGTCCATGACCAGTAGCTATGTGATGTTCTCCTCCCGTTCTTGTGCTTCACTAATTAGTCCTCGTGAGCTGCCCTACATGATCGAGGCACATATGTAATCCTTATGCTGTTGCTATGTTGAGTTTGCTAGGATCCGATGGATTATGAGATTATGTTCAGATTGATCTTGAGTAATATATTTGATTCACCTCTTTTATATTTATGTTCATAAGTAATTCTTGCATGTTCTCCGTTGTTATTTATTGCTTTGGCCGAGTAATACGTAGTGACTCCAAGAGGGAACGTTACGCTTGATTGTGGGTTCATGCCCCTCGATGACTAGCTTGAGTGACAGAAACATGAGTCTAGGGGATGTGCTTTTGCCACAAGGGGGAAAACAACGGTGCTTGTGCCCGCGGGTGCAAGGATTGTTTACTTTACGCAAAGTTCTTTTAATGCAGTTGTCTGTTGCTTTGAGTTTACACTATGGGTGGGGCTCGCAACTTAATACCAGCGAGATGTTCTGGATAGATATCTCAAGGTGGATGATTAGTAGTAGGCATTGATGGATTTCGGTCTACTTACTTTGGCGTACCGCCCATGCTTTGAACCTCAACATTTCTTGCAATGTAGTCAGCATTGGTTTGCGTTCGTGGTCCTGTCAATTGCCCAGCTGTAATTTGTTTACCTCACATAGCTGTTTTATCGTCTTTTGGGAGAGAGACATCACTAGTGAACATCATGAGACTCCGGTCCATATTACCATCATTGATCACATCCGCTATTTACTTTTCGTTATTATTACTATTGCAAACACTATCTATCACTACTATCATTTGCTTTTAACCCTTTGTGAACTACAAGGCCGGAGAGATTGACAACCTCTCTGTACTCGTTGGGAGCAAAGTTATTTGTATCTGTGTGCAGGTCCACGTTGATTGCTAATACGCGCCGTTAGCAGTTGACACCTACTTGTTGAACCTAAGAGTCTCTGGGGATTCGATCCTTGGCATCTTTGCTAAGGGAAAACACTTCCACAACACTGCATCTTTCACCTTCCACTTGGGGTAACCAACGAGGGGTTAGAGGCCCATCAGCAAGCAAGCTGGATGCACACCCACTAGTTTCTATTGTTGAGCTTTCATTCATATTTAGCTCTAGTGCATCCGTTGCATGGCAATCCCTACTCACTCACATTGATATCTATTGACGGGCATCTCCATAGCCCGTTGATACGCCTAGTCGATGTGAGACTATCTCCCTCCTTTTTTGTCTTCTCCACAACCACCTCTATTCCACCCATAGTGCTATATCCATGGCTCACGCTCATGTATTGCGTGAAAGTTGAAAGGTTTGAAAAGATAGAGTATGAAAACAAATGCTTGGCTGAAATCGGGGTTGTGCATGATATGAATATTTTTGTGTGATAACGAGGGAGCATAGCCAACACTATATGATTTTGTATGGATAACTTTCTTTAGCCATAGTATTTTGAGAAGACATGATTGCTTTGTTAGTATTGCTTGAAGTATTATTATTTCTTATGTCAATATAGACTTTTATCTTGAATCTTTCAGATCTGAACATTCATGCCACAATTAAGAGAATTACATTGAAAAACTATATTGGTTAGCATTCCACATCAAAAATTCTTTCTTTATCATTTACCTACTCGAGGATGAGCAGGAATTAAGCTTGGGGATGCTTGATACGTCTCCAACGTATCTATAATTTTTTATTGTTCCATGTTATTATTTATGAAGTCTTGGATGTTTAATGGGCCTTATCATTCACTTTTATATCATTTTTGGGACTAACCTACTAACCCAAAGGCCCAGTCCCAATTGCTGTTTTTTTGCCTATTTCAGGGTTTTGCAGAAAAAGAATATCAAACGGAGTCCAAACGGAATGAAACCTTAGCGAGAGATAGTTTTGGAGAAAATCACGCATGCGGAGCTTGAAGACCAAGTCAGGGGAGAGAGAGGTGGCCCTCGAGGGTGGGGGGCGCGCCCCCTGCCCCAAGGCCTCCTCAAGTGGCCCCCGGTGCCCTCCTTCTTCCTATATAAGTCCACGTACCCCAGAAACTCCGTGAACAGAGAGAAAACCCTAATTCCACCGCCCTAGCTTCTGTTCCCGTGGAGAGCCCATCTTGGAGCCTGCTCCGGAGCTCCACCGGAGGGGGATCCATCACGGAGGCCTTCATCATCATCATCATCGCCCTCACCATGAGTTGTGAGTAGTTTACCATAGACCTTCGGGTCCATAGCTAGTATCTAGATGGCTTCTTCTCTCTCTCTAGATCTCAATACAAAGTTCTCCTCGGTCTTCGAGGAGACCTATTCGATGTAATCTCCTTTTGCGGTGTGTTTGTCGAGATCCGATGAATTGTGAGTTTATGATCAAGGTTATCTATGAAAGATATTTGGTTCTTCTCTGAACTTTTTATGTGTGCTCATAATATCCTTGCAAGTCTCTTCGAATTATTGGTTTGGTTTGGCGTACTAGATCTATAGTTCTTGCAATGGGAGAAGTGCTTGGCTTTGGGTTCAATCTTGCGGTGTCCTTTCCCAGTGACAGTAGGGGCAGCAAGGCACGTATTGTATTGTTGCCATCGAGGATAAAAAGATGGGGTTTATACCATATTGCTTGAGTTTATCCCTCTACATCATGTCATCTTGCTTAAGGCGTTACTCTGTTCGTATGAACTCAATACACTAGATGCATGCTGGATAGCGGTCGATGTGTGGAGTAATAGTAGTAGATGCAGGCAGGAGTCGGTCTACTTGTCTCGGATGTGATGCCTATGTACAATGATCATGCCTAGATAGTCTCATAATTATTCGCTTTTCTATCAATTGCTCGACAGTAATTTGTTTACCCGCCGTAGAATATCGCTATCATGAGAGAAGCCACTAGAGAAAACTATGGCCCCCGGGTCTATTCTCAACATATCAATCTACATCTACTTTACTTTTACCACTTTTATTTGTTGTTTTATTAAACTAAAAATACCAAAAATATAAACTATCATCTCTATCAGATCTCACTTTTGTAAGTGACTGTAAAGGGATTGACAACCCCTTATCGTGTTGGCTGCGAAGTTCTTATTTGTTTGTGCAGGTGCGAGGGACTGGCGCGTGGTCTCCTACTGGATTGATACCTTGGTTCTCAAAAACTGAGGGAAATACTTACGCTACTGTGCTGCATCTCCCTTTCCTCTTCGAAGGAATACAACACAAGCTCAAGAGGTAGCAGCATCCAGGTTCCGCTATTGGTTATTGACCGGCGAGATGTCTCGGTCATGTCTACATAGTTCTCGAACCCGTAGGGTCCGCACGCTTAAACGTTCCTTAACGATATAGTATTTAATGAGTTATGTATGTTGGTGACCGAATGTTGTTCGGAGTCGCGGATGAGATCATAGACATGACGAGGAGCTCCGGAATGGTTCGGAGGTAAAGATTAATATATAGGATGATATGGTTAGGCCAAGGGGTCAAGCCTACGGGGCATTAAGTCGGCGCAAAAGGTGTTTTGCGGAGGCCAGGGGGCCAAACACCGGAGACCCTGGCGTCTGGCCCTGGGCCAGACACCGGGGCCCATGGCGTCTGGGCCAGACGCCAAGGATTGTGGCGTTTGGTCCTGGAGTCCGAGTGGGACTCCTGCCTTTCGGGCAAAACTGACTTTGAGGAGGCTTTTGCTCCAAGTTACGACCCCAGGGCTCAACATATAAATAGAGGGGCGGGGCTAGCACCTGGAACACATCAAGATACACCAAGTCGTGTGGCGGCAATCCTCCGTCTATTTTCTGTAGTGCTTGGTGGAGTCTTGCGGAGATTGTTCTTCATCAACAACAGTCACCACGCCGTCGTGTTGCCGAAACTCATCTAGTACTTCGCCTGTCTTGCTGGATCAAGAAAGCGAGGACGTCATCGAGCTGAACGTGTGCTGAACGCCGAGGTGCCGTACGTTCGGTACTAGATCGGGACGGATCGTGAAGGTGCACAACTACATCAACCGCGTTGATAAACGCTTCTGCTTTTGGTCTACGAGGGTACGTAGACATACTCTCCCCTCTCGTTGCTATGCATCTAGTAGATAGATCTTGCGTGATCGTAGGATTTTTTTGAAATACTACATTCCCCAACATTATATTCTTGCAAACCTATCCCACAAAAACTGCAAAGTACTTCTAGTTTCATACTTGTTCTAGGTAAAGTAAACGTTAAGCGTGCGTAGAGTTGTATCGGTGGTCGATAGAACTTGAGGGAATATTTGCTCTACCTTTAGCTCCTCGTTGGGTTCGACACTCTTACTTATCGAAATAGGCTACAACTGATCCCCTACACTTGTGGGTTATTATGGGCCAAGGCCCAGGGGGACTGGGGGGTGTACTGTTTCCTTTAACTTTTTTATTACCTTTGTTTTTTAAATTTATTTTATGTTTATTTTTAGCTCCTGTTTTGTATTTAGTTGACCCACCCAACATTTTCTGTGAAATGTGAAACATGTCATATAAATACTAGACAATGTTCTTAGATGGCACAAAAAGTTTGGGCTCAAATAAAATAGTTCAATATTTTATAATTTAGAAAAGGCATTTAATTAATTGTTAAAGCCACTGTTTTAATTATTTTTGAGCGCTTAATCATTTTATAATAGTGTGGTTTCTTCACCAATATTACCTATGAATTATTTGACATTTTTGAACAATTTAGTTTTGACATTGGAAAACTTTAAATGTTTGACTTTAATTTAAATTTGAATCTAAGTGAGATTAGCAATAGTAACAGTGGTGACGTATCATCATTAATAGGGAACTACTGTAGCTTAATTATCCGGGCGTTACATCGCGCCTTAGCAATCGCTAAACCAACTCTGAGAGGTTATTGACCATGCCGGAGCACGGTCAACCTGACCACGAAGGTCTGTTTCCTGCAGGCAAAGGAAGAACAAGCAAGAAACTGAGATTGCAATCTCGATATTGCGATTTAAGAGGAAAGCTTTATTGATCGAGTTGTGACGTCTTTGTCTGGTCGTTGAACACAAACGAAGTACGCGAAGTTGCAGCTATGGCGAACTTTAATACAAACAAAACCCAAAGTCCAAACGATGCCCTAAGGGCTGTATATATGGAGGAAGATGGGGGAATTTCGTGGCCCCTTGGAGGAGTGGTCCGAAACCAACCCTAACTTTGTTTCCCCACACATACAGACTCTAAAATCAGCCTATAATGATGTATTTCGAAATTACAGGAGCCTAGCCCAAAAATAAGGTGGCGCAATACCTATATTAAGCTATGGATGAATTTTATGAAAGGACATCTTGAATATTACGTCCATGTCCTTGTACGTCATCATTGTGGCTCGAAAGTGCTGAAATCTCCACCAGAAACTTTGTTCTTGTTCCCCTTGCGCATGCCCTCATCTCCATGCTCGATCATGCTCCAATGTTCGTCCTTCTTGTCCATGCTTGGCCCTTAATTTATAAGCAAAACAAATGTATCCAATTTAGGCAGCATCATATTCTCATGAACATTAGAATCATTACCAAGAAACAAAAGTATTTGGTAATTTAATTGGCGTGCGCGAGCTCTAGTAATCGGTCCTGTATATGTATCAGTAGGAGCTATGGGTGTAACTTTGTTAGTGATGTCCCCAACAGGAAAGCAACTTGGAGAAGGCTAGAGATCAATATTCATATGGTAGGAGTGGAATATCATGGTCTCAACACATGAGCAGGTCGTTCTCTCTCAAAAAATGAATAGTGGAAGTGTAGGCATGTTCTGATGGCTCTCTCACTGATTGAGAAGGGGTGGAGGGGTATATATATCCTCCACACAAAATCTAGCCATTAAACACATTTGACCCAACTTGGTCAGACCGAGTAAACGAACTCGGTCAGACCGAAGTAGTTCAAAATGTGAACGTTAGATATTTCGGTGGGACCGATAGTATCAACTCGGTGAGACCGATGCGTTAGGGTCAGTGCAAAACCTAAACTCGGTTTAACCAATTACACAAACTCGGTGAGAACGATTCTGGTAATAGGCTAACAGAGTGTTGGTCAGGCAATCTCGGTGGGACCGATTCGCTCATCTCTGTGGGACCGAAACATTACGAAGAGGAAACAGAGAGTTTGCAATGTCAACTCGATGGGACCGGTTACTTATTTCGGTGAGACCGAAATAATTGCAATAGGCAACAGAGAGTTTGCAATCCCATCTCGGTGAGACCCAGATCCCTATCGGTGAGACCGAACTGATTAGGATTTGTGGTAGTGGCTATGTCAAGTGAACTCGGTGGCGCCGGATAGATCAAATCGGTGGGGCCGAGTTTGACTTTCAGGTTTGGGACATATGTGGAAATGAGAAAGTGGTTGAGGGATTAGGAGCATATTACTAAGCACTTGAGCAAGTAGACCATTAAGCAATACCTCATCCCCTTTTAATAGTATTGGCTTTTCCTATGGACTCAATGTAATTTTGGATCACTAAAATGAAAATGTAGAGTCTTGAGCTTTTGCCAATCTTTGGCCGTAACTTCTTGAAAAGGGTTCCACATCCTCTTGTCCTGCCACTCCACTGTTGAACTTATCTGAAATATACTAGATGGAAATATTAGTCCAACAAGAGATATGTTGTTATTAATTACCAAAATCACCCAGGGAGCACTTGTGCTTTCAATCTCCCCCTTTTTGGTAATTGATGACAACCGTACATCAAAACTTCAGATAAAGATATGAAGGATAACAAGTAAAGCTTTGGAACAACATGTAACAAACATATGCTCCCCCTACGTGTATGCAATCATGTGAATATAGAATATAAGAGCATGTGAATGCATAAGCATGTCATAGGAAGCAATGAGTTAC
The DNA here is from genome assembly GCA_902687465.1 of Secale cereale. Lineage (NCBI taxonomy): Eukaryota > Viridiplantae > Streptophyta > Magnoliopsida > Poales > Poaceae > Secale > Secale cereale. Next base: position 52,141,093 of record LR738709.1, on the reverse strand, counting down.
ATGTATCTTGGCTATATGCATCAGAGAAAATGATGTTGAATATAGGAAATGTACCTCCATGTTCATGAGTCCTCCTTGCAAACAATATGTACAGTAGCAAGAAATCATCATGCACATGGATGTGATGAATATACTTACCTTGTGGTCTTGAGCTGGCTTTGGAGAGGGTGAACTTGAGAAAATAGGGTTAGATAACACAAGAGCACCTACTAAACAAAGCACAATGAGTAACCACAAAAGTACCAAGATTGGGATGACATGTAGAGAGTGAGTACTTAGTACTCTATATGGATATAGACATGTCCCCAAAGATTTTCTTCCCTTAAGATTCTTTCTCCCCCTGAATCTTATATTGGATAATGGGAGAAGCTAGAGTAGAAGAAAATCAGAGCAAACTAGCAAGATAGAAAAACAGAGCAAAACAATCATAATACATACTAACATGTCTTTCTCCTCTTGAAGACATGTGACTTCTCTCCTCTTTGGATAATAATCATCTGGGGATAAGCTTTGGTGTGCTCTCTCTCTCCCCTTTGTGTGATAAGCTTTGATGTACTCTCTCTCCCCCTTTGACATCAATTTCCAATAAGGGATCTTCTGGAGCATGAGTCAAGTAGGTTTGGTCCTTGAGTCACGTTATAGAGCAACATGTGATTTTAAGATGCTAGTAGAGGAAAAGAATCATTGAGTGGAGCTGAAATAGATATGCAGGAAACAAATGGCAAAATCTTTGCTCAGTGTTGAAATCGGTGAAGATTTATTTGCATCGGTGACACCGAGTTGACAGTGTCAAGGATGATGCATATTGGTCAAACCGGTTTGTCCTTGTCGGTTGGACCGATGACAACCTGCAATGTAGCATTATAGTTTGGTCTAGCCGAGAGACATAAATCGGTGAGACCGAGTTCAATACAAAGAAAAGATTTTGTCATCTCAGCTCACTTAGGCAGATAAGATCTCACAAAGATTTGCAGGGAATTAACTGAAGAATTTGCAATGGATTTAATGAAAAAATAGCAGAGAAAAGAAAAGAAAAGAAATCTAGATGAAGTTTTTCTTTGAAAGGGGAACACACATGCAAAAGATGAATGCAAGAACATAGAGAAACACTAGAGAACTTTGTCTAGAACTGGTCGGCGACAGAGTCACCTATGTTAGAGTATATTGACTTAGGAGTCAAGTGAGGACACTTGATCATAGGTCATACTCATCATTTAAGCTCAAAATGGGGTTGCCATTTTTCGTTTAAGCATTTTGATGTATTCACATCTTGTTGAGTTGCTTTGACCCATGTCTTGGGGTAAAGCTTCTCTAAGATGGAATAACATACCTTGGGTGGTGGTGTTGATCTTGATCATGTAGTTGAACTTGTGTTGGATGCTCAGGGTTGCTGTAGTTCATCAAGAGTTGGGAGCACCACTTGTAATTTGAGTTCATCTACCTACATGTGTTAGATTTGCAAGGAAGAGCACTTGTGTATCCAAAATGACAATCATGAAAATTTGATACCAAATGAAATTTGATATATAGAAATTGTCAAAGGATATGTTGAAAGGATTCATCCTTCCTTGAATTCAACCACCATATTGTAGAGACTTGGTGATGTAAAGATTGCTTAGGATGCGAGAGAGTTACAATCTCATAAATTTGGGTTCATCCAAGTACCTACAAGGGTTAGATAGCATGCAAGGGTACAAGTAGGTCCAAGACATATGATCATCATCATAAGAGAAACATCAAGGATTAGTCAAAGAATAATGCCTTGCATACATTCAAAGGAGTTACTACTCCAAGTTTGAGGCATCAATAATGTTCAATTCACCTCTCAAACGAAAAAATACTTTAACATCAATTGGTTTGGTGAATATATCCACCAATTGCTTATCCGTACGAACATGTTTAAGATAGATTTCTCCCTTAGCAACATGATCTCGAATGAAATGATGACGAATTTCAATATGCTTAGTTCGAGAATGTTGCACGGGATTGTGAGGAATTTTAATAGCACTTTCATTGTCACAAAGCAATGGAACATGTTTCACATAGATCCCATAGTCCTTAAGAGTTTGGGTCATCCAAAGTAATTGAGCAGAATATGAACCTGCGGCAATGTATTCTGCTTCGGCAGTGGATAAGGATACCGAGTTTTGTTTCTTGGAGGACCAAGATACAAGAGATCTACTAAGAAATTGATAAGTACCCGAAGTGGACTTTCTGTCAACCTTGTCTTCAGCATAGTCTGAATCGTAATAGCCAACAAGATCAAAAGAAGACCTCTTAGGATACCAGATGCCAAAGTTTGGTGTGTGAATTAATTATCTCACTATCCTTTTCATAGCCTTAAGATGACATTCTTTGGGGGCCTCTTGATATCGTGCACACATGCACACACTTAGCATAATGTAGGGACGGGAGGCACATAGATATAACAATGAACCAATCATAGAGCGATAAACCTTTTGGTCAACCGGTTCACCATCCTTAGTCAAGTCAAGATGTCCACTAGTAGGCATGGGTGTATTCATACCTTTGCATTATTGCATGTTGAACTTCTTGAATAAGTCATTGGTATAATTTGTTTGAGAAACAAAGGTACCCTCCTTAGTTTGCTTGATTTGCAAACCAAGAAAGAACTTGAGTTCACTCATCATTGACATCTCGAACTTCTCCGACATTAGTCTTCCAAACTTTTCACTAAAATGCGGGTTAGTCGAGCCAAATATGATATCATCAACATAAATTTGGCACACAAATAATTCACCATTAACTCTTTTAGTAAAAAAGTGTTGAATCATTTTTCCTAATTTCAAAGCCTTTTTCAATAAGGAACTTGGTCAAGCATTTATACCATGCTCTAGGAGCTTGTTTAAGACCATAAAGAGCTTTGTGAAGTTTGTAAACATGATTCGGTTTCTTGGGATTAACAAAGCTGGGAGGTTCTTTAACATAAACTTCCTCCTCAATTTCACCGTTGAGAAAAGCACTTTTAATGTCCATTTGATATAAAGTGATATCATGATGGTTGGCATAAGAAAGTAAGATGCGTATGGACTCAAGTCTAGCAACTGGGGCATATGTCTCACCGTAATCCATACCTTCGACTTGAGTGTAGACTTGGGCAACGAGACGGGCCTTGTTGCGCACAACTTGTCCATCTTCATCTTACTTATTGCGAAACACCTATTTGGCGCCAATGATGTTGTGGTTGTTGTCGGGCTTCTCAACCAATGTCCAAACTTGGTTTCTCTCGAAGTTATGTAGTTCTTCGTGCATAGCATTTACCCAATCCGGATCATCAAGAGCATCTTCAACCTTCATAGGTTCAAGGTTAGATATGAAATAGTAATGTTCACAAAAGTATCTAAACGAGATTTAGAGCGAGTGATTCTCCCGGTTTGGATATCATCATAGATTTGCTCTACGGGGTGATCTCTAGCAATTCTTGCTCTAACTCGTGAGAGCTTTTGCTTGGGTCGGTGTCGTGGAATTAACACGTCAGATGTCCGGTTTAGCGGACTTAGTTGTGGAGCCACGCATCTATGTAGTAGCTTGAGAGGGGTTGAGCGGAATCGAGAGTCGCAATGCAAGACAAGGATTTAGACAGCTTCGGGCCCCGGGAAACTTCATCCGGTAATAACCCTACATGCTGTTTGAGGCTAGGTCTCATCATTATTATTCTCGTGGTGTCGCCGGTAAACCGGCTCTCTTGTCTCTAGCCCTAGAAACTTGTGAGCACCTCTCTAAACTTGTCTAACCTCTCCCTCTTTGGGGAGCCCTGCCCCTCCTTATATATGTTGAAGGGGCGGGTTACATGACTAGTCCTAGTAGGACTAGGATTGCTTTATTACAAGGAGTCCTAGTCTTACTTCCTTTGTAGGAGAATATCCCTTGTGCTTTCGTCATAAACTGGCCCACTATAACGTGAATCGGCCTTCTGGGCCTTGGGTCTTGTCATCCGTGATCCGCCAGCCGGGTTACCAGCGAGTGGTATTATTTAGGCAGGTTGCTTGTAAACCGTCTGGTTAGGATGGATCGGCAGTGAATCATCAAGTGTAAACCGTCAAGTAAACCACCAAGTCTGGCCGGGTCATATTTCCGGCCGGTTCATACCGCGGGGTATATCCCCGACATTAGCCCCCAAGTTTAGCTTGGATTTATCCATGGTAAACTTATGCTGCAAAATAAACACAAGAACAAATCTGACAGGTTGTGCTCCGGGTTAAGAATTTCTTGCAAACCGGCATCTGACCATCCTTAAGTCCTTGTCCTTTCCTTCTTCTAGAAAATCCGGGTCAACAGACTAGCTTCATAATCAACTTGCTTGCATAAGAAATATCGTAAATCAAGAATCCATTTGACTCGGCCTTCAATGCTCTTACTTGACAAAAATATTAGTCTTTGAAATATTCAATTGATATCCAGCCAGCTTGAAGATGTGGAACTTGCCGGTTTATGATTGCCAAAATTGTCGGGTTATAAAAACTGATAATTCTGGGTCATGATTGTTTATAAATGTTGGGTTTTGATTGTTGCCAATGCCAGGTTATGATTAATCTTCCGGACTTACCCAAAACTGAGAATTTGAAGATGATCCTCCTTTATATGCATATTACTTGTAGCCCCCAAGTCTTAAGAAGAGAACATAGTGATATCTTAAGACTTGTTTGAATATAATCGTTGCAATCATGAAAAAATCCAGATTGTTGATCTCAGTCACTAGTCAAAACTGAATATTCCACATATGTAGCCCCCAAGTGCCGGGTCATTATGTAATAATGAGCAGGGACTTTGTATATACTTCATTGAAAATAGCATTGTATAATCTTGAAGAAATCCAGATTGTTCATCCCAATCACTATGAAACAGAATATTCCATGTCATGTAGCCCCCAAGTGCCGGATCATTATGCAATAATGAGCAGGGACTTTGAAAATATAATCATTGAAAATAACATTATATAATGTAACTTCCAACGTGGGGTTTGAACCCACGTCCACAAGGTTAAGAGCTTTGTGCTTTACCAACTGAGCAGTGGACCTTTCAATATAATGGATTAATACTTGTGTACCTTGAATTGTTGACAGGAGCGATTGGTAGCCCCCAAGGGCCGGCTCAATATGATATGATGAGTCGGGTCTTCAATAAGTTGAGCAAAAAATGACTTTGCATTAGCCCCCAAGTGTCATGGTGCATGCTTGCAGCGACATGAAACTTGCGTATTTGATATAATCTCAATCTGAATAATGTAGCCCCCAAGTGCCGGGTTGTAAGCCTGCAGCGACCCGGGACTATTCCTTTGTAGAATAAATCAGTTCCATCGATGAAATAATATCCATTGCGCTTAAAGCGACTTTGAAAACCTCAATCATAATATTGATAACCATAATAAAAATCCAGCCATGTTGGCTACTAAAGATTTGAATAATATAATCCAGTTTGAAAAACCGGTTCCAGTGATATTTGATCTCAACCAGGCCGGGTTAATAAACACCGGTCATTATTTTATCTCATACTGGCGGCTTATAGTCGAAAGCCAGGCCGGTTTAATGAACACCAGTCATTATCTTACCTGTGATTAAGTGTACCTGACGTCCTTAATCCGGTAGGCATAATTGAATGTGTAGATTCTGATGAGGCTCTTGGCTCTCTTGGCTTTTGCCCAATGAATGTTTCGGGTTATGATGAACGCCAGTTTAACTCTTGCTGGTGTTTATGACCCAGACTTTGAACTTATGCTGGTGTTCATGACCCAGACTTTTTCTTTGTAGATATGTGGTCAACTTTGAAGTTGTCTCACTCCGGATCAAGGAACCATAGAAACACATGGGAACAAAAACACAAAAAACACAGGTTTGCAAATAAGACCATGTAGTCGAGGCTTTTTGCGAGCTGCCAGGCTCCAAATCGAGCTTATGATTCGAATACGATCATATAAACCGGACCGCAAGGGGCTAAGCTAGGATTCGAATACGATCCGTAGCCCCCTTGGGATCGTGAAACTTTAGCCAATCAATGGATTCGAATACGATCCAAGGAGCTTATGATTCGAATACGATCATATAAACCAGACCACAAGGGGCTAAGCTAGGATTCGAATACGATCCGTAGCCCCCTTGGGATCGTGAAATTTTAGCCAATCAATGGATTCGAATACAATCCAAGGAGCTTATGATTCGAATACGATCATATAAACCGGACCACAGGGGCTAAGCTAGGATTCGAATACGATCCGTAGCCCCCTGATGATCATGACTATGTTCTCTTTGGTTCGAATACGACCTATGTTTGAATAGGAAGTCGCTTAGTAAGTTGGCTATGTTCTCTTTGGTTCGAATATGACCTATGTTTGAACAGGAAGCCCCCTAGGGAATGTAGAAGCAGGGTACCTATATCGGAGTTGCATTGTGCGGCAAACCTTCTTTGGTCCCTTAATAAATAGTTGTCCTGCATATCAAAATAGATAGATCAAAGCATCTTGTTTTCCTGATGACCATGATATATATCAAGAGAAGTAAATCTTAGATGGATATCACCTGATGTATTTGGACCTTATGATCCTCATCGGTATCTGTTAGCCAAATCGGTATGTTGAATAGACCGGATCGCAGGGCGGACAGTAAGATGATCGCAGCATCAGAGGCAGCACAGACACATGAATCGGCCGCGGTATTGTAAGCCAGTGGAGATGAGCAAGTCGTCCTCCGTGTTGTAAACCGGTGCGGATGCGTGAACCGGCCGTCTGATTTGCTTGAAGAACAGATGGGTCGGCTGGCGCCGACAGGCTAGTCGCCCTCCTCGTGGTAAACCGGCGTGTTTGTGAAAGACGGCCACGGTGTTGTAAACCGGCGCGGTCGCGAGAGACGGCCACGGCGCTGTAAACTGGTGCGGGAGTCCGTTGAGTAACGGCGTCCACTTGTGTCGAATGATGTTGGCGGGCCTCCATCTCTGATTCGCCTGGAGAATGGATGAGTCGGCGACGGCATTGTAAGCTCACTTATCCATCCAGCAGCATGGTATGGACAAGTCCTAGTGTAAAAATATTGGCGTGCACGCCTTTGCGACACCTTTGTAACAAATAATGGTCCTGTGAAAAAATACCAAAGACCAAAAGTAACTGTTCGTAGACAAATTACTGTATATAGATGAAATAGATAAGATGGACATCACCTGATGTGCCCTTTGGACAAATGGATCACATGTGATTTGATCAAATAATGGCCTTTACATCCCAACAAATAACATCTCATCCATCAAACCTTGAAGCAGGGGCAGCGACCACAGCTCGGCGGGTCAACACTGGGCGGTTTGAACAGCACTGTAGCAGAGGCAGAGGCGAGGCCAATCTGGTACGAACACCTAACTACAGGGGCACAGCGAGGCAGAGCCAAACGGACGAACGGGCGACTCGGGCGCAGCAGCCGGCGGCAAGTCGGTGTCAAGCCCAACGAGCGGGCGGCTCGGGCGCGCGGGAGTGTGAACCAGAGGCCGGAGGTGTGCGGGCCAGCGGGCGGCTTGTCGCGCAGTGGCGGCAATCGGCAAAGTCGAGGTCTCAGCAGGCCTCAATAATAGAAGGAGACAGCGACCACATAATGTCTGTCGTTTTTTCAAGAGATGGCCGCATATACAACATCTATCTTTCCTTTTCTTATGAACGAAGTACTTGCTCTTCTCCTTTGGTCTTCGCAGGGTATCTCTCTGTAGTCAGCGGCAGTCAGCGACTTAGCGCGAGGGCACGAGGCAAGAAGCGGATTCAGCGGCTCGTCTCGGTAAAAGTGAGCGCAGCACAGGCAAACTGCAGGGTCAAAAACGCGCAGTGGTGCAAACCGGCAGAGGTGCAGCAACAGGCGGCTATGTACAACCAGCGGGTGGTAGGCGCGAGCCAGCGCCGACTGGAGCGGCTCGGGTCACGGCTTGTGGCGGTCCTCACGGGCGGGCATCGAGTCGGAGCTACAAAAGGCGAGATGGATTTGAAGGTGAGTCGAATTGGAGATGGACACGAAGCAGGGACGTTTTGAGGCGTGGGCGGAGCAGGCCAGGGCGGCTTGAAGAAAGCGACTCGAGGCCTCGGTGACGGCGCTCGCGAGGCAGGGCCGGCATGAGGTGAGGTGGAGGCCATGGCACAGGGGTGTTTCGAGCGAGGCGTCCGTGCCCATATCTCCGTCCTTCTCGTGGTTTATTGACTACTGGCGAGGATGATTCGAGCGAGGAGAGGCGGTCTGGAAACAGGGGTGTGCCGGCGTCTTAGAGGCCTGAGAAAGTGGCAGCCGGTGAAGGCGGCGACCAGCGAAGGCGGCTCAACCCCCGAGGCGCGCTGGCGGCGGCTTGATGAGAGATCCACGCGGGCCGGCTCGGAATCGAGAATCCAATCCCCTCACTGTCCTTGTCCGGGTCGCCCTTGGTTTAATTTTTTTTTGTGCTTGACGGATCACTGGTCGGCGGCTTTCTCGCGAAGGAACGTAATAGTGCACGGGCAGCGAAACTTTGATTGTTTCAGCGACTTGCAACAACAACAGTAGAAATCGATCTCCTATCCGATTTGACGGCTCGTGTGGCATCGACGGTACATAGAATTCCAAATCCTAATTTCTTCTTCGACTTTCAATCTCATGGATTGCAAAAAATCTTCATCCGGATAATTGCAAACTCCTCAATCCCTGGGAGATCCCTCCAAGAACTCATCACCACCGTGCGCAGGCCCCACGGTGGGCACCAACTGTCGTGGAATTAACACGTCAGATGTCCGGTTTAGCGGACTTAGTTGTGGAGCCGCGCATCTATGTAGTAGCTTGAGAGGGGTTGAGCGGAATCGAGAAACGCAATGCAAGACAAGGATTTAGATAGCTTCGGGCCCCGGGAAACATCATCCGGTAATAACCCTACGTGCTGTTTGAGGCTAGGTCTCATTATGATTCTCGTGCTGTCGCCGGTAAACCGGCTCTCTTGTCTCTAGCCCTAGAAACTTGTGAGCACCTCTCTAAACTTGTCTAACCTCTCCCTCTTTGGGGAGCCCTGCCCCTCCTTATATATGTTGAAGGGGCGGGTTACATGACTAGTCCTAGTAGGACTAGGATTGCTTTATTACAAGGAGTCCTAGTCTTACTTCCTTTGTAGGAGAATATCCCTTGTGCTTTCGTCATAAACTGGCCCACCATAACGTGAACCGGCCTTCTGGGCCTTGGGCCTTGTCATCCGTGATCCACCAGCCGGGTTACTAGCGAGTGGTATTATTTAGGCAGGTTGCTTGTAAACCGTCTAGTTAGGATGGATCGCCAGTGAATCATCAAGTGTAAACCGTCAAGTAAACCACCAAGTCTGGCCGGGTCATATTTTCGGCCGGTTCATACCGTGGGGTATATCCCCGACAGTCGGGGTGGAACATCCTCTTCATTTCCTTCTTCTTCTTGTCATTCTTCATTGTTGTTGGCGTTGTTGTCCTCTTGTGGAGGTGGAGAAGGAGGTTGATGAGGTTCATATTGATGCACTTTTTCGTTTCCTTCATCTTGGCGTGTCCCAGTTGTGGATTCCTCCAAGTCAACTTGTGGTTCACCTTGACGTGAAGTTGAGGCTTCCACTTGAATGGATGAAGTATTCTACTTCATCTCCGTTGGGCGAATCTTGCCAATAGACAAGTCTTGTATTGCCTCGGAAGGGTCTTTGTCTCCTACAACAATTGGCAATTGCTCTACTTGCGAGCCGTTAGATTCATCAAACTTCACATCTACCATCTCTTCAACCTTTCGGGTGAAATTGTTGTAGACACGGTAAGTGTGAGAGTTTGAGCCGTAACCGAGTAGAAAACCTTCATGAGATTTAGGAGCAAATTTCGAATGATGATGCTTGTCAAGAATGTAACAACTTTGAGCCAAATACTCGAAAGTATCCAACTTGGGGTTTGTTACCGGTGAGAAGCTTGTATGCCGTCTTGCCAAGAAGTTTGTGAAGATATAGTCAATTTGTAGCATGACAAGCTGTCTCAACCGCTTCTGCCCAAAAGTGTCTTGGCGTCTTGTACTCATCAAGCATCGTTCCTTCCGATGAGTGTCCGGTTCTTCCTCTCAACAACTCCATTTTGTTGAGGTGTGTACGTAGCCGAGAACTCATGTGAAATCCCTTCCTCGTCAAGAAAGGTATCCACATTGGCGTTCTTGAACTCCGTTGTGTTGTCGCTCCGAACCTTCTTGATCTTCACTTCAAATTGGGTTAGGGCCTTCCTAGCGAAGTTCTTGAAGATCTTTTGGACCTGGGATTTATCATCAAGAAAGAACACCCATGTAAATTTTGAAAATCATCAACAATGACCAATCCAAAAGAGTTACCACCGAGACTCTTGTAAGCATTGGGACCAAAAATATCCATATGAAGCAGCTCAAGTGGTCTTCTAGTGGTCATGATGTTCTTCACGGGATGACTTCCTCCAACTTGTTTTCCTGCTTGACAAGCACTACAAAGTCTATCCTTGTCAAATATAACATCTTTAACACCAAGGATATGATCACCTTTAATAAGCTTATTAGGATTTCTCATGCCGACATGACCTAACCTTCTATGCCACAACCAACCTTTTGAAGATTTAGCAATAAAACAAGTGCGAGGTTGGGCTTTCTTAGTGAAGTCAACAATGTATAGGTCACCTCTATGAATGCCGGTAAAGATCATATTATGATTATCTCTACGAAAGACTTGGCAATCAACATGAGTGAATAACGCATTTAAAGCAAAATCAGCTAATCTAGATACGGAAAGAAGATTATAACCAAGAGATTCATCAAGCATGACATTTTTGATAGAGCTATCATTGGATATGGCCACCTTACCAAGGGCAACAACTTTACCCTTAGAATTGTCACCAAAGGTAACATACTTTCGTGGACCATCGTTTCTAGCAAGCTCATACAACATGTCCTTATCTCCGGTCATATGATCCATGCATCCACTATCAAGAACCCATTCATTTCCTCCGGCTGCGTTACCATGAAGATTAGTCATAAGACCAAAGTGTCTCATTTGTTCATCAAGGTCAAAGTCACTATCATCATCCTCATCATAATATCCATGTTCAATATCGTCTTGTGATTGATCAACACCTAGAGAGAGTGATTCATTAGTTATATGATCATGACAATGTTCATCTTTATGAATTCTAATGACTTCTGAGATGATATTACTAATGATTCCTACATCTCCTTTGGCACATATAAGGTCACGAAGCTCAGATAAACATTCATCAAATTTGGGATCAACAGTGTTCATTTTATTTAAAGCAATGGACTTTTGAAGGATCACATCTAGATTTTTCAAAGAGTAGTCCGGAAATCGTTCCTCAAGGAATTTCCATATAGTGTAAGCACACTTGAAAGTTGGTAAGCAAGCAAGCACATTTCTAGGCAATCCGCTAGTGATAAGATCAACAATTCTAAGATTGCGAACTATTTCAAGATGTTCGTTGGAAGTTGGATTCAAAGGGTCAATGGGGGGCGCATAAGGGCTAACAATATACTTTTTCAAATGATATTACTTGAAGATCTTAAGCATGTCATTTTCCATTCCTTATAAAATTCTCCATCAAGCATAGGCACTCTACGTCTAATACTCCCAATCGTAGACCCATCCATCTTCCTCCAATGGTGATTAAACCAAAGCAATGGAGTCCAAAGCTCTGATACCAATTCAGAGGATCGAAGAAGAGATGTCTAGAGGGGGGGATTAGACATTCAACAAGAAAAATAGCAGTTTTTAAGTTCTTTAAGTTGAGGTGGAGTTTTTAGAATAATTTCAAATATTCACAATACATTTCAAGCAAGCATCGCAACGGTTAATGAGCAACGGAAAGTAAAGCATGCAAGTTGCAAGAAAGTAAAGGGATGGGATTGGAGTGTGCAAATGCAATTGGAGACACAGATGTTTTTGGCGTGGTTCCGATAGGTGGTGCTATAGTACATTCATGTTGATGGAGACTTCGACCCACGAAGGGTAACGGCTGCGTGAGTCCACAGAGGGCTCCACACACGAAGGGTTCACGAAGAAACAACCTTGTCTATCCCACAATGGCTGTCGGCCACGAAGGACTTGCCTTACTAGGGTAGATCTTCACGAAGTAGGTGATCTCCTTGCCCTTACAAACTCCTTGGTTCAACTCCACAATCTTGTTGGAGGCTCCCAAGTGACACCTAACCAATCTAGGAGACACCACTTTCCAAAAGGTAATAAATGGTGTGTTGATATTGAACTCCTTGCTCTTGTGATTCAAGTGATAGTCTCTCCAACACTCAACTCTCTCTCACAGATTTGGATATGGTGGAAAGAAAATTTGAGGGGAAAGCAACTTGGGGAAGGCTAGATATCAAGATTCATATGGTAGGGGTGGAATATCTTGGTCTCAACACATGAGCAGGTGGTTCTCTCTAAGAAAATGAATAGTGGAAGTGTAGGCACGTCCTGATGGCTCTCTCACTGATGGGGAAGGGGTGGAGGGGTATATATAGCCTCCACACAAAATCTGGCCGTTACACATAGTTGACCCAACTCGTTCAGACCAAATAAACGAACTCGGTCAGACCGAAGCAGTTCAAGATGTGAATGTTAGACATTTTGGTGGGACCGACAGTATCAACTCGGTGAGACCGATGCGTTAGGGTTAGGGCAAAACCTCAACTTGGTTTGACCGATTACACAAACTCGGTGAGACCGATTCTGGTAATAGGCTAACAGAGTGTTGGTCAGGCAAACTCGATGGGACCGATTCGCTCATCTCGGTGGGGCCGAAACATTTTGAAGAGGAAATAGAGAGTTTGCAATGCCAACTCAGTGAGACCGATTGCTTATTTCGGCGAGACTGAAATAATTGCAATAGGCAATAGAGAGTTTGCAATCCCATCTCGGTGCGACCGAGATCCCTATCGGTGAGACCGAACTGATTAGGCTTTGTAGCAGTGGCTATGTCAAGTGAACTCGGTGGCTCCAGATAGATCAAATCGGTGGGGCCGAGTTTGACTTTTAGGTTTGGGACATATGTGGAAATGAGAAAGTGGTTGAGGGATTTGGAGCATATTACTAAGCACTTAAGCAAGTATACCATTAAGCAACACCTCACCCCCTTTTAATAGTATTGGCTTTTCCTATGGACTCAATGTGATTTTGAATCACTAAAATGAAAATGTAGAGTCTTGAGCTTTTGCCAATCTTTGTCCTTAGCTTCTTGAAAAGGGTTCCACATCCTCTTGTCCTGCCACTCCACTGTTAAACTTATCTGAAATATACTAGATGAAAATATTAGTCCAACAATAGATATGTTGTCATTAATTACCAAAATCACCCAGGGAGCACTTGTGCTTTCAGGTATTCTATGTTCATTTCTCTTTTGAACGTAGTACAATATACTCCCTCCGATCCTTTCTAGTTTACATATAAGTTTTATGTGTAGTCAAAGTATCTCTACTTTGGTCAAACTTATAGAAAAAGTATCAACATTCAAGAACATCCAATCAATATTGTTAGATTCGTACGTACTCCTAGATTTGTATTCAATAAGAAATGGTTTCCAATTTGTTTTCAAACATGTGAATGTCTGTTCTCGCGCATGCTCTTCCTACTAGGATTTCGCCACGTATAGCCAGTCCAATAGTAACCTTTTTAAGCTCCGTGTCCAATAGTACTGGAAGTAGAAGTAGTAGTACAACATCTGCAGTAGAGTATGCAGTGCTCATGGTCCTACTACTAGTAACACACGCACGGGCATATTGCTAGTATAGATAAATGACGCGGGCGGAGGAGGGGGAGGGACGTCGGTTTGCTCTCAACTGCGGTCCCACAAGCGAGTGAAAACGCAAGACGAAGTGTGTTCCATTCGGTGAGCGTGCCAGGGTATTCTTTCTCGAAATATAATTTTTCTCATCTTTCTCGAGATATCATTTTTTGATGAAATTCTCGAGATATCATTTTTCGATGAAATTCTCGACATATCAAAAAAATGCATCCTGATGTTCTGTGCAATGCACGGGCATCAGTCATCTTGACATTTTACGAAGTCACCGCCTCGTCGTCGACAGGAACGGTGGGGAGGTCTGGACGTCTACCACGTGAAACTCCGAAACTTTGGTCCCATCGCACCCCACAACTCTCCAGGCTCCAGCCGTCCGGCTTCGCAAACTCCCCACAATCAAAACCGATTGACTGGTCATCACCAGATCCACTATTCATGCCAGAACCTTCGCTGCTCGGCCTACGATAGCTACTTGCCGGCCGGTCACCACTGCCCCAAAACCACACCTTCTCTCCTGCCCATTCCCCCACCTTTCGATCCCTTAGCCCGCATCAGCCGTCCCCTAGTTCGTCGGAAAGCCATGGTGCGCCGCAAGATCACGTACTACAAGATGCCGACGCCGGAGCGCCACACAGAAATCGCGCCGACGGTCGGCACCACAGACCTCCGTTCCCAAGCTCTCTTTGCGGCGGGCCAATCCCCGAGTTCTCTCGAGCCAAGCTCCGATGAGGAGGAAGCCGGTCCAATGTTCATGGCAGAGGTGGCGGCGTAGAAGGCCCCCGATGCATACGAGACGATGGACATCGACTTTGTGCCGGAGTCCGCCCTCACATGGTGCAGGGAGACCAGCGATTCAACCTGGCGATCCTAAAGGAGGACCGGGAGGCGGAGGCTCAACTCGAGGCGGAGCGCGCGGATGCCACTGCCATTGAGGCCCTCCTACAGGCGGAACTGGATGTTGTGAATGTGAACTGGGCGGCGGAGGCTCAACTCGAGACGGAGCGCGTGGATGCCGCTGCCATCGAGGCCCTCCTGCAGGCGGAGCCAGACGTCCTGGACTTGAATCAGGCGGTGGAGGCTCAACTCAACGCAGAGCGCGTGGATGCCGCTGCCATCGAGGCCCTCCTGCAGGTGGAACCGAATGTCATGGACGTGAACCGGACGGTGCTCGCGTCCGTGCAGGGCGCCCGCACGCTCCGTGTGAACGAGTAGCTGAAGGCCGAGGACAACCACGGTGCGGAGATACACGTCGGCAACTACGGCTGGTCCTCACCGGCAGCCAAAAAGACGACGAGGTTGTCTCGTTCCGCGAGCACTGATAGTTTTTCTTTATGTTGTTTAGGGATCTTTTGCTGTGTAAAAACATATATTTATGCAAGTCGCCTGACTTTCATCATTTGGATCAGTCGACCATTTAAGGCGGTTGGATGGATATCCCACGTCTCCTAACTCTTCTTCTTCCCCAACAGACCATCGCACGGGCCGCACAGATCTTCCTCAACATGCGGTTGGATGAACATACTGTATGAACAAAAATTATGTGTCAACGGTTGGACGGCTGAGTTTGGTTTGATCACATGCGACAGCACGTGTCAGTGAGGGTGCGTTTCCTTGTTTGGGTTTGCGGCGTGCAGGAGCAACTATGTAAGGGTGCGGTGCGACCGCGACCGCTGTGTGCAAGTCTACCACCTTTTCATTTTGAAAAACTTGAGGCAAGCTTGGCAAAAATGTGGGGCAAAGTATGGCCATGCAAGGCCTAGACCCAAACATGTTACAAGTACATACTACTTGTGTTAAAAAAGAAAGGCGGGGTTTGCCTTCCCAGGATTGATCGATACAAATCCTCATTTGACATGTCAATTAAGGTGTATTTTTTCTCCAACGCCCAAAGAGCTAACCATCTCACTCCTTTTTGCTTGATTAATGCAGCGCCATGAAAACCAACCTTCTCACTTCCGCATGCATGCAAGGGTATATTAATGTCCTTGGTTGCTAGTACTACGAGGCAAAACCATCAATTTTGCCTCGATTAGTGTTAGTGACCTTCTTCAAATTGTAAGTTTGATACTGGCCTTGTTTACAAAAAAAGGAGGTAGTAACTATTTGACTTCCTTCCCCATTACGGTGACGTCGACGATATATCGAACGTTGTGGCTTTGGCGAAGTGCATTCGATGAAGCACACCATTGAGGGAGACCACGATAAGTCGTTCGCAAGTGCCGCCTGCTAGCCGAGACAACAACCTTCTTTGCATCCAGGAAGTCCGTTGAACCAAAAGAGATGTAAATGTACTAGTACTACACAATAGCGTCGTCCGTCCAGCTTAGTGCGGTAAGGTGGTTTCTGGAAGAAGATGACGGAGAAGCGGAGTCAGCGAAGAGTGAAATGATGGTTGATTCGTCCGTGCTTTGAAATTTGATGCCTCAGTGCTTTGTGAATTGTGATAGAAGGGGCATGGGAGTAGACTCTATGCTCTATGTGTACTGTACATGCGTCCAAGCGCGGCAGAAAGAGGAGAGAGGTTGCATTTTTCTATTCCTTCAATCAATCAGTTAGGGAGCTTTGGTTCCCTCTTTTGGCTACACAATGTGGATGCCCTTAACCGTACCAATTGGTTTTGTTCATGTGTGCTATCTATACAAATCTCGATTATATTGATCTAAAAAATTATATCAAGATTAGTAAAAGGAGGTGATTTTGGCGCGCCGAAGGCGGGGGAGGTTTCTTACTTTTAGAGGATGTTGGCCCGGTGGTTTGCTAACATGATGTCCCACGTGTTAGTTATTTACCAAGCCGATCCGCGTCCCACATGAGGCTAGCCATAGTGGTAGCAACATGCACTCGGGAGTAGAAAACATGCTGATGTGGTAGAGAATTAAAGAAGAGAGAGGGGGTTAGAGTAACATACTAGCTAGACACCGTATCATTTTAAATGTTATAGTACTACTTTGTGTCATGCATGGCAATAAATATACTATGCACTATAGAGGAAGTTGGAGTACTCTAACTACTAGTATGAAGTAGTAGTATCATACACTTGTATTATGCGCATGATACTAGTATATGATACTCCCCACTATGAGTAGCCGAGGCAGAACAACGACAGAAGCAACACATGGTTAACTTGAAGAAGATGAGGGAGAAGCAGATTCCGCAGCGAGTGAAATGACGGTTGCTTCGTCCCTCCAACTTCTTTTTTTAGCATCACTTCGTCCCTCCAACTTAACTGTGGGAAAGATGCAACTTTGTGATTTGACGCCTCATTGCTCATTACTACGCCGGCGCCATGACCGGGGGTGCTTCACCCCTGCTGCTCTGCACTGTGAATTCAGTATGGCACATGGACCCGGTTGCTTGATGTCCCACATGTCGGCGAAAGGGATTAGAACATTCATGAAAGCGAGCGCTCCACTCTTGCGACGGAGGAGTACACGACACGGCGGCCCAGTGAACTGTTACTTGCATTGTAGTGCTATTGTAGTTTTGCTGTTTTGCACGATCCATCGATACAAACCCAATCCATCGTTACAAACAGGTAAGGGCGGGATTTTTCCCGCGCGGTAGATGATAGTAGTACTAGCCAATTTAGGCACTCGCACATTGGCCTACTCGGCCCCACAGAGAGAGCGAGAGAAGAGATAAATACACTAGCGGAGTGGGTCTGTATATTTCAAGCCAAAAGCGTAATACGGTTAACGGACTTCAGAATACGCTCATTACGATCACTATATACGTTTCACAGTGATTATACGGTCACTTGCTCACCGTTCAGCATCGGATTGCACTGTGTTGACCGGCCAAATAGTCTGCGTGGCACTATGTTGACACGTTAAACTGACCATGTTCCTTGTGGGTCCCGCCTGTCATGTGTGTGTGTGAGTGTACCGTGCGTGCGTGACTGCGTGTGTACCGTGTGCGTGTGAGTGTTGTGTGCATGCAGTTTGTGTGCATGCGTGAGTGTATGCGTGCGAGTGTAGCGTGCGTGCGTGGCTGTGTGTGTACGTGTGAGTGTTGCGTGCATGCAGTTCGTGTGCATGCGTGCGTGTGTGTACAATCACCACACCAGCTCCTGTTTGTTAGAAACCGACTACTCAGCATACCAATACAATGCCACGTTGTCCGCTGTGCCAGAGGTCATGACAACCACCGTCCAATATTTTTTTAACATTTGTTTTCATTCTTATACACGCCGAAAGGTGGGCCCAATGGTAGTGAGATAATGTGATGCAACACTAGAGGTGTGATAACACACAAGTGTAGGGGATCGCAACAGTTTTCGAGGGTAAAGTATTCAACCCAAATTTATTGATTCGACACAAGGGGAGCCAAAGAATACTCTTAAGTATTAGCAGCTGAGTTGTCAATTCAACGTGTAATGCCCAGTATGAGATTATACCTCCTACGTGTCGAGGCACGACTTAAAGGCAGAAGCTCATACTAGAATGATCTCAAGTATGGTATCTTTGCACGACTCATGTAAAAGAGGGATGCAAATGCAAAAGAGTAGTTGGCTTACACTCACCACGTCACACAATACATTACATAAACAATCATCATCCAAATAACATCAGGGTCCGACTACGGACGAAGATCCAAATGAAAGATACCATAAATAACACAAGGTCCCGATTACAACATCCTGGTAAGAGCCCTACTGATCCTCTGGATAAGACACGTAGTATCGCCCACGTTCCTCGTCGAACTCCCAGTACAACTCTGAACCACCAGCTGTGTAGTTCACCATGGTACCTGCATCTGGTGTTGTGTAGAATCTGTGAGCCACGGAGGACTCAGCAATCCCGTTCCCGAGTAGCAATGCTATCTAAGCCTTGGGTGTGGAACAAGGCTGAAGAACAAGGTTGCAGCTGCACTAGCACTATCTTACATGTTTAGAGCGAGAAGAGAAGTGCCAACGATCGTCAAAGTGATTACTAAGTGATCCTATCTAAGCACGTCAAACATAACCCCACAGTGTTTACTTCCCGAACCCCTTCGGAAAGCGACCATCACGGTTACTCACGCTGGTAGTGCATTAAGATCATAGTGTCAAGTTTTCTACAACCGGATATTAACAATTTCCCATCTGCCACATAACCGAGGGCACGGCTTTCGAAAGATCAAAAACCCTGCGGGGGTGTCCCAACTTAGCCCATCACAAGCTCACGATCTGCGGAGTCGCAACTCCAAGGTGGAAAGACCCGAGTATTCTCAGAATCCCGTGCTCAAGATATTCCGACTAAGGTAAAACTAATCCAGCAAGGCCTCCCGATGTGCCGGCACCCTGATAGTAGCCGCGCGTATCTCGTCTCAGGCCATGACCGGATGGGACAAGCTACAGGTTTTTACCAGCCCTCGGGTTTCCCCAAGGTGGCCCCGCGGGTTGCCTAGTTTGGACCAACACTCATGTGGAGCACTGGCCCGGGTTGTTGATTAAGAAAAAGGGTTTATAACTCCCTATGCAAGTTTTAGTTATTAGGCAAATGTAAAACCAATGTTGGGACTTGCTGGAAAAGCTTTAGAGCTAAACGGTTTATCGAGGGGGCCCATAAACCCCAACCGTGTTAGGGATGCAAAATCAAGGAACATAACACCGGTTTAAACGGTTCCTAGGGAGGCATGAGTGGAACAAAACACCAAGCAAAGGCTTAGCCTTCCACCCATTGCAAGTATATAGATGATTTAGTTATTAACAGATTATATAGTGTGATATCCCAACAATAACTTCAACATGAAGCAAAGAATCTTTGAATCTTCTCCTGCAACTAACAATGCTATAAGTGGGGCCGAGCAAGCTTACTTAGCCAATCAAAGGTTTGCTAGGTTGGGTGGTTAGAGATATTCATGGCTACAAAAGGAGGCTGACAAACAAACATGGGCATCGAGGCAATAAGCTAAAGAGCGAGACATCCAGCAATAGGCAAAGATAGTAATGATATCTGGGTCAGGTCATCTTGCCTGTTGAATCCTCGGAGGGAACGTAATCTTGCTCCTCACACTCAACCTCGGTAGAAACCTCGTTCTCAATATCTTCACCATGCTCTAACCAAACACAACAATGCACAACGGAACAAAATCAATCAATGTGCAGTGCTCAATCACATGATGCATGAACATGAAGCATGTGAACATGGAAAAACATGATGCATGGCCTAGGGTCACAAGAATGCAATACATCACCAACAAACAAGATCAACCACCCATAATGAAACAAGCAAAAGAACAAGTGGGCAAGTTTATGTAGTTGATCAAACAAGCAACAAACATGTTTTAAAAGAGGTTGGTTAATACGGCAAGGGTGCACTAAACATAACAGCAACATGCTAGCAAGTTTAAATGGGCTGGAATTAAATACAACAATTTCCAGAAAAGCCCATATTCATTTATTTGCATTTGGGACATATTTGAAAAACTTCTGTGATGGAGTTGTCAAACATGCTAAGCAACATCACCTAAATATTCTACACATTTTTCTACCCCAAATTCATATAAAGTTTGTTAAATTTGGAGTGGTAGAGAATTAGTTATGATTTTTGCAAGTTTGAACATATTTAAATCAAATTCAAATTCAAACAACATTTTAAAAGTTTTCAAACATGGCAGCAAGTTACATTTCATAATCTACACAAAATTCTAAGAACTTTTCATATAGGGCTCATATTCATATGAAGCATAAATATGCAGATATTAATTAAAACAGAAAAATAGAAAAAGAAAAAGAAAATTAGAAAAAGAAAATAAAACAATTCAACGCTAGGTCTAAACTGACACAGACTCAGCGAGCCACAGACACTGACAAGGGGGGCAGGAGCAGCTGAGCTGGCGAGTGGGTGCGCGCTCGGGCTGGCACTGGCGCTGTGAGGCTGGCAGGCGGGGCCCTGCTGTCAGCCTCACACAAAAATGAAAAAAAGGGGTAGAAACCACAGCGCCCGCGAGGAATCGAACCCGCGTCTCCTTGACGAAACTGACGGAGACACACCACTACGCCACTGCATCGATCTCGACAGAGAAGGAGCAACTTATCTGAAGAACACGCAACGGGTGCAGAGCAGGGGAGCACTAGCCCTCGTCAGAGCAAGCTCGTCGGAGCCACTCCGGCGACCATTAGACACGGCGGAGGGGTGCGAGAGGGAGCAGGAGGAATCCTGCATCCAACCAGACTATCAGCAGCACCTAAGGTGCACTGCATCACCGGCGGCGAGCTATTACAGCACGGCGGCGACGAGACGACGGCGAGGCGATGCAAGGCACTAGGCAGCACGACGACTGCACAGGGAGGCTCTACGCACCTAGGCGAAGCTAACGGACAGCACGGCAACAGCTAAAGAGGTCGGAACACTCGCCGGCGATGAGGTCCGACGGCGGCACGATCGGTCGCTCATTGAACTATGGCCTAGAGCCATCGTAGGAAGGGGAAAAAGGGCTGGGGAGAGAGAGGAGCTCACCACGAGCACGACGGTGCGGTCGGCTGGCCCTGGCGTGGACGGAGTCGACGACGGCGCGTCTCGAACAACTCCGGGCACCGTAGAGGAAGAAGAGGAAGAAGCGCTCGACGGAGAGGCGCTCGGGTCCACGTAGCTGTCGTAGTGGAAGAAGAGCACATCGGGGAAGAAGCTAGACAACGTTGGCGAGGCCGAGGTCGACGCGGAGCTCGCCGGCGACGAGAGGGAGCTCTCAGATGCGCTCGGGGCTGACGTGTGGGGCCGCACACTCGGAGTGGCTATGGCGCGACGGTGCGCCTGTAGCTGGACCTGCGCTGCGGGTGGAGTTGGGCCTCAGGAAGAGAGAGAGAAAGGGAGAGGCCCAGACTGTGCTGCTGGCTGCTGAAGTTTCTTCTTTTCTTTTTATTTCTTCAGACAGAAAAAGAAAAGAATGCACAAAAATAAAGAAGAAGAACTAGGGGAAAAGAAAAATACCCCTGAGCTCAGTGAATTATGCTCTATTTAAATAAAATGACTTGGACATTTTTAGAGGCAGAAAAATAAAAGGAGTTTGAATATAGGCCAAACTCTTGATATTTTAAAACCCAACCAAATCATTTTCAAATGAGATGATATTTGGTGGAGAGGTTGCCCACATGGGGCAAGTTTAAATGGATAAGGAAGAAACACTATGGCACTTGCTAGGTGGCTTGCAAAATAGATCAAAGAAGAGGCCATAAAGAAAGAAAGGGAAGAAAAAGAAGAAGATGGAGAAGAAGAAGAGGGAGAGGGGGTAGGGTTTAGCTAAGATAGCTTGAACCCACACACAACATACATCACAAGGTCTTAACAATGCACAAAAGAAAATAAACTATGATGCCATGATGACATGATGATGCAATGCAAAAATAATAAAAGGTATGCAATGCAAATAAAATAAAAGAGAAGGACCCCCAAGGATAATGACAAGGATCAAAGAGGAAGCTTTATTGCCATTATTGGAAAGTGGTGCATTTGGGGCATTACAAACTCTCCTACACTACAAAAAGATCTCGTCCCGAGATCTAGGACTGGAAGAAGGAAGGATACTCAGAACAAAGGTGATATTCTTGTTCCCACGTAGCTTCTCGGTCGGTATGGTGTGACCACTTAACTTTCAAGAACTTGATTGACTTGTTGCGGGTTTTGCGCTCAGTTTCCTCAAGAATAGCAACAGGGTGCTCACGATAAGATAAGTCTTGTTGAAGATCAATCTCCTCAAACGGAATGGTGCGTTCAGGTGTCTTGAAGCACTTGCAGAGTTGAGACATGTGAAACACATCATGAACATTTGCAAAGTTGGAGGGGAGCTCAAGTTGATAGGCTAGATCACCTCTTTTGCCAAGAATCTTGAAAGGGCCCACATATCTAGGAGCAAGCTTTCCTTTGATACCGAATCTTTGGGTTCCTTTCATAGGAGAAACACGCAGATAGACATGATCCCCAATGTCGAAGGCCAAATCACGGTGCTTGCCGTCATAGTAACTCATTTGACGCGATTGAGCGGCTTTGAGATTCTCATGTATGACTTTGCACACTTCTTCGGCTTCTGAGATCAAGTCATTGCCAAGAAGTTGACGTTCACCAGTCTCAGACCAGTTGAGAGGGGTACGACACTTTCTGCCATAGAGGATTTCAAAAGGAGCTTTGCCAGCACTTGCTTGGAAACTGTTGTTGTACGAGAACTCGGCAAACGGGAGACAATCTTCCCACTTCATGCCAAAAGATATGACACAAGCTTTGAGCATGTCTTCGAGGATCTGTTTCACTCTTTCGACTTGACCACTAGTCTGAGGGTGAAACGCAGTGCTGAAACGAATCTTAGTGCCCATGGCTGTCTGAAAGGTGTCTCAGAACTTGGATGTGAACAAACTTCCACGGTCTGAGGAGATGACTTGAGGAATGCCATGCAACGACACAATTCTAGAAGTGTACAACTCTGCCAATTGAGCTGCATTGATGGATTCTTTGACGGGAAGGAAGTGAGCTACTTTGATTAGCTTGTCAATGACTACAAAGATAGCATCACTCCCCTTCTTGGACTTAGGAAACCCAGTGACGAAATCCATTTCAATGTGGTCGAATTTCCACTCGGGAATAGGAAGAGGTTGGAGGAGGCCGGCTGGACGTTGGTGCTCTGCCTTCACTCTTCTGCAGACATCACATTCATTCACGAATTGGGCAATCTCCCTTTTCATGCGAGTCCACCAGTAAGATTGCTTGAGGTCTTTGTACATCTTAGAACTTCCAGGATGAATCGAGAGGAGGGAGTCATGTGCTTCGTTCAGTATGAGCTTCCTGAGATCACCCTTGGGAACCACAATTCTGTCCTCAAAGAACAAGGTGTCTTTCTCATCAACGCGATAGCACTTGTATTTGGGAGTACCCTTAGCAATACCATGTTTCACTTTCTGCACCATAGCATCACTTAGTTGGGCCTCACGGATCTGATCTTCCAAGGTAGGAGCAACTTGAAGATTTGCAAGAAAGCCTTGCGGAACAACTTGGAGGTTTAGCTTCCTGAATGATTCACAAAGCTCAGGCTGAAACGGCTTGAGAAGGAGATTATTGCAATATGCCTTTCTGCTCAAGGCATCTGCAATGACATTGGCCTTGCCAGGTGTGTATTCAATGCTTGGATCATACTCTTGGATCATCTCAACCCAACGAGTCTAGTGAAGGCTCAGGTTAGGTGATGGCTTCTCGCCCCTTGTTGGTTACCCCAAGTGGAAGGTTTGAGATGCAGTGTAGCGGTAGTTTTCCCTTGGCAAAGATACCAAGGATCGAATTCCCCTGAAACTCCAAGGTTCAACAAGAAGGTGTCAACTGCTAACGGCGCCAGATACTTAGCAATCAACTTAGACCTGCACACAGATACAAATAACTTTGCTCCCAACGAGTACAGAGAGGTTGTCAATCCCTCCGGCCTTGTCGTTTACAAAGGATCAAACGCAAGAGATAATAGTGATAGGTATTGCTGCAACTAGTAAGTAAAAGCAGAAAGTAAATAGTGGATGTGATCAGTGATGGTAATATGGACCGGGGTCCCATGATGTTCACTAGTGATGTCTCTCTCCCAAAAGACAATAAAACAGCAATGTGAGGTGAACAAATTACAGCTGGGCAATTGACAGGATTACATGCGCAAACCAATGCTAACTATGCTGCGAGAAAGGTAGAGGTTCAAAGCATGGGCGGTACGCCAAGGCAAGTAGACCGAAATCCATCTGCATCTACTACTAATCATCCACCTTGAGATATCTATCCAGAACATCTCGCTGGTATTAAGTTGCGAGTCCCACCCATAGTGTAAACTCAAAGCAACAGACAACTGCATTAAAAGAACTTTGCGTAAAGTAAACAATCCTTGCACCCGCAAGCACAAGCACCGTTGTTTTCCCCCTTGTGGCAACAGCACATCCCCTAGACTCATGTTTCTGTCACTCAAGCTAGTCATCGAGGGGCATGAACCCACAATCAAGCATAACGTTCCCTCTTGGAGTTACTACCTACTACTCGGCCAAAGCAATAAATAGCAACGGAGAACATGCAAGAATTACTTACGAACATAAATATAAAAGAGGTGAATCAAATATATTACTCAAACACAATCTGAACATAATCTCACAATCCATCGGATCCCAGCAAACTCATCATAGCAGAAGCATAAGGATTACATATGTGCCTCGATCATGTAGGGCAGCTCACGAGGTCTAATTAGTGAAGCATAAGAAGGGGAGGAGAACATCACATAGCTACAGGTCATGGACCCATGGTCCAAGGGAGACTACTCACAACTCATCCGGGAGGCGTCGATGGTGGTGGAGAGGCTCCCGGTGGTGATCCTCCCCTCCGGCAGGGTGCCGGGAAGAGTTCTCCTGGTGCTCCCGATCTTGGAAGCGCGGCGGCGGCGGAACAGAGATGAGATCGCGAAAAAGGGTTCCGTCCTCGAGGGTTTCGGGACGCGGTGTAAATATATGCCAAAGGGGGGCATCAGCGGAGACCTGGGGGGCCCAGGCGCCCCCCCCGGCGCGGCCAGGAGGGGGGCCGCGCCACCAGGGCGCCTGGAGCCCTGGTGGCCCCCCCTCCGGCCCTACTTTGGCCGCCAGGAAGCTTCTGGAACGCTGATTTTTTATATAAATTTTCTGGGATTTTTCTGGCAGTTTACGTGATGGGAAAACCTGAAATACAAAAATAGCAGAAAACAGAAACTGGCACTGGGGTGCACTGAGTTAATAGGTTAGTCCAAATATGATCAAAAGTGTATGGAAGTGTATAAATATCATAGCAATATCACACAAAAGAGGCATGGAGCAAGCAGAAATTATAGATACGTTTTGGACGTATCATTAGGCTGTGTGAAGATGTACTTCAAGCTCTTGTGATCGGTGAAGATGTCCAATTTTCTGCCCAACAGAAGGTGTCTCCACGTGATAAAATCATGTACCACTGCTGCTAGCTCAAGATCATGTGTGGGGTAGTTCTTCTCATTTGGCTTCAATTGACGATAGGGCTTGGACTCATCCGGAGGAGTAAGAAGGCCACCAATCTTCTTGTCTTGCATGAGAACACCACCAAGTCCCTGTAAGGAAGCATCACAGAAGACTTCATAGGGCTTGGACTCATCCGAAGGAGTAAGAACCGGAGCAGAAATGAGCTTCTCTTTGAGTGTTTTGAATGCCACATCACAATCAGGAGTCAAGTTGTACTTGACATTCTTCTGCAGCAAGTTGGAAAGAGGCTTGGCAATCTTGGAGAAATTCTCAACGAACCTTCTGCAATAGCTAGCAAGACCAAGGAAGCTTCGGAGTTCCTTGACGTTCTGCGGGGGTTCCCAGTTGACAATAGCTTCAACTTTCTCGGGGTTGACAGAAATACCCTCAACAGAGATGATATGGCCAAGATATAAGACCTAATCCAGCCAGAATTCACACTTGGAGAACTTCGCATAGAACTTGTGTTCACGGAGTCTGTCGAGAACCAAACGGAGGTTCTTGGCATGATCTTCTTCATTCTTGGAGAATACCAAGATGTCATCTAGATAGACGAGAACAAATTCATTGGTGTAGGGGTTGAATATGAAGTACATCATCCTCGAGAAAGTGGGTGGAGCATTAGCGAGGCCAAAATACATAATTGTGTATTCATAGGAGCCAAAACTCGTTCTGAATGCGGTCTTGGGAATATCTTCTTCACGGATACGGATCTGGTGATAACCCATCCGGAGATCGAGCATTGAGAACACCTTTGCTCCTTTGAGCTGCTCGAACAATTCATTGATGTTGGGGAGCGGATACTTGTTCTTTATTGTCTTCTTGTTCAATGGCCAGTAATCAACGCAAAGGCGCTCTATGCCATCCTTCTTCTTGACAAATAGAACACCACAGCCCCAAGGAGAAGTGCTAGGCCTGATTAGACCCATATGCTCTTGCTCATCGAGTTGTTTCTTCAGCTCCTTCAACTCATCAGGGGAGAGCTTGTACGGACACCGACATGCTGGCTCGGTACCGGGCTCGAGTTCAATGACAAATTCAACTTGACGATGTGGAGGCATGCCTGGAAGCTCTTCAGGGAAAACATCTTCATACTCATTGACCACCGGAATCTGAGAGATGGCATTAATCTCGCCCTTGCCATTGAGAGAGAATAGCCTGATTGTGTTATCTCGAGAGGCGAAGATAATCACGTCTTCGTCAGGATGAGTAAGCTTGACTTCCTTATTTGCACAATCAATGATTGCATCATGCTTGGAAAGCCAATCCATCCCAAGAATAAGATCAATGTCGGAGTTACCAAGAATAACCAGAGAAACCAGGAAATTGTAATCACCCATGTGAATAGATATATCCGGAGCCACCATACTAGAACTCAATCTCTTGCTAGGAGATATAACACTCAAAGTTCTTGGTAAAGCTTCGTGCGAACATTATGCTTGGATGCAAATGGATATGACATGAAAGAACATGATGCACCAGAATCAAACAAAACTTTAGTAGGTTTAAGATTGACTGGAAGGTTACCAAGTATCACATCTGAAGAATTCTCTGCTTGAGCTGCATTCATCAGATTCACTCTTGCAACCTTTGGATTGTGCTTGACAATAGCAGTGCTGATAGGTGGAGGAGGCGGAAGGCGCCTTGGGTTGGGACACTTGTTAGCATAATGACCCTTCTGAGTGCACTTGTTGCAAACCACTTCTGAGAGAGGATGGTGATAAGGACCACTTGACTTCGAAGCTTGAAAGTGATTCCTGGACTGGTTGCTTGGGTTGGGTGGGTGGGAGAAGCCACAGCCACCAGAATGCTTGTTGTTGTTGTTGTTGGGAGGGCGGAGCATTGGAGGACATGGAAGCCAAAACTTTTGCTGCTTTGCGACCACTTGGGAAGAAGAGGAGGAGTTAACAACATCTCTGATCCTCTTTTTAGAAGCTTCAACCTTGAGCTGGGCTGCCTCTTGCTTAAGTGCCATGTTATAGAATTGATCAAATTCATCCGGCTCAAACAAGGTGAGAGCTAGTTGGAGTTCATCCTTCAGACCACCACAGAACTGATAAATCTTGCTCTTGGAATCTAGGATGTCTTGCTTGGCATAGCGGGC
Organism: Secale cereale; assembly: GCA_902687465.1. Lineage (NCBI taxonomy): Eukaryota > Viridiplantae > Streptophyta > Magnoliopsida > Poales > Poaceae > Secale > Secale cereale. Next base: position 52,113,280 of record LR738709.1, on the reverse strand, counting down.
AAGGTTCTGGAACTTGACATTATATTGATAGACGGACATGGTGCCTTGCTTCAGGTTGCGGAATTGCTCACGCATGCCTTCGGTGACACTAGTTGGAATGTGGTGAGAGCGGAAATCCTTGCAGAAGTCAGTCCACGAGATTTCACGTCCACCTCTGGAATCTTTGTACTGTAGCCACCAATCAACAGCTTGATCCTTGAGTTGGAAGGCGGCAAACTTGACATAATCCTCAGGTCTCATGTTACTGCATTCAAAGTGCTTCTTGATGTCTGTTATCCAGTCTTCAGCATCTAGCAGATCCACACAGTAACTGAAAGACTTTGGTTGGTTTGCCAGGAACTGGTTGAGCGAAGCAAAGTGAGGTTGATTGAACAGATTGCCTTGGCCTTGGTTCCCATGACCACCTTGATTTGCTTGATTTGCTTGAATGTTCTGCATCATTTGCATAAGCATCTGGGTGTTCTGGTTTGTCGCTTGCATAATTGCTCTCCAGGCCTCAGACGGAGGAGGAGGGGAAGGAGGACGATCATGAACTTCTTCACCCTCTGGGTTAGCATTGGGAACCTTCTTAGGATCCATCCTGAAGGAGATGACAACTATTAGCCATTGATTGAAAGAAATAAGCTGAATCAACGGCTAGAATTGCAACATAAGTCTTCACAAGAACATCCGAACAAAATGAATGAATGTAATCCACGGTTTAATGGTACAACAATCTTCTCGAGAAGCCACTTGGGAGAACAAAAGGTAAATAAAACAACAAGGAGTAGATAGAACAAATACAAGATAGAAGTTTCGTTCGACATATTCGTGCTGAAAGCTTATGGAACGTGTTACAAAAGGGTTTTGCAATCCCCGGATCAGCATAGCTGTCGTGGAATTAACACGGCAGATGTCCGGTTTAACGGACTTAGTTGAGGAACCATCGCACGGGTTAGCTTGAAGAGGTTAAAAGCACACAAAGGACACAGAGGTTTTATACTAGTTCGGCCCCTTTGAGGAAGGTAAAAGCCTACGTCTAGTTTGGTTTGGTATTGCTTGGGCGTCGATGAACAGGGAGTGTGTTGTTTGCCTGTGTCTCGACGGGTTCTTTTCTCCCTTTGAACCGTCGCCGGTTCGTCCCTTTATATAGAGGCGACGCCCGGTCCGGTTTACAGAGTCCCGAGGCTGGCTCATATTCGTGTCCGCCTCGGTCTCTGCTCTTTCTTCCTTGTCTCTCAAGTTACATGACCAGGCGGTTTACAAACCGTAACTCTATACATGGGCCCTTAAGCCTTCATGGGCCATAACCTCTACTGGGTTTTACAATTACACAACTATATTATCATAATCCGGTTTACACTAGCCGGTTTATACCTGCTAGTAATATCCCTGACATTAGGCCCCAGAATGATTTGAACTTGTTCACATCAGTCTTCCCAGTCTTGCATAATCTTCTTTCTTGTGTCTTCTCAGTTTTGTAAACCGGTGATGACGCCATCCATGGAGATCACTTAATTCGATCGTGACATCACTTCCGCATTTATCGTGCGTAGCTGTTTGTTACTTTTGTTTAAAAGTTATCCCAAGAATCGAGGCGACAGGGAATCTTTATCCAATCTCTTACTTCCTTAAATTCCGCGCCTGTCGTTTCGTCTCTCCCCCTTTATAAATACCGCCGCATCTCTTCTCCATCTCCTTCCGCTCGTCTTCTTCCTCTATCGCCCGAGCTCAAGCTTGCGCCGTCGTCCGTCAAGCTCGCCGTCGCCAGCAAGTCCGGCCGCTGCATCAACCTGAACGCGACCAGATAACTCCGCCGCCGCTTCTTGCTGCCTCAGGTATTCTTTCTCCCTCGCTGTAGATCTGTAGCCTTAGGGTTCTTTCCATGCCTCCACCATTAGACCTGGAAAAAAGCTTCATCTGTTCGTCCTAGACGCCGTGCTCGTAGTGATTTCAACCTTTAGATTTGTCTTTGATACTTGCTTCCGCTCCGCTGCCTTATGCTTAGATTTTGGCATTAGATTCAACCTTTAGATTCGTCCGCTCTTTATAAGACCCCCGTAGTTCTTTCTGTAATAGACCTGCATAATTTTTCTCTTTTTCTTACCGCTCAGATCTGTTTTACCTTAGCTTTCTGTAGAAACTTGTTTCTTCATCCTTATAGATCTGTAATATACTCGCCGGTTTATTCGGCCATATATTGCTTCTGTAATACATCGACAATGAACACGACGGTTTAGCTCCTCTCTTCTGTGATCATGAATCGGTAGTAGCGTGTTTCCTGCTTACTTCCGGGTTAGCAATGTCATTAGTCCCTTGTCTAAACCGTCGTTGTGATTTTGCATATGTATTCCGGTTTATGCCTCTGTACTTGAATAATCCGGATTTTATACTTCATCCTTTCAGCACTTTCCTTCTGCTACTATGTCTGCCAAACAATTTGTTTCTTGCGACTGGGTCCCTTTCATCATTGCGGAAGAAGATTTAGTTAATGCTGCTGCAATCGGCACTCTGGGCCCTCAATCAGTTTTAAAATGGCGGGCCCCAGGAAATGAATGCCCCCCTGCTCCAAAAGAAGGAGAAGTTATTGTCTTCTTTGACCATATAGCCCGGGGCTTTAGTCCTCCCGGTTCAAAGTTTTTCCGGGACGTGCTTGCCGCTTTTCAACTTCACCCTCAGGATATAGGTCCAAACTCCATATCAAACATCTGCGATTTCCAAGTTTTCTCATAGGTGTATCTTCAAGAGGAGCCATCAGTTGACTTGTTCCGGGATTTTTTTCATTTGAACCGGCGAACTGAGTTTACTGGTGGACCTCATCAAGAACTGGGCGGGGTTAGCATCCAAAAAAGAAGAGATGCAGTCGTTCCTCACGCCGCTCTCCATACACACCCCAAGGATTGGAACAAGTCTTGGTTCTATTGCCACGACACTTCACCTGAAGGAGAGAACCCACTGCCGGGTTATCGCGAACATCGTCTTCCTGAAGATCACCCTCTGCCGCAGCGTCTTAGCTCCTCAGACCGGCCCCAATTCGCTTCTCAACTCGCCAAGCTCAAGGCCTTTATGGCCAACGGATTAACCGGAATTGATTTTATGCGCTGCTGGCTTACCTGGAGTATCCTCCCTCTGAACCCGCGCTCTAGTTTGATGTGTAAGTATTCCGGAAAGCCGGATGATCCTCAGCGGTTTTCCAAGGTAACGCTTTCGGAATCGGAAGTCATTGAATCTGCCAAGAAGATGCTCAACGTCTCTTTGGAAGAATGTAGCCAAACCGGATTGGCTCCATACTATAAGAAGAACAAGCTGCCTGCAGTAAGCCTTAATCCCTTCTGTTCACTTTTAATCCGTCCATTTAAATTATCTTCTATTTATCTTTCTTCTTGTGTACAGGCCGATGATCCTTTTTGGAAGAGGAAACCTCAGGATAAGGCAGGTAAACAGCCGCGCCGGAAAACTTACGTTATTAAGAAGAAAAAGGCGGCTGCTGGCTCCGGTTCACATGCTGAAGAAGATGATCCGGATTCTGAGGTATGAATTAACCTGGCTATGATTTGTTCTCTTTCATCCAGACTTGTGTTAATGGTGTCTTTTCACAGGATTTGGCTGAAGAAGATAAAGCGGCAGAAACTGAGGTAATCACTCTTTCTTCAGATTCAGAACCGCCTCCACCAAAAATTCGTCGGGTAGTCCGGAAATATCAATTTTCTCATCCTTACGCTCATCTAGACCCCAATTTTCTTTTGAAGAAACAACAACATGAAGCTCGCCGGGCTACACGCCATAGTGGCCTTGTAGTCGAGTCTTCCGGAATATCTCTTACTCTGGCTCGGAGGCGCCGCTCTGAGGTTATACTTTCTCCAACTCTTCTTCATCCCAAGGCCGGGCTTATACGCAAACCACTTAAACCGTCTGACCCTAATTATCAGGAGACTCCTTTATCTTCTTCTGGCGAATCCACTGCCACACAAGTCCCAGCCCTGAAAACTGTCCCAGGGTAAGTCCTTCATCGTATCCGGTTTATGATTGCATTTGCTTTTGTGACTCTGATTTATTTTCTAATTCCTTTCAGCAATCCTAAGCCTAGCAAAAAGGCAAAGGCCAGCAAAACGACTGCTGAGACTGCCACTGATGATCCGGCGGTTGATCCGGATACAACCGTCCCTCCGGAAGGTGAGCCCACAGTTCAGCTTGAAGATCCTGCTCCCATGGATCACCCTTATGCCACTGCTCCTGAGAATCCCGACACTGAAAACGTCCATGAACCGGCGAGTCCTGCCCGGGCCAACCCTCCTCGGACTAGCCCGGCTCCCGCTAGTCCGGTTCACACTGCTACTCCACCACCGGCAGCTGCTCCTTCTCCGGATGTTCAAATAACCGGTACAGCTTATACTGCTCCTGCTGAGCCCACTGTTTTAGCTAAGCATATAGCTAAAGCAGAGAAACTCCATCAAGAAAAGGGCAAATGGAGCACAGAGTTGTCTAGTTTCGCCGAGCTGAGTGCCCAGGAGCTCTATTCCGGGTATTTGAACCAGCTTCATACTGGTCGGGATTATGAAGCGGGCTTAATCAACACGATGAAGAAAAAATACGAGGTATCTCCCTTGCCTTTTGTTTTTGCCTTTGTTGTGTTTCTGTCTATATCATGGTAGCCCCCAAGTTCCGGTTTAGCTATGTTTAGAAGGTGAACCGGTACTTCCAATTCGAGCAAATGATCTTACATTAGCCCCCAAGTGCCAGGGGCATAATTCGGTTTATGTGACTGGGACTTGTCTGAATTTTTCCTTTGTTGTTTCAACTATCCATTAGCCCCCAAGTGTCAAGTAGACAACTTGTTTGTGTGCTTGAGACTTGTTTTGAATTGCCACTCTTTGAGACTTCAATAGACCATTAGCCCCCAAGTGTCAAGTGGATAACTTGGTTATGTACTTGAGACTTTGTCTGAACTTATGTTACTTATTCCACTTGAATTTCCTTGCAGGCTGATTTAAACTGGAGGGCTGAAGAAATCACTTAACTCCGGAACAGACTGGCTGAAACTGAATCTGCTGCTGCTAAGGCCAAAAAAGAATTGGCGCTGAGCTTAACTACTGCTGAACAACCGAAGAAATATTTTGAAGAGGAGCGGACAGCCTTTGAAGTGCAAAAGAACGCGCTGGAGAAAAGAGCAAAGGATGCTGAGGAAGCTCTTAATCCGGTGACAGAAGAACTGACTGGTTTAAAGCGGCAAATCGAACTGATGACTTCTGCCGTCTTCGGTAAGTACTTAATCTGCACGCATGCTTTCATCCTTGCAATCTGTATTCCGGTCCGGTTTAACTGTAATGATCATATGTAGGGCGCCGCGTTACCCATCTTGGGGATGATTTACGGAAGAAACTCAAGGCGTCTTATACCCTGGTCGAGCAGCTGTATTCTGACGCTCAAAGGATTATAAGCGCAACGTCTTTCAATAAACCGGCCCCCACCACTATCCAAGGCACACTAGAGAAACTTTCTATCTTGCCAGCACGCTTGGAGGAAGTGAAGAAATCTGCTGCCCGAGCCGGTTCTCTCGTAGCGCTCACCAGAGCCAAAGCGTGGGTTCCAGATTTTGATCCAGAAGAATCCTTGAACGGGTATCCCAGCACTAAAGAAGACGGATCAGCTTTCACTGCCAAAGACCTTCACGCTTTGACTAAGGAGATGCGTCCTCTCGCTAGCAAGCTTGCTGCCGAATCAGACTTGACCAGGTATAATCCGGGGTACGATTTACAGAACGAGCGGGTGGATCGGCCGGTTTATGATACCGTAAATCTAATCCCACCAGTGCGCCCCCATACTTTCGCCCCAGATGTTGATCCGTCTGAACTTATTACGGAAGAGATGTACTTCCGCGCTTTAACGAAAATCGATTGGTGCGTCCCTGACTTTCAGCCACTTCAAGAAGACGAAGAAGCTCTGGAACAGGTCGATCCTCAACTGTCCCAGCAAGAGGAAGCATAGGCCAAACAATTTATCTTTATAGGCTCGGTTTTACTTTGCCGAAAAAACTTTAATCCGTTCAGGCCAGCCGTGCCTTTGTAATATGATAGCTTTGAACTATTGTCCGTCATGATCCGGATGTCCCAATTTTGCTTTGGTATCTGACAAATTGAATCCTTTGTCTGATATGTTTTAACTTGCATACTATCTGTTTCTGCATAGAAAACACTTAAAAGGTGTCCTAGCAGTTTACCACCGGACCCATTAAATTGCTCTTGTAAATATATCAAACAAGTATCTGTTGAAAACAGGAATAACTTCATACCTGCGATTAAGTATGCTTGATATCCTTAATCCGGCGAACATTGTTTGTTTCTGAGGAAGCCCTTGGCTCTGTTGGGGCATACCCAACTATTCCGGGTTTAGAAGAACTACCGGTTTAAATAATGCTGGAGCTCTGCGTCCACACTTTTGAAGATAAGCGGTCAACTTTGGAGTTGTCCCGCTCCGGATCAAAGAACCATAAAACACAAATACAAAAATACAAGTTTACAAATAAAACCATGTAGTCGAGGCTTTTTGCGAGCTGCCAGGCTCCAAATCAAAACTTCTGATTCGAATACGATCCTGCCCCCTACTGGCCTTAATTTTAGCCAAGCAGTGGATTCGAATACGATCCACTGAGCTTATGATTCGAATACGATCATACAAACCGGACCATAGGGGCTAAGCTAGGATTCGGATACGATCCTGCCCCCTACTGGCCTTTGAAATTTTATCCAAGCAATGGATTCGAATACGACCCATTGAGCTTATGATTCGAATACGATCATACAAACCGGACCATTGGGGCTAAGCTAGGATTCGGATA
>LR738709.1:52029785-52106385 GCA_902687465.1 Secale cereale | reverse complement strand
TTATGATTCGAATACGATCATACAAACCGGACCATAGGGGCTAAGCTAGGATTCGGATACGATTCTGCCCCCTACTGGCCTTTGAAATTTTAGCCAAGCAATGGATTCGAATACGACCCATTGAGCTTATGATTCAAATACGATCATACAAACCGGACCATAGGGGCTAAGCTAGGATTCGAATACGATCCTGCCCCCTACTGGCCTTTGCCATGTTCTCTTTGGTTCGAATACGACCTATGTTTGAACAGGAAATGGCTATGTTCTCTTTGGTTCGAATACGACCTATGTTTGAACAGGAAGCCCTTTAGTGATTACAGCTCCAGAGTACATATACGGCAATGGTCCTGCATAACCAGATAGACTGATCAAAGCATTTTACTTTCTTTCAAAAAATGACATATAGTAAGAGACGTAAGCTGTAAATGGTTATCACCATAAGATACTTTATATTGGAAAAAAAGCTGATCCCCCGGTTTACTGAGGGTGCCAGTTTATTCATTAATCATAATATATACATAGGATACAGCAGAGTTCATGGTTCAGGTATAGTAGGGCCGCAAGAGGGCGATGTTCCACGACCTCTTTGACTCTTCCTCCAATGTCCGTGAGTCTTTGTGTTCTCGAACGTCCACCAGGTAATATGAACCGTTGTGCAGATTCTTGCTGACCACAAAGGGCCCTTCCCAAGGCGGGGATAGCTTGTGCATATCTGTTTGATCTTGGATGAGCCGGAGTACCAAATCTCCCTCCTGGAACGTCCTGGTCTTGATCCGGCAGCTGTGATATCTGCGCAAGTCCTGTTGATAAATTGCAGACCGTGCTGCTGCTATGTCACATTCCTCATCCAGCCGGTCCAAACTGTCATGTCTTGCCTGCTCATTGGCCGCTTCAACATAAGCCGTCACCCGTGGCGAATCATGACGGATATCACTTGGAAGGACCGCTTCAGCACCATACACCATAAAGAAAGGTGTATAACCTGTGGACCGGTTCGGCGTAGTATTGATGCTCCAAAGGACAGAAGGCAACTCCTCAACCCAGCACCCTGGTGTTCTTTGCAGGGGAGTCATAAGCCGGGGCTTGATACCTCGCAAAATCTCCTGATTTGCTCTTTCAGCTTGACCATTGGATTGACGGTGAGCTACAGAAGATACATCTAGACGAATATGCTCGCGTTGACAAAACTCTTCCATCTCTCCCTTAGATAAATTGGTGCCATTGTCTGTGATGATGCTGTGTTGAAAGCCAAACCGGAAAATTACCTTTTTGATAAATTTAACCGTTGTTGCCGCATCACACTTGCTCACAGGCTCTGCCTCAATCCACTTTGTAAATTTGTCCACAGCAACCAGCAAATGAGTTTTTTGATCATGTGATCGTTTGAAAGGCCCAACCATATCAAGCCCCCAAGTTGCAAACGGCCAAGTAATCGGTATCATCCGGAGCTCCAGTGCCGGAACAAGAGCCCGTCGTGAAAATTTCTGACAAGCATCGCACTTCCGGACTAGATCCGCTGCATCAGCATTGGCCGTTAGCCAATAGAACCCATGCCGAAAAGCTTTAGCCACCAAGGATTTTGAACCGGCATGATGACCACAATCCCCTTCATGGATCTCACGCAGAATATCACAACCTTCCTCAGATGACACACACCGCTGAAACGCTCCAGAAGCATTGCGATGGTGAAGTTCTCCGTTTGCAATTGTCATAGATTTGGAACGCCGGATTATTCGTCTTGCTTCGATCTCGTCATCCGGTAGCTCTCCCCGGCTTAAATACGCCAAATACGGCAACGTCCAATCCGGAATAACATGAAGTGCTGCAACTAGCTGTGCCTCCGGATCAGGAACAGCCAGGTCTTCCTCCGATGGTACTTGAACTGATGGACTATGCAGCTCATCCAAAAAAGTATTCGGTGGTACCGGTTTACGTTGAGAACCCAGCCGGCTCAGAGCATCGGCCGCTTCTTTCCTTCGCCGGTCTATGTGATCCACCTGATACCCTTTGAAATATCTAGCGACTGCTTCCACTTCTCGTCTGTAAGCTGCCATGAGAGGGTCTCTTGAATCCCACTTACCAGATACTTGATGTGCCACTAAATCTGAATCGCCAAAACACTTGACCTGGGTCAAGTTCATTTCCTTGGCCATCCGTAAGCCATGAAGCAATGCTTCATACTCTGCTGCATTATTAGTACAAGGAAACAGTAAACGGAGGACATAACAAAACTTATCCCGTCGCGGGGAAGTTAAATGTCACAACCCTAGTTCTGGTTTGCACTAGGTTAGTCTTGTGGTTTGCATCATGTTTAAATTTCAAATGAAATTGAGTTGAGGACTTGTGAAACCCTTAGAAACCCTTTTGCAAAATGACCCAAATAAAAGTTGCTCCAAAAAGGTCCAAGAAAATGTTCATGTGACCCTCTAAAAATATTGGCACGTATTGAGGAGAACACCGCACATCAGTGCAAGGAATCAGCAACCATCCATGACTTCATTCATCTGAAACCACCCACCTTCCATCATCCCTTTGAGCCACTCGATGCAGATGACTGGCTCCGTAGTATCACTCACAAGCTGCGTTCTGCGAACGTAGCTGAAGATGACAAGGTCATCTATGCCACTTATCACCTGGAAGGTCCTGCTAGTCTTTGGTGGCAGAACTATGAGGCCATGATTCCAGCTGGCCAGATTCCTACCTGGAGAGATTTCATCGAGGCTTTTCGTGAGCATCATATCCCTCAAGCCCTTATCGATCGTAAGAGAGAAGAGTTCTGTAGTCTTACACAGGCTAAGATGGCTGTTGATGCTTATAGTCGAGAGTTTGAGAACCTCGCCCGCTATGCTACAGAAGAAGTGTCCACGGACGCCAAGAAGCAGGCTAGGTTCCGGAAGGGTCTCAACCCCAAACTGCGTCGTGATCTCCACTTGCATCATTGCAACACATTCCATGCTCTTGTGAACAAGGCCATTAATGCAGAGACAGCTCAGCTCACTTACGATGAGTCTCGTAAGCATATCCTTGATTTGGGATCTTCCTCCGGTACTAGTTTTCAGAAGCGCCGGATTTGGGTTCCGAACTCTGTTCTTCCACCCACTTATCCTCCGAGGCCATCTTGTGTGGTACCTCTTCCAGTGCAGCAGTATGCTCCACCCAGGTCTATTGTTGGACCGTTTGCCAATGCGGGTCCATGTCCTACCTCCAGGATTTGCTACAAGTGCGGAGAACCGGGACACATTGCCCGTATCTGCACTCAGACCCGTTTTGCTCCATCCCAGTCCGAAAAATCTGTTAGACGTGATAAATCATCACGCAAGATGATCAGTGTTAAGTCAGCTTCCATCGAACATGGACGTGTGCATCACGTCTCAGCCAAAGACGCTCATGATGATCCAGATGTCGTTCTTGGAACACTCCTTGTCAATTGTCATCCGGCATCGGTTCTATTCGGTACTGGAGCATCTCATTCTTTCATTTCCGAAAGTTATGCCCGCTTCCACGACATGTCATTTTGTGATATGCCCTCCCCACTACTCATTCAAACTCCTGGATCCAAATGGCAAACTTCTAGTGTGAGCCATGGTAATGAAATCCTTGTCGACAGACTTGTGTTCCTTGCATCACTTGTAGCCCTCAAGTCTTCAGATATTAATATCATCTTGGGTATGGACTGGATGACAGCTCATCATGCCAAGATTGATTGCTTCACTAGGTCTGTTCAGCTTACACATCCATCTGGTAAGATAGTCACCGTCACCACTAGAGTTGCAAAGCGTCAACTCTATTCTCTTAATGCCAGCCCTCTTCTAGATCTTGAAGATGTTCCGGTAGTCCGTGACTTTCCGGATGTCTTTCCAGAGGAACTGCCAGGTGTTCCACCCGACCGAGATGTAGAGTTTGTTATAGAGCTTATCCCAGGAACCTCTCCAATCTCTAGGAGACCCTACAAAATGGCACCCATAGAACTAGCTGAGCTTAAGAAACAACTTGATGAGTCCTTGCAAAAGGGTTTCATCCGTCCTAGTTCTTCTCCTTGGGCTTGCCCCGTCCTCTTCGTTAAGAAGAAGGATGGTACGGAACGGATGGTTGTAGATTATCGTCCCGTTAATTTGGTCACGGTAAAGAACAAGTATCCGCTTCCCAGGATCAACGACCTGTATGATCAGCTCGCTGGATCCTCAGTCTTCTCCAAGATGGATTTGAGGTTAGGATACCATCAAATCAAGATTAGAAATGGGGACATCCCCAAGACGGCTTTCGTCACTCGTTATGGTCAGTACGAGTACACCGTCATGTCCTTCGGTCTAACAAATGCTCCAGCCACCTTCTCCCGCTTGATGAACTCGATCTTCATGGAGTATTTAGATAAGTTCGTCGTGGTTTATCTCGATGATATTCTTATTTACTCGAAGAACGAGGAAGAGCATGCCGAACATCTTAGACTTGTTCTAGAAAAACTCAGAGAGCACCGCCTTTATGCCAAGTTCTCCAAGTGCGAATTTTGGTTGCCAGAAGTGACCTATCTCGGCCATGTAATTTCTGGTAAGAGCATTGCAGTCAATCCCGAGAGAGTTCAGGCCGTTCTTGATTGGACTCCGCCTGAAATAGTTAAACAAGTTAGGAGTTTCCTTGGTCTAGCCAGTTATTCTCGCCGCTTTGTTGAGAACTTCTCTAAAGTGGCCAAACCTCTCACGGAACTTCTCAAGAAAGATAAAAAGTTTGAGTGGTCCCCATAGTGTGAGCATAGTTTTCAGGAACTGAAAAGACGCCTGACTTCTGCTCCCATACTTGTGCCACCGGATTTCACTAAGGACTTTGTTATCTACTGTGATGCCTCACGACAGGGACTAGGTTGCATTCTTATGCAGGATCGTCGTGTGATTGCCTATGCATCTCGACAGTTGCATCCACATGAGGAGAACTATCCTACACATGATCTAGAACTTGCAGCCATAGTCTATGCACTTAAGACCTGGCGACATTACCTCCTTGGTAATCGTTGCGAGATCTACACCGATCACCAGAGTCTCAAGTATATCTTCACCCAACCAGATTTGAATCTTAGGCAAAGACGTTGGTTGGAGTTGATCTCAGATTACGACTTAGGGATTACCTACACCCCAGGCAAGGGAAATGTCATGGCTGATGCGCTAAGTCGTAAATCCTATTGCAACAATCTCATGTTGCAGCAGGGCCAACCACTTCTCCATGAGGAATTATGTAAGCTTAACATTCACATTGCTCCACACGGATTCCTTTCAACTTTGGTGGCGAAACCTACTCTTGTGGATCATATCATAGAAGCCCAGAAGCATGATACCGGAATTACCCGGATCAAGAGAAACATTGCCAAGGGTATTGCTGGTAGTTTCTCCATAGATGACCGAGGTGTTGCTCTCTTCAAAAACCGGCTGGTGGTTCCCAAGAAGCAACATCTTCGGCAATTGATTCTTAAAGAGGCTCATGAATCCCCTCTCACGATTCATCCCGGTAGTACTAAGATGTATCAGGACCTACGCCAGAGGTTCTGGTGGACTAGGATGAAGAGAGAAATTGCTGAGTTCATTGCTAAATGTGATGTTTGTCGTCGCGTTAAGGCAGAACATCAAAGACCTGCTGGCACCCTTCAGCCTCTAGCTATTCCTGAGTGGAAATGGGATAAAGTTGGTATGGACTTCATCACCGGCTTTCCCAGGACCAAGAGAGGGAATAATGCTATTTTCGTAGTCATTGATCGTCTCTCCAAAGTGGCTCACTTCCTACCTGTTCGAGAGAGTATCACTGCTAGTCAGCTTGCTGACTTGTATATTTCTCGAATAGTGTCACTTCATGGTGTCCCACTAGAGATCAATTCAGATCGTGGTAGTCTTTTCACTTCTCATTTCTGGGAGAGTTTCCAGACTACCATGGGCACCCATCTTTCTTTCAGTACCGCTTTCCACCCTCAGTCAAGTGGTCAAGTGGAACGGGTTAACCAAATTCTCGAAGACATGCTTAGAGCTTGCGTTATCTCATTCGGTATGGATTGGGAGAAATGTCTTCCTTTCGCCGAGTTTGCTTATAACAATAGCTATCAATCCAGTCTCAAGCAAGCTCCTTTTGAGATACTCTATGGACGAAGATGTCGAACACCTTTGAACTGGTCAGAAACCGGTGAAAGACAATTCTTTGGACCGGATATGATCCAGGAAGCAGAAGAGCAAGTTCGCATCATTCGTGAGAATTTGAAGTCAGCCCAGTCTCATCAAAAGAGCCAGTATGATCGTCATCATAAGGAAGTGGCTTATGAGGTTGGTGACAAAGCTTATCTTCGGGTTACTCCTTTGAAGGGTACCCATCGTTTCGATATCAAGGGCAAGTTGGCTCCTCGTTACATTGGTCCTTTTCGCATTCTTGCTAAACGAGGAGAGGTTGCCTACCAATTGGAACTACCCCCACATCTTTCTCGAGTTCATGATGTCTTCCACGTCTCTCAACTCAGGCGTTGCTTCTCGGATCCCATCCGCGGAGTGGACCACGAAACGCTTGATCTCCAAGATAACCTCACATATCGAGAGTATCCCGTTCGCATTCTGGATCAAGCAGAGCGTGTCACTCGACGTCATAACATCAAGTTTCTCAAAGTTCAGTGGTCTCATCATTCCGAGAGAGAAGCTACTTGGGAGCGAGAAGATCGTCTCCGACTGGAGTACCCCACCTTCTTTCCGTCTACTCCTGAATCTCGGGACGAGATTCTTTCGAGTGGAGGCGAGTTGTCACAACCCTAGTTCTGGTTTGCACTAGGTTAGTCTTGTGGTTTGCATCATGTTTAAATTTCAAATGAAATTGAGTTGAGGACTTGTGAAACCCTCAGAAACCCTTTTGCAAAATGACCCAAATAAAAGTTGCTCCAAAAAGGTCCAAGAAAATGTTCATATGACCCTCTAAAAATATTGGTTAGAGATAAAAATCAAACCAATATTATTAGGATCTCATAAGTATTTAATTTTGGGCATTTGGAATTAATGCAATAGTTATTTGCATTGGATATATATATTATATATTATATATATGTCCAAAATTCTGATTCTTTATTTTGAGGGGCTTGGATTAATTCCTAGGTCCCTGCAAAATAAAAATGTCAGAAGGAAATAATTGATTTAATTTAGAAATTAAATCAAAACAAATGTCAGAAAAAAATAGAAAAGAAAATAAAAAGGAAAGACTTACCTGACTTACCTGCAGCCCAAACAGGCAGAGCTGGCCCGGCCCACTGGCCAAGCCAGTCACCACCAACCTCGCGCCAGTAGGCCGAGGCGTGTGGCCGGCGCGCGCTCACGGTGAGGGCGCCACGCCACCTGCCTGCTTCATTCCCCCTCGCCGCCTGGTCGCTTCTGGAGGAGCCACGCGACCTCCCCGACCCTCTCGCACTCTTCTGGACCCCTCCCCTCTCCTATATCTCCCTCTCGAGCTCGGTCCCGACCGCCGTCATCGCCGCTGATCGCCGTTGCCGTAGCCACCGCCTCCCCCTCGCCTCTCCGAGTAGCCTTAGAGCTCCGCCCCGCCGCCGTGAACCTCTACGCCGCGCCGCAGGACCCCGGACGCCCCAAGACCGCGCCCCCGAACTCTTCTTCTCCGCACGGCCACCGGACGCCGGCGATGAATTCGCCGCAGCAGAAGCTTCCCCGAGCCCACTGAACCCCCAACAGACCCGCGGTGAGCTCCCGGTTCGTTCCCCCTGTCCTTGCCATCGTTTGCGACCTCTAGGTCCTTCTCCGCCATTGCCTGACCTCACCGCCGCCGGCGATGCCGCCGCCGTGGCCACAGCCACGCAAGCTCCAAACTGAGCACGCCACCGCATCCGCCGCTTCACCAGGAGCCCGTAGCACCCCTCCGTTGGCCTCCCCGTGCCCTGTAGCCCTTTTTCCGACGAGGCCCGAACTCCGGCGCCGCCGCGAGTTCGTTTCCGGCGAGCTCCGGCCGCCCTAGCTGCTGCCGTTAGCTGGAATGGACGCGGACGAGCTCCAGCTCCTCGCCCGTGGTCTCAGCTGGGCAGAAGACCCCCAGAACAGAAATCCCGATGCCCTCCGCCGCGTTTGATGCCGCCGGCGGCTCAACGCCGGCGTGTTAGCTGCGGTTTGACCAGGATTTGACCCCTGGGTCAATGACAGGTGGGACCCCACCCCTCTTAGTTAGTTGACCGTTAAGTTAATTAATTAGTTTTGGTTAATTAGTTTAGCCACTGACATGTGGGCCCAGCCCTTCTGTTTTTTCTATTAGGATTAGTTTAGTGTTAATTAACCCAGTTAGTTAACTGAGTCACTGACCAGTGGACCCCACTGTCAGGTTTGACTCTGGACCAGCCCTTTGACCTGCTGACGTCATGCTTGGGTCATGCTGACGCAGTATTCCAATTCTGGTATTTAAATAAATCTTAAATGATTTATTTATTTCAGAATTTGGCTTAAACTTCAAAAAATCACAGAAATTCAACCGTAGCTCAGAATGAAATAATTTATATATGAAAAATTAGCAGAAAAATTCAATCTATCCATCTGTACCATTTTCATGCATGACAAATGAAGTTATACCTACTGTTTATATGGAAACACATAAATGGCATATAAAATGCTTATTCTTAGAGTTGCATTTGGTTCAAATAGAATTCAACCAAATAAAATGCTAGTTGCATTAGCTCAAACAACATCATAACTTCATGCCATATTCATGCATCATATTGTTGCATATGCTTGTGTTTGATTGTCGGCACCGTTCTTCTCGATAGGTCCAGCTCCGGAGACCGATCCAGAGTACCTGTCAGAGGAGCAGTGCTCTGCACGTTGTTTCACCAGGCAAGCAAACCCCCCGTGTTCATTCCGATACAACCTCTCTCTCGCTCCTGCTCCCTGTTATTGCATTAGGACAACAACGACTTCAACTGCTACTTTATGCTGCGGTAGTTGAACCCATTCCTCTGGATGACCTGTCATTCCACAGTAAATAGTTGAAACCCACTAGCATGTGTAGGAGTTGATTGAAGCCATGTTGTGATCTTACCATGCCTTTCTTGCTATTGCTTAGAGTGTGTCAGGTCTGATTCATCGGGAATGAATTGGAGTGAAATGATATGTTCTGATGCTGAGGATTAAGTGTGTGAACACGATTTGGTAACGGTAGCGGTGAGAGGCCATGTATGAGTACATGGTGGGTTGTCTCACTGGAACCGTCCCTAAGAACTGAGTTCCGAGTATGTTGTCCAATGACTAGTTACTACCACACATTGGGTTCCGGTAACTCGACCCCTCTCGACTTATTAATCAACATGATCTCTGTCCAGGAGTTGCAACTAGTTTCTGGTGTTTGTAGGTAGTGTTAGTAGTCTACCAAGTGGCACTCGGCCAGTGGGCTTGGGACAGACTAGGCACCGTGGCACGGTGTACCAAGCGTAGATCCACTCGGCGAGGTGGGCTTGGGAACCCTGCGCACATCATTTGGGGCCGTGAGCGACACCCCGGCCGGATCTCCCCACGGATGGAACCCGAATAGGCGATAAACCTGGACGAGAGACTTGTGTGGTTAGTCAGGTCGTGGCCGACACCCTCGCCAGGCTTCCGCTTGAAGGTTGCCGAGATACACGAGATGTACATGGCGGTAAGTGGAGAGAGCGTGTGTGAAGCAGTACACCCCTGCAGGGTTAACATGATCTATTCGAATAGCCGGGTCCACGGTTATGGACTTCTTGGATGCTTACGTGGTACATAGACAACTTGAAGTGGATACTCTAAAATACTCAAGACAAGTGTGAGTGCTATGGATGGCCTTCTCGTAGGGAGACGGGGATGAATCCATAGTGGTGTATTGTGTGGTGCTTAGTGGACTCGTGTGCGCCACCTCAAAGTTACCAGCAATCGTAGAATAGGATAGCCACTGAGTCAAAGCTGGCTTGCTGCAACTAAACCCCACTTTGCCTTCTTGATACAAGTGCATGTATGATAGGATCTGATGTAAGTCTTGCTGAGTACCTTTGTACTCATGTTTGCTTAATTTATGTTTTGCAGATAGGATTGATGTCTCACTAGTAGTTCCGCTTGGACTTCGGCAAGTAGCTTGTTACCTCAGCTACGATCTTGGACGAGTATTGTAGATAGTCAGGCTCTTCAGCCTTTTTCATTTGTAGATGTCTGCACTCAGACATGTTGTGCTTCCGCTTGTTGCTTGTATGCTCTGAATGTTGGGTCATGAGACCCATGTTTGTAATATCTGGCTCCTCGGAGCCTAATGAATAAATACTTTGTTTATTAGAGTCTTGTTGTGATGCCATGTTGTATTTGCACATATTGAGCATATTGTGTGTATGTTATTGAAATGCTTGGTATGTGTGGGATCCGACACCTAGTTGTTTACCCTTGGTAGCCTATCTTACAGGGAAATGTCTCCTAGTGTTTTCCACTGAGCCTTGGTAGCCTGCTACTGCTCCGGAACACTTAGGCTGACCGGCATGTGTCCTTCTTCGTTCCTGTGTCTGTCCCTTAGGGGAAATGTCACGCGTTGTTCCTTTAAGTCCTTGTAGCTTTCTACGACTTGGGTTCATACGTTGATGACCGACACGTTCGTTGCTGTGTCATGAATCCCTGTCTCTGTAATTTAGTGCCACTTTTGGTTTATAACTGTTCATGTCGGCCCGGGTTCTCTGTCATATGGATGCTAGCGACACTATCATATACGTGAGCCAAAATGCGCAAACGGTCCCGGGCCAGGTAAGGTGGCACCCGTGGGGATACCGTGCGTGAGGCCGCAAAGTGATATGGTGTGTTACATGCTAGACCGGTGTGACTTAGGATCGGGGTCCCGACATTAAAACAACCCCAGCCCCCGAGCCTTCTAATTGCCTTGAACCGTCAAAGTGAATTGTCCAGTATGTAAGATCCGGCTTCTCCTCTGGTGTTTGCAGTTCTGTCCAATCATTGATGAAATCCACCAATGCTTGAGATTTGATAGCGGTGCGTGGCATATATTTCAATCCGTGTGGGCTAAGCTCAATGGCCCATTTCGCCACTCTGCCAGTAGCTTCCCTGTTCTGGATTATATCCCCCAATGGTGCTGAACTAACAACATCTATTGGGTGGCCTTGGAAATAATGTTTCAACTTCCGGTTTGCCATGAACACACCATATACCAGCTTCTGCCAATGCGGGTACCTTAGCTTGGATTCAATGAGAACTTCATTGACATAATAGACTGGACGTTGAACCGGGTATTCCTTCCCTGCCTCCTTGCGTTCAACCACGATTGCCATGCTGTGTCAGGCTCATTTCTGAGAAATTAATCACAGAATAGCCTTAAGTCACACTGGCTCCCAAGCACAACCAGTGGACAACCTTGATATAGATAACCAGTACAATAATATTACACAGGGTTGAGTCAGGGTGACTCAATAATTTATTACAACAACTCAACACACTAGGGTGGCGGAATATGACAGTGGGTGGTGGAACTCAACGCTGAAAGACTAGCATAGAGTCAAGCGTCAGTGTGAGGCTTGACTATTTTATTGGTGTGGCGGAAGCTTGACGGATGATACAAGTGATAGACTCAAAACACAGGCGTGCTGACTGGGAACCTTCTAAGCGTCGGCCTCGCTAGCGCAAATCTCCTCCACGGGCTCGTCCTCCTCCAAGTCTGGCCAAGTAAATAGCCAGGGACAAGCCAGTGAGTACTTTGAATGTACTCGCAAACATTATGACTATGAGGTATACTGAAAGCACATGCCATGATAAATAAGCTACATGTATGCAACAATTGACAAGACTTGGCATGGTGGAATATGGTTAGTACACGATATTATTAATAATATAAGAAGATAAAAGAAATGCCGGTCGGATGTCAAGTGACATCACGGTAGGACTTAAAGAGAAATGCCAGTCGGGTGTCCACAAGAGTAGTGGCGTGATAAACCGCCTGACACTCGAGGGACGCCTCAAAAAGGACTTTAAGAGAAATGCCAGTTGGGTATCCACAAGAGTAGTGGCGTGATAAACCGCCTGACACTCGAGGGACGCCACAAAAGGACTTTAAAAGAAATGCCAGTTGGGTATCCACAAGAGTAGTGGCGTGATAAACCGCCTGACACTCGAGGGACGCCACAAAAGGTCTTTAAAATAAAAGCGAGTGTCCGGGGTAGTCTAGCCAGCCCCTAAGACACTCTTGAAGGTAACAACAAAATTATCGGGTTAGTCCATAAATATAATATTCAACATAAATAAACTCATGATAATTCTGACTATGTCGAAAACATCATGCAAACATAACATACTCAAGTATATTATTTTCCTCCAGAGACAGACACCGGGACCGATACTTGACCCACCCAACTAAGTCCTTGACCGTGGACGCGGCTATTCGAATAGATATAACTCTGCAGAGGGTGTACCCTTTACCCACAAGTATAGGATCTAGACAGCACCGTGCACTGACTAAAACCTAATACGGACTTTGGGTTGAAAACACTCCTGACGCATACCCGCCCACCGAATGCTTGGACTCACCCACAGCATCACTCCAGAAACCTTAAGTCAGGGAGGCTACAACCTCCGAAAAGCATGGGATCACTATTAAACGCGCGGATTACAAGGGGTGCCCCCCTCTCGGCTACAACCGGTAACACCCATGCCCCTGACCCGATGACAGGCTACAACCTTCATCGCAGTTATCTGGGTGGCGTGCACCCGTCCAGGGGTTAACAACTTACTAGGCCGTACCCTCCTTTCGGAAGGACCCGTGGCAGCACGGTATACAGCTAGGTGTAAGAGCAAGACTCGATCTAGGCAGACTCAGGAGGTACTGTTAAAATATCATCAGTGTTCTTTTATCAGTATCACATGACACCACTGTGTCAACAAAGGACCATGCCCACTAGCATGTCCCAACCAGCAGCAACATCTCTGCCCTCACGTAACCACTTGTATGCCAGACAAGCTAGTGTGACATGCAAGCCAAGGTAAAACAAACATGACATGACCATGCATGCACATGTGATATAACATGCTACGTATGTGATGCACTATCATACTATGTAACCAAGCAAGGAAGCAACATCATATCTCAAGTTCAATAATGCTTGCCTTGTCCAAAGTAATCAGGAGAAAACCCTTCTGGAAATCCAGCAAAAGTTCCCTCTTCTTTCTCTGAAAAATTCAAATTTGAATTCGAATAAGAAAACCAACACAGAACAGAAAAAGTTCTCAAAATATTTTTAAATAAATCTTAAAATAAACTAGAGCAGAAAAGAAAATTTTAGCAAAAAGAATCAACTCATTTGGGTTTATATTTTAAAAGTTATTAGCTTTTCAAAACCAGGGGTTTTTCTGTAAAACAGAAGTCCCAGAGTTATTTTAAAAGAAAACGTTTCGGGTACGAGTACGTCTTCCTGTGCAGAAGGCGTAAAGCGCAGAGTGCGCTTCCACTTAAAACAGAACAGAGAGAGAGAGAGCTGACGGGTGGGGGCCACCCGTCAGGTTTAAATTCAAACGCGCTCGCGCGCGAGTACAGAGAGGCGGCGGCGATCGCCGGCGACGATCGCCGGGGTCTCAGGGTCCGGCGCTGGTCGCAACATGACCAGCGGGGACTTCCGCATCCAGGGGTGGTTGAGGTGGCCACCGGCGGTCACCTGAACGGCGGTGAGCTCGTCGCCGGCGGACGATGATTCTGGTGAGGTGGTGGCTCGTCGGAGAGGGCTCGGGGAGGTAAATTGACTTAGGGATTCGGCAAGGTGGTGGAAAAGGAGAGGATCGACGAAGTTTGGGCTGCTCTGGTGGTGTATGTGCTCGGTTCGGTTCGAGGACAGAGGCGGCGGAGCGGTGGCCGGAGGGGAAGAAGACGACCCCCTCGGGGCCTGGTGGGTGGTCAGGAGGAAGTGTGAGAGGTGGTAGATGCGAGTGCTGGCGCTAGAGGGGCTCGGGAACCCTTTATATAGGCGAGTCGGAGATGGCCGAAGCGGGTGGAGCTCGCCGGAGTTAATGAGGTCGCCGGGGTTGGTTCTGGCCGGTCGTCTGGGTGTCGGGGCAATCTAGAGGCCCGTGGCGTTCGTCCGAAGCCTCCGCGTGGTCGGGCTTGCGCCTGCGCGACACGTTGGCGATGTGCTGTCCGCACGGACGCGGCGGAGCGGCCGGCTCCGGCGACTGTCAGACGGGCCCCGTGCGGCGTGGCCGGTGTGTCCTTTGTGCGGAGGTGAGCGAGGGAGTGACGCGTGTGCGAGGAAGTAGGTAGGGGCGCTGCTGGGCAGTGAATGGCGGCCTATGGCCGTGGCGTGTCCGCTCGGCCCCGCCGTGGACGCGCTTGGGGAGGCTGCACCGGCCCGGTGCCACCTCGCCGGCGTGGAGTGGCTGGGCGCTGGGCCAGGGAGTGCTACGGCACTGGAGACAAGCAACATCGCCGTGCGGGAGGGGAAGACGATGGATGCACGGCATCCCTGTCTCTGTCGGCCGAAGTAAATTCAGTTAACTGAATTTTAGTTCAGTTATGAACAGTGCCAGCAACCTGTTTGATGAAATGCTTTGAGGGTTTAGGCAACTAGTTTGATCATGGGGTTTTGTGTGGTGGTGTGTGGTTACTCAAAAATGAGTTTGCCAGAAGGCCAAGAATTTTGGTGAAGTTTGGAA
Source organism: Secale cereale (assembly GCA_902687465.1). NCBI lineage: Eukaryota > Viridiplantae > Streptophyta > Magnoliopsida > Poales > Poaceae > Secale > Secale cereale. The sequence goes on along the minus strand of LR738709.1, from coordinate 52,091,746 downwards.
ATGGTTTGGGGCAAAAACATGATTTCTGGACCAAATTTGAATTGAATTTGATTTGAAAATTTTGAACTGTGGGACCAAATGTTTTTGGAGAAATGGGTTGAGGGTACCATATATATGTAGGGATAATTTTGGTGGAGGCAGAAGAGTCATAGAAAATATAGTTCCTTTGTAAATGTCAAGAAACTATGATTAATTCAAATTCCCTTTTTGGAATTTAAAAATATATATAGAAAGAATATTTTTGTGGAGTGGGGAGGAGTTGAAAAATATCACAGAAGGTGTGCATGACTTGAGAGGTAAAACTTGGAGTGGCAAAAAAAATATTTGGGAATTTTTATGGTGCTAGAAGAGGTGGAAAAGATTTTTTTGCTTTTGAAAATAATTAACCAAAGCCAAAGATTCTTAAGAAAGAAAAGTTTTTAAGACCTCCAAAATAATCAAATAAGTCCACCCTTCAAAACAGAACCCTCCAACCAAAATTTTAAAACTTAGTTAAAGTTTTGCAAAAGTTCTCAAAACTCCAAAGGAATATTTTTGGGGTGTGACAGCACCTACCCCCTTAAGAAAAATCTCGTCCCCGAGATTCCAGCTGTTCCTCAAACAGGTACGGATACTCAGTCCTTAAATGATCTTCTCTTTCCCAGGTTGCCTCTTCCTCGGTGTGATTGCTCCATTGGACTTTGCAAAATTTTATTACGTTTTGCCGGGTTCTCCGTTCAGACTTCTCCAAAATTTTTATAGGACGCTCCCGATAGGTAAGATCGGGTTGAAGGTCTAATTCCTGGTGCTGCACTTGTTTTTCCGGGTTGCTAATACACTTCCTCAGTTGAGACACATGGAACACATCGTGAACATCTGATAATTCTGCGGGTAATTCCAGTTGATAAGCAACCCTGCCCCGTCTGGCGGTTATTTTGAATGGTCCGATAAATCTTGGTGCTAATTTTCCCTTGACCTTAAATCTCTGTAGCCCCCTTGTTGGAGATACTCTAAGATATACGTAGTCATTTGGCTCAAAGTGGACCTGACGGTGTTTTTGATCATAATAACTCTTCTGTCGGCTTTGAGCTGCCTTTAATCGGTCCTGAACAAGTTTTACTTTGGTTTCTGCCTCTATTAGCATTTCTGGTCCAAAATAATTAACCAAAGCCAAAGATTCTTTAGAAAGAAAAGTTTTTAAGACTTCCAAAATAATCAAATAAGTCCACCCTTCAAAACAGAACCCTCCAACCAAAATTTTAAAACTTAGTTAAAGTTTTGCAAAAGTTCTCAAAACTCCAAAGGAATATTTTTGGGGTGTGACAGACCTGAACACCAAAGTGATATGCCGGCTCATCAAAGTTTGAGCTGTAATTGCGATAACTTTCATTTTTTCCAATCCTGCAGGCCATTTTTGAGGGCCAAGACGACCCTTTTTGGTCTCAGAATTTTCCGCGCACGTGATCCTGTGTGTGCACGTATGTAAAATCCTCCAGATCGTAAAAACTAGAAGTCCTATCACCTCAATTCCCCAATTGCTTTCCAACGCCTATGAAAACGACGAAATCGGAGCTTGTTCTCACTTGCTTTGAGAGTCTCGATCAATTCGGACTCTAGGTTGATTTTTGTATTTTCTTTGATCACCGTTTCTTCGCGAGAGTTGGCCTAACACCCTATTGTATCCATACATGGGTGGGGCGCCTAGGACCTGAACACCAAAGTGATATGCCGGCTCATCAAAATTTGAGCTGTAATTGCGATAACTTTCATTTTTTCCAATCCTGCAGGCCATTTTTTAGTGCCAAGACGACCCTTTTTGGGCTCAGAATTTTCCACGCACGTGATCCTGTGTGTGCACGTATGTAAAATCCTCCAGATCGTAAAAACTAGAAGTCCTATCACCTCAATTCCCCAATAGCTTTCCAACGCCTATGAAAACGACGAAATCGGTGCTTGTTCTCACTTGCTTTGAGAGTCTCGATCAATTCGGACTCTAGGTTGATTTTTGTATTTTCTTTGATCACCGTTAATTCATGAGAGTTGGCCTAACACCCTATTGTATCCATACATGGGTGGGGCGCCAAGGACCTGAACACCAAAGTGATATGCCGGCTCATCAAAATTTGAGCTGTAATTGCGATAACTTTCATTTTTTCCAATCCTGCAGGCCATTTTTGAGGGCCAAGACGACCCTTTTTGGTCTCAAAATTTTCCGCGCACGTGATCCTGTGTGTGCTCGTATGTAAAATCCTCCAGATCGTAAACACTAGAAGTCCTATCACCTCAATTCCCCAATAGCTTTCCAACGCCTATGAAAACGACGAAATCGGTGCTTGTTCTCACTTGCTTTGAGAGTCTCGATCAATTCGGACTCTAGGTTGATTTTTGTATTTTCTTTGATCACCGTTTCTTCGCGAGAGTTGGCCTAACACCCTATTGTATCCATACATGGGTGGGGCGCCAAGGACCTTGTCGGGGGAAACTGTCCACCACGAACACCTATGGGACCGGAGCCCCTTGTCTGTGCGGTACGAGGGCGGAGGGAGCACGAAGAGCAGATCGAGGCAGACGCGCGGGCAGTTTTTACCCAGGTTCGGGCCGCACGGATGCGTAAAACCCTACTCCTGCTTGGTTGTGTATTGAGTTTGGGCGCTCGGAGCTTGAAGAAGCAGCTACACGAGCGTGAGAATGATCTAGGTTTCCAACCGAACCGAACCGAACCGAACCCGACCGAACCTCCCCCCCCACGTTGTGCACGGGCCTCCTTTTATAGTGCAAGGGGTCACCGACAGGTGTCAACGTAGGAGAAAGGGGTAAAAATGTAAAATAGGTGGTAGTTGTAACAGTGCGGGAACAGTGGAGCTACAGTACAGAACAGTGGTCTATACCTACTTTAACAGTGGGGGACAAGGGCATTTAATGCCCGTCGCCGTCGACCCCAAAAGCTTCCGCCGTTGCGTCTCCGTCTGCCACGGCGATGGATCCTCTGCCGTGGAGTGCCACCGTGTCCCCCAGGCTGCACAGCCATCCGCCACGCGTCCCTGGAGTGGCCCCAGGGCGACGCGTGGGCCGATGAGCTGGAGCGCGGGCACACAGCGCACCTCCCCCGGCAAGCACCTTGCCGGGGATCTCGACCTTGCCGGGCCCGGAAGCTTGCCGCTCCCCGAGCCCTTGCCGGGTCTTCTAAGATGAAATCTTCTATTCGTCCTGACAAGCTCCTCTTGCCAGGGCCTCGTGCTAGTTAAGCAATCTCGAGCCTGGGACGGCCTTCCCGGCAAGCTCCTCTTGCCGGGGTCTTGGTCTTCTGTCTTGTATACTTTGTTTTTGAATGGCTAGATAAGGGTCAGGAAGGTCTCCGGCAAGCGCGTGGTGAACCCTGCCGCGGGGAGCTGCCGCTGCCCGTGCACAAGTTGGGGTACTAGGGTACCCCTACCTTAGTACACCGACACCAGTCGTCTGCCTCTAGTGGCTTGTCAGTGTGCGTAAAGACCGTTGGGCGGGTCTTTTGCAACTCAGATAGTTTGGACCTGGGTTGCTGTTGTCCATGGTGATTTCCCATGTTAATCAAATGCTGCATCATCTCCTGATGTTGTTGCTGACTCTGCTCAAATAAGCGACACACTTGCGAAAATGCTGAATCACTGCTTTGCTGACTCGTCTGCCCTTGAGTAAAATTATTTTCCATCTGTCCAGCGTTGTTCTCATCTGGAGTTGGCATAGAACGGGTCCAGGGACGATGCATTTTCTTTCTGGGGTATTTGCATAACACCAAAGAAAATAATCAAAAGGCAGAAATAAGTTTCCAAATAAATTTTTCCCCCGGACAAGGTAAGGCAAGGCAAACAGTTATATTACACAAGTGATTTTAATTATACAAGCAGGATTTAATTATACAGGATATAATTATACAGGGTACATGCGGAAACTGTATCATACAAGATCATTTTATTCTACTAGCGCACTCTCCGTGCTCTCATCGGCCAGCGGTCATAGCTATTTTACAAAGGCTAGGCGGAACAGGAAATAAATATATTACATCCGTGTTCTCAAGTGGTCGTTTGGCGAAGAAGACTGTGTTCGTTCACACAGCTCATCCTAGGTCCTGCTGAGAGTGAGACTCAGGCAAGGCACCCATGATGTGATATCGCCCTCCTCCTCTTCCTCCTCGAGGATCGCCTCTAGTCGTGTAGTCGTTGATGCCGTGCCTGCTGGAGGTGGCACCGTGCTGGTCAGTGGAGAAGCTCTGGTAGGAATGGGTGCAGCCGGACGGCTAGCATCGCCAGTCGGGGTCGAGCGCTGAGTCGCAGGATTAGCCAGAGGAATATTTGGTGTAGTGGAGGTGCGTGGAGCACGAGGCGAAGGAGAGCGGTACCCGCTCCTGCGAATGATTCTTGCACGATACAAGTCCATCCGCGCAGTGAGGTAGTCATCCACCATGGAGGTGAAGGCTGACTCCAAGGCCATGATATACTGGACAAGTGGCTCAATAGCCGTGTCCTTTTCCCCTATGGTGCAGGAAAAAGCATAGTGGCTGGTGTATGGAACGTGACAAGGCATGTAGTAATAGGGACGGTCCTGCATGACGGGCAGGATATCCCTGAGACGTGCGATAGCCTCGCGTGCGGCCATCTGGATAGCATGCCTCTCAGTGGGCATGGCTCTCCCCATGAAGCGGTAGTTTCGGAAAGACACAGACGCACCACCCCGAATATATACCGAAGCCTGGTACATAGTCAGGGTCTCTGAGATCTTGTCCGGGTAGATGACGTACTCCGGACGCCCGAGGGACCCCAGTGCGTCTTTCGCGATGCTCGCGAGAAGGCGGGAAAATCCCGCAGGCTCGTTGGCGAAAACCTGCGACGGGCAGCTGCCACCAGCCATCTACAACAGTAGACAAAAATCCAAGTAGTCATGTCATAAGTGTATGATGACTACAGAAAATTTGCTACGATGCATGAGATGCATGCTGGAAGAAAAAAAAAATGTCAGCATTGACTCGGTGTCTAGTGATCGTGCCTAGGGCTCCTACAGTCAGCCTGGCTCTGATACCAAGGTCTGTCAGGCTCATTTCTGAGAAATTAATCACAGAATAGCCTTAAGTCACACTGGCTCCCAAGCACAACCAGTGGACAACCTTGATATAGATAACCAGTACAATAATATTACACAGGGTTGAGTCAGGGTGACTCAATAATTTATTACAACAACTCAACACACTAGGGTGGCGGAATATGACAGTGGGTGGTGGAACTCAACGCTGAAAGACTAGCATAGAGTCAAGCGTCAGTGTGAGGCTTGACTATTTTATTGGTGTGGCGGAAGCTTGACGGATGATACAAGTGATAGACTCAAAACACAGGCGTGCTGACTGGGAACCTTCTAAGCGTCGGCCTCGCTAGCGCAAATCTCCTCCACGGGCTCGTCCTCCTCCAAGTCTGGCCAAGTAAATAGCCAGGGACAAGCCAGTGAGTACTTTGAATGTACTCGCAAACATTATGACTATGAGGTATACTGAAAGCACATGCCATGATAAATAAGCTACATGTATGCAACAATTGACAAGACTTGGCATGGTGGAATATGGTTAGTACACGATATTATTAATAATATAAGAAGATAAAAGAAATGCCGGTCGGATGTCAAGTGACATCACGGTAGGACTTAAAGAGAAATGCCAGTCGGGTGTCCACAAGAGTAGTGGCGTGATAAACCGCCTGACACTCGAGAGACGCCTCAAAAAGGACTTTAAGAGAAATGCCAGTTGGGTATCCACAAGAGTAGTGGCGTGATAAACCGCCTGACACTCGAGGGACGCCACAAAAGGACTTTAAAAGAAATGCCAGTTGGGTATCCACAAGAGTAGTGGCGTGATAAACCGCCTGACACTCAAGGGACGCCACAAAAAGGACTTTAAAAGAAATGCCAGTTGGGTATCCACAAGAGTAGTGGCGTGATAAACCGCCTGACACTCGAGGGACGCCACAAAAGGTCTTTAAAATAAAAGCGAGTGTCCGGGGTAGTCTAGCCAGCCCCTGAGACACTCTTGAAGGTAACAACAAAATTATCGGGTTAGTCCATAAATATAATATTCATCATAAATAAATTCATGATAATCCTGACTATGTCGAAAGCATCACGCAAACATAACATACTCAAGTATATTATTTTCCTCCAGAGACTGACACCGGGACCGATACTTGACCCACCCAACTAAGTCCTTGACCGTGGACGCGGCTATTCGAATAGATATAACTCTGCAGAGGGTGTACCCTTTACCCACAAGTATAGGATCTAGACAGCACCGTACACTGACTAAAACCTAATACGGACTTTGGGTTGAAACACACCTGACGCATACACACCCACCGAGTGCTTGGACTCACCCACAGCATCACTCCAGAAACCTTAAGTCAGGGAGGCTACAACCTCCGAAAAGCATGGGATCACTATTAAACGCGCGGATTACAAGGGGTGCCCCCCTCTCGGCTACAACCGGTAACACCCATGCCCCTGACCCGATGACAGGCTACAACCTTCATCGCAGTTATCTGGGTGGCGTGCACCCGTCCAGGGGTTAACAACTTACTAGGTCGTACCCTCCTTTCGGAAGGACCCGTGGCAGCACGGTATACAGCTAGGTGTAAGAGCAAGACTCGATCTAGGCAGACTCAGGAGGTACTGTTAAAATATCATCCGTGTTCTTTTATCAGTATCACATGACACCACTGTGTCAACAAAGGACCATGCCTACTAGCATGTCCCAACCAGCAGCAACATCTCTGCCCTCACGTAACCACTTGTATGCCAGACAAGCTAGTGTGACATGCAAGCCAAGGTAAAACAAACATGACATGACCATGCATGCACATGTGATATAACATGCAACGTATGTGATGCACTATCATACTATGTAACCAAGCAAGGAAGCAACATCATATCTCAAGTTCAATAATGCTTGCCTTGTCCAAAGTAATCAGGAGAAAACCCTTCTGAAAATCCAGCAAAAGTTCCCTCTTCTTTCTCTGAAAAATTCAAATTTGAATTCGAATAAGAAAACCAACACAGAACAGAAAAAGTTCTCAAAATATTTTCAAATAAATCTTAAAATAAACTAGAGCAGAAAAGAAAATTTTAGCAAAAAGAATCAACTCATTTGGGTTTATATTTTAAAAGTTATTAGCTTTTCAAAACCAGGGGTTTTTCTGTAAAACAGAAGTCCCAGAGTTATTTTAAAAGAAAACGTTTCGGGTACGAGTACGTCTTCCTGTGCAGAAGGCGTAAAGCGCAGAGTGCGCTTCCACTTAAAACAGAACAGAGAGAGAGAGCTGACGGGTGGGGGCCACCCGTCAGGTTTAAATTCAAACGCGCTCGCGCGCGAGTACAGAGAGGCGGCGGCGATCGCCGGCGACGATCGCCGGGGTCTCAGGGTCCGGCGCTGGTCGCAACATGACCAGCGGGGACTTCCGCATCCAGGGGTGGTGGAGGTGGCCACCGGCGGTCACCTGAACGGCGGTGAGCTCGTCGCCGGCGGACGATGATTCTGGTGAGGTGGTGGCTCGTCGGAGAGGGCTCGGGGAGGTAAATTGACTTAGGGATTCGGCAAGGTGGTGGAAAAGGAGAGGATCGACGAAGTTTGGGCTGCTCTGGTGGTGTATGTGCTCGGTTCGGTTCGAGGACAGAGGCGGCGGAGCGGTGGCCGGAGAGGAAGAAGACGACCCCCTCGGGGCCTGGTGGGTGGTCAGGAGGAAGTGTGAGAGGTGGTGGATGCGAGTGCTGGCGCTAGAGGGGCTCGGGAACCCTTTATATAGGCGAGTCGGAGATGGCCGAAGCGGGTGGAGCTCGCCGGAGTTAATGAGGTCGCCGGGGTTGGTTTTGGCCGGTCGTCTGGGTGTCGGGCAATCTAGAGGCCCGTGGCGTTCGTCCGAAGCCTCCGCGTGGTCGGGCTTGCGCCTGCGCGACACGTTGGCGATGTGCTGTCCGCACGGACGCGGCGGAGCGGCCGGCTCCGGCGACTGTCAGACGGGCCCCGTGCGGCGTGGCCGGTGTGTCCTTTGTGCGGAGGTGAGCGAGGGAGTGACGCGTGTGCGAGGAAGTAGGTAGGGGCGCTGCTGGGCAGTGAATGGCGGCCTATGGCCGTGGCGTGTCCGCTCGGCCCCGCCGTGGACGCGCTTGGGGAGGCTGCACCGGCCCGGTGCCACCTCGCCGGCGTGGAGTGGCTGGGCGCTGGGCCAGGGAGTGCTACGGCACTGGACACAAGCAACATCGCCGTGCGGGAGGGGAAGACGATGGATGCACGGCATCCCTGTCTCTGTCGGCCGAAGTAAATTCAGTTAACTGAATTTTAGTTCAGTTATGAACAGTGCCAGCAACCTGTTTGATGAAATGCTTTGAGGGTTTAGGCAACTAGTTTGATCTTGGGGTTTTGTGTGGTGGTGTGTGGTTACTCAAAAATGAGTTTGCCAGAAGGCCAAGAATTTTGGTGAAGTTTGGAAATGGTTTGGGGCAAAAACATGATTTCTGGACCAAATTTGAATTGAATCTGATTTGAAAATTTTGAACTGTGGGACCAAATGTTTTTGGAGAAATGGGTTGAGGGTACCATATATATGTAGGGATAATTTTGGTGGAGGCAGAAGAGTCATAGAAAATATAGTTCCTTTGTAAATGTCAAGAAACTATGATTAATTCAAATTCCTTTTTTGGAATTTAAAATATATATAGAAAGAATATTTTTGTGGAGTGGGGAGGAGTTGAAAAATATCACAGAAGGTGTGCATGACTTGAGAGGTAAAACTTGGAGTGGCAAAAAAAATATTTGGGAATTTTTATGGTGCTAGAAGAGGTGGAAAAGATTTTTTTGCTTTTGAAAATAATTAACCAAAGCCAAAGATTCTTAAGAAAGAAAAGTTTTTAAGACCTCCAAAATAATCAAATAAGTCCACCCTTCAAAACAGAACCCTCCAACCAAAATTTTAAAACTTAGTTAAAGTTTTGCAAAAGTTCTCAAAACTCCAAAGGAATATTTTTTTTTTTGGGGTGTGACATGCTGACTGCCCGTGCATTGGCGGCGACGCATAACAATAACGGCTCATTATCAACAGGGGCCGCAAGGACCGGCGGCGCTGCCAATTGCCGCTTCAAATCCTCAAACGCAGCGTTTGCCTCATCACTCCATATAAACCGGTCTGTCTTTTTCAGCATCTGATAAAGCGGGATTGCCTTCTCTCCCAGACGGCTGATGAACTGGCTCAATGCTGTGATCCGGCCAGCGATCCGCTGAACATCATTGATGCAAGCCGGTTTAGTCAAAGATGTGATTGCCTTGATCTTCTCCGGATTGGCTTCTATTCCTCTGTTTGACACCAAGAATCCAAGGAGCTTACCCGCCGGAACACCAAAAGCACACTTCTCCGGGTTAAGCATTATTTTATAGGCCCGAAGATTGTCAAAGGTCTCCTTGAGGTCCTCTATCAACGTCTCCTCCTTCCTTGACTTCACCACAATATCATCCACATAAGCATGAACATTCCTCCCTATCTGCCCCTTAAGACAATTCTTTACACAACGCTGGTAGGTTGCTTGGGCACTCTTGAGCCCAAAGGGCATAGATACCCTGAGTATGCATCCAAAAAACTTAGCCGCTCACATCCTGCTGTGGCATCAATGATCTGATCAATACGAGGAAGAGAAAAAGGATCGGTTGGACAAGCTTTGTTTAGATCTGTGTAATCTACACACATTCTCCACTTTCCATTCTTCTTTAACACCAGCACCGGATTAGCCAACCACTCCGGGTGAAAAACTTCAACTATGAATCCTGCGGCCAAAAGCCTGGCCACTTCTTCTCCTATAGCCTTGCGCCTTTCTTCGTTGAAACGGCGCAGATACTGCTTGACCGGTTTAAACTTCGGATCAATGTTAAGACTGTGCTCAGCGAGTTCCCTCGGAATACCTGGCATGTCAGAAGGTTTCCATGCAAAAATATCCCGGTTCTCACGGATGAACTCGATGAGCGCGCCTTCCTATTTAGGATCAAGGTTAGCGCTGATAGTGAACTGCTTGGATGAATCGCCTGGCACAAAATCAACTTGCTTGGTCTCCTCCGCAGACTTAAACTTCAATGCCGGATCATGCTCTGTAGTTGGCTTCTTCAACGGGGACATATCTGCCGGATCAACATTGTCCTTGTAAAACTTCAACTCCTCTGTAGCGCATACTGCTTCCGCGTAAGCAGCGTCTCCTTCTTCACACTCCAATTCAATCTTGCGACTTCCATGAACCGTGATGGTTCCTTTGTGACCCGGCATCTTGAGCTGTAGATAAACATAACACGGCCTGGCCATAAACTTGACATAAACCGATCTTCCAAACAGAGCATGATAGGGGCTCTGGATCTTGACAACTTCAAAGGTTACCATCTCCGACCTGGAATCCTGTTCATCTCCAAAGGTAACTTCTAGGTCAATTTTCCCAACTGGGTAAGCTGATTTACCTGGCACCACTCCATGAAACACCGTGTTTGACTGTCTTAGCTTCTTATCCGTCAGCCCCATGCGACGGAAAGTCTCATAATATAAGATATTGATGCTGCTGCCACCATCCATGAGGACTTTAGTGAATTTGTAGCCACCCACCTGTGGTGCCACCACTAAAGCCAATTGGCCCGGATTATCCACTCGCGGCGGATGGTCCTCTCGGCTCCACACGATAGGTTGCTCCGACCAGCGCAGGAACTGTGGTGTTGCCGGTTCAACCGCATGGACCGCCCGTTTTAAGATTTTCTGATCTCGTTTGCATAAACTTGTAGTGAACACATGATACTGCCCGCTACTCAGCTCCTTCGGATTACTCTGATATCCGGACTGCTGCTGACGCTGCTGATTGCCTTGGTTATTGTGATTACCCTGGCCCTGCTGTTGGTTGTTTTGGTTATTGTAACCACCCTGACCATGCTGCTGATTGCCTTGGTTATTATAACCGCCCTGACCATACTGATTATTGCCTTGGTTATTATAACCACTGTTGTTGCCATGATATCCTGATCCGGAGCCGTTCCCCTGGTGACCCGGACCGTAAAACCCGGGGCCTGATCCGCCGCCTGGTGGCCTGTTGTTAGATCTGAACCGGCTCATGGCTTCCATCATAGCCTTGCACTCTCCTATAGTGTGTTTAGCTAGATGTTCCTTTGATCCGTGTTTCGGGCAGGGCTCATTCAACTCTTGCTCCCAGCTAACGGGCCTTCCGCCGGTTTGTAGAGGCGGTTTACCCTTATTGCGCTGAAAACCCCCTTGAACCTGGGTATCGGCCACGAAATCAGAGCCACCCTCCGCTTTTCGTTTGCCTAAGAAGCTTGTTCTGATCGGATTGTCCTGCGCCGGTTTACCGGGTTTGTTTGCCTTTCCCGATTTATCCCCATCCGCTTCGGGATACTTAGTGCTGTCAGAGTCCCCATACTTCACCAGAGCGCTCATGAGATTTCCCATGTCATTACAATCCCGTTTGAGCCGTCCCAGCTTTACATTCAGAGACTCAAACCGGCAATTGTTTTCCAGTGTTACTATCGCCGTACTGGGGCTGATACCATTCTAAGAGTGCAAGATTTTTGATACTCGTCGTACCCATGCCCCTGTAGGTTCCTGTTCTCCTTGTATACATGCTGCTAAATCCACCACCGACATTGGCTGCTTGCACGTATCCTTGAAATTTTTGATAAACTGGCGGCGTAACTCTCCCCATGATCCGATGGAATTAGGTGGTAAACCCTTTAGCTAGGTCCGGGCTGTTCCTTCAAGCATCATGGTGAAGTACTTCGCACAAGCCGCTTCATCTACATCCAACATCTCCATGGCCATCTCGTAACTCTCAACCCAAGCTTCTGGGGCCAAATCTGCTGTGTAATTAGGCACCTTACGTGGACCCTTAAAATCCTTGGGTAACTTCACGCTCCGTAGAGCGGGAACAAGACACTGCACCCCGAAGGAACTCGTCGTGACTCCTGTTTCTGCTGTGGTTGTGTGAATCGGCGTCGTTTGGCGGACCTCCTCGCGAGCCGCATATCTAACCCGGTCTTGCGCCCCCTGAGCTTGTGCCTCTGCGCCCGCCGGATTATCTTGTCTGTGACGGTGTCGCCTCCGTTCACTACTAGACACCTCTGGTTCCTCCCAATGCCTAGTGTAACTCCGGCTGTGGCGGGGTGTTGAATGAAGCCTCTCCCTGCTATAAGAATATGCTTGCTGTTGTGTTAGTACCGTGTTAAGCAGATCCTTAACCCTGCGTGCCTCCATCGCCACGGGGGATGTCCCCTCAATGGGTAAAGCGGCCAGGCGTGAAGCGGCAGCCACAATGTTATCCAAAGGATTTGAATAATGACCCGGAGGGGTAGGGACGTGAGGTGCGGACATAATCCGCCGATCTTAATCCGCATCGGGCTGCTGAACCGGCTCACCCCTTGCCGGGGACGCACTCCGGTTTACCGCCGGATCATTGCTGGCTCCCGCTCCTGGTGTCCTGAAAAGATTCGTCGCCTCGTAAACCGGCGGTAGACGAGACTGGTACCTTCGATTCCTTACTCCCTGCGTAGAGGCCTGTTCCATCCTTAGCTGGAAAGCCTGATCATCCAGCTCTGCCTGCCTTATGGATATCATAGCCTTCTCTGTCTTCAGATCCTCTTTTGCTTGATCGATCCAGCCCTTCAGCTGAAGGAGTTCTGCATCGTGTTGCGCCTTGTCTGCTAGAGCCACCTCTGCTACGGCCCGGGTTGTGAACTCCTCGATCAAGGCGGATAGAGCGTCAGAGGGCGAGAGAGCTTGGCTGCTCCCCCCTACACCAGCTTCTGCTTTGATCGCCCCGTTCACCCTGGGCTGCGGCGTATGCTGTGATCCATCCATAAACACAGCCACCCGGTTTGGCAGATCAAAGGGGTCCGGAATACTATCTCCGTCGGACACACCCTCAGACCGGCCGTCCCGCAACAGATACAAGGATTCAGTCTCTCCGGATGAGGATCCATCGTCAGAATAGACAACTTTCTCGCCACCAGAATCTGATCCGTCCTCGGCTTGGACTCCATGTATCGCTCCAACAAAAACGCGCTTCATGGCAGGCTGAATCCGGGCCGATCTCGCGCGCTGAGCCGGCTCAACGATGTCGGAGAAGACGTCCGGCTCAGGTCCCGGTTCACCAATCTTGCCGATGAAGGCGTGGATGCCGCCGAAGGGAACCCGGTACCCGTATTCGATTGAATCGGCCTCCGGTCCCCAGCCTGCGTCATCGATGTAGTTCCGGCTGCGGCGACTCTTGGTCATCCGGCCGACCGCGTAGCCCTTGAGTCCTTCAAAGCTGCCCTTCAAGAACTCGAAACCCTCGTGCAGAGGCCCCACGGTGGGCGCCAACTGTCGTGGAATTAACACGACAGATGTCCGGTTTAACGGACTTAGTTGAGGAACCATCGCACGGGTTAGCTTGAAGAGGTTAAAAGCACACAAAGGACACAGAGGTTTTATACTAGTTCGGCCCCTTCGAGGAAGGTAAAAGCCTACGTCTAGTTTGGTTTGGTATTGCTTGGGCGTCGATGAACAGGGAGCGGGTTGCTTGCCTGTGTCTCGACGGGTTGTTTTCTCCCTTTGAACCGTCGCCGGGTCGTCTGAAAGTGCAACTAATCCCCGGGTGGTTTTGGTAATTAATAACAACATATATATCATTGAACTAATATTATCTTGAGAATCATTTCAGAGAAGTTCGATGATATGGGTATGGAAATGTCTGAAGAAGTGGACCCCTCAAAATGCTAAGACAAGCATTGGCAAAAGCTCAAGACTCCATTTTTGGTTTAGTGATCAAAGATCACATTGAGTCCATAGGAAAAGCCAATACTATTAAAAGGGGATGAGGTTGTGTTAATGTTCTTGTTGCTCAAGTGCTTGGTGATCTAACTCCCTCAACTATCAGCACTATTCACTACTTAACACACACCCATAAGTAATCTCGGTCAAACCAACTCTGTCTCACCGAGATGAAGTTATCTCTACAAACCCTAACATCTCGGTCACACCGATTCATCCAACTCAGTCTCACCGAGATGAACCTCTTCAGTTGTTTCTCCAAACCCTAGCTTCTCGGTCAAACCGATTCTGAGTTTCGGTCTCACCGAAAAAGGGCTGCCAACCTTCTGTGATCAGTTGACATCAATTCGGAATATCCGAGTTTATATTTTCGGTCTCATCGAGATGGCAAACCCTAACCTTTGACTCACTTCGGTCTCACCGAGATGGTATTTTCGGTCCCACCGAAAATCCCAACGTTCACTATATTTGAACTTTCGGTCTAACCGAGTTTTCACTTCGGTCTGACCGAGATTGGTCAAATGTGTGTGTAACGGTTGGATTTTGTGTGGAGGCTATATATACCCCTCCACCCCCTCCTCATTCGTGAGGAGAGCCATCAGAAAGTACCACCATTCCTACCATACACTTTCTGAGAAGTGAACCACCTACCCTTGTGTTGAGATCAAGCCATTCCATTCCTACCATATGAAACTTGATCTCTAGCCTTCCCAAGTTGCTTTCCACTCAAATCTTTCTTCCACCACAGCCATATCAGTGAGGAGAGTTGAGTGTTGGGGAGTTTATCACTTGAAGCACAAGAGCAAGGAGTTCATCATCATCAACACCGTCTATTACCTTTTGGGGGGTGGTGCCTCCTAGATTGGTTAGGTGTCGCTTGAGAGCCTCCGTCTTGATGATGTGGAGTTGAACCAAGAAGTTTGTAAGGGCAAGGAGATCGCCTACTTCGTGAAGATCTACCCCGAGTAAGGCTAGTCCTCCGTGGGCGTAGGCCGTGATGGAATAGACAAGGTTGCTTCTTCGTGGACCCTTCGTGGGTGGAGCCCTCCGTGGACTCGCGCAGCCGTTACCCTCCGTGGGTTGAAGTCTCCATCAACGTGGATGTACGATAGCACCACCTATCGGAACCACGACAAAAATCTCCGTGTCACCAAACTGCGTTTGATCTTCTCCACCTCCTTTTTACATGTGCAATTTACTTTCCGCTGCATATACTCTAGAATTGCATGTGTAGGGTGTTACTTGAATTGATCTTGTTTGTGAAACTGCCAAAAACTTTGCATGATCTAAAGGCAGATTTTTTATATTGTCAAGTAGTCTAATCACCCCCCTCTAGACCTACTTTCGATCCTACAAGTGGTATCAGAGCTTTGGTCTCCATTGCCTTGGTTTCCATTGCATTGGACTCCATAAGCTTGGTTTCACAACCTAGGAGAGTATGGCGTCTAGTGAGGGTAATTATCGTAGAGGTCCTTACTTTGATGGTACAAATTTTGCTAGTTGGAAGCATAAAATGAAAATGCATATTCTTGGTCATAATCCTGCCGCATGGGGCATTATTTGTGTTGGCATGCAAGGTGATTTCTTTGAAGAAGGAAAAGTTCCGGATCGCGAAGCTACACCCGAAGAGTTGCGGATGTTGCAAAACAATGCTCAAGCTTGTGACATTCTCTTCAATGCTTTGTGTCCCGAAGAGTTCAACAAAATCAGCCGTCTTGAGAATGCTAAAGAGATTTGGGATACTTTGGTTGAAATGCACGAAGGTACTGAATCTGTGAAGGAATCAAAGCTAGATATTCTTCAAGGTCAACTTGACAAGTTCAAGATGAAGGATGGTGAAAGAGTCGCTGAAATGTACTCTAGGCTTGCTCTCATCACAAATGAGATTGCTGGCTTAGGAAGCGAAGAAATGACCGACCGATTCATCATTAAGAAGATTCTCAGAGCTTTGGATGGAAAGTATGACACCGTGTGCACTTTGATCCAAATGATGCCAAACTACAAGACTCTCAAGCCAACTGAAGTCGTTGGAAGAATTGTTGCTCATGAGATGACACTTAAGGACAAGGAAGAGCTTCACAACAAGTCAAGTGGTGCTTACAAAGCTACAAGTGATGCTCCTACTACCTCAAGTGACAAGCTAATTTCCAATGAAGAGATAAGCCTAATGGTCAAGAACTTCAACAAGTTCTACAAGAATAGAGGCAAAGAAAGAAGCTCAAAGTCTAGATCATATGATGGAAAGAGATCTTCTAGTCGTGATCGAAACTGCTACAATTGTGGAAGACCCGGACACTTCTCAAATGAGTGTACGGCTCCTCACAAGAGAAGAGAAGAATCTCCAAGAAGAAGAGCAAGAGATGAGTCACCTCGGAGAGAGAGAAGGAGTAGAGATGATCGTTATGAACGAAGACCCTCTCGGAGAAGCAAGGATTCGGAGAGGAAAGACAAGTCATCAAGGAGCTACACAAGAAGAAGACATCAAGCTCATGTTGGTGAATGGGTCTCCGGCTTCGACTCTGACAGTCAATCCGATGGAAGCTATCACTCCGACTCCGACTATAGTCAAGATGAAGGTGTTGCCGGACTTGCACTCGTATCCTCCAACTCCAACTCCTACGACTTATTTGATTCACCAAACGAGGGAATTGGAAGATGCTTCATGGCTAAAGGCCCCAAGGTAACACACCCTGAATTCATTGACTTTGATAGTGATGAGGATGACTTACTTGGTGAAGATGAGCTCTTGCATGATAAATCTAGTGAGCTTAGTAATGATGAAAATGCTAGTAGTCTTTATAGTCGAGAAGAGTCGAATGACAATGCTATGAAGGAGATTGAGCGTCTAACTAAAGAACTAAACACTCTTAAGTTAGCTCATGAAACAACTCAAGAAGATCATAGAGAGCTCCTAAGATCTCATGAGAAGCTACGCTTCGAGAAGCTCACTCTAGAGCAAGAACATGAGTTTCTAAAAGCGATCAATGACGATCTTCGAAAGAAGAGTTCTTCATATCTTGCCAAACGACTTCTCTTGTCTAATTTCTTGCCACCTATTAAGACTAAGCATGACAAGCATAAGAAAAATTCTTCCTCTAGTAGTAACAATAACAATGTTAAATAAAATGTTGTTACTTCTAGTAGTTCTCTTGATTCCACTAACAATGTTTCAAGCCAAGTTACACTTGAGCAAGAAAATAGCTTATTGAAGGAAATCATAGAGAAAGGTGTCTACAAGAGTCTTGCCGGAAGCAAGAACTTTGAGGAGATTGTTCGCAAACAAGGAAGACACCGGAAGAATCAAGGGATTGGTTTTGAGCGAAAGTTCAACGCCGAAGGTGTTGAGTGGGAAGAAGGTCAATACCCTACTCCACAGTTTGTCTCACAAAAGGAGAAGTATGATCCTACTTCTTCCAATGTGGAACAAGCTCAAGATGACCTTCCACCACAAGACCACAAGCCAAAGGCCAAGGACAAGCTTCAAGAGGAGATTGATGCATTCATTGAAGCACCTCAAGCCATGGTCAAGTGGGTTCCCAAGGACAAATCAAGTTCTACTTCGTCAAGCTCAACTACAACACCAAGGATTCCCATCAAGATGATGTGGATCCCAAAGAAGAAGAACTAGTAGGTTCTTGAGGGTGACTCCGCCAACAAACTTCACTCATATTCGTTTTGGCAAGAACTTGTGCAATCAACTTCCACATCATGCACTAGTTCATGGAGTCACAAACCCTCTTGTTGGTAAGTCAAGGGACAAGGTAATCATTGCTTTCATGGACATCATCTCTTGTGTACTTCACTCTATGTCCATGGATATTCTTGTTTGTTCCTTGTGGGACTAACCCATGTAGGTATTGAAAGTGCCCTAATCCAAGGATAGCTCTCAACTCTTGATGATCTACATCAACATTGAGCATCCACATCTTCAACATCTACATGAAGTCTTCTACGACAACCCAAGGTTAGTTTGACCCTTTAAAAGGGGTTCTCACATCTAGGGGGAGCTTTGCTCTAAAAATTGAGCTAAAACATCTCCAAATGATGTGAACACATAAATGCTTTATGTAAAAGTGGTAACCCCACTTGTGCTTAAACGATGAGTATGACCTATGATCAAATGTTCTCATTTGGCTCCTAAGTCAATATACTCATATATAGATGACCTAGTCATCGACAAATTGTGTGCTAGTAGCTAGAGTTTTGGTTGTGCATGTTTGACACATATTTCAGTTGCTATCTTATTGTGTGAGCATGTTGAATGCATGATTCTATTCATTCAAGGACATCCATTTGTAGTTTTGATTGTTTTGGTTTCTTTTTCTGGCCAAATGGATGGACAAGAATGCCTAAGCACCTTCCCTAGCTATCTATGCTATCTTGTCTCAAATTCTATTCATGCTTATATCACAACTTTGAACAAGTCTTTTTCGGACAGTCCGAGTGAGGAGCACTCGGAACCACCGATTCGTCTAAGGCTGACTTCCAAAACCTTCTAAGTCCATTTCGGTCTGACCGGCTTCTCAATCTCGGTCCAACCGAAACACTTAGATTGATCTAGGTTTCATCTCGGTGAAACCGAGTTCAAAATCTCGGTCTGACCGATATGCGTAACTGCACTGCAATTATGCATCTCGGTGACACCGAGTTTTTCAACTCGGTCCCACCGACAGCACGGGGTTATATATACTGAGGGCTGCGCGCGATCTATTCCTTTCAAACGTTCGCCCTCCAAGACCCCTGCTGCCGCCGCCCTGATCTAAGGATCGTCGCCGTCGTCACCTGTGCGCCCTCGCCGCAGGTCTCCGCCGCCGTCAACGGTAATCTTCTCCGCCGTTGTCGCCGTAGAGGGACACCACCAAGTTAGGGTGTGTCCCGATCCCTTTCATGCTCCACTTCTGATTCTTGCATGATAGGACTGCCCTGATTCAATCCACGTTTGATATGATCCCAATACATTGTTCAGATCTTCTAGTTTCGAGGAAAATTCTTAGGTTTAGGTTTCCACGGAATGCATCTCGGTGAAGCCGATTCCTGAAACTCGGACTGACCGATTTGGTCTCTGACCATTGCACTACACAGTTCGGTCTGACCGAGTTGTGGAAATCGGAATGTCCGAATTGAAGTTTCTGTGAAACCCTAAGTTTTCGGTAGGACCGAAACCCATTTCGGTCTGACCGAAAGTGGTGTGTAGGTTCTGTTGAACACTTCGGTTACACCGAAACTTGAAATCGGTTTGACCGAAATACATTCTGTGAAAACTCAAAACTAAGTTTTTTAACTCATTTTTTTTAAAAACTTCTGCAGTTGTGATAACTCTTCTACTCTGCCTACACCTTATCTTTTCACAGGTCTTTCAGCCATGTCAGATGTCAGTGACAGCCAGAACAGGTCTGAATCACCATTTGCTGAAATTCCAGAGGCAGATACAAGTCCTGCAAGCAGCTCTAGTGATGATGGTGAGAGGAGCACCCCTAGTGGTCTGCCTCCCGCAGCTACGAGAACCAGGAAGAAGAGAACCTCTGATGATGAGGATTCCGACTTTGTTGCTGAGGAAGTTACCTCCAAGCCCAAGAATGTGGTTGCCAAAGAGCACCAAGGGCAGCAAACAAGGAAAGGCACAAGTAAAGTGAAGCAATCAGCAGTTGCCAAGAAGCTCATCTTGGAAGAGCCAGCTCCAAACAAGGTGAAGAAGACTTCCAAGAGGAAGAGGGTTGTTTATGCTGAACCTCAAGATGTTGCTGAAGAAGAAGAAGAAGAAGATGCACCCCAGCCTCCTCCTCAGAAAGCTAAGTTCATGGGTGATGCTATTCGGGCTCAAGCCTCCTCCAAGCCCAAGAAGCCTGCTCAAGCTAAGGCAGCTCCAGCGAAGCCCAAGAGGACAACCAGAAGCATTCCAGCTTCTGAGAAGAACAAAGGTGAGATGCCACCTTCTGAGTCAGATGAAGAGCATGTGTTTCTCAAGCTCCGTCCCAAGTTGCCACTCCACAATGATGCTCATCCTCAAGCTGAGGACATGAAGGCAAGGAAGGACAAAGGTCTCAGGCTATGGAGACAGTCTGATCCATATGTCGTAAGAAGAAGGACTGCTGTGGACCCCAGATTCCACACCAGAGAGCAGCAGGATTTCTATGAGACCGTGCTAATGGATAAGAAGCCCATTGTTGCTGACACCAGATATGTTGACTGGAAGTATATTGACAGTAGAGAGCACCGGGACTTCTTTCCCCATGTGCATGAGAGCTTTTCTGCATATGGAGTTGCTGATTTTGTGGGTCAAGAACTGACAGCATGGAATGACGAGATGATCATGCAGTTCTATGCCACAGCCCATTTCTACCCCGATGGCAAGATCACCTGGATGACTGAAGGTCAACGGTTTTCTTCGACTGTTGCAGAATGGGCAGAACTTCTGAACGCTCCTGTGCAGAGAGAGGACGACATTGATGTCTATGGGATTCCTAAGAAGAGTCATGATTCTATGAAGAATATGTACAAGGAGATCCCAGCTGCTGATTTGGAGGGATGGAAGCTCGGCTCAGTGTATTATCTCCAGGCAGGTCTGACCACTACTAACACTATTCTGAGGCATACTTTGATGCCTAAGTCAGGTGACCACCGGATGATACGAGGCTATTCTATCAACATGCTGCACATTCTCGATGAGAAGGCACCTTTTAAGGTGATGGACTTGATGGTAGAGACCATTAAGAGGACTGCAGCTGACCAAAAGAGGTCATGTGGGTTTGCTCCGCAGATACAGATGCTCATCAACGCCAAGTTTGGCACGGGCAAATTCATGTTGGATAGGAAGCACTTGCCACTGCAGCCAGAGCATGAGGACAACGTAGTTGTGATGGATGAAGAGGATCCCACCTCAGTTGAAGGGCAAGCCAAGATCGAAGCTGCAAAGAAAGCCAAAGCTGACAAAGAGGCAGCAGCAGCAGCAGCTAAGCCAAAGAGCTTTGGAGAACAGATTCTTGAAGCGACCCAGAGAATTGAACAACGCCTGGCCAGCATTGAGCAATCTCAGGAGAGCCTTGAGAGGATTGTCGAGGACAAGATCCACGCTCTAGACGTGAAGCTGACTGAGATTCAGGTGTCTGTCAACAAGCTTGAGGCAGACATGGAGGAGACTAGGCAGGAGAGAGCAGAGCTTATGCAGGATGATCTAGTCCAGGACTCTCATCGCCAGGCTGCTCAGGTTCCCAGAGGATCCAGATCTGCAGCTATCCCAGTGACAGACTCCAGGGCTACCACTTCAGCACCAGCTACAGCTCCAGCAGTTCCTACAGCTCCAGCATCCACTCCTCCACCGCAGACATCAGCAGAGGTCTTCGCAGATGCAGCTATCTCTACACCGACATCGACCCAGACGGGAGCAGCCAGCCGAGCCCGCAGTGACGTTTAGCTCTATACCTTTTCGAACTTTTTGGTAACTTGTTGCCAAAGGGGGAGAAATTGTTATAGATCATAGGGCTTCGAGAGAGAGAGTGCTCTTTCGCCTTTTCGTTCTTTTGCCGGTTTTCCTTGAGATACATTGGTTTCTTTTGGTTCCAGATACTTTAAGTGTGCTTGCTACTACGTTTGATGCTACCTTAATGAGTGCTTAGCCATACTATGCTTTAATGTGTGCTTATTGCTTATCCTATGCTACTCCTTATTGTATGGCTATTTACTCTTGTCTTGGTGATTAAGTGCATGTTATTCATTCTTATCATTTTGTGCGCTCCACCAAGATGTATGTGACATGGAAGAGTGACCCATAATCCTAATCGATTGTGCATTTGCATTCAAACGCAAATTTTAAATAATGCACAAATTTAGGGGGAGCTCTTGTTTATCACATACTTCTCAAAGCGACGATATTATTCATTGGTTATATCTTTTGTCGAAGCTTTGATCTATATGTTGTCATCAATTACCAAAAAGGGGGAGATTGAAAGTGCAACTAATCCCCGGGTGGTTTTGGTAATTAATAACAACATATATATCATTGAACTAATATTATCTTGAGAATCATTTCAGAGAAGTTCGATGATATGGGTATGGAAATGTCTGAAGAAGTGGACCCCTCAAAATGCTAAGACAAGCATTGGCAAAAGCTCAAGACTCCATTTTTGGTTTAGTGATCAAAGATCACATTGAGTCCATAGGAAAAGCCAATACTATTAAAAGGGGATGAGGTTGTGTTAATGTTCTTGTTGCTCAAGTGCTTGGTGATCTAACTCCCTCAACTATCAGCACTATTCACTACTTAACACACACCCATAAGTAATCTCGGTCAAACCAACTCTGTCTCACCGAGATGAAGTTATCTCTACAAACCCTAACATCTCGGTCACACCGATTCATCCAACTCAGTCTCACCGAGATGAACCTCTTCAGTTGTTTCTCCAAACCCTAGCTTCTCGGTCAAACCGATTCTGAGTTTCGGTCTCACCGAAAAAGGGCTGCCAACCTTCTGTGATCAGTTGACATCAATTCGGAATATCCGAGTTTATATTTTCGGTCTCATCGAGATGGCAAACCCTAACCTTTGACTCACTTCGGTCTCACCGAGATGGTATTTTCGGTCCCACCGAAAATCCCAACGTTCACTATATTTGAACTTTCGGTCTAACCGAGTTTTCACTTCGGTCTGACCGAGATTGGTCAAATGTGTGTGTAACGGTTGGATTTTGTGTGGAGGCTATATATACCCCTCCACCCCCTCCTCATTCGTGAGGAGAGCCATCAGAAAGTACCACCATTCCTACCATACACTTTCTGAGAAGTGAACCACCTACCCTTGTGTTGAGATCAAGCCATTCCATTCCTACCATATGAAACTTGATCTCTAGCCTTCCCAAGTTGCTTTCCACTCAAATCTTTCTTCCACCACAGCCATATCAGTGAGGAGAGTTGAGTGTTGGGGAGTTTATCACTTGAAGCACAAGAGCAAGGAGTTCATCATCATCAACACCGTCTATTACCTTTTGGGGGGTGGTACCTCCTAGATTGGTTAGGTGTCGCTTGGGAGCCTCCGTCTTGATGATGTGGAGTTGAACCAAGAAGTTTGTAAGGGCAAGGAGATCGCCTACTTCGTGAAGATCTACCCCGAGTAAGGCTAGTCCTCCGTGGGCGTAGGCCGTGATGGAATAGACAAGGTTGCTTCTTCGTGGACCCTTCGTGGGTGGAGCCCTCCGTGGACTCGCGCAGCCGTTACCCTCCATGGGTTGAAGTCTCCATCAACGTGGATGTACGATAGCACCACCTATCGGAACCACGACAAAAATCTCCGTGTCACCAAACTGCGTTTGATCTTCTCCACCTCCTTTTTACATGTGCAATTTACTTTCCGCTGCATATACTCTAGAATTGCATGTGTAGGGTGTTACTTGAATTGATCTTGTTTGTGAAACTGCCAAAAACTTTGCATGATCTAAAGGCAGATTTTTTATATTGTCAAGTAGTCTAATCACCCCCCCTCTAGACCTACTTTTGATCCTACATCGTCCCTTTATATAGAGGCGACGCCCGGTCCGGTTTACAGAGTCCCGAGGCTGGCTCATATTCGTGTCCGCCTCGGTCTCTGCTCTTTCTTCCTTGTCTCTCAAGTTACATGACCAGGCGGTTTACAAACCGTAACTCTATACCTGGGCCCTTAAGCCTTCATGGGCCATAACCTCTACTGGGTTTTACAATTACACAACTATATTATCATAATCCGGTTTACACTAGCCGGTTTATACCTGCTAGTAATATCCCTGACAATAGCCAAGGACCCTTTAAGATGCAACTCCCGATCGGAACAAACGCCCATAAAACCACTTCACTCAATGTAGAACCCCGAGCTCCATATCATGCATTCATTGGAAGAATGCCTACGAGCTACTAGATGATCACACCTATTAATTTTCGAAAGTTTCTAGTTATGCAATCAGGTGTTGGGGATACAGGGGAAGCACCGCGCACTCAACTCTAATCCTACATCCAGTTGTATCCATCCTTCAACAAATAACTAGTTATTTCCGGAAACCGTTTACCTCTGACCTTCGAAACGCATCTGCTATACAAGTTATGGCAATACTCCCAAACTACCTCCTAAGTACTAGGTGATGTCGGGGTTATCTTGCCACTAACCGCATAGAAGAGTTTTCGATGTCGGCCATCTTAAGTATTCCAGAACTGCTGCGATAGATTTGTGACGGCAACACCTCAGAGCTCAACTCCCCGGGACACTGCCACAACCCCTAATGACAGGAGGCATCGAGAACAGTGTTCTCATCACAAATACATCGGAACAATCCAAACAATACTCGCGTGATCCTAAAATTTTATTTTAGTGAATTTTGAGAGTAGAAGAGATAAAGTAATCGTCAGGGGTCCTCACCAGAGTGAAAAAGGGATGAGGAGCATAAGAAATCCTACTCTCCAATAAATATATAGGACTCAAAACATTTTCAGGTGTGTGCCTAGACTCAACCGTCAATGATTCGATCGATCAGTGGGGGCTCCTAGGTCGGAGAAGGCTCTGATTACCAACTTGTAATGCCCAGTATGAGATTATACCTCCTACGTGTCGAGGCACGACTTAAAGGCATAAGCTCATACTAGAATGATCTAAAGTATGGTATCTTTGCACGACTCATGTAAAAGAGGGATGAAAATGCAATACATTACATAAACAATCATCATCACACAATACATTACATAAACAATCGCCACGTCACATTTTGAGAGTAGTTGGCTTACACTCGCCACGTCACACAATACATTACATAAACAATCATCATCCAAATAACATCAGGGTCCGACTACGGACGAAGATCCAAATGAAAGATACCATAAATAACACAAGGTCCCGATCACAACATCCTGGTAAGAGCCCTACTGATCCTCTGGATAAGACACGTAGTATCGCCCACGTTCCTCGTCGAACTCCCAGTACAACTCTGAACCACCAGCTGTGTAGTTCACCATGGTACCTGCATCTGGTGTTGTGTAGAATCTGTGAGCCACGGAGGACTCAGCAATCCCGTTACCGGGTAACAATGCTATCTAAGCCTTGGGTGTGGAACAAGGCTGAAGAACAAGGTTGCAGCTGCACTAGCACTAGCTTACGTGTTTAGAGCGAGAAGAG
Source organism: Secale cereale (assembly GCA_902687465.1). Lineage (NCBI taxonomy): Eukaryota > Viridiplantae > Streptophyta > Magnoliopsida > Poales > Poaceae > Secale > Secale cereale. The sequence continues at coordinate 52,066,801 of LR738709.1, read as the reverse complement.
AAGTGCCAACGATCGTCAAACTGATCACTAAGTGATCCTATCTAAGCACGTCAAACATAACCCCACCGTGTTCACTTCCCAAACCCCTTCGGAAAGGGACCGTCACGGTTACTCACGCTGGTAGAGCATTAAGATCATTGTGTCAAGTTTTCTACAACTGAATATTAACAATTTCCCATCTGCCACATAACCGCGGGCATGGCTTTCGAAAGATCAAAAACCCTGCAGGGGTGTCCCAACTTAGCACATCACAGACCCGAGTATTCTCGGAATCCCGTGCTCAAGATATTCCGACTAAGGTAAAACTAATCCAGCAAGGCCTCCCGGTGTGCCGACACCCTGATAGTAGCCCCGCGTATCTCGTCTCAGGCCACGACCGGATGGGACAAGCTACAGGTTTTTACCAGCCCTCGGGTTTCCCCAAGGTGGCCCCGCAGGTTGCCCAGTTTGGACCAACACTCATGTGGAGCACTGGCCTGGGTTGTTGATTAAGAAAAAGGGTTTATAACTCCCTATGCAAGTTTTAGTTATTAGGCAAATGTAAAAGCAATGCCGGGACTTGCTGGAAAAGCTTTAGCGCTAAGCGGTTTATCGAGGGGGGCCCATAAACCCCAACCGTGTTAGGGACGCAAAATCAAGGAACATAACACTGGTTTAAACGGTTCCTAGGGAGGCATGAGTGGAACAAAACACCAAGCAAAGGCTTAGCCTTCCACCCATTGCCAAGTATATAGATGATTTAGTTATTAACAGATTATATAGTGTGATATCCCAACAATAACTTCAACATGAAGCAAAGAATATTTGAATCTTCTCCTGCAACTAACAATGCTATAAGAGGGGCTGAGCAAGCTTACGTAGCCAATCAAAGGTTTGCTAGGTTGGGTGGTTAGAGATATGCATGGCTACAAAAGGAGGCTGACAAACAAACATGGGCATCGAGGCAATAAGCTAAAGAGCGAGACATCCAGCAATAGGCAAAGATAGTAATGATATCTGGGTCGTTCTCAATATATTCACCAGGCTCTAACCAAACACAACAATGCACAACGGAACAAAATCAATCAATGTGCAGTGCTCAATCACATGATGAATTGAACATGAAGCATGTGAACATGGAAAAACATGATGCATGGCCTAGGGTCAAAAGAATGCAATACATCACCAACAAACAAGATCAACCACCCATAATGAAACAAGCAAACGAACAAGTGGGCAAGTTTATGTAGTTGATCAAACAAGCAACAAACATGTTTTAAAAGAGGTTGGTTAACATGGCAAGGGTGCACTAAACATAACAGCAACATGCTAGCAAGTTTAAATGGGCTGAAATTAAATACAACAATTTCCAGAAAAGCCCATATTCATTTATTTGCATTTGGGACAGATTTGAAAAACTTCTGTCATGGAGTTGTCAAACATGCTAAACAACAGCACCAAAATATTCTACACATTTTTCTACCCCAAATGCATATAAAGTTTGTTAAATTTGGAGTTGTAGAGAATTAGTTACGATTTTTGCAAGTTTGAACATATTTAAGTCAAATTCAAATTCAAACAACATTTTAAAAGTTTTCAAACATGGCAGCAAGTTACATTTTCATAATCTACACAAAATTCTAAGAACTTTTCATATAGGGCTCATATTCATATGAAGCATAAATATATAGATATTAATTAAAACGGAAAAACAGAAAAAGAAAAAGAAAATCAGAAAAAGAAAATAAAACAATTCAACGCTTGGTCTAAACTGACACAGACTCAGCGAGCCACAAACACTTACAAGGGGGCCAGGAGCAGCTGAGCTGGCGAGTGGGTGCGCGCGCGGGCTGGCACTGGCGCTGTGAGGCTGGCAGGTGGGGCCTTGCTGTCAGCCTCACACAAAAACGAAAAAGGGGCGGAAACCACAGTGCCCGCGAGGAATTGAACCCACGTCTCCCTGATGAAACTGACGGAGACACACCACTACGCCACTGCATCGATCTCGACAGAGAAGGAGCAGCTTATCTGAAGAACATGCAACGGGTGCAGAGCAGGGGAGCACTGTGTCAGGCCCAAGATGCGATTTTATCCCGATCACGTGACACTTACGTGATTGGGGCACAACCGCATTTCGGGCGCTTAGCAAGATGGATATCATTACATCGTACCATTACATTCATACATGGGGATACAACAATACATACAAGCCACATGAATACAACATCAATACAAGGCATCCGGCTACGGATGCAAACATGAAAAGAACAACCCGACATCCATCTGCTATCCCAGGCTGCCGACCCGAAACCTAACCCAAGACTGAAGAGGAAGAAGAAGAAAGAACTCCAACAAAACGATCATCGCTCTCACGTCAAGACATTGGAAACCTGCACCTGCAACTGCTGTTGTAGTATCTGTGAGCCACGAGGACTCAGCAATCCCATAACCATGGGTAACAAGACTATCAAAGCTTAATGGGTAGGAAGAGGTAAAGTGGTGAGGTTGCAGTAGCGGCTAAGCATAATATGGTGGCTAACCTACGAGTACAAGAATAAGATGAGCATCTACACAAACGGTCGCAAACTGGAAGTGATCGCTAAAGATCCTGAACTACTTACGAGTCAAACATAACCCCACCGTGTTCTCTTCTCAAAGTGAAAAGAGACAGTCACGGTTACTCACACAGTTGTGTGTTTTACTTCGGATCCTCTGTCAAGTTTTCTACAACCGGACATTAACAAATTCCAATCTGCCACATAACCGCGGGCACGGCTTTCGAAAGATCATAATCCTGCAGGGGTGTCCCAACTTAGCCCATCACAAGCTCTCACGATCAGCTGAAGTAATAATAATTATTATCCCTTATCTACGGGAAATCCGATCAGGCTCGGCATCCCGGTGTACAAGACATTTCGACAATGGTAAAACAAGTCCAGCAAGACCTCCCGGCGTGCCGACACCCTGATGGTAGCCGCGCGCATCTCGTCTTAGGCCACGTCTGGATGAGCACTACGTACAACAACCGAAGAGCCCAGATAACTGGGTGGCACCGCAAGTGGCTCTAGTTTGGGACCAACACCATCAGCACTGGCCCCCCTGCTATGTAGAAAAGAATCTCGAGGGAGCGTCCCCCCTATGCAATTTAATTAATTAATTAAGTTATTATTATGAGGCAAATTAAAACCAAAGTTGGGCCTTGCTGGAGGAGTTTTATTCAAAGGCGAAGTGTCAAGGGGTCCCCATATACCCAACCGTGTAAGGAACGCAAAATCAAGGAACATAATGCCGATTTATCGGCTCCTAAGGTGGCATGAGTGGAACAAAACACCGAGCAAAAGGCCAAGCCTTCCACCCATGCCCAGTATATAGGTATGTTAATAATAATAATAGATATTGTGATATTCCAACAACAAGTTCCAACATGGAACAATCTTCATCTTCACGTGCAACTAACAACGCTATAAGAGGGGCTGAGCAAGCGGGTAACATAGCCAAACAATGGTTTGCTAGGAAGGTGTCAAGGTTAGAGGTTTCATGGCAACAAAGAGAGGGGCTGACAATAATGATGGGTAGCGCGACATGTAACGATAGCATCGAGACAACTAAGCATGGAAATGATAGTAAAGGTATTCAAGGGTATGGTCATCTTGACTGAGATCCCGCAAGGAAGAAGAACGGATCCATGAAGAAGACGAAGAAGAAGCCTCGAAGACGAACCACGGGTAGACGAACGAATCCTCACGATTGCAACGGAACAAGCACTAATGAGAAGAAGCAAGCAATACGGTAAACACACAACATAAGAACATGACAATATGCTCAACCAAGTATGATGCAAGACAAGTTTATATAGGAAGCAATACATGGCAAGGTAGGAAGCACAGAAAAACAACACAAGAACATGACAATATGCTCAACCAAGTAGGATTCAAGACAACTCTATATATGATGCAAAACATGGCAAGGCAGGAAGCACTCAAAAACAACACAAGTCAACAAGTTTAAATGAGGACGGAAACTACATATAACAAATCCGGTAAGTCCTCATATGCATAGTTTGAAATTGGTCCAGATCTGAACAAACTTAAGTTAAAGTTATTAAACAGCAAGTTAACATGCACCAAGATGATCTACACGAAATTCTTGTTAAGTTTCATATAAAGTTTGTTTAATTTGGAGCTACGGTCTAGAAGATATGAGCAAAATAAGACGAACATGGTAACGATGCAAGATGCACCCAAACATCAAGCAAACACACTCCAAACATTAAAACAACATGATATTATGATTCTACATGCAAAATCACACAAGTTTCATATAGGGCACACTCAAAATGGAGCAACGGGCTAAAAGATACACATGAAACAAGATATAACAACAAGCTGAAGTTAACAGACACATAGCAACTTTGGAGCAGGATATATATATGCTACAACACTCAAACATGGTAACAAGAAGCATGGATCTGAAGTAGATGTGATACTGAACAAGTAGGAACTTAGAACACACCCAAAAGCTTGCTGGAACCCAATTAAACAAGCATAGCAAGTTGCAATAAAATTATCCAGACTTAGCCAAAATCTGGGAAGGCAAATACATCATCACGATGCTGCCTTCGGAGGCACAAAACAACAAGCATATCAACTCTAACAAGAACATAAAGAGCATGGACATGAAGTAGACATATACTACAGCAAACAACTCCATTGGAGCATCTCCATAGGAGGCATCGATCAATAGCAACAAGCTCCACCAAATTGAATAAGCTGATAAAATCCCGACAGGCATAATTTATAGCAACTTGAGAGCAAGAAATAAATAAGCTACAACAGGTCATATGAGCAAGTAAGGGCATGAATGGATAGACAATAACATGGACAACAAGGCATGATCATTGGCCACTCCAAAACAAGCATGGATTTGACTAGGGCATCAAGCAAACATGGCATCAGGATATGACAGATTCCAGACTTAGCAGAATTTTCACTAAGTATAAAACAGTAACAACAACATGGCATGTTTACAAGCATGTTTTAGTCAACACAAGGCATATCATGGAAAGAGGTTTGCACCACCTCAAAGACCATATTATGGTGCTTCTAAAACATCTTGTCATGTGGCATGAGGACAAACACATCAATAGCAAAGAGCAATTGAAATCAGCATCTCATAACAAGTTTCAGCACATAACAGCCAAATGCACTTTTGCAACAGATATTAACATGGCAATATGGACTCAAACAAGCATGCTACAGCAACCATCATGTAGTACACTTCATAATGAACATTTTGACATATCATATGCATCATTTGGATAAACATGCACCAAGTTATCATGTCTCAAACATGGCATCAAAATAACAAGTAGAAGTAGTTTATAACAGGTAGCACTCTTGCAACAGAGATTAGAACATCTAGATGAAGTCAAACATGCATGGCACAATGGAACAAAGTGTAGAGCACATCACAACGATCATTTTGACATATCATACACTCAATTTGGATAAGCACACAAAAAGTTACAGGCCCGCAAAATATGCATCAGAAATATGACATTTAGGGACTTAGACATATCACAGACAAAAAAAACAGGAGTGAGCGCTAAATAACTAATCATCGAACGGGCGAGGTTTAGGGGATGACTCACAATGGGCCAAAGCCCAGTAGTAGGGGAGGCAGAGCATGCCTGGAGCTGGACCTGGCTTGCGGCTGGGCCGGCCCAGGCGGAGGCAGGGAGCTGGGCCTCGCGTGCTCCTGCTCGAGCTGCTCGAGCACGAGGCCAGCGGTGGCGGCGCGCCACCGGAACTCCGGCGAGGCGGCTATGAGGCAGGGCTGGCGGGGATGAGCGGGAACGGGCAGATCCGAGCGTGGGAAGCTTGGATCCGGCGACGGACGACAACGAGACGGCCGGCGACAACCTCGGAGGTGGCTCCTGCAAAAACGGCGGCGGCGCAGATCTGAGAGATCTGGGAGAGAGAGGGGAAGGGGAGAGCGAGGCGATGGCGGCTGTGACCTAGATCGGGCGGAGGTGGCGGGGCCGGTGGTGTCCGGCGGCGGGGTCCGATGGCCGGAGGTGGTCGGCGACGGCCTTGGCCGAGGAGATCGAGCGGGGAGGCTCGGGCGAGGGGCACGGAGCGCGGGGGCGCTGGCGTAGCGCCTCGGGTGAGCGGGCGACGAACGGGCCCGACGGGCCCCGCGCGGGCCTGGCGGGTCGCGGCGGCGGGGAAGGCGCTGGAGGCCAGGTAGCGTGCGGGCGTTGGGCGAGGAACTGCCCAGGTGGCGGCTGGCCACTCAGGGGCTGCCATTTGGCGCCTGAGAGGTGGCCGCGGCGCTGGAGGCGACAAGTGGCGGCGGCGGAGCGCACCGGCGCTGAAAACGAGGAGGAAGTGGCGGCTTGGGGGCTAGGGCTTGGTTTTATGCCATTTTTGGCAGGATGGAGGGGTATAAATAGGGAAGGGGAGCTAGGGATTAGGGTTTGGAGCGTTTTTAGGCTGTTTCGGACGCTCGGATACCGATCGGACGGCTCCGGAGCGGATAGGGACTAGGCTGGGCCTAGAGGAAAATAGTGGGCTGTGTAGGAGGGGTCTCAGGCTGCATGGAGAGAAGGGAAAAGAGGCCCGCGGAGGTTTCCGGAGACCGAAAACGTCCGACGTTTAAACCGGCGACTAGTGCCGCTATATATAACCGTTGGGCTATCAAACGAGCTCCGAATGCGATGAAATTTGGCATGCAGCCTGTATACACTATAATAAGACCACGCGCCAAGTTTCAACCCATTCCGAGAACGTTTTTCGGCCACCCATAAAATAAATATCCGGAGGTGCCGCGGGCACGTGCAAGTGTGTCTGGGCTCAGAACGGACAACGGAGAGGACGGGCGGACTCGGGTGGATGCAAGTTTTGAAAACATGATGATGCAACACACATGATGACATGGCAAATATGCACACGCAAGCAGATGACATGGCAACGACAACGAATAACTGGCTGACACCTGGCGCACCGGTCTCGGGGTGTCACAACACTCCCCTACTAACAAGAGATCTCGTCCCGAGATCTTAGGAACGAGACGGAAGAGAAAAGGAAGACAAAGTTCTTCGAGGAAAAAAGAGTGAAACCAAAGAACCTTGAGAGGTTGAACAATATGAGAGAAGGGTACAACGGAGATGAACGAAGTTGCAAAAACTTCGTTAGACAAGAGGAAGAAGGAATTCGATGAGAACCCAAAAGGTTGATGGAATAAGAATGAATTCGAAACCCATCCGGTTAAAAGAGGTGGAAAAAGAATTCGAACGAAGGAATCCGGGCAGCACTCCGGCTGAAACTGAAAGAAATAGCACACCGGTTGACATGAATGGAATATGACAAGAACCTGAGAATATGGAATAAAACATGACGAAATGAACAAGTTAATGCCTCTGGTATAATTGAAATGATGGAATGAAAGAACCGAGAAGAAGATGAAAATTTCACCACGAAAGAATTGAAATAGCATCTTCAAGACAAAGGCTTGAATGGAGTTGTTTAGAAAAACAACAACAAAAGAATAAGCTTGTTGTGGGCTTATTTAAACATCTCAAGACTTGAGGTGAAATGCCGCAACCAAATATTGAATAGATGAGATGAAGGAAGGGATGCAAGACTCCACTTCAAAAGAATAGAGAGAATTAATTGTACTCAAGAGGCAAGAATAAGAATGCTTGAGCTGCTCCAGAAGAATTAGATGAACGTTTGAGAATGAATTATCTCAAGAAGAATCACCATGAAGAACTCCGGTAACAAGAGGATGATGATATAGAAATGACGGATGAAAAGAATAAGAATAAAGCCTTGCGATGATTAGACGGGGTTCGACGAGATAGCCGAAAAAATTTGAACTCCGGAAAGAAAAGATTAAAGCACTTGGAATTATAATTTATTCATCAAGAATAAACTCTGAAGGAATGACTAAATCAACCTGATGAAAAGAATAAGAATTATGTTATGCTTCTCCTTCATCAATTTAAATTGATGAACAATGGATTCACATACTACTTATTCTCGGTGAAATTGAATAAGGAGGGATATATCGCGAACTTGCGAAAATCTTCATGAAACACCGGTAGGATTGGAATAAAATGAATGGATTGATAAGATAACACCGGAAAAGAACTCTTGAGGGAACCACCGTAAAGAATTAACGTCGAGTGAAGAAAATAACAAACCATCGGGAAGAATTTAAATTGAGTGATGAAAGAGAATAAACCACCGTAAAGAATGAAATTGAACGATGCAAGAGGACAAGCCACCGTGAAGAATTGAGATTGAGTGAACACAAGAGAATGAATCTCCGGGAAGAATAAAGCACTTGAGGACAATTTGAATGACGAGAACGAAGAGATTGTGAACTGATTAAAGAATACTTGAAGAAGCACCGGAAGAATGTGAGACGAATGAAGAGGCATCAATGAAGAATATTTGGAGGACGAGGTTGAAAACTGAGAACGAAGAAATCTTCTGAAATGATGGCCTTCGGAGGAACACAAAGAAAAGAATTCATGAAATACTCCAGAAGAATGAAAAGAAGAAAGGTTGAACCAATGACGAAAAGAATCAAAATGATCTTGACGAAGGCATATGACTGATGGAATCCATACTTACGTCACACATGAAAAGGATTTCAGAACACTCCGGAAAATAAGAAGAGTCTGGTAAGATCCTGGGAAAAGACCTGTGGGTTATGAGCCCACCGAAGAGAAAACACCGTTGAAAAGGATCGAAAAGGAGATGATGCACCGGAATTATTCAAAACTTGAATGAGGTGACAACCCCGAATTGATTGGAAGACGGATAATCTCCTGAGATTTCTTCGAACTCCAGAATAATTAAATGACGAGAGGCGAACGAGATAAGGGAAAACACTTAAGCCGATGAAAGTATAAGAACAACACCAGAAAACTTGAATTGGAATCATTGGAAAAAAAGTGATGAAGAAGGACGAACTAGATGAGAATTCATTAGTTGGAATAATAAAGGAAAGAATGCAAAGGATTCAAACGAGTACGATGGATACTCGATTAAGGACTCTGGTCCGAAAAGAAAAGGGTGGGCGGGTGGGAAAAATAAAGACAACTTCGGAAGGGGAAAACAACATCGGTTGGAAAGAACTGAGGTTGAAGCAAAAGACGAGGAGGGTCGAATCCACTTGACGAGAGATGCACCAGATGTAAGAACTAACAACACAACGAACAAAAACTAACCGCGTGATCCTAAAAAAATTTGAAGGGGAAGAGGAGTAATTCAAAACACCTACGCCAAGATTCCTCACCAGAGCGACGAAGGGGCAGGGGAGTAAAAAGAATTCCTACTCTCCGATATAACTAGACTCCGAAAAGAATTTCTGCTAGACTCAACAACGGCCAAGCTACGATCAATCAAGGGGGCTCCAATGGTCGGTCGAGGCTCTGATACCAACTTGTCAGGCCCAAGATGCGATTCTATCCCGATCACGTGACACTTACGTGATTGGGGCACAACTGCATTTCGGGCGCTTAGCAAGATGGATATCATTACATCATACCATTACATACATACATGGGGATACAACAATACATACAAGCCACATGAATACAACATCAATACAAGGCATCCGACTACGGATGCAAACATGAAAAGAACAATCCGACATCCATCTGCTATCCCAGCCTGCCGACCCGGAACCTAACCGAAGACTGAAGAAAGAAGAAGAAGAAAGAACTGCAACAAAACGATCATCGCTCTCACGTCAAGACATCGGAAACCTGCACCTGCAACTGTTGTTGTAGTATCTGTGAGCCACGAGGACTCAGCAATCCCATAACCATGGGTAACAAGACTATCAAAGCTTAATGGGTAGGAAGAGGTAAAGTGGTGAGGTTGCAGCAGCGGCAAAGCATAATATGGTGGCTAACCTACGAGTACAAGAATAAGATGAGCATCTACGCAAACGGTCGCAAACTAGTAGTGATCGCTAAAGATCCTGAATTACTTACGATTCAAACATAACCCCACCGTGTTCATTTCTCAAAGTGAAAAGAGACAGTCACAGTTACTCACACAGTTGTGTGTTTTACTTCGGATCCTCTGTCAAGTTTTCTACAACCGGACATTAACAAATTCCAATCTTCCACATAACCGCGGGCACGGCTTTTGAAAGATCATAACCCTGCAGGGGTGTCCCAACTTAGCCCATCACAAGCTCTCACGATCAGCTGAAGTAATAATAATTATTACCCCTTATCTTACGGAAATCCGATTAGGCTCGGCATCCCGGTGCACAAGACATTTCGACAATGGTAAAACAAGTCCAGCAAGACCTCCCGTCGTGCCGACACCCTGATGGTAGCCGCGCGCATCTCGTCTCAGGCCACGTCCGGATGAGCACTACGTACAGCAACCGAAGACCCCAGATAACTGGGTGGCACCGCAAGTGGCTCTAGTTTGGGACCAACACCATCAGCACTGGCCCCCCCTGCTATGTAGAAATGAATCTCAAGGGAGCGTCCCCCCTATGCAATTTAATTAATTAATTAAGTTATTATTATGAGGCAAATTAAAACCAAAGTTGGGCCTTGCTGGAGGAGTTTTATTCAAAGACGAAGTGTCAAGGGGTCCCCATATACCCAACCGTGTAAGGAACGCAAAATCACGGAACATAATGTCGGTTTATCGGCTCCTAAGGTGGCATGAGTGGAACAAAACACCGAGCAAAAGGCCAAGCCTTCCACCCATGCCCAGTATATAGGTATGTTAATAATAATAGTAAATATTGTGATATTCCAACAACAAGTTCCAACATGGAACGATCTTCATCTTCACCTGCAACTAACAACGCTATAAGAGGGGCTGAGCAAGCGGGTAACATAGCCAAACAATGGTTTGCTAGGAAGGTGTCAAGGTTAGAGGTTTCATGGCAACAAGGAGAGGGGCTGACAATAATGATGGATAGCGCGACATGTAACGATAGCATCGAGACAACTAAGCATTGAAATGATAGTAAAGGTATCCAAGGGTATGGTCATCTTGCCTGAGATCCCGCAAGGAAGAAGAACGGATCCATGAAGAAGACGAAGAAGAAGCCTCAAAGAAGAACCACGGGTAGACGAACAAATCCTCACGATCGCAACGGAACAAGCACTAACGAGAAGAAGCAAGCAATACGGTAAACACACAACACAAGAACATGACAATATGCTCAACCAAGTATGATGCAAGACAAGTCTATATAGGAAGCAATACATGGCAAGGTAGGAAGCACAGAAAAACAACACAAGAACATGACAACATGCTCAACCAAGTAGGATGCAAGACAACTCTATATATGATGCAAAACATGGCAAGGCAGGAAGCACTCAAAAACAACACAAGTCAACAAGTTTAAATGAGGCCGGAAACTACATATAACACGGTAAGTCCTCATATGCATAGTTTGAAATTAGTCCAGATCTGAACAAACTTAAGTTAAAGTTGTTAAACAGCAAGTTAACATGCACCAAGATGATCTACACGAAATTCTAGTCAAGTTTCATATAAAGTTTGTTTAATTTGGAACAAACTTAAGTTAAAGTTGTTAAACAGCAAGTTAACATGCACCAAGATGATCTACATGAAACAAGATATAACAACAAGCTGAAGTTAACAGCCACATAGCAACTTTGGAGCATGATATATATATGCTACTGCACTCAAACATGGTAACAAGAAGCATGGATCTAAAGTAGACATGATACTTAACAAGTAGGAACTTAGAACACACCCAAAAGCTTGCGGGAACCCATTTAAACAAGCATAGCAAGTTGCAATAAAATTATCCAGACTTAGCCAAAATCTGGGAAGGCATATACATCATCACGATGCTGCCTTCGGAGGCACAACACAACAAGCATATCAACTCTAACAAGAACATAAAGAGCATGGACATGAAGTAGACATATCCTACAGCAAACAACTCCATTGGAGCATCTCCATAGGAGGCATGGATCAATATCAACAAGCTCCACCAAATTGAATAAGCTGATAAAATCCTGACAGGCATAATTTATAGCAACTTGAGAGCAAGAAATAAATAAGCTACAACAGGTCATATGAGCAAGTAAGGGCATGAATGGATAGACAATAACATGGACAACAAGGCATGATCATTGGCCACTCCAAAACAAGCATGGATTTGACTAGGGCATCAAGCAAACATGGCATCAGGATATGACAGATTCCAGACTTAGCAGAATTTTCACCAAGTATAAAACAGTAAGAACAACATGGCATGTTTTAGTCAACACAAGGCATATCATGGAAAGAGGTTTGCACCACCTCAAAGACCATATTATGGTGCTTCTAAAACATCTAGTCATGTGGCATGAGGACAAACACATCAATAGCAAAGAGCAATTGAAATCAGCATCTCATAACAAGTTTCAGCACATAACAGCCAAATGCACTTTTGCAACAGATATTAACATGGCAATATGGACTCAAACAAGCATGCTACAGCAACCATCATGTAGTACACTTCGTAATGAACATTTTGACATATCATATGCATCATTTGGATAAACATGCACCAAGTTATCATGTCTTAAACATGGCATCAAAATAACAAGTAGAAGTAGTTTGTAACAGGTAGCACTCTTGCAACAGAGATTAGAGCATCTAGATGAAGTCAAACATGCATGGCACAATGGAACAAAGTGTAGAGCACATCACAACGATCATTTTGACATATCATACACTCAATTTGGATAAGCACAAAGTTACAGTGTGACGACCCCGGCCCGACCGTGCGCTAATCATACACGCAAATGCACACGATCAAGCCTAAGGACTCACGTGAAGGAATCACAACACAACTCTAAAACATAAATAAATACATACAAGTTATATATTACAAGCCAGGGGCCTCGAGGGCTCGAATACATAACAAGTGTCACACACATAGTCAGCGGAAGCGTTAGGTATCTGGGTACAGATACAACACAGAAGAAGATAGGCCTGTTACACAGGCGGGGCAAAAGAAAAAGCTACGATCGAAAAGGCGCAGGCCTCCTGCCTGGGACCTCCGATCCTACTCCTGGTCGTCGTCCGCCGGCTCCTCGTAGAAGTACTCGCCGGCCGGGTAGTAGTAGTAGCCAGCCTCGGGCTGGTAGTAGTAGCCGTCAACGGGGGCTGCTGGCACCATGGCTCCGTCGTCTGGTTTATCATGCGGGTAGGACAAAAGAGGAAGCAAAGCAACCGTGAGTACTCATCCAAAGTACTCAGCAAGATTTACATCAGATCTATACTAGCAATGCATCATTTTCAAAGGAGGCTTTATGTGGGTAGACTAGACTGCAGAAAGCCAGAGTAGAGAGGGGAAAAGCCTAGTCCTGACGAAGACTAGCATCTTCAGGGTCTTGCAGCAATTAGAGGGGTTCAGATTAGTACATCATAATGTAATGTGTTTATAATAATATCAACCTCATATCTCAAGTCACCAGTTCTAGTTGTACCGAAGTGGATACAACTCCGAGTGTCCGTTACCGTAGGACAGGCTATCGATAGATGTTTTCTTCCCTGCAGGGGTGCACCAAGTTACCCACCACGCTCGCTTAACTCCGGCCGGACACACCATCAGGTCGTGCCCGCCCTCGGCTAAACAATACGACGCAACCCGACCGGATACCGCCAGAGAGGATCAAGCACGCCGGACTAACCTATGCCCCCAGGGGTCTTGGCCATCGCCTCGGACGCTCCTGCACGTTACGTGGCCGTTCGGTAGCAGACCTAGCAACCCCTTATACAAGCACGCAGTTGCATCCTAAGTCCAATCCGAACGGGCCGCTCAATCGCTGACGTCGTGACGACTCCGGCTGATGTATACGACGCAGAGCACCCACTCACACCCACGTGGTGGTTAGTGCTATCGGACACGGAGGCCCCTCGGATCAAATATCCAAATCGCTTAGTGGATTGGGAGCACGCGGTAACGAGCAGAGCCCACGATACTGTTGGCCCCGTCGTCCCGTCTCGAGGACTTGTGACAAGGACTGGAATGACCGGCCACGCCTCGTAGTTATCTCGCGGGTACCCTCACTGGTCACCCGACTCCACAGCTCACGCCTCAAAGGCACTCGCGGGTACCCCTCTGGGTCAACCCGCCTCCATCCAACATGTGTAGTAGTAACTTCAAAGTGTCTTCAGACGCACGATACCTCTGGCCGCACGCCTTTGTTCCTGGCGACGTCCGGCCTCGGGGATCGGTACGTCTTTAAACACGGTACGGTAAACCAGGGCATCCGTGTGGTTTCCATGCCGATGAGGAATCCGAGGAATCACCCTCGTTGGACTCCTAAACGACAAGTCCCGTTAAGGTGGTACCGGAGGAATCACCCTCGGCGGTAATCACCATAGCGGATGCACGACAAAAGCTAAGTCGGAAGTGGGAAGAGGAATCACCCTCGGTAACCCACAACGAGCTAGCCATACTACAGGGACAACATCGGAAGTGAGTTCGGAGGTATCACCCTCGTCACCTGATGTTAACTCTGCGGAGTCGAGCATATTAGGGGGTGTGCGGTGGTGTGAAGAAGGTCAGGGGAAGGGGCTCGATCGCTTGATCGAGGCAAGGGTACTATGCGAGGCAACTACGAGAAAGCGGGACCACAGCAGTGCTACCCAACCTATACTAAGCAGTTTATGTATAAAGACAGGTATCAACAGTTTTGCAAAAACAGGCTATGCAACAGTAATAGGAGCAGTAGCAGTAGCAGCAATTCTAATGCAAGAATAAGAGAGAATAGACATAGGCGATATCGGAATGATCAAAGGGGGGTTGCTTGCCTGGTTGCTCGGTGGCAAAAGCAAGGTCGTCGGAGGGGGGACCAATCACCGGGACGGCGTCGGTCTCTGGAGCGGTGTCAGCGTCGGACTCTACCGAGAGAGAAGAGGGGGGGGGAAGAAACAGATAAATACACAGAATACAAGCATTACAAAGCGTGCTAGGCTAATGTGCAGTGCAGGGTTGCCAAAAAAACATGTCTAAGTCATATTAGTTATTTTTAGGAATTAAATGGAATTATTTACCGGGTGTATGTGCACTATTCATCTACCGGAAACAGGCTAAAAGTTGCGGGTTCACCTCCGTAGAGGGTCCCGACACGGAAACGGACAGCACGGTTAGCTTCGTCTCATCGTTCTGAGCAACTTTCATGTAGAAAGTTTTTCCATCCGAGCTACGGTTTAAAAGATATGATTTTCTAAAGATTTTAGACAGTTTCTGGATTATTTTAAATAATAGAAATGAGTTATTGCATCAGCATGACGTCAGCCAACGGCTGACCAGGTCAAACCTGACCTGTGGGTCCAGTGGGACCCACATGTCAGCCTCTGTTACTAAACAGAGTTGTTATAAACTAATCCAGAGATTAATTAGCACCAGGGCCCCACATGTCAGTGTCTTATTAACATAACTAATTAATTTTAATTAAAAAAACATTTTATTTAACTAAAATGTGGTGGGGCCCACTGGTAGTGACACTGCGGGCGGGGCCCACCTGCCACGTCGGCGCCGGCGCTGGAAACACGCCGGCGACCACCGAACGCGGCGGTCACTCGCCGGAGCACGCCGGAAAACGGCTGTAGGGCACCATTTGGAGTGCGTCCACTTGCGTTCGAACGGGGAGAGAGCGCCGCGTCAAACGCGGGTGATCTCCGGGCCGGAGATGGCCGGAGTCTCGCCGGCGTCGAGGTTTGGCGGCGCCGTCGTTCGGGCGTTCACGGATTTGGCGCTAGGAGGCTCGACAGGGGGCGTGGCTAGGCTCGTTCGAGAGCTAGCGGAGCCGTACATCGATCTGTGCGGTCGGGGGAAGCAGGAGAGGACGGAGCTGAGCTCCACGACGGCCATGGCGGATGGCGGCGTCGGGCGAAGATGATAACGACGAAAACGAGCACGGCAAGCAGAGACAATGGTCGCATTCTACTCCTACGGCGACCTTGAGCACGACTGCGAGCTCTGGCGAGCACGATAATGGCCGCAGCGATGGCAAGGCCAGCGGCGGCGGAGCTCCATTCGGGCTTCGGTGGCACAGTGGCTACGGTGGCGCAAACGGGCAGGAAGAAGAGGGGAGAGATGCTCCTGCTCACCGTGGAGGCGCACGAAGGCCCGGTGATAGCTTAGGAGCAGCAGATCGGCGTCGGGGAAGAAGGGGATCGCCGGCGTCCCGAGGAAGAAGACGACGCGTCCGCGGCGATGTAGGTCACCCCGGCTCCACCCAGCTGTTCCAGACGGCGTAGCCGACCACGGCGGAGCTCCACGGCACGACGGCGGGACGGGGTGGTGACGGTGGCGACGACGACGACGGTCGAACGGCGGCGAAGCGCTCGGACGCGCTCGGATCTGAGAGGGGAGGAGGCGAGGCGAGCGAGGGGAGAGGGGAGAAGTGGACGAGGGGGCCAGGGGGGAAGCACTGGGGCTTGCCCTTATCCCCTCGGCGTGCGGGGAAGGCGCCGGCGACGCGTGCCAGCCCGCCGGTCTCGGCGAGCGCGTGCCCGACATGGCGCGCGGGAGCAGGTAGGGGTAGGTGGAATGGGCTGGGCCGGCTGGGCCTAGCCCTGGGCGCCAGGTAAGAGCTCTTCTCCTCTCTGTTTCTTTTAATTCAACAGCAAAGAGGAAAAGAAAAAGATGGGGCCACCAAACCCTTTTTGTAAAATGTGAGAGTTGATCCAAAAATATCTTGCAATATTCTTTACCACCAAGAATTGGATTGGGCAAATTTGGAACACTTTTGAAATTTTCAAAAATGATAAGGCATTTATTGTGCTGTTTTGGCACTGTTTAAATGCACTAGCCCATTAATGGAGTTGAGGGTGATGTTGTTTTCCTCAACAACATTTGTTTTGGAATATTTGCAATGAGATGAACATTTTTCCATAGTTTTTAGAGCAACTTCATTTTGCATTTGCATTTGAATTTGAATTTCCAGGGGCAAATTTGAGTTGCTTGTTTAACCACTGTGATTAGCATTGCAGATGAACATGACATGGCATGATTATCATAATGTCACAGTGCTTATTACAAGGGGGGTGTTACAAATTCTCCTCCTCTAAAAGAAATTCTCGTCCCGAGAATTTAGGAGGTAGAAGCAAAGAGGTCGGGGTATTCCGCCCGAAGATTTTCCTCGCGTTCCCAAGTGGCTTCATCTTCAGTATGATTTGACCACTGCACTTTCAGGAACTTAGTTGTCTTCTGACGGGTCCGACGTTCAGTTTGATCGAGGATGCGGATCGGATGCTCCTTATAAGAAAGATCATCTTGAAGCTCGAGCATCTCGTGATCCACAGCACGATGCGGGGACTCCTTGAAAGATCGGCGGAGTTGCGACACATGGAACACATCGTGGATATGCGAGAATTGCGGAGGCAATTGCAATTTGTAAGCCACGAATCCACGTCTAGCAACCACGGGGAAGGGACCAATGTAGCGTGGAGCTAACTTGCCCTTGATACCGAAACGGTGCGTGCCCTTCATAGGGGTGACACGAAGATAGACTTGATCACCTGGTTGATAAGTCAATCCCCATCGCTTGCGATCATAGTTGCTCTTCTGACGGTCTTGAGCCGCCTTGAGATTTTCACGCACGATACGGACTTGCTCTTCGGCGTGTTGAATAATGTCCGGACCAATAACTTGTCGTTCCCCAGTTTCTGACCAGTTCAGAGGGGTTCGACACTTACGTCCGTACAGAACTTCAAAGGGAGCCATCTTCAAGCTTGCTTGATAGCTGTTGTTATACGAGAACTCGGCATATGGAAGGGATTCTTCCCATTTCTTACCGAATGATATAACACAAGCTCGCAGCATATCTTCAAGCACTTGATTGACTCGTTCAACTTGACCTTGGGACTGGGGGTGATAAGCTGAACTCCAGTTGATATGAGTTCCCAAAGCTTCTTGAAAACTTTCCCAGAACTTGGAAGTGAACAGGGTGCCACGGTCCGAACTGATCTACTTCGGAATTCCGTGGAGGGATACAATTCGGGAGATATACAGTTCTGCTAACTGGCTAGCAGTGATAGTCTCCTTGATTGGCAGGAAGTGTGCAACCTTTGAAAGTTGGTCGACGACGACAAGAATGGCATCGTTACCCTTCTGGGACTTAGGAAAGCCAGTAATGAAATCCATCTGCACCTTATCCCATTTCCACAGCGGAATAGGAAGAGGTTGCAGAAGTCCAGCAGGCTTCTGATGTTCTGCCTTCACGCGACGACAGACATCGCATTCAGCAACATAACGAGCAATATCCCGCTTCATATTAGGCCACCAGTACCTTTGGCGGAGATCACAATACATCTTAGTACTACCAGGATGAATAGACAGCGGTGTATCATGTGCCTCCTTCATAACCTTGTCAGTCATTAGGTCGAAACGAGTTACCACAATGCGGCCTCTGAAATACAAGGTTCCATCTTCGGATATTGAGAAATCCCTGTATTTCGGAAGATGCAGTTCCTGTTTCACAACCTCAACGTAAGCATCTTTGGTTTGCGCTACCTTGACAGCCTTCTCAAGATCCGGCTGTATCACAAGGTCATTAAGCGAACCATGTGGAACGATATGCAGATTCAGCTTGCGTAATTCCTCATAAAGACGAGGCTGAGCTCGCTTAACCTTGAGGTTGGTGCTGTATGACTTGCGGCTCAAGGCATCGGCCAGCACATTAGCCTTGCCAGGGGTATAAGAAATACCGCAGTCATATTCAGAAATAGTTTCCAACCATCGCTGTTGGCGGAGATTAAGATCCGGCTGAGTGAATAAATACTTCAAACTTTGATGATCAGTATAAATCTCACACCGGTTACCAAGAAGGTAATGCCGCCATAGCTTCAATGCAAAGATCACTGCAGCAAGTTCAAGATCATGCACTGGATAATTCTCTTCATGCGGACGCAATTGACGTGATGCATAAGCAATTACTCTTCGTTCTTGCATTAGGACACAGCCTAATCCTTGACGAGAGGCGTCGCAATATATCACGAAGTCCTTGCGAGAATCTGGAGGAGCAAGCACTGGAGCAGAAACGAGCTTGTCCTTAAGAGCTTGAAAGCTTTCCTGGCATTTATCTGTCCACTCAAACTTAACGCCTTTGTGAAGCAGATTAGTCAGGGGCTTGGCAATCTTGGAAAAGTTTTCGACGAAGCGACGACAATAGCTTGCAAGGCCGAGAAAACTTCTCACTTGCTTGACATTCTTCGGAGGAGTCCAGTCAAGAATAGCCTGAACCCGTTCCGGATTAATGGCAATGCCATCCTTGGAAATCACATGTCCAAGGTAGGTTACTTCAGAAAGCCAGAACTCGCATTTGGAAAACTTAGCATAAAGTTGATGCTCTCGCAGCTTCTCCAAAACAAGGCGAAGATGTTCGGCGTGTTCTTCCTTGTTCTTTGAGAATACCAGAATATCATCCAGATATACCACGACAAACTTGTCGAGGTAATCCATGAATATATAATTCATCAGGCGGGAGAAGGTAGCTGGAGCATTAGTTAGTCCAAAAGACATGACAGTGTACTCATAAGAGCCATAGCGAGTAACAAATGCAGTCTTTGGAATATCCTCTTCGCGAACACGGATCTGGTGATAACCCAACCTCAAGTCGAGTTTAGAAAACACCGATGATCCAGCCAGTTGATCATATAAGTCATTGATCCGAGGAAGCGGATATTTATTCTGGATGGTTGCCTGGTTGATAGGTCGGTAATCTTGTACCAGCCTATTCGTACCATCTTTCTTCTTGACGAAAAGAGACGGTGCTCCCCAGGCAGAGGAACTAGGACGAATGAAGCCCTTCTTGAGTGACTTGTCGATTTCCTCCTTAAGCTCGAGACATAGCAAAGGCTACATCAACGTCGGAGAAAGGAACTGAAACGGGGTAGCTGCAAGTGCGGACGGCGGATCTTAATCGCAGAAGGATCCTGAGCTCCATGTGCACTCTGATGCAGAACCCGGTATCGGACGGGAATCAGAGGTCCACGAACCGGAGTGTGACCTCCGACCGCAGGCCACTCGACACCTGGAGGTGTGTTGATCCTGCGCGGGCAAAGGATAGACTGAGGAAGTGTCCCTGCTTGGACAGCCGGTACCAACTGCGTCAACGTCTGGTAGAGAGTTGTCCGAGTGATGGACAACTCAACCGCCAGGGCCCGAGCAGTTCGATCCAGCGCCTGAGTGTGCTGAATCAGAACCTGCGGGTCATAACGTCGACTCTCGTACGGGGCACAGATAGCTGAGTAGTATCCAGTCTCATCTCCAGCAGGTGCATACGGAATGTACCGAAACTCAGAGGCATCCAAGCTATCTCTGTGCTCTCCTCGGAGGCGTGCGACAGCAGCGTAGGCAGCATCATGGACTGCCATCGCAACCGTCACGCCACTACCGCGAAAGCGGTACAGCTCAGTGTCTGAGTCATCCTGCCGGTCATAGATACGAACATCAGCATAATACTGCTCCTGGTTGAACTCGCGATACTCCTCGTAGACCATGTACTCGGGGTACCAGCGGTAGCCCAGCCTGGTCAGGAGAGCGACTAGAATGGCCGGAAACCCAGGGGCATCTCGAGCCCAGGTGCGAAGCACAAGCTGAGTCTCCGGGCGAGGGGGAAACAGAGGATTCATCTGAAAGAAGAAGAATCAGACTTGTCAAGTCCTGATGATAATTTAAACAGAACTTGGTAAGAAAGGTTAAACAAACAAATGGAAAGGAATGATTATCAGACTATTCAGGTCAATGATAAGAAACCGCACTGATATCCAGCTCTCCGGGTAGATGTGAAAACGAGAACCTAATGGAGTTAGTAAAACTTAACCCGAATAGACGAGAGAGAAGAGTCCCAGAGTATAGACGAGGAATAAAAGAAGCTACACCACCCAAGTGGCGACGTGGGGCCATAAGCCACACAGCCAAGTTAGTAAAACATTTTTGGACCTCTAGACTCGACTTCGACCAAGGAGTTGGAAAGGGGGTTCCTACAGGCAGTCGGCTCTGATACCAACCTGTGACGACCCCGGCCCGACCGTGCGCTAATCATACACGCAAATGCACACGATCAAGCCTAAGGACTCACGTGAAGGAATCACAACACAACTCTAAAACATAAATAAATACATACAAGTTATATATTACAAGCCAGGGGCCTCGAGGGCTCGAATACATAACAAGTGTCACACACATAGTCAGCGGAAGCGTTAGGTATCTGGGTACAGATACAACACAGAAGAAGATAGGCCTGTTACACAGGCGAGGCAAAAGAAAAAGCTACGATCGAAAAGGCGCAGGCCTCCTGCCTGGGACCTCCGATCCTACTCCTGGTCGTCGTCCGCCGGCTCCTCGTAGAAGTACTCGCCGGCCGGGTAGTAGTAGTAGCCAGCCTCGGGCTGGTAGTAGTAGTCGTCAACGGGGGCTGCTGGCACCATGGCTCCGTCGTCTGGTTTATCATGCGGGTAGGACAAAAGAGGAAGCAAAGCAACCGTGAGTACTCATCCAAAGTACTCAGCAAGACTTACATCAGATCTATACTAGCAATGCATCATTTTCAAAGGAGGCTTTATGTGGGTAGACTAGACTGCAGAAAGCCAGAGTAGAGAGGGGAAAAGCCTAGTCCTGACGAAGACTAGCATCTTCAGGGTCTTGCAGCAATTAGAGGGGTTCAGATTAGTACATCATAATGTAATGTGTTTATAATAATATCAACCTCATATCTCAAGTCACCAGTTCTAGTTGTACCGAAGTGGATACAACTCCGAGTGTCCGTTACCGTAGGACAGGCTATCGATAGATGTTTTCTTCCCTGCAGGGGTGCACCAAGTTACCCACCATGCTCGCTTAACTCCGGCCGGACACACCATCAGGTCGTGCCCGCCCTCGGCTAAACAATACGACGCAACCCGACCGGATACCGCCAGAGAGGATCAAGCACGCCGGACTAACCTATGCCCCCAGGGGTCTTGGCCATCGCCCCGGACGCTCCTGCACGTTATGTGGCCGTTCGGTAGCAGACCTAGCAACCCCTTATACAAGCACGCAGTTGCATCCTAAGTCCAATCCGAACGGGCCGCTCAATCGCTGACGTCGTGACGACTCCGGCTGATGTATACGACGCAGAGCACCCACTCACACCCACGTGGTGGTTAGTGCTATCGGACCCGGAGGCCCCTCGGATCAAATATCCAAATCGCTTAGTGGATTGGGAGCGCGCGGTAACGAGCAGAGCCCACGATACTGTTGGCCCCGTCGTCCCGTCTCGAGGACTTGTGACAAGGACTGGAATGACCGGCCACGCCTCGTAGTTATCTCGCGGGTACCCTCACTGGTCACCCGACTCCACAGCTCACGCCTCAAAGGCACTCGCGGGTACCCCTCTGGGTCAACCCGCCTCCATCCAACATGTGTAGTAGTAACTTCAAAGTGTCTTCAGACGCACGATACCTCTGGCCGCACGCCTTTGTTCCTGGCGACGTCCGGCCTCGGGGATCGGTACGTCTTTAAACACGGTACGGTAAACCAGGGCATCCGTGTGGTTTCCATGCCGATGAGGAATCCGAGGAATCACCCTCGTTGGACTCCTAAACGACAAGTCCCGTTAAGGTGGTACCGGAGGAATCACCCTCGGCGGTAATCACCATAGCGGATGCACGACAAAAGCTAAGTCGGAAGTGGGAAGAGGAATCACCCTCGGTAACCCACAACGAGCTAGCCATACTACCGGGACAACATCGGAAGTGAGTTCGGAGATATCACCCTCGTCACCTGATGTTAACTCTGCGGAGTCGAGCATATTAGGGGGTGTGCAGTGGTGTGAAGAAGGTCAGGGGAAGGGGCTCGATCGCTTGATCGAGGCAAGGGTACTATGCGAGGCAACTACGAGAAAGCGGGACCACAGCAGTGCTACCCAACCTATACTAAGCAGTTTATGTATAAAGACAGGTATCAACAGTTTTGCAAAAACAGGCTATGCAACAGTAATAGGAGCAGTAGCAGTAGCAGCAATTCTAATGCAAGAATAAGAGAGAATAGACATAGGCGATATCGGAATGATCAAAGGGGGGTTGCTTGCCTGGTTGCTCGGTGGCAAAAGCAAGGTCGTCGGAGGGGGGACCAATCACCGGGACGGCGTCGGTCTCTGGAGCGGTGTCAGCGTCGGACTCTACCGAGAGAGAAGAGGGGGGGAAGAAACAGATAAATACACAGAATACAAGCATTACAAAGCGTGCTAGGCTAATGTGCAGTGCAGGGTTGCCTAAAAAACATGTCTAAGTCATATTAGTTATTTTTAGGAATTAAATGGAATTATTTACCGGGTGTATGTGCACTATTCATCTACCGGAAACAGGCTAAAAGTTGCGGGTTCACCTCCGTAGAGGGTCCCGACACGGAAACGGACAGCACGGTTAGCTTCGTCTCGTCGTTCTGAGCAACTTTCATGTAGAAAGTTTTTCCATCCGAGCTACGGTTTAAAAGATATGATTTTCTAAAGATTTTAGACAGTTTCTAGATTATTTTAAATAATAGAAATGAGTTATTGCATCAGCATGACGTCAGCCAACGGCTGACCAGGTCAAACCTGACCTGTGGGTCCAGTGGGACCCACATGTCAGCCTCTGTTACTAAACAGAGTTGTTATAAACTAATCCAGAGATTAATTAGCACCAGGGCCCCACATGTCAGTGTCTTATTAACATAACTAATTAATTTTAATTAAAAAAACATTTTATTTAACTAAAACGTGGTGGGGCCCACTGGTAGTGACACTGCGGGCGGGGCCCACCTGCCACGTCGGCGCCGGCGCTGGAAACACGCCGGCGACCACCGAACGCGGCGGTCACTCGCCGGAGCACGCCGGAAAACGGCTGTAGGGCACCATTTGGAGTGCGTCCACTTGCGTTCGAACGGGGAGAGAGCGCCGCGTCAAACGCGGGTGATCTCCGGGCCGGAGATGGCCGGAGTCTCGCCGGCGTCGAGGTTTGGCGGCGCCGTCGTTCGGGCGTTCACGGATTTGGCGCTAGGAGGCTCGACAGGGGGCGTGGCTAGGCTCGTTCGAGAGCTAGCGGAGCCGTACATCGATCTGTGCGGTCGGGGGAAGCAGGAGAGGACGGAGCTGAGCTCCACGACGGCCATGGCGGATGGCGGCGTCGGGCGAAGATGATAACGACGAAAACGAGCACGGCAAGCAGAGACAATGGTCGCATTCTACTCCTATGGCGACCTTGAGCACGACTGCGAGCTCTGGCGAGCACGATAATGGCCGCAGCGATGGCAAGGCCAGCGGCGGCGGAGCTCCATTCGGGCTTCGGTGGCACAGTGGCTACGGTGGCGCAAACGGGCAGGAAGAAGAGGGGAGAGATGCTGCTGCTCACCGTGGAGGCGCACGAAGGCCCGGTGATAGCTTAGGAGCAGCAGATCGGCGTCGGGGAAGAAGGGGATCGCCGGCGTCTCGAGGAAGAAGACGACGCGTCCGCGGCGATGTAGGTCACCCCGGCTCCACCCAGCTGTTCCAGACGGCGTAGCCGACCACTGCGGAGCTCCACGGCACGACGGCGGGACGGGGTGGTGACGGTGGCGACGACGACGACGGTCGAACGGAGGCGAAGCGCTCGGACGCGCTCGGATCTGAGAGGGGAGGAGGCGAGGCGAGCGAGGGGAGAGGGGAGAAGTGGACGAGGGGGCCAGGGGGGAAGCACTGGGGCTTGCCCTTATCCCCTCGGCGTGCGGGGAAGGCGCCGGCGACGCGTGCCAGCCCGCCGGTCTCGGCGAGCGCGCGCCCGACATGGCGCGCGGGAGCAGGTAGGGGTAGGTGGAATGGGCTGGGCCGGCTTGGCCTAGCCCTGGGCGCCAGGTAAGAGCTCTTCTCCTCTCTGTTTCTTTTAATTCAACAGCAAAGAGGAAAAGAAAAAGATGGGGCCACCAAACCCTTTTTGTAAAATGTGAGAGTTGATCCAAAAATATCTTGCAATATTCTTTACCACCAAGAATTGGATTGGGCAAATTTGGAACACTTTTGAAATTTTCAAAAATGATAAGGCATTTATTGTGCTGTTTTGGCACTGTTTAAATGCACTAGCCCATTAATGGAGTTGAGGGTGATGTTGTTTTCCTCAACAACATTTGTTTTGGAATATTTGCAATGAGATGAACATTTTTCCATAGTTTTTAGAGCAACTTCATTTTGCATTTGCATTTGAATTTGAATTTCCAGGGGCAAATTTGAGTTGCTTGTTTAACCACTGTGATTAGCATTG
This sequence comes from Secale cereale, assembly GCA_902687465.1. NCBI lineage: Eukaryota > Viridiplantae > Streptophyta > Magnoliopsida > Poales > Poaceae > Secale > Secale cereale. The sequence continues at coordinate 52,041,539 of LR738709.1, read as the reverse complement.
CAGATGAACATGACATGGCATGATTATCATAATGTCACAGTGCTTATTACAAGGGGGGTGTTACAAAGGCCCGCAAAATATGCATCAGAAATATGACATTTAGGGACTTAGACATATCATAGACAAAAAAACAGGAGTGAGCGCTAAATAACTAATCATCGCACGGGCGAGGTTTAGGGGATGACTCACAATGGGCCAAAGCCCAGTAGTAGGGGAGGCAGAGCATGCTTGGAGCTGGACCTGGCTTGCGGCTGGGCCGGCCCAGGCGGAGGCGGGGAGCTAGGCCTCGCGTGCTCCTGCTCGAGCTGCTCGAGCACGAGTCCAGCGGCGGCGGCGCGCCACCGGAACTCCGGCGAGGCGGCTGTGAGGCAGGGCCGATGGGGATGAGCGGGAACGGGCAGATCCGAGCGTGGGGAGCTTGGATCTGGCGACGGACGACGACGAGACGGCCGGCGATGACCTCGGAGGTGGCTCCTGCAAAAACGGCGACGGCGCAGAGCTGAGAGATATGGGAGAGAGAGAGCAAGGGGAGAGCGAGGCGATGGCTGCTGTGACCTGGATCGGGCGGAGGTGGCGGGGCCGGTGGAGACCGTCGGTGGGGTCCGGTGGCCAGAGGTGGTCGGCGACGGCCTTGGCGGAGGAGATCGATCGGGGAGGCTCGGGAGAGGGGCACGGAGCACGGGGGCGCGGGCGCAGCGCCTCGGGCGAGCTGGCGGCGAACGGGCCCGACGGGCCCTGTGCGGGCCTGGCGGGCCACGGCGGCGGGGAAGGCGCTGGAGGCCAGGTGGCGTGCGGGCGTTGGGCGAGGAGATGCCCAGGTGGCGGCTGGCCACTCAGGGGCTGCCATTTGGCGCCTGTGAGGTGGCGGCGGCGCTGGAGGCGACAAGTGGTGACGGCGGAGCGCACCGGCACTGAAAACGAGGAGGGGGTGGCGGCTGGGGGGCTAGGGCTAGGTTTTAGGCCATTTTTGGCAGGATGGAGGGGTATAACTAGGGAAGGGGGGCTAGGGATTAGGGTTAGGAGGGTTTTTAGGCCATTTCAGACGCTCGGATACCGATCGGACAGCTCCGGAGCGGAGAGGGACTAGGCTGGGCCTAGAGGGAAATAGTGGGCTGTGTAGGAGGGGTCTCCGGCTGTGAGGAGAGAAGGGAAAAGAGGCCCGCGGAGGTTTTCGGAGACCGAAAACGTCCGACGTTTAAACCGGCGACTAGTGCCGCTATATATAACCGTTGGGCTATCAAACGAGCTCCGAATGCGATGAAATTTGGAGGCGGACTGTATACACTATAATAAGACCACACGCCAAGTTTCAACCCCTTCCGAGAACGTTTTCCGGCCACCCATAAAATAAATATCCGGAGGTGCCGCGGGCACGTGCAAGTGTGTCTGGGCTCAGAACGGATAACGGAGAGGACGGGAAGACTCGGGCGGATGCAAGTTTTGAAAACATGATGATGCAACACACATGATGACATGGCAAAGATGCACACGCAAGCAGATGACATGGCAACGACAACAAATAACTGGCTGACACCTGGCGCACCGGTCTCGGGGTGTCACACACTGGCCCTCGTCGGAGCAAGGTCGTCGGAGCCGCTCCGGCGACCATTAGACACGGTGGAGGGGTGCGAGAGGGAGCAGGAGGAATCCCGCATCCAGCCAGACTATCAGCAGCACCTAAGGTGCACTGCATCACCGGCGGCGAGCTTTTACAGCGCGGCGGCGACGAGACGACGGCGAGGCGATGCAAGGCACTAGGCGGCACGGCGACTGCAGAGCGAGGCTCTACGCACCTAGGCGAAGCTAACGGACAGCACGACAACAGCTAAAGAGGTCGGAACACTCGCCGGCGACGAGGTCTGACGGCGGCACGGTCATGGAACTATGGCCTAGAGCCATCACAGGAAGGGGAAAAAGGGCTGGGGAGAGAGAGGAGCTCACCACGAGCACGGCGGTGCACTCGGCTGGCCCTGGCGTGGACGGAGTCGACGATGGCGCGTCTCGAACAGCTCCGGCCACCGTAGAGGAAGAAGAGGAAGAAGCACTCGACGGAGAGGCGCTCGGGTCCACGTAGCTGTCGTAGTGGAAGAAGAGGACATCAGGGAAGAAGCTAGACAACGTTGGCGAGGCCGAGGTCGACGCGGAGCTCGCCGGCAACGAGAGGGAGCTCTCAGATGCGCTCGGGCGTCGGTGGTGGCGGCGGATCTGGGGGATCCCAGCTCTCCAGACGGCGAGAGGGGAAGAAGAAGACCTAGGGGAAAGAGATGGACACGATTTGGGTTTAAAAAACGGGCTTGGCGCACGGCCTCAACGTCTGTGACCTGACGGCGCGACGGTGAGCGCGTCGGGTGCTCTGCTTTTCTATGGAGGAAGACGGAGGCGAGGGAGATGGGTCGCTGACGTGTGGGGCCACGCACTCGGAATGGCTACGGCGCGACGGTGCACCTGTAGCTGGACCTGCGCTGCTATGCTGCTGCGCTGTGGGTGGAGTTGGGCCTCAGGAAGAGAGAGAGAAAGGGAGAGGCCCAGGCTGTGCTGCTGGCTGCTGCAGTTTCTTCTTTTCTTTTTATTTCTTCAGACAGAAAAAGAAAAGAATGCACAAAAATAAAGAAGAAGAACTAGGGGGAAAGAAAAATACCCCTGAGCTCAGTGAATTATGCTCTATTTAAATAAAATTACTTGGACATTTTTAGAGGCGAAAAAATAAAAGGAGTTTGAATATAGGCCAAACTCTTGATATTTTAAAACCCAACCAAATCATTTTCAAATGAGATGATATTTGGTGGAGAGGTTGCTCACATGGGGCAAGTTTAAATGGATAAGGAAGAAACACTATCGCACTTGCTAGGTGGCTTGCAAAATAGATCAAAGAAGAGGCCATAAAGAAAGAAAGGGAAGAAAAGAAGAAGATGGAGAAGAAGAAGAGGGAGAGGGGGTAGGGTTTAGCTAAGATAGCTTGAACCCACACACAACATACATCACAAGGTCTTAACAATGCACAAAAGAAAATAAACTATGATGCCATGATGACATGATGATGCAATGAAAAATAATAAAAGGAATGCAATGCAAATAAAATAAAAGAGAAGGACCCCCAAGGATAATGACAAGGATCAAAGAGGAAGCTTTATTGCCATTATAGGAAAGTGTTGCATTTGGGGCATTACACAGCCACACCTGGAAACTTAGTATCTGTAGCAAGGTAGTTTAGTAGCAAAGTAATATGGAGATAGCGGTAACATCAATAAAAGTAACGATAGTGTTTTTGTAGTTTTTGTAACAGTAGCAGCGGAAAAGTAAATAAGCAACAAGCAATATGTGAAAACCTCGTAGGCATTGGATCGGTGATGGGGAATTATGTCGGATGCGATTCATCATGTAAAAGTTATAACCTAGGGTGACACAGAACTAGCTCCAGTTCATCAATGTAATGTAGGCATGTATTCCGAATATAGTCATACGTGCTTATGGAAAATAACTTGCATGACATCTTTTGTCCTACCCTCCCGTGGCAGCGGGGTCCTGGTGGAAACTAAGGGATATTAAGGCATCCTTTTAATAGAGTACCGGACCAAAGCATTAACACATAGTGAATACATGAACTCCTCAAACTATGGTCATCACCGGGAGTGGTCCCGATTATTGTCACTTCGGGGTTGGCGGATCATAACACATAGTAGGTGACTATAGACTTGCAAGATAGGACCAAGAACACACATATATTTATGAAAACATAATAGGTTCAGATCTGAAATCATGGCACTCGGGCCCTAGTGACAAGCATTAAGCATAGCAAAGTCATAGCAACATCAATCTTAGAACATAGTGGATACTAGGGATCAAACCCTAACACAACTAACTGGATTACATGGTAAATCTCATCCAACCCATCACCGTCCATCAAGCCTACGATGAAATTACTCATGCACGGCGGTGAGCATCATGAAATTGGTGATGGAGGAAGGTTGATGATGACGATGACGACGATCTCCACTCTCCGGAGCCCCGAACAGACTCCAGATCGGCCCTCCCGAGAGAGATTAGGGCTTGGCGGCGGCTCCGTATCGTAAAACGCGATAATTCTTTCTCCTTGGTTTTTTTCTCCCCGAAAGTGAATATATGGAGTCCGAGGGTACATCGGTGGAGCATCAGGGGGGCCCACGAGGCAGGGGGCGCGCCCAGGGGGAGGGGGCGCGCCCCCACCCTCGTGGACAGGGTGTGGGCCCCTTGACATAGATCTTTCCGCAGATATTTTTTATATTTTCCAAAACAATTCTCCGTGGATTTTCACGTCATTCTGGGAACTTTTTATTTCTGCACAAAAACATCACCATGGCAATTCTGCTGAAAACGGCGTCAGTCCGGGTTAGTTCCATTCAAATCATGCAAGTTAGAGTCCAAAACAAGGGCAAAAGTGTTTGGAAAAGTAGATACGTTGGAGACGTATCAACTCCCCCAAGCTTAAACCTTTGCTTGTCCACAAGCAATTCAGTTGATAAACTAAAAGTTATAAAGAAAAACTTTGACAAACTCTGTTTGCTCTTGTTGTTGTAAATATGTAAAGCCAACATTCAAGTTTTAAGCAAAGATCATGAACTAACCACATTCACAATAACTTTCAGGTCTCATGTCTACTCATATCAATGGCTAGTCAACTAGCGAGCAATAATAATAAACCTCAGATGACAACACTTTCTCAAAACAATCATAATATGATATAACAAGATGGTATCTCGCTAGCCCTTTCTGAGACCGCAAAACATAAATACAGATCACCATTAAAGATCAAGGACTGACTAGACATTGTAATTCATGGTAAAAGAGATCCAGTCACAATCATACTCAATGCAAATTAATAGTAATACATGCAAATGACAGAGGTGCTCTCCAACTGGTACTCTTTAATAAGAGGATGATGACTCAGCATAAAAGTAAATAGATAGGCCCTTCGCAGAGGGAAGCAGGGATTTGTAGAGGTGCGAGAGCTCAATTTTTAAATAGAGATGAATAACATTTTGAGCAGTATACTCTCATTGTCAACATAGGAACCAAGAATCTCGATATCTTCCATACTACACACATTATAGGCAGTTCCCAAATAGAATGGTAAAGTTTATACTCCCCCAACCACCAACAAGCACACTCCATGGCTAGCCCGGAACAACGGGTACCGTCCAAACCAACAACAACCCTGGGGGAGTTTTGTTTAATTATTATGATTTTGAGCATGGGACTGGGCATCCCGGTTACCAGCCACTTTCTCATGAATGATGAGCGGTATCCACTCATTGTGATAATAACCCACCTAGCATGGAAGATATAGACAGCCCTAGTTGATACATGAGTTGTCCGAGCATACAAAACAAAATTTCATTTGAAGGTTAGAGTTTGGAACATACAAATTTACTTAGAACGGTAGGTAAATACCGCATATAGGAAGGTATGGTGGACTCATATGGAATAACTTTGGGGTTTATGGAAGTGGATGCACAAGCAGGATTCCCGCTTAGTACAGGTGAAGGCTAGAAGGAGACTGGGAAGCGACCAGCTAGAGAGTGACAACAATCATGAACATGCATTAAAATTAATCAACAATGAATGCAAGCATGAGTAGGATATAAATCACCATGAACATAAATATCGTGGAGGCTATGTTGATTTGTTTCAACTACATGCGTGAACATGTGCCAAGTCAGACCACTTGAATCGTTCAAAGGAGGATACCACCCTATCATACCACATCACAACCATTTTAATATCATGTTGGCACGCAAGATAGACCATTATAAACTCTCAGCTAATTAAGCATGGCATAAGCAGCTCGATCTCTAATTGTCATTGCAAGCATGTTTCATTCATAACAAGCTGAATCAGGAACGATGAACTATCATATTTACAAAACAAGAGAGGTCGAGTTCATACCAGATTTTCTCATCTCAGTCAATTCATCATATATCATCCTTATTGCCTTTCACTCGTACAACTGAATGGTGTGGATAATAATAATAGTGCATATGAGAGAAGACAAGGTAATATGGCTCAAGGTTAAATCAACAATAAAGCATATGAGAGCCACTAAGCATTTTCAACATGGTCTTCTACTCTTATCCCCAAAGAAAAGAAAAAAACTATTTACACGGGAAAGCTCCCAACAAGCAAAAGAAGAACGAGAAATCTTTTGGGGTTTTCTTCTGATTGCAACTACTACAGGCAAGGAAAGTAAACTAGCTAAAAGCTACAACTAATATATTTTTTGTTTTTCTCAAGGTTTTTTCTAGCACACAAGAAAAAGACTAAGAAAAGAATTGAAACTAGCATGGATGGTACAATGAAAGACTGTGAGCACCGACAACTAGAATAAGTGTGTGAACATGAATGTAATGTCGGTGAGAAACACGTACTCCCCCAAGCTTAGGCTTTTGGCTTAAGTTGGTCTATGGCCACGGATCGAAGCTACTCTCTCCAGTTTACTGAGAAGTGTCCTCTAGGTGCCACTGGTTGGCAAGCTCATCCAACTCCCACCCATAAACAGACTGACGGTAAGGATCGAGTGGTGGCTCCGGCTCAGGCTCTGGAGCTCCTGTCTGGCTCTGGTACTTGTAGAAGGCTTTTGATGTAACGAGATATATGCCTGAAAACAGATCAAACAGAGATGGTGCAGGCAAGGTAATAATCTCACAATATTTTTCATCAAACCTCAATTTATAATTAAGCAACTTCTCTTTGTCTTTAACAATAAAATCATGTGCTATCATACTCTTATAATCTAGATAAACAGGGGCAAGCAATTTTTTCCCTTCTCATGATGCCTAATAGGTATTCTAAAATGTTCAGCAAGGCGAGAAGCAAAGATGGCTCCAAAGACGGGGCCCTTTGAGCGGTTCAAACTTAATCGTTTAGCAACGACAACACCCAAGCTAAAAGTTGTGTCTCGAAACAAAGCATGGCGCAAAATGACAATATCAGGGGCACTAAGATTCCCACTGTTCCCACGACCAATTAAACATCTACTAGAAAATAAAGCAAAGTAGCGCAGAACAGGAAAATGTATACTAGTAATTCTTGCCCCTGAGACTTGTCTTGTTTCCCCTACAGCTATCATGTCGATAAACCCTTCAATGTCTTTGTGATGGGGTTCATCAAGACTACCAGCAAAGGGTATCTTGCATACTTCACAAAATTCTAAGAATGACATCTCCTTAACCTCATCATATAGACGAAACTCCACTGTAGGTGGTGATTTCTTAGCATGAAAATGAAAGTTTTGCGTGAAAATATTGGTGAGTAAGAGATACTGTTCACGCTGGTCGTGGAGGAAGTCGGTGAGGCCTACGTTCTTCGCCAAATAATAAAAGTCTTCGTAAATCCCGGTGGCTTTCATGAACTCATTACAAGTACATTCACACGGCTAAACTTCCGCAATGCAAGGAAGATTATATTTGGGCTTCTTATTTTCTTCCTTCTTCTTATCCTCTGAACTTTTACTAGAGGAGCCTCTCAACAATCTCTTTATCATTTTCCTCCTCTGAAAATTTCTGAAATTTTTAGTAACTCAAAATAAAAGTTAACCAAACTCAACAAGATTGATAGCAACAACTCCTATGAGTGCCTAGAGACTATATCATGCATTAGAACTACTTGGGACCAAAGAAATTTGGCATGCAAGCTCAAGAACAAGGTCACCACATTAGCAATTTTTTTGCAACAAATAAAGCACTAGAACAAAAACTAATTAGACCAATGGAGGAGTCACATACCAAGGAACAATCTCCCCAAATAGTTTTGTGAATGGAGCTTTGAGCAAGGAGATCGAAAATTATAGCAAAATGAGCTAGAACTCGTGCTTGAGCTGGATAGTGATTTTTTGGGAGGAAGAAGAAGGGAATGGGTGCAGGAATAAGTGGAGGGGACCACGTGGGGCCCACGAGGAAGGGGGCGCGCCCTGTGAGGGTGGGCACGCCCTGAACCCTCGTGGCCAGGTGCTGGCTCCCCTTGCTGTGTTTTCTGTGCCATTAATTCTCAAATATTCTAGAAAAAAAAATCATATTTCAATTTCAGGGCATTTGGGGAACTTTTATTTTTAGGGTATTTCTTTATTGCACGGATAAGTTTGGAAACAGACAGAAAATACTGTTTTTGCTTTATTTATCCTAATTAACAGAAAGTAAAAGGAGGGTACAGAAGGTCGTGCTATCTAGATTCACCTATCTCATGCTCATCAAAAAGGAATCCATTAACAAGGTTGATCAAGTCTTGTTAATAAACTCTTTCCGAATAACATGAAACCGGAGAATTTTCGAATAACACTAGGTTACCTCAATGGGGATATGTATATCCCCAACAATAAGAATATCATATGTCTTCTTGGCAGTAGGAAGAGGAAATTCAAAACCTCCAATAGTAATAGTTGAAATTTTTCCAATATAATTGATACTGTGGACCTGAGGTTGTTTCCTCGGAAAGTGTATCGTATGCTCATTACCATTGACATGAAAAGTGACATTGCCTTTGTTGCAATCAATAACAGCCCCTGCGGTATTCCGAAAGGGTCTACCAAGGATAATAGACATACTATCATCCTCGGGAATATCAAGGATAACAAAGTCTGTTAGAATAGTAACATTTGCAACCACAACAGGCACATCCTCACAAATACCGACAGGTATAGCAGTTGATTTATCAGCCATTTGCAAAGATATTTCAGTAGGTGTCAACTTACTCAAGTCAAGTCTACGATATAAAGAAAGAGGCATAACACTAACACCGGCTCCAAGATCACATAAATTAGTTTTAACATAGTTTCTCTTAATGGAGCAAGGTATAGTAGGTACTCCTGGATCTCCTAGTTTCTTAGGTACTCCACCCTTGAAAGTGTAGTTAGCAAGCATGGTGGAAATTTTAACTTCAGGTATCTTTATTTTATTGGTGATAATGTCTTTCATATATTTAGCATTAGGATTTGTTTTGAGCATATCAGTCAAACGCATACGCAAAAAGATAGGTCTAATCATTTCAGCAAAGCGCTCAAAATCCTCATCATCCTTTTTCTTGGATGGTTTAGGAGGAAAAGGCATGGGTTTCTGAACCCAAGGTTCTCTTTCCTTACCGTGCTTCCTAGCAACAAAGTCTCTCTTATCATAACATTGATTCTTTGATTGTGGGTTATCAAGATCAACAACAGGTTCAATATCTACATCATTATCATTGCTAGGTTGAGCATCATCATGAACATCATTAACATTATCACTAGTTTCATGTTCATTACCTGATTGTGTCTCACCATCAGAAACAGAGATATCATTAGGATTCTCAGGTGTGTCAGCTACAGGTTCACTAGAAGCATGCAAAGTATTATCATTTTTCTTTTTCTTCTTCTTAGAAGAACTAGGTGCATCTAATTTAGCTCTCTGAGAATCTTGCTCAATTCTCTTAGGATGGCCCTTGGGATACAAAGGTTCCTGAGTCATTTTACCACCTCTAGTTGCAACTCTAACAGGATAATCATTATTCTTACTATTTAATTCATCGAGCAAATCATTCTGAGCCTGAAGTACTTGTTCTACTTGAGTGGTAACCATAGAAGCATGTTTACTAATGAGTTTCAATTCACCTTTAACTCTAGACATATAATCACTCAAGCGTTCAATCATATGAGCATTACTTTGCAATTGTCTACCAACATAAGAATTGAAGTTTTCTTGCTTCACAATAAAATTGTCAAACTCATCTAAGCATTGGCTAGTAAACTTATAATGAGGAATATCACCTTCATCGAATCTATAAAGATAACTTACCTTTACTACCTGTGTCGGGTTATCAAGAGCATGTATTTCTTCGATAGGCGGTAAATTCTTAACATCTTCAGCTTTAATACCTTTTTCTTTCATAGATTTCTTTGCCTCTTGCATATCTTCTGGATTGAGAAGTAGAACACCTCTTTTCTTCGGAGTTGGCTTAGGGGCTGGTTCAGGAAGTGTCCAATTATTTTCATTGGCCAGCATATTATTCAATAGTAATTCATCTTGATCAACTGTTCTTTCCCTGAAAACACAACTAGCACAACTATCCAGGTGGTCCCTGGAAGCATCGGTTAGTCCATTATAAAAGACATCAAGTATATCGTTCCTCTGAAGAGGATGATCAGGCAAGGCAATAAGTAATTGGAGAAGCCTCCCCCAAGCTTGTGGGAGACTCTCTTCTTCAATTTGCACAAAGTTATACATTTCCCGTAAGGCAGCTTGTTTCTTATGAGCGGGAAAATAGTTAGTAGAAAAGTAATGCATCATATCCTGGGGACTACGCACACAACCAGGATCAAGAGAATTAAACCAAGTCTTAGCATCACCCTTTAACGAGAAAGGAAATAGCTTAAGGATATAATAATAACGAATCTTTTCATCGTTGGTAAACAGGGTGGCTATATCATTCAACTTAGTAAGATGTGTTGGAAATATGCCCTAGAGGCAATAATAAAAGGATTATTATTATATTTCCTTGTTCATGATAATTGTCTGTTATTCATGCTTGAATTGTATTGTATGAAAACAGCGATACATGTGTGAATACATAGACCACAACATGTCCCTGGTAAGCCTCTAGTTACTAGCTCGTTAATCAACAGAAGGTCACGGTTTCCTGACCATGGACATTGGATGTCATTGATAACGGGATCACATCATTAGGAGAATGATGTGATGGACAAGACCCAATCCTAAGCCTAGCATAAGATCATGTAGTTCGTAATGCTTAAGCTTTTCCAGTGTCAAGTATCTATTCCTTAGACCATGAGGTTGTGCAACTCCCGGACACCGTAGGAATACTTTGGGTGTGCCAAACGTCACAACGTAACTGGGTGGCTATAAAGGTACGCAATAGGTATCTCCGAAAGTGTATGTTGGGTTGGCACGAACCGAGACTGGGATTTGTCACTCCGTATGACGGAGAGGTATCTCTGGGCCCACTCGGTAAGACATCATCATCATGAGCTCAAAGTGACTAAGGAGTTAGTCGCAGGATGATGGATTACGGAACGAGTAAAGAGACTTGCCATGACGAGATTGAACAATGTATCGGTATACCGACGATCGAATCTCGGGCAAGTACCGTACCGATAGACAAAGGGAATTACATACGGGATTAAGTGAATCCTTGACATCGTGGTTCATCCGATGAGATCATCGAGGAACACATGGGAACCAATATGGGTATCCAGATCCCACTGTTGGTTATTGACCGGATAGTCGTCTCGGTCATGTCTGCGTGTCTCCCGAACCCGTAGGGTCTACACACTTAAGGTTCGGTGACGCTAGGCTTATAGAGATATATGCACACGGAAACCCAAATGTTGTTCGGAGTCCCGGATGAGATTCTGGACGTCACGAGGAGTTCCGGAATGGTCTAGAGGTAAAGAATGATATATAGGAAGTCCAGTTTCGGCCATCAGGAGAGTTCCGGGGGTCACCGATAGTGTACCGGGACTACCGGAAGGGTCCCGGGGGTCCACCGGGTGGAGCCACCCATCCCGGAGGGCCCCGTGGGCCGTAGGGGGGGACCAGCCCCTAGTGGGCTGGCGCACCCCCCATGGCCCCCCCATGCGCCTAGGGTTGAAACCCTAGGGGTGGGGGCGCCCCCCTTAGGCTTGGGGGGCAAGCCACCCCCTTGGCCGCCGCCCCTCTAGGAGATTGGATCTCCTAGGGCCGGCGCCCCCCTGGCCCCCTATATATAGTGGGGCGGAGAGAGGGCACCCACACCTCA
>LR738709.1:51993912-52022689 GCA_902687465.1 Secale cereale | reverse complement strand
GTTACACCTCCTACTCCTCCCGCAGGGTCACGGCGAAGCTCTGCAGCTTTTCCCGTTGCATCCACCAGCACGCCGTCGTGCTGCTGGATCTCCATCAACCTCTCCTCCCCCCTTGCTGGATCAAGAAGGACGATACGTCGCTGTACCGTACATGTGTTGAACGCGGAGGTGCCATCCGTTCGGCGCTGGGATCATCGGTGACGAGGATCACGACGAGTACGACTCCATCATCCGCGTTCCTTTGAACGCTTCCGCTCGCGATCCACAAAGGGTATGTAGATGCACTCATTTATGCTCGTTGCTAGATGACTCCTTAGATTGATCTTGGTGAAACGTAGGAAATTTTTGAATTATGCTACGTTCCCCAACAAGAAGTGCCACAACAGTTTCAAATTCATAGCCATGGAAAGGATCAGATTCAACCAAGGTAATTAACTCAGGATCAACAGAGAAATCATAATCCTTATCAGTAACAAAGATAGGTGAAGGTCATGTTTCATTCTAGCATTCAAGGACTTTTCTTTCAGCTTAGCTAATAATTTCTTAAGATCATATCTATCGTTGCAAGCAAGAAAGTCTCTAGCAGTTTCTTCATCCATAACATAACCCTCAGGAACAACAGGCAATTCATATCTAGGGGAGAAGCTTCATCATCACTTTCATAAATATTATCAGTTTCAATATTTGCAATCTCCCTAACCTTAGCAATTTGTTCATCTAGAAATTCACCTAGTGGCACATTATTATCAAGCATGGAAGTAGTTTCATCATACATAGCAGAAGTGGCATCATCAAGAACATGCGACATATCAGATTCAATAGCAGGAGTAGGTGTCGCTAATTTACCCATAACAGAGGGTGAATCAACTACAGAGCTAGATGGTAGTTCCTTACCTCCCCTCGTAGTTGAGGGATAAATCTTGGTTTTTGAATCTTTCAAGTTCTTCATAGTGATCAACAGATATAAATCCCAAGTGACTTAGAGAATAGAGTTATGCTCCCCGGCAACGGCGCCAGAAAATAGTCTTGATAACCCACAAGTGTAGGGGATCACAACAGTTTTCGAGGGTAAAGTATTCAAGCCAAATGTATTGATTCGACACAAGGGGAGCCAAAGAATACTCTTAAGTATTAGTAGCTGAGTTGTCAATTCAACCACACCTGGAAACTTAGTATCTGCAGCAAGGTAGTTTAGTAGCAAAGTAATATGGAGATAGCGGTAACAGCAATAAAAGTAACGGTAGTGTTTTTGTAGTTTTTGTAACAGTAGCAGCGGAAAAGTAAATAAGCAACAAGCAATATGTGAAAAGCTCGTAGGCATTGGATCGGTGATGGGGAATTATGTCGGATGTGATTCATCATGTAAAAGTTATAACCTAGGGTGACACAGAACTAGCTCCAGTTCATCAATGTAATGTAGGCATGTATTACGAATATAGTCATACGTGCTTATGGAAAAGAACTTGCATGACATCTTTTGTCCTACCCTCTCGTGGCAGCGGGGTCCTAGTGGAAACTAAGGGATATTAAAGCATCCTTTTAATAAAGTACCGGACCAAAGCATTAACACATAGTGAATACATGAACTTCTCAAACTACGGTCATCATCGGGTGTGGTCCCGATTATTGTCACTTCGGGGTTGCCGGATCATAACACATAGTAGGTGACTATAGACTTGCAAGATAGGATCAAGAACACACATGTATTCATGAAAACATAATAGGTTCAGATCTGAAATCATGGCACTCGGGCCCTAGTGATAAGCATTAAGCATAGGAAAGTCATAGCAACATCAATCTTAGAACATAGTGGATACTAGGGATCAAACCCTAACAAAACTAACTTGATTACATGGTAAATCTCATCCAACCCATCACCGTCCAGCAAGCCTACGATGGAATTACTCACGCACGGCGGTGAGCATCATGAAATTGGTGATGGAGGAAGGTTGATGATGATGATGGCGACGATCTCCACTCCCTAGAGCGCCAAACGGACTCCAGATCAGCCCTCCCGAGAGAGATTAGGGCTTGGCGGCGGCTCCGTATCGTAAAACATGATAATTCTTTCTCCCTAATTTTTTTCTCTCCGAAAGTGAATATATGGAGTCCGGGGGTACGTCGGTGGAGAATCAAGGGGCCCACGAGGCAGGGGACGCGCCCCCCACCCTCGTGGACAGGGTGTGGCCCCCCTCACGTAGATCTTTTTGTAGATCTTTTTTATATTTTCCAAAACAATTCTACGTGGAATTTTAGGTCATTCCGAGAACTTTTTATTTCTGCACAAAAACAACACCATGGCAATTCTGCTGAAAAGAGCGTCAGTCCGGGTTGGTTCCATTCAAATCATGCAAGTTAGAGTCCAAAACAAGGGCAAAAGTGTTTGGAAAAGTAGATACGCTGGAGACATATCAAGGTGCCACATAGAGCGTTTAGCTGGTCAACTAGTCGTGTCTTGAACAAATACAGAGCTATACGGCGAGCCCGTGACTGTATAATAACCACAAAACATTAATGGTGACCGTAATGAGTGGATTCTGGAGTCTAATGTATGTATCGTCCTTTCACTTCAAATACAATGATCGTCACTCTATATATCGCGAAATAAAGATGAAACATGCGTGAATGTGTTGGGGCGTACATCTAGAGGACCTGGAGATAGTTTGTGCGTGGACGTGAAAGGGGCGTAGATGGGCGTGTGCGATGGAGAGAGAGATGCTCTTCGTTTCTCTTTATTATGATTAACTTTATATATAGTATAAAAATATACAAATTCACATAGTAGAATAAATATCATTGGGTGCACCATGCAATGCAAACTAATTTTTATACTCCATATAACTTTGTAATGTTGTATATATGTACAGATTCTAAAATAAATGTTTGGCCACACTTTGTGTGATTTTATTCAAAAGGAATGCTCTATGCAAAGTAAACGTGAAGAGAGGGCTTTTTAGATCAATGAGGTACATGTAAAGATGTAACATGTGTGAATGTGTAGGTGACGTATTTGGCAGGGTCTAGTGAGGGTATGTGTATGTATTCGAGAGAGGCATGGATAGAGGGGCCGAAGGGGGGCGACGTGGGAGAGATAGCACGAGAAATGAGAGATGTATAGAGAGAGAGACATATATGATGTCATAGCGAGAGATGCCCTTGATTGTGTACATGCCAGGGGAGGGGATATATAGAATCATGAGGAGATTTTGTTGTTGTTGTGTCTATGTCGGTATGTGTGTGTGAAGATAACTAGACCTAGGGGCAGATGGTGTGTCACCGCATGAGGTCCGGTGGGCCGAGGTGAGGCCCTTGGGTCGGTTCCGCCCCGCGCCACATTGGTCGGCCCGTGACGCATTCAGGGATACCCATGGAGGACTCATCGTACAATACAAAGATACCAAAGTCGTGAAGGACTCTGTAGCCACTAACAAAGCTGGCTAGGATTTGTAACCCTAGGTCCTCGGACTAAGGTAACCTCTTGTCTCTGATATTAGCATTCATCCAACCTAACTTTAAGGGGCATCCTATAGAATGTTGTGCTGGAATCATATTCTTCAATTAGGAAAAGAGCTGGAGACAATGCATGCGAGATATGCCTAAAGATAATGTGCGTGCAGGATACACGTAGGCAAGTCTGTGTATAGAGAAAGGGTCGATGGGGATTGTGTGTGCGTATGCGTGTGAGAGGAAGAGTGCTTCTGATAAAGGTTAGCGAAAACAGTCGTAAATGGTTGTGAGAGGGAGGAAGGGTGATATCGAGAGCATGTGTGTGAGAAAGACGCCTCGGGAGAGAGTGTGTGAGCATGTGCGAGAGACCACCGACGGATATACACCGTGTGCACGTGTGTGTGGGAGAGAAAGTTATCACGTGTTTGAGGAGGGGCCTATGGAGAGTGAAACTACACGTAAAAGACGGATGTAAACATTGATTAAAAATATAAATCATATCCAAATATTAGATGGGATCATGATATTTGCAATTCGCACGAGGAACGGTTATTGATCCATCGGACATCTATATTCTATCGAATTTGAGCATGTCTATGTTATTATTCGACATACTTGATCCATAGAGTCAATATTTTGAACTCCAGACAATGCATCGCTTTAGCAATTTGAATATAAACGTGAGTATAATTCATGTTGTGTGTGTAAAGCACATTATACATACAGAAGTTACACAATAAACATTACAAATAGCTAGCTAGGAACTAACATACATTTGAATTCAACTTAAGGTGGTTTAATTTTTTTCGAATTCAACATGAAGCCCATTCAATTATTTGAATCCGAGATCATGGCATTTGTAAAATCATACCTAAAATATAGGGGCACCAATATTTGATATGCTTTTGTACATAATATCATATATAGTCGTGTACCAAATAGATTCAAATTTACCTCCTCCATTCCAAAACAATCATACTTATAGGATTTTCAAGTGTCAAAATTTTAAAAATAAGCACCTAATCTAATGAGGTTTTCAAACATATAAGGTCAAATTTAACGTTATCTATTTAGGTCAACCCTCAAAGTTCAAGAGTACTCTAAATGTGAATTCTTCTGTTTCAAAATTTTGAACAAAGCGCCAAAAGAGCCTCTACTCGCCCGAAACCGCGTGAGACCAATGTATGGTTGAAGGAAATTACTTTTCTAACTCCAACCCGTGGAACCTACCGGTCCGACCTCCAAACGTCTAAACCGGGGTAGGTGAAAGGATCGAGAAGAGTATGTGTCTAGAGGTGGGGGTGAATAGACTCTAGCAAGAAAAGTAACAGCTTTTAAAATACTTGAAGTTGGAGTGGAGATTTAGCACATGTTTAACTTTCACAATACACAACAAGCATGCATAACAAGAGTATATAGGTATTGTGAAGTAAAGCATGCAACTTTGACCACTTGACTAAAGAAAAATCTAGCCTTTTCCAAATTTTAGTTCTTGGCAGATTTTAGCAACTTAGCACAAGTCAAGCAATCAACCTACACAGGCAATTCTAAGAGTATAACAGTGGAATGTAAAGCAATTGCATATGAAGGTAAGGGGAGGAGTTTGGAGGAGCAAACACAAGTGAAGACACGTATGTTTTTGTCTTGGTTCCGATAGGTGGTGCTATCGTACATCCAAGTTGATGGAGACTTCAACCCACAAAGGGTAACGATTGCGCGAGTCCACGGAGGGCTCCACCCACGAAGGGTCCACGAAGAAGCAACCTTGTCTATCCCACCATGGCCATCGCCCACGAAAGACTTGCCTCACTAGGGTAGATCTTCACGAAGTAGGCGATCTCCTTGCCCTTACAAACTCCTTGGTTCAACTCCACAATATCGTCGGAGGCTCCCAAGTGACACCTAACCAATCTAGGAGACACCACTCTCCAAAAGGTAATAGATGGCGTTTTGATGATGAACTCCTTGCTCAAATGCTTCAAATGATAGTCTCCCCAACACTCAAACAGCTCCTCACAGATTTGGATATGGTGGAAGAATGATTTGAGTGGAAAGCAACTTGGGGAAGGCTAGAGAACAAGATTCATATGGTAGAAATGGAATATCTTGATATCAACACTTGAGTAGGTGGTTCTCCCTCAGAACATGTATGATGGAAGTGTAAGTATGTTCTGATGGCTCTCTCCACGAGTGAAGAGTGGGTGGAGGGGTATATATAGCCTCCACACAAAATCTAACCGTTACACACAATTTACCAAACTCGGTGGGACCGATTCAGAGAACTCGGTCAGACCGATTCAGAGAACTCGGTCAGACCGATTTAGTTCATAATGTGACCGTTAGGCATTTCGGTGGGACCGATATGATCAACTCGGTAGGACCGATTTCATTAGGGTTAGGGCATAACGTAATCTCAGTGAGACCGATTACACAAACTCGGTGAGACCGATTTTGGTAATAAGCACACAGAGGGTTGGTCAGGCAAACTCGGTGGGACCGATTCTCTCTTTTCGGTTGGACCAAAATGTTACGAAGAGGCAACAGAGAATTTGCATTGCGAACTTGGTGGGACCGATCGCTCATCTCGGTTAGACCGAAAATATTGCAACATGCAATAGAGAGTTTGTAATCCCATCTCGGTGAGACCGAGATCCCTTTCGGTGAGACTGAAATGATTAGGGTTTCTGGAAGTGGCTATGTCAAATGAACTCGGTGGTGCCGAATTGAACTTTTCGGTCGGGCCGAGTTTGACTTTTGGTTTGGGACATATGTGGATGTGAGAAAGTGGTTGAGGGTTTTGGAGCATATCACTAAGCACTTTGAGCAAGCAAGCCATTAAGCAACACCTCATCTCCTTTTAATAGTATTGGCTTTCTTATGGACTCAATGTGATCTTGGATAACTGAAATAGAAAATGTAGAGTCCTGAGCTTTGAGCTTGAGCCAATCCTTTTGTCCTTATCATCTTGAAGGGGTTCCACATCCTCTAGTCCATGCCACTCCATTTGTTGAACTTGTCTAAAATATACTAGATGAAAACATTAGTCCAACAAGAGATATGTTGACATTAATTACCAAAATCACCCAGGGAGCATTTGTGCTTTCAATCTCCCCCTTTTTGGTAATAGATGACAACATACATCAAAGATTTAGATAAAGATATGAATGCTATCAAGTAAAGCTTTGGAAGGACATGTAACATGCATAGGCTCACCCTACACGTATACAATCATGTAAATATGAAATGTAAGAACATGTGAAGGCATAGACATGACAGAGCAAGCAATGAGTTACATGTATCTTGGTATATGCATCAGAGCAAATTATATGAATATATGAAGTCCTCATGTCCATTATTCCTTCTTGCAAACAATATGTACATTAGCAAGAAATCTTCATGCACATGAGTGTGATGCATATACTTACCTTGTGATCTTGAGCTGACTTATGAAGGGATGAACCTGAGTAAACAAGGTTAGATAACACAGGTACATCTACTAGACAGAGCAACGAAAGAGCCACAAGAGTACCAAGATTGGGATAACATGTAGAGAGTGAGTACTAGGTACTCTAGAATACAAACATGTCCCCAAAGGTAAAATATATGCAATGAATTCAAAGACTTTCTTCCCTAGCAGTCTTTCTCCCTCTGAATCTTATATTGGATAATGGAAGAAAGTAGGGAAACAGAATCCTAGAATCATAGCAAAACAGATCAGAGCAATAACATAGACATGCCTTTCCCCTCTTAAAGACATGTAACTTCTCTCCTCTTGAACACCAAGCATCTGGGGCATGTGACTTGATGTGAACTCTTTCTCCCCCTTAAGCTCTCTCCCTTAAGCTTTGATGTGAACTCTCTCTCCCCCTTTGACATCAATTTCCAAGAAGGGATCTTCTGGAGTGTGAGTCAAAATAGGTTTGGTCCTTGAGTCACAAAGCAAAGCTGTATGTAAAAATGTGATGCTGGTAGAGGACAAGTATCATTGAGTGGAGCTGTAGCATATATGCAGGATGCAAATGACAGATTGTCTCCTCAGTGTTGAAATCGGTAGCACCGAGTAGTTTTCTTCGGTGGTACCGAGATGGTTCGGTTCAACCGAAAGAGGCAAATCGGTGGGTCCGAGTTCAACATAGAGAGAACAATTTTCCATCTCAGCTCACTTAGGCAAATAAGATCTCACAAAGGTTTGCAAGGAATTGGATGCAGAAAATGCAGAAAAAAATAGAGAAAAGAAAATCTAGATGAAGTTTTTTTTTGTTTTGTTTAAAAGAAGGGGAACAAAATGCAAGGAACAAATGCAAGAGCACAAAGAAACACTTAGAGAACTTCATCTAGAATTGGTCAGTGATGAAGTCACCTATGTTAGAGTATATTAACTTAGGAGTCAAGTGAAGACACTTGATCATAGGTCACACTTATCGTTTAAGCTCAAAATGGGGTTGTCATTTCTCGTTTAAGCATTTTGATGTATTCACATCTTGTTGAGCTGCTTTGACCCATGACTTGAGGTAAAGCTTCTCTAAGATGGAATAACATACCTTGGGTGCTGGTGTTGATCTTGATCATGTAGTTGAACTTGTGTGGGTTGCTCAAGGTTGATGGAGCTCATCAAGAATTGGGAGCACCACTTGTAGTTTGAGTTCATCTACCTACATGAGTTAGATTTGCAAGGAAGAGCACTTGTGTATCCAAAATGACAATCATCAAAACTTGATACCAAATGAAATTTGATATATGGAGATTGTCAAAGGATATGTTGAAGGGTTTCATGCTTCCTTGTCTTGAGGTAGGAGCTTCCACATGGACGGACGAAGTGCTCTCTTTCACCTCCGTTGGACGGATCTTGACAATAGACAAGTCTTGAATTGCTTCCGAAGGATCTTTATCTCCTACATCAATTGGCAATTGCTCTACTTGCGAGCCGTTAGATTCATCAAACTTCACATCTGCCGTCTCTTCAACCTTTCAGGTGAAATTGTTGTAGACACGGTAAGTGTGAGAGTTTGAGCCATTACCAAGTAGGAAACCTTCATGAGATTTAGGAGCAAATTTAGAACGACGATGCTTATCAAGAATGTAGCACTTTGAGCCGAATACTCGAAAGTATCCAACTTGGTGTTTGTTACCGGTGAGAAGCTCGTATGACATCTTGCTGAGAAGCTTGTGAAGATACAAGCGATTTGTTGCATGACAAGCTGTCTCAACCGCTTCCGCCTAAAAGTGTCTTCGCGTCTTGTATTCGTCAAGCATCGTTCTTGCCATTTCGATGAGTGTCCAGTTCTTTCTCTCAACAACTCCATTTTGTTGAGGTGTGTACGTAACCGAGAACTCATGTGAAATCCCTTCTCCGTCAAGAAAGGTATCCACATTTGCGTTCTTGAACTCCGTTCCGTTGTCGTTGTGAACCTTCTTGATCTTCACTTCAAATTGATTTTGGGCCTTCCTAGCAAAGTTTTTGAAGATCTTTTGGACCTGTGATTTATCATCAAGAAAGAACACCCACGTAAATCTTGAAAAATCATCAACAATGACTAACCCAAAAGAGTAACCACCGAGGCTTTTGTAAGCATTGGGACCAAAAAGATCCATATGAAGTAGCTCAAGTGGTCTTCTAGTAGTCATGATGTTCTTCAGGGGATGACTTCCTCCAACTTGTTTTCCTGCTTGACAAGCACTACAAAGTCTATCCTTGTCAAATATAACATCTTTAACACCAAGGATATGATCACCTTTAGTTAGCTTATCAAGATTTCGCATACCGACATGACCTAACCTTCTATGCCACAACCAACCTTTAGAAGATTTAGCAATAAAACAAGTGCGAGGTTGGGCTTTCTTAGTGAAGTCAACAATATATAGGTCACCTCTACGAATGCTGGTAAAGACCATATTATGATTATCTCTACGAAAGACTTGGCAATCAACATGAGTGAATAGCACATTTAAACCAAAATCGGCTAATCTAGACACGGAGAGAAGATTATATCCGAGAGATTCTACAAGCATGACATTCTTAATTGAGCTATCATTGGATATGGCCACCTTACCAAGGCCAACAACTTTACCCTTAGAGTTGACGCCAAAGGTAATATACTTTCGTGGACCATCATTTCTAGTAAGCTAATCAAACATGTCCTTATCTCCGGTCATGTGATCCGTGCAACCACTATCAAGCACCCATTCCTTTCCTCCGGCTGTGTAACCATGAAGATTTGCCATAAGACCAAAATGTATCATTTGTTCATCAAGATCATCCTCATCGGAGTATCCATGTTCCTCATCGTCATGTGATTGATCAACACCTAGAGAGAGCGATTCATTATAAGTATGACCGTAACAATGTTCATCTCTATGAATTCTAATGACTTCGGAAATGATATTGCTAATTATTCCAACATCTCCTTTGGCATGCACGAGTTCACGAAGCTCAAACAAACAATCACCAAACTTAGGATCACTAGTACTCATCTTATTTAAGGCAATAGACTTATGGAGAATCTCATCCAGATTTTTCAAGGAATAATTTGGGAATCGTTCCTCTAGAAATCTCCATATAATATAAGCACATTCAAAAGTTGGCAAACATACAAGAAAGTTTCTAGGCAATCCTCTAGTGATGAGATTAACAGTCCTGAGATTTTGAACCATGTCAAGTTTCTCATTGAAAGTAGGATTTGAAGCATCAATGGGGGGCATACAAGGATTATCAATGTACTTGTTCAAATGATATTCAGTGAAGATCTCAAGCATCTCATTTTTCCATTCATGAAAGTACTCTCCATCAAGCATAAGCACTCTACGTCTAATACTCCCCAACGTAGACTCATCCATCTTGCTACAATGGTGATTAAACCAAAGCAATGGATACCAATGCTCTGATACCAATTGAAAGGATTGAGAAGAGTATGTGTCTAGAGGGGGGTGAATATACTCTAGCAAGAAAAGTGGCAGCTTTTAAAATACTTGAAGTTGGAGTGGAGATTTAGCACATGTTTAACTTTCACAGTACACAACAAGCATCCATAACAAGAGTATATATGTATTGTGAAGTAAAGCATGCAACTTTGACCACTTGACTAAAGCAAAATGTAGCGTTTTCCCAATTTTAGTTCTTGGCAGATTTTAGCAACTTAGCACAAGTCAAGAAATCAACCTACACATGCAATTCTAAGAGTATAGCAGTGGAATGTAAAGCAATTGCATATGAAGGTAAGGGGAGGAGTTTGGAGGAGCAAACAAAAGTGAAGATACGGATGTTTTTGTCTTGGTTCCGATAGGTGGTGCTATCGTACATCCAAGTTGATGGAGACTTCAACCCACGAAGGGTAACGGCTGCGCGAGACCACGGAGGGCTCCACCCACGAAGGGTCCATTTAGAAGCAACCTTGTCAATCCCACCATGGCCATCGCCCACGAAGGACTTGCCTCACT
This sequence comes from Secale cereale, assembly GCA_902687465.1. Taxonomy (NCBI): domain Eukaryota; kingdom Viridiplantae; phylum Streptophyta; class Magnoliopsida; order Poales; family Poaceae; genus Secale; species Secale cereale. The sequence continues at coordinate 52,011,808 of LR738709.1, read as the reverse complement.
AGGGTAGATCTTCACGAAGTAGGCGATCTCCTTGCCCTTACAAACTCCTTGGTTTAACTCCATGCTACTTCTCGAGCTTGCGTTGTATTCCCTCGTAGAGGAAAGGGTGATGCAGTACAGTAGCGTAAGTATTTCACTCAGTTTTTGAGAACCAAGGTATCAATCCAGTAGGATACCACGCGCGAGTCCCTCGCACCTGCACAAATAAATAAGAACTTTGCAGCCAACCCGATAAGGGGTTTTCAATCCCTTTACGGTCACTTACGAAAGTGAGATCTGGTAGATAGGATAGTATGATATTTTTGGTATTTTTGGATATAAGAAGAGAAAGTAAATAACGCAAACTAAAGTAGATTGGAAGATTAATATGTTGCTTATAGACCCGGGGGGCATAAGTTTCACTAGTGGCTTCTCTCATGATAGCAGAATTCTACGGTGGGTGAACAAATTATTGTCGAGCAATTGATAGAAAAGTGCATAGTTATGAGAATATCTAGGCATGATCATTATATATAGGCATCACGTCCGTGACAAGTAGACCGAAACGATTCTGCATCTACTACTATTACTCCACACATCGACTGCTATCCAGCATGCATCTAGAGTATTAAGTTCATATGAACAGAGTAATGCTTTAAGCAAGATGACATGATGTAGAGGGATAAACTCAAGCAATATGATATAAACCCCATCTTTTTATCCTTGATGGCAACAATACAATACGTGTCTTGCTGCCCCTACTGTCACTAGGAAAGGACACCGCAAGATTGAACCCAAAGCCAAGCACTTCTCCCATTGCAAGAACTATAGATCTAGTAGGCAAAACCAAACCGATAATAAAAAGCGACTTGCAAGGATATTATAATCATGCATAAAAGATTTCAGAAAAGAATTAAATATTTCTCATAGATAATCTTGATCATAACCCCACAATTCATCATATCTCGACAAACACACCGCAAAAAGATTACATCGAATAGATCTCCTCGAAGATCGAGGAGAACTTTGTATTGAGATCCAAAAAGAGAGAAGAAGCCATCTAGCTAATAACTATGGACCCGAAGGTCTGTGGTAAACTACTCACAACTCATTGGTGAGGCTATGGTGTTGATGTAGAAGCACTCCATGGTAGATCCCTCCTCCGGCGGAGCTCCGGAACAGGCCCCAAGATGGGATCTCACTGGAACAGAAGGTTGCGGCGGTGGAATTAGGGTTTTCTCTGTTGCCTCGATGTTTTCAGGGTATATGGATATATATATATATATATAGGAGGAAGGAGGGCATCTGGGGAGCCAGAGGGGGCCCATGAGGGTCGGGGGCGCGACCTGTAGGAGGGGGCGTGCCTTGGACCCTCATGGCTGCCTCCTTCGTTCCCTCGCGTGTACTCCAAGTCTTCCGTGAAGATATTGTTCCAAAAATAACTCTCCCGAAGGTTTCATTCTGTTTGGGCTCCGTTTGATATTCCTTTTCTGCGAAACCCGGAAATAGGCAAAAAAACAGCAATCTGCATTGGGCCTTGGGTTAGTAGGTTAGTCCCAAAAATAATATAAAAGTGTATAATAAAGCCCATTAAACATCCAAAACAGAATATATAATAGCATGGAACAATCAAAAATTATAGATACGTTGGAGACGTATCACTCCATAATCTCGTCGGAGGCTCCCAAATGACACCTAACCAATCTAGGAGACACCACTCTCCAAAAAGTAATAGACGGTGTGTTGATGATGAACTCCTTGCTCAAATGCTTCAAATGATAGTCTCCCCAACACTCAAATAGCTCCTCACAGATTTGGAAATGGTGGAAGAATGATTTGAGTGGAAAGCAACTTGGAGAAGGCTAGAGAACAAGATTCATATGGTAGGAATGGAATATCTTGATCTCAACACTTGAGTAGGTGGTTCTCTCTCAGAACATGTATGATGGAAGTGTAAGTATGTTCTGATGGCTCTCTCCATGAGTGAAGAGTGGGTGGAGGGGTATATATAGCCTCCACACAAAATCTAACCGTTACACACAATTTACCAAACTCGGTGGGACCGATTCAGAGAACTCAGACAGACCGATTTAGTTCATAATGTGACTGTTAGGCATTTCGGTGGGACCGATATAATCAACTCGGTAGGACCAATTCAATTAGGGTTAGGGCATAACGTAATCTCGGTGAGACCGATTACACAAACTCGGTGAGACTGATTTTGGTAATAAGCACACATAGGGTTGGTCAGGCAAACTCAGTGGGACTGATTCGCTCATTTCGGTTGGACCGAAACGTTTCGAAGAGGCAACATAGAATTTGCATTGCAAACTCGGTGGGACCAATCGCTCATCTCGGTTAGACCGAAAATATTGCAACAGGAAACAGAGAGTTTGCAATCCCATCTCGGTGAGACCGAAATGATTAGGGTTTCTGGCAGTGTCTATGTCAAATGAACTCGGTGGCCCCGGATTGAACTTTTCGTTGGGGCCGAGTTTGACTTTTGGTTTGGGACATATGTGGATGTGAGAAAGTGGTTGAGAGGTTTGGAGCATATCACTAAGCACTTTGAGCAAGTAAGCCATTAAGCAACACCTCATCCCCTTTTAATAGTATTGGCTTTCCTATGGACTCAATGTGATCTTGGATCACTGAAATAGAAAATTTAGAGTCCCGAGCTTTGAGCTTGAGCCAATCCTTTTGTCCTTATCATCTTGAAGGGGTTCCACATCCTCTAGTCCATGCCACTCCATTTGTTGAACTTGTCTGAAATATACTAGATGAAAACATTAGTCCAACAAGAGATATGTTGACATTAATTACCAAAATCACCCAGGGAGCATTTGTGCTTTCAGTAGGTTTGTAACTTCATATAGATGCCACACAACCGCCTCCGAAAAACATTCATACACCATGGCCGCCTACACACACATGCGCTCGGCCGAAATTTCTCCCGCCCACTATTTGGGACACCTGGGATTACCTTCCTACCCGCGACCCGCAGTAGGTCCGAAATATAAGAGGGGGCAAAGTTTGTACCTTCCCCAAATTTCAAACAAGCGCGTCCCAGACCGAAACATGGTTTCCCCTTAGCTCCCCCTGCCCCCTCCATCTGATTCCCCATTCGTACTCTGTGGGCGCCAAAACTACCTCTCCACCAGCCGCGAAACCCCGGCGTCCTCCGTCCGCCACCCCATCCCACCCATCAACCGCCGCCCTCCTCCATCATGCCGAAGCCGTCTTCCACCACAACCGCAACCGCAACGCCCTCCACGGGTAGTAGTTGAAGCCGAGTCTGAGTTGCCTCCAGGACGCCGACGTGCGCCGTACCCGAGCCAGTTCAACCACGTCGTCCTGCGCCTCACCGCTGCTGCTCCAACTTCGCCACCGTCCACCGCACCGAAGCTGTTCCCGCTACGTCGTCCTTCGCCGCCTCGGATCTGCTTCCCCTTCGCTGATAGACGGCCACCGCAACACTGTCAACAATTTTTCCATGGGTTCGTCCAAGGCTCCACCCTCCTCCAAAACATCAGTTCCCCTGGGAAAAAAAGAAGATCGCCGCAACATCTGGAGGACACAACACTAGCAAGCGGAAATGGTACTCCTCTTTCTTTATTCGTGCAAATCATACGTGTCTCCTTGCATGGTATTCATCCCACAGAAGATCCCACAGAAGACGCTAGTTAACTGCTTCATCTTGATACTAGATGTTCCTAGTAACTCGTGATGCACAAGGTTTCTCCTCATATACTATTTTATCTTAGCTACAGGTCCGTCGCCCCCTGGATTTCAATTCCTGGTCAGTTGATCCCCAATTAAAGGAAGCATTCCCCAGCGTAACAGGCGCTAGTCCGCCTATTACGTCGAGGAAGCAGCGCCTCGGTGGTTATCTTAGGGGTGTGTGGGGCCTAGGAGCTGCTGGAGCCCGATCTGGAGGTCGGCCGGGATTAAAGGGATGGTCGATGGGTGCTGCCAAGCATGGCGGTGGTGTGAGGTCGAGGGAAGGGCAGGGCGGCGGAGGGAGGGGTCTGGGCCGGTGGTCGCTGGTGGTTCAAGAAAGATCGTCAACAGTGACTGGCGGGAGGTAGACAAAGGCCATCTTCCCATTCCTTATAGATCAGATGGTTCATAAAAAATCAACTGACCTTTTTATTTTCAGTTGACTGTTATTTTGATAGGACCACATGTGGTGGTGTGCTGGAGGAGTACCTGCATTTCCCAGCCATCCATGTGCTCATATATTACAAAATCATACGGAGTAGAATATAATTTTGTTTGCCATGCAATGTTGTAGAGCTATCATATATTTCCTATCATCTATATTTCAGCCACCTGCTATCTGCTACTTTTACAGTGCACTAGTTCTGCACACACTTCACCCATACTCTCACTATTGTGTTTTTATGCATGGGTATTTCAGACTCTGCCTTGACAGGAGCACGACATAAAAGAGAGAGGTCGCTCATGTGTTCTTCGCGGGCAGGCAAGACACGTCACATTGTTAAAAAGGGTGCAGTGTCAGCAGATGGAGAAAGTAAACGTAGCTCTGGAGTTGATGACCTCGCTCGCCATGAACCACCATCCCAGGTACTTGCTTTAACTTCGTGGTGTCATATGTGGTTGCATGTTGCATATGGTGTCTAGCTTGTATTCGAAAGGCCGAAGTCGGTCTTTATTAAGATAAGGAAAGATATTTTTTACATGAACCACCATCCCGGGAACACCAGAAGACAAATAGCTATCCAAGGCACTGGCCGAGCCAGTGACAAGCCCAGCACAGACATGCATCACCTAGAAGCCAACTAAAAAGCCACAATGGTGGCGAAGCAGCCCGGCTCCCACCAGGCTCTCAGATCCTCGATGATCATGCTCACCACTCCAGCTGGATGTCTAGCTTGTATTGCTTCCTATTTGGTTAAATTGCATCTGCTTAGCTTACCTATTATACCTTTGAATATGACATGCCTTCCTGTTTTTGGTACATACTAGTACATCTGTCTATTAACCATGTTCTTACATCAAACTAATGTTCTTGTGTATCCCTCATCAATCACTTATGATGAGACAGTCAGGCTTGTGGACTACTGTAAGAAAACATCATCTTTTAAAGAATGCAGTGTCAGCCTACCCACATGATTCTCAAGAAACAACAATGCTAGATGAAGATAGTCAACGTACCTCTGTAGTTGATGTCTACATTTCCCCTACACCATCATCGCAGGTGCTTGTTGTAACTTGGCAGCGTGATATGTGGTTGCATGTTGGATATAGTGTCTAGATTGTAATTCTTCCAATCTGGTTAAATTTCATGTGCTATTCTGCTTAGTTTATGCATTATACATGTGAATGTGACATGCCTTCCTGTTTTTGGTACATAGTACATCTTTATATTAAGCATCTCCTTACATAAAACTACTATTTTTTATATCCCGCATCAATCAGTTATGATGGGACACCTTTAGTATATGCAGAGTGATAGTGGTTGCATCTTTCATATGATTTATAGCATGCGCTGCTTATAATTTGTTGAAACGCCATTTATGATGGGATGCTTTTAACTTCGCAGAGTCATATTGATTGCATCTTTCATGTGGTGTCTAGCTTGCATTGCTTCTTATTTGTTGAAATGGCTTCTGCTTAGTTTACACAAATAGTTGTGAATATGCCATGCCATCCTGTTTTTCAAACATATTCCATCATGGTATCACGTGTTTGCCTTACATCAAAGTAGTGGTTGTCAGTATCATGCACGAATGAGTTCTGAAGAGTGAATTTTATTGCTTTTTCATGTTGGTTTTACTTGACAATTCAAAACCAATAAAGTGGAAGGAAATTAGCAAGGCAGTGGAGAAAGGTTCTCCTTCCAAAAAGAGGGCCTCTACAGATTCTACTCCGCCACCCCCCAAGAAGATTTGCAAGACAACACATGCATAGACACTCAACGTAGCTGTGTTGACGATGAGCACGTCTCCCCTAGTGCACCATCACAGGTGCTCCCTCTAACTTGGCACTGTTATATGTGGTTGCATGTTATGTATGATGTCTAGCTTCTATTTCTTCTAATTTTGTTGAATTCCATCTGCTTACTTTAGACATTATACTTGTGAATAAGACACGTGTTCATGTTTCTAGAACATACAATATATGTCTATCGCACCATGTTGTTACATCAAAGTACTACTGTTGTGTAACCTGCAACAATCACTTATCACAAGACACGTTTGACTTGAGAGTGTGATATAGGTTACATCTCGCATTCTTTTCTAGCTTGTACTACTTCTAATTTGTTGAAATGACACTTATGACGAGACAGTTTTAACCTGGTAGAGTGATAATCGTTGCATCTTTAATATGGTGTCTAGCTTTCATTGCTTCTAATTTATTGAAATGCCTTCTGCTTAGCTTACACATCATAGTTGTGAATATGCAATGTTGTCCTTTTTCTTACACATTCAATTGTACTATCATGCAGTCGCCTTACATTAAAGTAGTGCTCGTCAGCATCCTGCATCAATGAGTTCCGAAAAGCGAATTTTGATTCATTTTTCTTGGGGATTTTACTTGACATGGCAATACAATTAAGAAATAGGAATGAAAAAAATAAGGCAGGGACTGATGGCGGTCTTCCGGCGAAACCGGCATCCAAGGTGCTTTCTCTAGCTTGGCAGTGTGATATTGTCTTGCATGTTGCATACGGTGTCTCGCTTGTATTGCTTGTAATTTGATTAAATTACTTCTTCTTAGTTTACAGAAATAGTTGTGAATATGCCATGTCGTCCTGTTTTTCGTACATATTCCATCCTCGTATCATGTGTTTGCCTTACATCAAGGTAGTGATTGTCAGTATCATGCATGAATGAGTTCTGAAGAGTGACTTTTGTTGCTTTTTCTTGTCGGTTTTACTTGACAATGCAAAATCAATAAAGAAGAAGGAAATTAGCAAGGCAGTGGATATTACACATCATAGTTCTGATTATCTCATGTTGTCCTATTTTTCGTACATATTACATCCTCCTATCATGTGGTTGTCTAACATCAAAGTTCGGTTCGTCTGTATCACGCATCAATTTGTTCCGAAGAACTAAATTTTTATTCCTTTTTCTTATTGGCTTGACTTAACATGGCACCAAGAAAGAGGAAGGAACCCGAAAAGACAAAGGATGGTGTTAGTACTAAGGACACATGGAAACGGGTGCGAAACAATTATGCAAATTCTCTGGTACTGATGGTGCAATAGAAGGTCAAAGTCCAGCAGAAAATTGTACAAAGGCGGTATCCCGTGCTACACGAGCTGCAAAATAAGGCAAACATAAAGTAATAGCTGCCACCAAACAAGTAGAGACAGCCCTAGTTGTTGCAACACCTTCCACAGTACCACCACCTCCACGAGTTACTTGTTTCCACGAGTTACTTGTTCGGTAACTCTGCTAGCGACAAGTTCACAAGCTCCCTTGCCACCTGACACTACTTCCGAAGCACTCTTGACACAAGACGAGTTGGCAAGATCAGATGACCCTTGTGAGCTTCAACAGCAAGAAGGTAGTTGCTGGAGTCAAGTTACAGTTGCATGCTTCTTTATATGTAGTCTCACAGTTTGATGTACACTAACACTTCCTATGCTCGTTGTTAGACTAGCACCTAGGCACAAGAGGAAACAAACATCAAGGATAATGCTCGATAGTTTAACTAAATCTAGAGGAGGAAGATTGGAGATCGGTTTTGAGGCAGGTTTAAAAAGGCCACGTGATGCTACAAAGTCAGCCAAGTTAGTATCAGAGACAGCGGTTGCCGTTAGGTGTCATGCACGTATCCTCCCAACATGGATTCAATACATGAATGACAAAGACGAAACCTAGTTCAACACCTTCCTCGACCATTTATCTGTAAGTATGGTTATGTATGGAAACTAGTAATATCGTCTTGCTCTGTCCCATACTTTCTAGGTTGCTGATAATGAGACTCCCATAATTTTCAACAAATGAGGTTCAAGTTGGATAGCCAAGATGATGCAACCAGACAAGCTTGCACCCATGTTTTCAAGTCTGCTCTGTGACAGTATCGGTATAACTTGAGGAAAACTCACTTTGAAGGCAAGGCTAACAGTGAACTTCCCCAAACATCTCCAGTGGAAAATATATTGGATGAAGACTGGAGAGGCCTCGTTAAACACTGGTCTGATCCAAAGTATCAAGTACGGTATATGTGTGTCACATGTTGAACTCCTATTTACGCATGTGCCTCACAAATCTATCTTCTTGTAGGTGAACTATTCAAAGAACAAGGCCAACCGTACGAAAGTGAAATTCAAACATACGACAGGATCTCATAGCTATATTGCACACCGCGAGGCTCTTGTAATTAGTTCTTGTTTCACTCTTTTCACTGTGCCATATTATCGGATCTATATTGACTTGTTCCAAATGCAGAGGGAAGCCCGCAAGGACCAAAAAGTACCTGAACCAAATGATGTGGAAATCTTCAAGGACTGTCACACCAGCAAGACGAAGGGCATGACTACACCAGTCAAAGCCGCTGTTGTAAGTCCTTAATCATCATGCCTTTTAACTACTACTTACTCTGATTCATGCACTGAACTGCAAGGTTTGCAGCCAATGTCTATTACTCTTTTCAATTTTATACACAATTGTCTTAGTGTATCATTGCACCTTACAAGGTTTAAAAGAGAGGAGTGATGTTCCTTTGAACTTGATCTGTAATCTAGTTCCGTGCTGGACTTGCCCACACAATGTTACAATTGCCTGTTTGTCTGTTCTCAGTTGTTTTGTGATATGAATGATGTCATACTATGCTTACAGTGTTATAAACTTTGTCTCTTTATCCTTAGCTGCCAATACAATGTGAAGAAATAGACAATACATTAGCCATGGTACATGGTCATATGTTTGGAACCTGGTTTTATTATGTACTTTGTAGTAAAATACAACTAATATTTTACACGGGTTCACCAGAATAAGTTCTATATATAGACCACATCTATTTTGTTTGGTTCTGTTGCCTCCTTAATATCTTCCGTTCTGGTACTACTAATGTAAAAACTCAACTTTTCAGCAAGCTATGAAAAAAATGGTGGAACCGCCACCTTCTGAAGGTGACGAGGCAACTATAACCGCAATGTCACCTCTTGCTGCAGTGGGTCAGTACCTGTCCACTAACAGTGCCAAAAGCATGTTCCTGCGTAATACCGGGTTGCTTGTTAAGGCAAGCTCGTCCAAACTGCCTCATGATCAAGATATGCAAGCTCAAAACAATGTTATATCTGCGCTCCAGACACAAGTCCATTCCCTAACAGAGACGCTTTGTGAAACAACGAGAGCCATTGTTCGATGTTGTCAAGATATGCATGGTTTTGAAACCAGACTATCAGACATTTGCTATGTTGTTCGGGAGCCTAGGAGAAATGAAGGTGAAGGTTATGGTGCTCCATCGGACAGTACATCATGAAAACGTAACAGTCAGGTCAAATGAACTAAGCTTCTGAACTTCTGGTGGCGCATTTATCTGCCAGGCTGCTAACTTTTATGCCAACCTTCCTTTTGTTTTAAGGTTGTAATTTGTTTTGTTGTGATACAAAATTTGTTCTTAACGTGCAACCAACGGCTGAAGAACAGCAAGCCATTTTTGTATAGTGTAGGGTGTTCCCTATATTTGCACTGGTGGCGAACTTTGATGCCCAGTGGATGTAATCTGTGCAATCGCCTTAATAGCCTAGCATTAGTTTCGAGCGTATTTATTTCCTAGTCTTCTTTTTCCCTGGTCTGCTAGTGGTCGCAACTACCATGGGCCATATACGGACCGTGCTAACCTTGAGCCTGCTACAGGCCCTAGGATACATGAGCCTCCTACGGGTCGTTGGATAAATGGGCCTCCAACAGGCCGTAGAATCAGTGGGCCTCGGGCCGTAATGAGACCACATGGGCCTTAAACGGGCATAATTGGAGTCGGGCCAGCACCGTAACGGGCCATTAACAGGCCGGAAGATAGCAAAGACTTAATTTTGTCACAGGCATAACGGGTCATTAATGGGCCAAAATATAGGACGTACTAGTAATGGCGCAACAGGTTAACAGACCACAAACGGGCCAATTCTAGCCACGGGCCAAATTTGGCCCATTAGGGGAACAGGCCAGTAATGGGCCAGAAGTAATCGAGGGCCGGAAAGGAGCCCAAGAACATATGGGCCGCCAGTAGGCCGAAAGCTAACACGGGCTGGAAACGGCCCATGTGAATCATGGGCCATTAATGGTACAATGAAATTTACTATTCATTATGGGCCAGAGTCACCGTGGGCCACTAAAGGGCCTAAAGATACGAAAGGCCTCATATGGGCCGAAAGACGTCATGGTCTATACATGGGACGAAAGTGAAATGAGCTGGTGTTATATTCGACGGCCCACATGACGCTGTTGGGCCGATTTCGGGAAGGCCCTAACGGGCCGTGAGTTACCGGGCCGTAAAATGGGCTATATCCGAACAGACCGTTAACAGGCTTTTCATGAGCCGGCCCACTAACTTTTGACCAAGTCAAACGGGGCGGCCTTTGTAAGCTAAATGGGCTAGTATTGGGCCTTCACACGTGTCGGCATATCATAGGCGCCGATCTGGCCCAATGATGAGCTGACACATGTTTCCTTCGGCCAATGAGAATTTTACACATGGGAAATCCCCATTGCTCTGGGCTGTTAACGGGTTATCGGATCAAAAACCGTACCCGATAGTTTAACGATGACCCGTTATGGTGGATGCCACATGTCGGTTACCCTTGACGAAAGCACTTGCATGACATGTCATTTATCGTCATGGAAGTGAACACTTCCGTGATGATAATTTTGGTATTGTCATGGAACACTTCTACACCAACATAGGTATGACTATCTTGATTCTATCATAAAATCGTCATGGATGTACATACATGACAGAAAATGTGACCTACTGTGACAAACACGTATTATCACGGAAGTGGTTTTTTTGTAGTGAAAGTCTGGCAATGTTACCAGATTGGATCGATATTCGCCTTCCGACCACATACAACTCTTTGACTTTCATAATTGCTTTCCAGCATGGGGAGTCATTGACCTTTCCCTTAACTGAAGCAACTGTATCTCTACGAAAGTATTTGGCCTTAACAATATCTTGCCACCGACCATTTTTAGTCTCAAGTTTCCACCGCCATTTAGTAAACAGGCTCAAATTCTGCTTATGGAGGTCCACTAGTAGAAAACAGGGCATTGGTCCAGCCCATTAGCCCCGGTTCAATCTAGAACCGGGTCCAATGGGGGCACTGGACCCGGTTCGTGAGCCCAGGGGGCCGGCCGGGCCACGTGGGCCATTGGTCCCGGTTCGTCTGGACCTTTTGGTCCCGGTTGGAGCGACAAACCGGGACCAATGGCTCTTGCTCCTGGCCCACCACCATTGGTCCCGGTTGGTGATATGAACCGAGACCAAAGGCACCCCTTTAGCCCCGGTTCGTAGCACCAACCGGGACCAATGAGGTGCCTATATATAACCCCTCACTCAAGAGCAGAGCTCACTGCTCTGTTTTTTTTCTGGCCGAGGGGGAGAGGGGTTAGTGGTGCTCTAGCTCACCTCCTATGCACACAACGTGTTCGGTGGAATGCCCGAGCCACACTAGTTAAGCTTTTCTCCTCTCGAAGCTCTATTTTCTCCGAGATTTGTCTAGGTTTAGCGGTCCGTCACGTCCCGTCCCCGTCTTCGCCGCCGTCGATCGCCCCCACCGATCTCGTCACCGGCACCACCGTGGTGAGCCTCTTGTTATGTCCATGCTTTTCTTACTTTTATTATTGCTTGTTATTATTGCTTTAGATAGATATTTGTCTAATTTTCTTACGTTTATTATTGCTTGTTATTATATAGTGCGATGGTTTTGATATCCGCCCACGTGGGCCCTCGTCCTGTCTACGATTCGGATGTGGTATATTATCTTTAATATAACTATTTGTTTTAGTGTTTATGATAGTTATGCCGACCAACCTGACATGCATAGATGTTTTATTATGTCTAGGAGGTAGTTGAACCGGAAATTCCAACCGACCCTCTTGTGGAGAGGTTAAATTTAGTTGAAGAGGAAAACATTTCCTTAAAGAAAAAATTGGAAAAAATGGAGGAGGAGAAGATGGAATTGGAGTTGCATGTTGCGGAAGTCATCGATGATCACAAGATCAAGATGGACCCTATTGTCGAGAGGTTAAATTTAGTTGAAGAAGAAAACAAATTCTTGAAGGAAAAAAAATTGTGGACGAGAAGATGATATTGGAGTTGCATGTTGCGGATGTCGTCGATGATCACAAGATCAAGATGGATGCAATGCGGTTGAAGATTAAAAAGATTAGAAAATATGCCATTCATACCGAGGCTTGGTATCATTATGCCGTTGGATCAATTGTTACCTTGGTTGCGATTATGATCGCATTTGTTTTCGCATTGAAAAGTTTTACATAGTTTCAATGTGTATGGAGAGCTATATGTTGTTAGATGAGAACTATATATGTATGTACTTTGGTTTTAATGTGATGATGAACTTTTATCCATTTGGTCACTTAATTATCTATTTATGATGTTCTGTAATGGTTTTTGACACACTTAATTATATATAATGCACGCAGATGAACCGGCAATGGATGTACGGTGACAGACACACCTCCGAGTACATTAAGGGCGTGCATGAGTTTCTAAATGCGGCTGAGGCAAACAACCAGAATGGTTTTATGTGTTGTCCATGCACTAAATGTGTGAATACGATGTCTTACTCTAACCGGAAAATCCTTCACTCCCACCTGCTTTACAAGGGTTTCATGCCACACTATAATGTTTGGACGAGGCACGGAGAAATAGGGGTTATGATGGAAGATGACGAAGAAGAAGAGTACAATGACAACTATGTGCCCACTGAATACGGTGATGCTGCAATGGGGGGAGCTGGTGAAGATCAAGAGGAACCAGACGATGTGCCCAATGATGCTGCAACGGGTGAAGCTGCTGAAGATCAAGAGGAACCAAATGATGATCTCCGCCGGGTCATTGTCGATGCAAGGACACAATGTGAAAGTCAAAAGGAGAAGCTGAAGTTCGATCGCATGTTAGAGGATCACAAAAAAGGGTTGTACCCCAATTGCGAAGATGGCAACACAAAGCTCGGTACCGTACTGGAATTGCTGCAGTGGAAGGCAGAGAATGCTGTGGCTGACAAAGGATTTGATAAGCTACTGAAAATATTAAAGAAGAAGCTTCCGAAGGATAACGAATTGCCCGACAGTACATACGCAGCAAAGAAGGTCATATGCCCTCTAGGATTGGAGGTGCAGAAGATACATGCATTCCCTAATGACTGCATCCTCTACCGCCATGCATACAAGGATCTGAACGCATGCCCGGTATGCGGTGCATTGCGGCATAAGATCAGACAAGATGACCCTGGTGATGTTGATGGCGAGCCCGCCAGGAAGAGGGTTCCTGCGAAGGTGATGTGGTATGCTCCTATAATACCACGGTTGAAACGTTTGTTTAGAAACAGAGAGCATGCCAAGTTGATGCGATGGCACAATGAGGACCGTAAGAAAGACGGGAAGTTGAGAGCACCCGCTGACGGGTCGCAGTGGAGAAAAATCGAGAGAAAGTACTGGGAGGAGTTTGCAAAGGACGCAAGGAACGTATGGTTTGCTTTAAGCGCGGATGGCATTAATCCTTTCGGGGAGCAAAGCAGCAATCACAGCACCTGGCCCGTGACTCTATGTATGTATAACCTTCCTCCTTCGATGTGCATGAAGCGGAAGTTCATTATGATGCCAGTTCTCATCCAAGGCCCTAAGCAACCCGGCAACGACATTGATGTGTACCTAAGGCCATTAGTTGAAGAACTTTTACAGCTGTGGAATGGAAACGGTGTACGTGCGTGGGATGAGCACAGACAGGAGGAATTTGACCTAAAGGCGTTGCTGTTCGTGACCATCAACGATTGGCCCGCTCTCAGTAACCTTTCAGGACAGACAAACAAAGGATACCACGCATGCATGCACTGTTTAGATGACACTGAAAGTATATACCTGGACAAGTGCAGGAAGAATGTGTACCTGGGCCATTTTCGATTTCTTCCGACCAACCATCAATGTCGAAAGAAAGGCAAGCATTTCAAAGGCGAGGCAGATCACCGGAAGAAGCCCGCCATGCGTATCGGTGATCACGTACTTGCTATGGTCAATGATTTACACGTAATCTTTGGAAAGGGCCCCGGCGCACTAGCTGTTCTGAATGACGCTGAGGGACACGCACCCATGTGGAAGAAGAAATCTATATTTTGGGGCCTACCCTACTGGAAAGACCTAGAGGTCCTCTCTTCAATCGACGTGATGCACGTGACGAAGAACCTTTGCGTGAACCTGCTAGGCTTCTTGGGCGTGTATGGAAAGACAAAAGATACAGCTGAGGCACGGGAGGACCTGCAACGTTTGCACGAAAAAGACGGCATCCCTCCGAAGCAGTATGAAGGTCCTGCCAGCTATGCTCTTACGAAAGAAGAGAAAGAAATCTTCTTTGAATGCCTGCTCAGTATGAAGGTCCCGACTGGCTTCTCGTCGAATATAAAGGGAATAATATGGCAGAGAAAAAGTTCCAGAACCCAAAGTCTCATGACTGCCATGTGATTATGACGCAACTGCTTCCGGTTGCATTGAGGGGGCTTCTACCGGAAAACGTCCGATTAGCCATTATGAAGCTATGTGCATTCCTCAATGCAATCTCTCAGAAGGTGATCGATCCAGAAATCGTACCAAGGCTAAGGAGTGATGTGGCGCAATGTCTTGTCAGTTTCGAGCTTGTGTTCCCACCATCCTTCTTCAATATCATGACACACGTCCTAGTTCATCTAGTCGACGAGATTGTCATTCTGGGGCCCGTATTTCTACACAATATGTTCCCCTTTGAGAGGTTCATGGGAGTCCTAAAGAAATATGTCCGTAACCGCGCCAGGCCAGAAGGAAGCATCTCCATGGGCCATCAAACAGAGGATGTCATCGGGTTTTGTGTTGACTTCATTCCTGGCCTTAATAAGATATGTCTCCCTAAATCGCGGTACGAGGGGAGACTGACTGGAAAAGGCACGCTTGGAAGGGACTCAATAATATGCAGGGACGGATATTCTTGGTCTCAAGCACACTACACAGTTCTACAGAACTCTACATTAGTGACCCCGTATGTCGATGAACACAAGAACAGTCTGCGCTCCAAACACCCGGAGCAGTGCGACGACTGGATTACATGTGAACACATCAGGACTTTCAGCAGTTGGTTGGAAACACGTCTCAGAGGTGACAACACTGTTTGTGATGAGTTGTACTTGTTGTCCAGGGGACCATCTTCGACTGTATTGATTTACAAAGGATACGAGATAAATGGGAATACATTTTACACGATTGTCCAAGATCAAAAGAGCACCAACCAAAACAGCGGTGTCCGCTTTGATGCAACAACCGAGAGGGGAAAGGACACATATTATGGTTACATAGTGGACATATGGGAACTTGACTACGGACATGATTTTAAGGTCCCTTTGTTTAAGTGCAAATGGGTCAATCTGTCAGGAGGCGGGGTACAGGTAGACCCACATTACGGAATGACAACAGTGGATCTGAAAAATCTTGGATACACTGACGAACCGTTCGTCCTAGCCAATGATGTGGCACAGGTTATCTATGTGAAGGACATGTCTACCAGACCGAGAAAAAGAAAAGATAAGGAAGCGAATACATCATACGATGAGCCAAAGCGCCACATAGTTCTTTCAGGAAAAAGGACATCCTGGGAGTGGAGGGCAAGACATACATGTCTGAAGATTATGAAAAGTTTCATGAAATTCCTCCCTTCAAAGTCAAGGCTGACCCAAGCATCCTGATAAACGATGAAGATTATCCATGGTTACGGAGCAATAAGCAAATGACACAAGCGAAGAAAAAGTGAAGACTTTTTTCGGCAACTATTATGATGATACCATGCCAACTTTGTAACAAACGAGTATGATACCATTGTCTGTTTGTACTATTCAAATTTGCACTAACAGAAAGTTTGTAATTGGTTTTACCAGAAAGAATTAAAAAATAAAGCAAAAAACAAAAGAAAATAAATAATGCAGAAAACAAAAAAAACTTGCAAAAAAATAAAAAATAGCAACAATAAGTATTTCATTGTAAGTAGAAACAAAATAAAATAAATAAAGCAACAAAGAAAACAAATAATTTCAAATTTAAACTATTCAAATTTGAATACTACTTGCACTAACAGAAAGTTTGTAATTGGTTTTACCAGAAAGAATTAAAAAATAAAGCAAAAAATAAAAGAAAATAAATAATGCAGAAAACAAAACAAAAAAACTTGCAAAAAAATAGCAACAATAAGTATTTTGTTGTAAGTAGAAACAAAATAAAATAAATAAAGCAACAAAGAAAATAATGAAAGTTTATAATTTTTGTGACCTAAAAGAAAAAAGAAATCACTATAACACTATAAATATTTTGTTCTAAGTAGAAATGAAAAAAAAAATAGAAAAAAAGAAAAAAAAAATGCCACCTACTGGGCCAGCACGGCCTGAATACGAATAGAAACCCAACATGGGCCAGGATTCAGGCCCGCAGCAGGCCCAGTAGGCCCACAGGCATTGCACAGTCAAATTAGGCCCGTAAGCCTGCACTTCAGATGAGTTCGAGAGGAGAGAGGCAGCGCAGCTTATAAACTGGTGCTGGCCTCTCTCAACTAGCGAGGTGGGACTAAACTTCCCACCGCACCGCGCCAGCAGGGCCTTTGGTTCCGGTTGGTGCCACCAACCGGGACTAAAGGGTGGTATTAATCCCGGTTGGTGGCACAAACCGGGACTAACACCCCCCTTTAGTCCCGGTTGGTGGCACCAACCGGGACTAAAGGCCCCTCCTTCCCGCCCTTTGGGCTGCTGAAAAGGGACCTTTAGTCCCGGTTTGTGGCACCAACCGGGACTAATACGCCTCCTATATAACCAACACTTGCGAAAATTTCTCATTTCCCCGCCCCCGACGCCTCCTCACTCTGCGCTTTGTCCCCGCCCCCGTCGCCCCGTCGCCGTCGCCGTCGCCCCCAACGCCGCCCCGTCGCCGTCGCGTCGTCGCCCCGCCCCCGCGCCGCGCCGCCCCGCGCCGTCGCCCCGCCACGTCGTCGTCGCCCCGTCGCCGCCGCGCCGCCCCGCCCGCCGCGCGATGTGAGGGTTTTTTTTGTTTATATATAGTTGCTGTATATATATAGTTGTTGTTTATATATATATATATGTATTTATGTGTGTATATGTGTTATGTGTATATAGTTGTTGTATATATATTTTGTATGTGTATATATATTTTTTTTAATTTTTCTTAGGAATTTGCTAAATATATATGTTAAAAATGTTTTTTTCATAGAATGTTTTTTGTTTATATATAGATAGTTACAATTGTGATGTATAGTTGATGTATGTGATGTGTATGTGATGTATATATATGCAAAAGAAGGATAGGAAAGAAGAAAAAGAAGGATAGGAAAGAAGAAAAAGAAGGATAGGAAAGAAGAAAAAGAATGTTTTTTTTTCATAGAAAGTTTTATATATGCAAAAGTTACAAATTTAGAAAAGGAAGGATAGGAAAGAAGAAAATAAGAAAGAGGAAAGAAAGAAGAAGAGGAGAGGAAGAAGAAGAGAAATAAATAAGAAGAAGAAAAAAGAAGAAAAAAAAGAGGAGAAGAAGAAAGGAATAGAGGAGAAGAAGAGAAATTTTCTCTTCTCCTCTATTCCTTTTTTCTTCTCCTTTTTTTTCTTTTTTTTTCTTCGATCTTCTCCTCTAGCGGTTCCTTTTTTCTTCTTCTTCCTCTATTTTTTTATCGGATATGTCGTTGT
>LR738709.1:51980814-51992868 GCA_902687465.1 Secale cereale | reverse complement strand
TGGATCGCCGAGCACTCGAGGGTCGAGGGGTCGAGAGAGGTTGCCTAGCTAGTGTCAAAGTATAGAATAATTCCATGACTTCATCATTTGCCAGAAGTAACCGGGGCATGTTGGTACGAAGTTATGCAAAGTTATTTTGGAATGGAGTTCCTGATAGGATAATCCGTCTTTTGTTATGAATTATCTTATCTGGGACTCCGTTCCAAAACCACTTTGGAGAGCTTCGTACCATCATGCAACTGTTACTTTCGCCTAATGATGAAGTATTGATTTTGTTGAATCCTTTGACACTAGACAAAATGTGACATGAGGGGGTCTAGGGTTGTAGATCGCCGAGCAGTCGAGGGTCGTCCAGGGGTCGAGGGTCGAAGCTAGTTCTACGTTTGCCATTAATATATCCATCTGTCATGTTTGAATAATAATTGGCATGTTGTAAATATTTGTAGAAACTATGGACGACAACACCCGAGACCTAGCACAAGAAGCGATGTTGATGGACATAATCGCAGACGGACAAAATGTCGTCTTGTCGTTTCTCAACGACACCGATGAGCAGGTGGAAAGAGAGCTGCAGCTGAAAGATCTAGGCTATGATATTGATGGCTCCGGTGATCCAATGCACATGGAAGAGGTAGACCGTGAGGACGGCTCCGGTGACCCAATGTAATGCCCAGGATGGGACTATACCTCCTACGTGTCGAGGCACGACTTAAAGGTATAAGCCCATCCTATAATGATCTCAAGTTTGGTATCTTTGCACAACTCATGTAAAAGAGGGATTAAATTGCAAAAAGGAGATAGTTGGCTTACACTCGCCACTTCACACAATATATTACATAAGCAAAACATCATTCAGAACATCACAACCCGACTACGGGTGAAGATCCAAAAGAAAGATACCAAAACAACATAAAGCCACAGGTCAGGATCGAATCCTAGTAGAAACCACTACTGAACATCGAAACGTCACAAGCAAACGGCCAAACTCTCCATCGAGCTCCTAGTGAAGCACTGAACCAGCTCCTGCATCAAACTCGGCTGAACCTGCATCTGGTGTGGTGAAGTAACTGTGAGCCACAGAGGACTCAGCAATCCCGTTCCCGGTTAACAAGACTATTTAAGCCTTGGGTGAGGAACAAGGCTGGAGAAAGAATAAGAGGTGAAGGAACAACAAGAGTCTGCAGCAGCAACTAGCACTAACTTACGTAATAGAGAGCGAGAAGAGAAGTGCCTCGGTCGAAAGATGATCACGAAGTGATCCTAACTAAAGCCGGTCAAACATATCCCCACCGTGTTCAACTCCCGAATCCCTATTCGGAAATTGACAGTCACGGTACACACGCTGGTAGTGTATTAGTAACATTGTGTCAAGTTATCTACAACCGGAATTAACAAGCTCCCATCTGCCACATAACCGCGGGCACGGCTTTCGAAAGTTCAAACCCTGTAGGGGTGTTCCAACTTGACCCATTACAAGCCCACGATCCGCGGAGTCGCAACTCCATAGGTGGGAAGACCCGAGTATTCTCCAAATCCCGTGCTCAAGTTAAACCGAACTAAGGTAAGGCTAATCCAGCAAATCCTCCCGGCGTGTCGACACCCTGATAGGTAGCCGCGCGTATCTAGTCTCAGGACACGACCGGATGGGTGATGCTACAGGTTTTTACCAGACCTTGAGTTTCCTCGAGGTGGCCCTGCAGGACCCCCGTTTCGGACCAACACTCATGTGGAGCACTGGCCCGGGGTTGTTGAATTAAAATAAAAGGGATAGCTAGTCCACATGCAAGTTTTTATTAGTTTGTTATTAGGCAAATAGTACCAAATGTTGGCGTTTGCTGGAAAAGACTTAGCACTTAGCGGTTTATCAAGGGGGTCCCATACACCCCAACCGTGTTAGGAACGCATAATCAAGGAACATAACACCGGTTTATACGGTTCCTAACGGCATGAGTGGAACAAAACACCAAGCAAAAGGCTTAGCCTTCCACCCTGCCAGTATATAGATGATTTCATTTAGCAATTATATAGTGTGATATAACCCAACCAAACTTCAACATGAAGCAAGCATCTTCAATCTTTACCTGCAACTAAAATGCTATAAGAAGGGCTGAGCGAAGCGTACTTAGCCAAGCAACGGTTTGCGTAGGTAGGGTGGTTAAACATGGCAATTGGTTACAAGTAGGAGGCTGACAAGAAGACATGGGCATCGAGGCAAAACTATAGATCGAGACTACTAGCAATAGGCAAAGATAGTAATGTTATCGGGGTTCGGTCATCTTGCCTGGAATTCCACAAGGGAGAAGAACGGATCCAAGAAGAAGACGGAGCAACAGTCGAGCGAATCCTCACAACTCCGGAACGAAACCGAAGCTAACAAGAGAAGCAACCAGAAAGAAGCAAACAACACGGTAAACACACAAGCATAACATGGCATACGATGCACATCCAAGTATGATGCATGTCCGGTTTAAATAAGCATGGCATGGCAAAGTGCACAAACAACACTACAAGTTAAGTGGAGCTCAATATGCAACGAGTTGCATATTGACGAAACACCACATTTTAAGTATTTAGTTGACTCTCGTTATTTACAAGACAAGATTAAATGTTTTTAACATGGCAAGAGGTGAAGCATAATAAAACTACACTAACTAGGCATTTTAAATGAGGCCGGAAAATAACAACAACATATCCGGAAAATCCCCATGAGCATGTTTAACAATTATAAGCAAACAACAATTATACATTCTCATGTTGTTATCATGATGCGGATGACATGAACAAGTTTATGCAAGTTTATTAAAAAGGTTGACAAGAGAGATATGAAGCATCATCACCGTGGTGGAAGAAAAGGGTGCCAAGGCAACGATCCGAAAATGATGCATCGCAACACCTCGGTTCCGGTAACTCGTTGAGAGTCCGGTGCAAAAGGAAAGGCGGAGTGATCGAGTCAAACGAGATGATGGGGTGATCCCGTTGCCGGGTTCCCACGAGTCGGTGACGAGGCAACCGAGGAACAAGACAAAATAGGGCACAACGAACACGGTGCACACAAGGGAGACATTTCATACAACACAACAAGCATTCCACGGGTCACGTCTCGGGGTTATACCTTCGAAACAATTGTTTCGGGACGGTTCGAGATCGTAGAGGAAGAAGGCGTTCACGTATCCGACGAGGAAGAAGTCGTTCCGTAGAGGGAAGTAGTTGTTCTCGCAACTCGTAGAGGAAGTAGTGGTACTCGGCGATGGTAGATGTACTCGTTCCGTTCGGTCTTGCCGGTCTCGTCTCGAGTCGTAGATGTACATGCCGTCGAGGTACTTGAGGGTTCCGATGGCTCCGGCGTGGGTAGTGGTACTCGTCGTTTCGCCGTGTAGGGGGTACTTGACATATCACCGTGTAGTCGAGCTTGACGGACGTCGTCGTCGTGGTACATGAGGGTCGTTGAGCGTAGGGGTACTCATTTCCGTAGATGTTCAAGTCGTTGCGGTCTTTGGCGTGTAGGCGTACACGTTCTCTGTCAAGGTCAACACAAGCATGCACGAAACAAAAACAAAATTACAGCAACAAAACTTCCAGCAAGGCAGCACGGGCGACGGGAACGGAGGCAGAGCAGCGGCAACTTGGCGAGGTGAGGACGGATGGGGCCGCCGGCTCTGGGCGCTGCGGACGCTGCTCTCGCACCCCGCTGACCGGCGGGTTCGGGGAAGATGGCAGGGGCGCTGCGGCCTGGCCGTCCTGGTGGCTGGACGCGGCGGAGAGAGGAGGCCACGCGGCCATGGCGCAGAGAGCTGCGGTCGCGGCCGGAGATGGGGACAGGGCGCTCGAGCCTGGATGCTCGAGGAAGAAGGCCCTGGAAGGAGGGGCGACCGACGCGGTCCGGGCCGAAGTCGAGGCTCCCATCGCGCGGACTGCTGGCCTGCTCGCGGGGGAATGGGGGAACAAGGCGCTCGGTCCTTGAGCGATGGCGAAGGAAGCGGCCGCGGGGCTGGAGAGGAAGGCCTCGGGCCTGGCCGGCGCGGGAACAGAGGGAGGTGGTCGGGCGTTCGAGAGGAGGAGATGGCGACGAGGCAGCCGAGATCGAGAGGAGGAGATGGCGTCGGGGGGGAGAGGCAGAGGCTCGAGGGGAGAGGGGAATCGCGAGGCGCGGTCGAGGGGAAAGCGGGACCGAGGGAATCGGTCCTCGGTCGAGAGGAGGAGCGAGCGGGATGAGGAACTGGCGGCGGACAGAAGAGAAGGAGGAGGAGCGATGCGCTGGGAGGAGCGGTCGCTAGGTGCGGCTAGCGCTAGGGTTAGCCGGTCGGGCTGGAGTCGGGCCTGGGGGAGATGGGCCGGATGGGGGGGCTGAGCGGCTGGGGCTGCAAGGCCTGGGCCTTAGGGAGGCCTAGAGAGAGGGAAAAGCCAGGAAGAAAAAGGGAGGCTGGTCTGCTTATTTAACTCTTTTCTTTTGCAGAAAAAGAAATAGAGAGAGTCAAACAAGAAGAAAAGAAAGAGAAGAAGGAGGGGGGTTTTGGCAAAACTAGCACAATGATAATTTTCTCGGGCTCGTAAAAATGAGCACGACCGGAGAAAAATATAAAAGGCCAGATCGGAAAATAATTCAAACATATTTGAATTTAATTCAAATGGGTTTGAACTAAGACTTGATTAATGAGGTGTCCAAAAATGTTCGAATTTTTGGAGGAACCTCGAAACAACGGAAAAGAATTATTGGCAAGGTTTTGACGATGAAACTCGAAGTGAAAATAGACATGGGGAATTATGCAAGTGTGTTATGGTGATTCCGAAGCAATGGAATAATTAATAAATATAGCTCCCTAATATATTGAGAGGCTTTTATATGTTATAAAGAGAAGTCACCTTCCCTCGATTTAAATGGACCGAAGGTCCACACAATTTATTAGGTTGAGATGCAAAAATAAAATATGACATGATGGCATGATGACATGATGCAATGCAAAAACTGAAATAACACAAGCACAAAAGAACACACGGGCAGCCCGGAAATCTGGAATCTTCTGGGACGTCGGTCTTCGGGCGTCACAACTCTCCCACACTAACAGAGGATCTCGACCCGAGATCCTAGAGATATCACCGGGTAAAAACGGAAGAGGAAGAGGTAAAACAAAGTTGCTTCTTTGACAGACGTGTGAAACCAGGGAACCTTGAGAGGTTGAACAAACTTGAAAGAAAGAATGCAACGGAGATGAACGGATATGAAAACTCCGTTAGAAAAGAGGAACAAGGAGCATTAAGAGAACCTTGAGAGGTTGAAAGACATGAAACAAGAGCTCACGGACCAAAAGAATATGAAACTGCAAGGGTATGGCCAAGGAATAAGAATGACAGAATTTGGGCAGCACTCCGTCTGAAAATGGAAGGAATTAACAAGAACTTGCCAAGTTGAGATGATACTTGATGAAAATCAACAACACATTGCCTCCGAAACAATTAAAAGAATGGCACAAGGGTAAGAAAAGATTCAGACAGGACTCCGGTTAAAAGACAGGCAAAACTTGATAAGATGACGGAACTAGAATGAAGAATACAACAGTCCGGTTAAATGATAAGCAAGGGAAAGAACATGATCTCGATAAAACGAGATGATGGTTAAAGAGAGAGCAACATTACAAAGCCTCCGGAATGAAAGAATAGCATATAGTTCAAAGAAAGAATGAATGGAGAAGAAAATGACAACTTCTCTCAAAATGAATTTGAAAGAGTATCCTTACGAAGAAGGGTTGAACAGAGTTGTTGGAATTCAACAACGAAACGAATAAGCTTGATGTGGGCTTATGGAAAACATCTCAAAATTAAGAGGTGACAACCAGCCACTGACGAAAACATTAGATTGGATTGAGATCAACAAGGAGACGATAAAACTTATTTCACCGGAATGATAAATGAAGAACTTGGGTCATTTATAAACACCATAATTAGCAACAATCCTTAGGGAAAGCTTTAGGTGAAATATAGCCCAAGATAACTCCAATGAATAAATTGAAGGGTTGGAAAGATCTCTTGAACAAGAAAAATGATGGTTTTAATTATCTCATTCCTGACAACTTGGAATCATGAAACATGAAGGAATTGTCAAGAATGACATAACACCATCTGAAAGATAAGGTAGAACGGATTGCAATTGGGAGCATGATGAAGAATGCTTGAGCTCCAACAAGAATCTTGATGAAGACTTCGAGGATGAATTAAATGATGATGAACCACCATGAAGAACTCCGGTAATGAAAGCATGAGAAGTGAAAGATGAAAAGAATAAGATTCAAGGCCCGCGATGAATTAGATGGAGCTTTGAAATGATGTAATAGAAATAACTTGGAGCTCCGGAAAACAAGATGAACAACTTAGAAGCGAGAATATGATATGATGAACAAGCTCTAAACAAAAGAATTAAATCACCTGAAGGAACAAGAATAAGAATTATGTCATGCATCTCCTTCACCAATTTAATTGATGACAACCAAGGATTTGGCATACTACTTATTCTCGTTGGAAAGAATTAAGAGAGAACTCGCACAAGCTTGGGTAAATCTTCAACGAAGCACCGGTAGGATTATGAAAGAATAAATGAATTAAAACGATAACAACGGAAGGGTAATCTTGAAAGAACCACCGTAAGAATATGGAGACGAACGAAGAGACATCAATGAAGAATATTGGGAGGGCGAAGTTGAAAACTGAGAACGAAGAAGTATTCTGAAATGATGGCCTTCGGAGGATCACAAAAAAAAGAATTCATGAAGAATCTTGAGAGAACGGCCAAGATTTAAGAGAAACACATCTTCGGTCTCCAAATGTTGAGAATGAAGACGAGGAATGCCATAAGAATTGTTGAGCACTCCGGAATGAAGAATTAAAAGGTTGAACCTATGATGAAAAAGAATTGAAAACGATCTTGGAGAAGACATGTGACTGATGGAAATCATTCTTACGTCACACTTTGAAAAGAATTTGAGTATAACTCCAGAAAAATTAGAAGAGTTAGGTAAGATCCTGGAAAAAGACCTGTGGGTTAGGGCCCACTCAAAGAAATCACCGTTGGAAAAGATTGCTTAAGAGATATTGCACCGGTTGAATTAAATGGCTTGAATAAGATAACAATCCTCAAAATTGCTTGAACGGGTTAAGAATGGAATTATGAATCTTCAGCACTCCGGATATGAATAGCAATAGGAGAATGATTAATTGGAGCACCGGAATAAGAAAGCATTGTGAAAAGAGGAAAAGGATGAGATCAACACCGAAATCTTGAATTACATCCACCGGCAGAATATGAGAACAAAAGAATGATGAACTTGAAGCTCTTGAACATCTTCACGATAAATCACCGGATAAGAACATTGATGGAAATGAATGAAGAAATATCACATGAATAAAATGGATACTTCATCTGAGAATTCTGCTCTGAGAAGAAGAAGGGTGGGAGGGCGGGAAAAACAAGGACAACTTGGGATGAACAAAGTGGACACCGGTTGAAAAGAATTTAACATGAAGATCTCGAAGGTCAAGAAGGACTAGCACTCCCATAGAAATATGAGAACACCGATTATGAAAGGTATGGAATCAACATTTGACATCGAAGCAACTCGAATACCAGAATCAAAACAAAAACAAAGGATAGATATGCAACATGAGCTTCACAATATCATCCGAACAGAGACTTGAACGAATGAATTCCGCAGGTACATCAACTTGACGAGAAGCCAGTTGGAGAACAAAAGGTAAATAAAAAGGAACAAGGATCAGATAGAACAAATACAGGATAGAAGCTTCGTTCGACATCTTCGTGCTGAAAGCTCATGGAACGTGCTACAAAAGGGTTTTGCAATCCCCGGATCAGCATAGCCAAAGACCCTTTAAGATGCAACTCTCGATCAGAACAAGTCCATAAAACCACTTCACTCAATGTAGAACCCCGAACTTCATATCGTGCATCCGTTGGAAGAATGCCTAGAACTACTAGATGAACCCACCTATAGATTTCCGAAAGTTTCCAGTTATGCAATCAGGTGTTGGGGATACACGAGAAGCACCGCGCAATCAACTCTAAACCTACATCCAGGTGTATCCATCCTTCAACACATAACCAGTCTTTCTCGGAAACTGTTTACCTCGGACCTTCGAAACGCATCCACTATAACAAGCTATGGCAATACTCTCGAACTACCTCCCCAGTACTGGGTGATGTCGGGGTTATCTTGCCACTGGCCGTATATGAGAGATTTTCGATGTCGGCCGTCTTAAGTATTTAGTACTGCCGCGATATGCTTGTGACAACAATACCCCGAAGCTCAACTCCTCGGTAACAGGAGGCATCGAGAACAATATCCTCGTCACAAGAACATCGGAACAATCCCAGAATACTCGCGAGATCCTAAAAAAAATTGGTGCATTTTTTGAAAGTAGAAGAGAAAAGAGTAATCGTCAGGAGTCCTCACCAGAGAGAAAAAGGGGATGAGAAGCAAAGAATTCCTACTCTCCGATATAATATAGGACTCAAAACATTTTAAGTGTGTGCCTAGACTCAACCGTCAACGATTCGATCAATCAGTGGGGGCTTCTAGGTCGGAGAAGGCTCTGAATACCAACTTGTAATGCCCAGGATGGGACTATACCTCCTACGTGTCGAGGCACGACTTAAAGGTATAAGCCCATCCTAGAATGATCTCAAGTTTGGTATCTTTGCACAACTCATGTAAAAGAGGGATTAAATTGCAAAAAGGAGATAGTTGGCTTACACTCGCCACTTCACACAATATATTACATAAGCAAAACATCATTCAGAACATCACAACCCGACTACGGGTGAAGATCCAAAAGAAAGATACCAAAACAACATAAAGCCACAGGTCAGGATCGAATCCTAGTAGAAACCACTACTGAACATCGAAACGTCACAAGCAAACGGCCAAACTCTCCATCGAGCTCCTAGTGAAGCACTGAACCAGCTCCTGCATCAAACTCGGCTGAACCTGCATCTGGTGTGGTGAAGTAACTGTGAGCCACAGAGGACTCAGCAATCCCGTTCCCGGGTAACAAGACTATTTAAGCCTTGGGTGAGGAACAAGGCTGGAGAAAGAATAAGAGGTGAAGGAACAACAAGAGTCTGCAGCAGCAACTAGCACTAACTTACGTAATAGAGAGCGAGAAGAGAAGTGCCTCGGTCGAAAGATGATCACGAAGTGATCCTAACTAAAGCCGGTCAAACATAACCCCACCGTGTTCAACTCCCGAATCCCTATTCGGAAATTGACAGTCACGGTACACACGCTGGTAGTGTATTAGTAACATTGTGTCAAGTTATCTACAACCGGAATTAACAAGCTCCCATCTGCCACATAACCGCGGGCACGGCTTTCGAAAGTTCAAACCCTGCAGGGGTGTTCTAACTTGACCCATTACAAGCCCACGATCCGCGGAGTCGCAACTCCATAGGTGGGAAGACCCGAGTATTCTCGAAATCCCGTGCTCAAGTTAAACCGAACTAAGGTAAGGCTAATCCAGCAAATCCTCCCGGCGTGTCGACACCCTGATAGGTAGCCGCGCGTATCTAGTCTCAGGACACGACCGGATGGGTGATGCTACAGGTTTTTACCAGACCTTGAGTTTCCTCGAGGTGGCCCTGCAGGACCCCCGTTTCGGACCAACACTCATGTGGAGCACTGGCCCGGGGTTGTTGAATTAAAATAAAAGGGATAGCTAGTCCACATGCAAGTTTTTATTAGTTTGTTATTAGGCAAATAGTACCAAATGTTGGGATTTGCTGGAAAAGACTTAGCACTTAGCGGTTTATCAAGGGGGTCCCATACACCCCAACCGTGTTAGGAACGCATAATCAAGGAACATAACACCGGTTTATACGGTTCCTAACGGCATGAGTGGAACAAAACACCAAGCAAAAGGCTTAGCCTTCCACCCTGCCAGTATATAGATGATTTCATTTAGCAATTATATAGTGTGATATAACCCAACCAAACTTCAACATGAAGCAAGCATCTTCAATCTTTACCTGCAACTAAAATGCTATAAGAAGGGCTGAGCGAAGCGTACTTAGCCAAGCAACGGTTTGCGTAGGTAGGGTGGTTAAACATGGCAATTGGTTACAAGTAGGAGGCTGACAAGAAGACATGGGCATCGAGGCAAAACTATAGATCGAGACTACTAGCAATAGGCAAAGATAGTAATGTTATCGGGGTTCGGTCATCTTGCCTGGAATTCCACAAGGGAGAAGAACGGATCCAAGAAGAAGACGGAGCAACAGTCGAGCAAATCCTCACAACTCCGGAACGAAACCGAAGCTAACAAGAGAAGCAACCGGAAAGAAGCAAAAAACACGGTAAACACACAAGCATAACATGGCATACGATGCACATCCAAGTATGATGCATGTCCGGTTTAAATAAGCATGGCATGGCAAAGTGCATAAACAACACTACAAGTTAAGTGGAGCTCAATATGCAACGAGTTGCATATTGACGAAACACCACATTTTAAGTATTTAGTTGACTCTTGTTATTTACAAGACAAGATTAAATGTTTTTAACATGGCAAGAGGTGAAGCATAATAAAACTACACTAACTAGGCATTTTAAATGAGGCCGGAAAATAACAACAACATATCCGGAAAATCCCCATGAGCATGTTTAACAATTATAAGCAAACAACAATTATACATTCTCATGTTGTTATCATGATGCGGATGACATGAACAAGTTTATGCAAGTTTATTAAAAAGGTTGACAAGAGAGATATGAAGCATCATCACCGTGGTGGAAGAAAAGGGTGCCACGGCAACGATCCGAAAATGATGCATCGCAACACCTCGGTTCCGGTAACTCGTTGAGAGTCCGGTGCAAAAGGAAAGGCGGAGTGATCGAGTCAAACGAGATGATGGGGTGATCCCGTTGCCGGGTTCCCACGAGTCGGTGATGAGGCAACCGAGGAACAAGACAAAAGAGGGCACAACGGACACGGTGCACACAAGGGAGACATTTCATACAACACAACAAGCATTCCACGGGTCACGTCTCGGGGTTATACCTTCGAAACAATTGTTTCGGGACGGTTCGAGATCGTAGAGGAAGAAGGCGTTCACGTATCCGACGAGGAAGAAGTCGTTCCGTAGAGGGAAGTAGTTGTTCTCGCAACTCGTAGAGGAAGTAGTGGTACTCGGCGACGGTAGATGTACTCGTTCCGTTCGGTCTTGCCGGTCTCGTCTCGAGTCGTAGATGTACATGCCGTCGAGGTACTTGAGGGTTCCGATGGCTCCGGCGTGGGTAGTGGTACTCGTCGTTTCGCCGTGTAGGGGGTACTTGACATATCGCCGTGTAGTCGAACTTGACGGACGTCGTCGTCGTGGTACATGAGGGTCGTTGAGCGTAGGGGTACTCATTTCCGTAGATGTTCAAGTCGTTGCGGTCTTTGGCGTGTAGGCGTACACGTTCTCTGTCAAGGTCAACACAAGCATGCACGAAACAAAAACAAAATTACAGCAACAAAACTTCCAGCAAGGCAGCACGGGCGACGGGAACGGAGGCAGAGCAGCGGCAACTTGGCGAGGTGAGGACGGATGGGGCCGCCGGCTCTGGGCGCTGCGGACGCTGCTCTCGCACCCCGCTGACCGGCGGGTTCGGGGAAGATGGCAGGGGCGCTGCGGCCTGGCCGCCCTGGTGGCTGGACGCGGCGGAGAGAGGAGGCCACGCGGCCATGGCGCAGAGAGCTGCGGTCGCGGCCGGAGATGGGGACAGGGCGCTCGAGCCTGGATGCTCGAGGAAGAAGGCCCTGGAAGGAGGGGCGACCGACGCGGTCCGGGCCGAAGTCGAGGCTCCCATCGCGCGGACTGCTGGCCTGCTCGCGGGGGAACGGGGGAACAAGGCGCTCGGTCCTTGAGCGATGGCGAAGGAAGCGGCCGCGGGGCTGGAGAGGAAGGCCTCGGGCCTGGCCGGCGCGGGAACAGAGGGAGGTGGTCGGGCGTTCGAGAGGAGGAGATGGCGACGAGGCAGCCGAGATCGAGAGGAGGAGATGGCGTCGGGGGGG
>LR738709.1:51902127-51977813 GCA_902687465.1 Secale cereale | reverse complement strand
GATAAATCACCGGATAAGAACATTGATGGAAATGAATGAAGAAATATCACATGAATAAAATGGATACTTCATCTGAGAATTCTGCTCTGAGAAGAAGAAGGGTGGGAGGGCGGGAAAAACAAGGACAACTTGGGATGAACAAAGTGGACACCGGTTGAAAAGAATTTAACATGAAGATCTCGAAGGTCAAGAAGGACTAGCACTCCCATAGAAATATGAGAACACCGATTATGAAAGGTATGGAATCAACATTTGACATCGAAGCAACTCGAATACCAGAATCAAAACAAAAACAAAGGATAGATATGCAACATGAGCTTCACAATATCATCCGAACAGAGACTTGAACGAATGAATTCCGCAGGTACATCAACTTGACGAGAAGCCAGTTGGAGAACAAAAGGTAAATAAAAAGGAACAAGGATCAGATAGAACAAATACAGGATAGAAGCTTCGTTCGACATCTTCGTGCTGAAAGCTCATGGAACGTGCTACAAAAGGGTTTTGCAATCCCCGGATCAGCATAGCCAAGGACCCTTTAAGATGCAACTCCCGATCAGAACAAGTCCATAAAACCACTTCACTCAATGTAGAACCCCGAACTTCATATCGTGCATCCGTTGGAAGAATGCCTAGAACTACTAGATGAACCCACCTATAGATTTCCGAAAGTTTCCAGTTATGCAATCAGGTGTTGGGGATACACGGGAAGCACCGCGCAATCAACTCTAAACCTACATCCAGGTGTATCCATCCTTCAACACATAACCAGTCTTTCTCGGAAACTGTTTACCTCGGACCTTCGAAACGCATCCACTATAACAAGCTATGGCAATACTCTCGAACTACCTCCCCAGTACTGGGTGATGTCGGGGTTATCTTGCCACTGGCCGTATAGGAGAGATTTTCGATGTCGGCCGTCTTAAGTATTTAGTACTGCCGCGATATGCTTGTGACAACAATACCCCGAACCTCAACTCCTCGGTAACAGGAGGCATCGAGAACAATATCCTCGTCACAAGAACATCGGAACAATCCCAGAATACTCGCGAGATCCTAAAAAAAATTGGTGCATTTTTTGAAAGTAGAAGAGAAAAGAGTAATCGCCAGGAGTCCTCACCAGAGAGAAAAAGGGGATGAGAAGCAAAGAATTCCTACTCTCCGATATAATATAGGACTCAAAACATTTTAAGTGTGTGCCTAGACTCAACCGTCAACGATTCGATCAATCAGTGGGGGCTTCTAGGTCGGAGAAGGCTCTGAATACCAACTTGTAATGCCCAGGATGGGACTATACCTCCTACGTGTTGAGGCACGACTTAAAGGTATAAGCCCATCCTAGAATGATCTCAAGTTTGGTATCTTTGCACAACTCATGTAAAAGAGGGATTAAATTGCAAAAAGGAGATAGTTGGCTTACACTCGCCACTTCACACAATATATTACATAAGCAAAACATCATTCAGAACATCACAACCCGACTACGGGTGAAGATCCAAAAGAAAGATACCAAAACAACATAAAGCCACAGGTCAGGATCGAATCCTAGTAGAAACCACTACTGAACATCGAAACGTCACAAGCAAACGGCCAAACTCTCCATCGAGCTCCTAGTGAAGCACTGAACCAGCTCCTGCATCAAACTCGGTTGAACCTGCATCTGGTGTGGTGAAGTAACTGTGAGCCACAGAGGACTCAGCAATCCCGTTCCCGGGTAACAAGACTATTTAAGCCTTGGGTGAGGAACAAGGCTGAAGAAAGAATAAGAGGTGAAGGAACAACAAGAGTCTGCAGCAGCAACTAGCACTAACTTACGTAATAGAGAGCGAGAAGAGAAGTGCCTCGGTCGAAAGATGATCACGAAGTGATCCTAACTAAAGCCGGTCAAACATAACCCCGCCGTGTTCAACTCCCGAATCCCTATTCGGAAATTGACAGTCACGGTACACACGCTGGTAGTGTATTAGTAACATTGTGTCAAGTTATCTACAACCGGAATTAACAAGCTCCCATCTGCCACATAACCGCGGGCACGGCTTTCGAAAGTTCAAACCCTGCAGGGGTGTTCCAACTTGACCCATTACAAGCCCACGATCCGCGGAGTCGCAACTCCATAGGTGGGAAGACCCGAGTATTCTCGGAATCCCGTGCTCAAGTTAAACCGAACTAAGGTAAGGCTAATCCAGCAAATCCTCCCGGCGTGTCGACACCCTGATAGGTAGCCGCGCGTATCTAGTCTCAGGACACGACCGGATGGGTGATGCTACAGGTTTTTACCAGACCTTGAGTTTCCTCGAGGTGGCCCTGCAGGACCCCCGTTTCGGACCAACACTCATGTGGAGCACTGGCCCGGGGTTGTTGAATTAAAATAAAAGGGATAGCTAGTCCACATGCAAGTTTTTATTAGTTTGTTATTAGGCAAATAGTACCAAATGTTGGGATTTGCTGGAAAAGACTTAGCACTTAGCGGTTTATCAAGGGGGTCCCATACACCCCAACCGTGTTAGGAACGCATAATCAAGGAACATAACACCGGTTTATACGGTTCCTAACGGCATGAGTGGAACAAAACACCAAGCAAAAGGCTTAGCCTTCCACCCTGCCAGTATATAGATGATTTCATTTAGCAATTACATAGTGTGATATAACCCAACCAAACTTCAACATGAAGCAAGCATCTTCAATCTTTACCTGCAACTAAAATGCTATAAGAAGGGCTGAGCGAAGCGTACTTAGCCAAGCAACGGTTTGCGTAGGTAGGGTGGTTAAACATGGCAATTGGTTACAAGTAGGAGGCTGACAAGAAGACATGGGCATCGAGGCAAAACTATAGATCGAGACTACTAGCAATAGGCAAAGATAGTAATGTTATCGGGGTTCGGTCATCTTGCCTGGAATTCCACAAGGGAGAAGAACGGATCCAAGAAGAAGACGGAGCAACAGTCGAGCAAATCCTCACAACTCCGGAACGAAACCGAAGCTAACAAGAGAAGCAACCGGAAAGAAGCAAACAACACGGTAAACACACAAGCATAACATGGCATACGATGCACATCCAAGTATGATGCATGTCCGGTTTAAATAAGCATGGCATGGCAAAGTGCATAAACAACACTACAAGTTAAGTGGAGCTCAATATGCAACGAGTTGCATATTGACGAAACACCACATTTTAAGTATTTAGTTGACTCTCGTTATTTACAAGACAAGATTAAATGTTTTTAACATGGCAAGAGGTGAAGCATAATAAAACTACACTAACTAGGCATTTTAAATGAGGCCGGAAAATAACAACAACATATCCGGAAAATCCCCATGAGCATGTTTAACAATTATAAGCAAACAACAATTATACATTCTCATGTTGTTATCATGATGCGGATGACATGAACAAGTTTATGCAAGTTTATTAAAAAGGTTGACAAGAGAGATATGAAGCATCATCACCGTGGTGGAAGAAAAGGGTGCCACGGCAACGATCCGAAAATGATGCATCGCAACACCTCGGTTCCGGTAACTCGTTGAGAGTCCGGTGCAAAAGGAAAGGCGGAGTGATCGAGTCAAACGAGATGATGGGGTGATCCCATTGCCGGGTTCCCACGAGTCGGTGACGAGGCAACCGAGGAACAAGACAAAAGAGGGCACAACGGACACGGTGCACACAAGGGAGACATTACATACAACACAACAAGCATTCCACGGGTCACGTCTCGGGGTTATACCTTCGAAACAATTGTTTCGGGACGGTTCGAGATCGTAGAGGAAGAAGGCGTTCACGTATCCGACGAGGAAGAAGTCGTTCCGTAGAGGGAAGTAGTTGTTCTCGCAACTCGTAGAGGAAGTAGTGGTACTCGGCGACGGTAGATGTACTCGTTCCGTTCGGTCTTGCCGGTCTCGTCTCGAGTCGTAGATGTACATGCCGTCGAGGTACTTGAGGGTTCCGATGGCTCCGACGTGGGTAGTGGTACTCGTCGTTTCGCCGTGTAGGGGGTACTTGACATATCGCCGTGTAGTCGAACTTGACGGACGTCGTCGTCGTGGTACATGAGGGTCGTTGAGCGTAGGGGTACTCATTTCCGTAGATGTTCAAGTCGTTGCGGTCTTTGGCGTGTAGGCGTACACGTTCTCTGTCAAGGTCAACACAAGCATGCACGAAACAAAAACAAAATTACAGCAACAAAACTTCCAGCAAGGCAGCACGGGCGACGGGAACGGAGGCAGAGCAGCGGCAGCTTGGCGAGGTGAGGACGGATGGGGCCGCCGGCTCTGGGCGCTGCGGACGCTGCTCTCGCACCCCGCTGACCGGCGGGTTCGGGGAAGATGGCAGGGGCGCTGCGGCCTGGCCGCCCTGGTGGCTGGACGCGGCGGAGAGAGGAGGCCACGCGGCCATGGCGCAGAGAGCTGCGGTCGCGGCCGGAGATGGGGACAGGGCGCTCGAGCCTGGATGCTCGAGGAAGAAGGCCCTGGAAGGAGGGGCGACCGACGCGGTCCGGGCCGAAGTCGAGGCTCCCATCGCGCGGACTGCTGGCCTGCTCGCGGGGGAACGGGGGAACAAGGCGCTCGGTCCTTGAGCGATGGCGAAGGAAGCGGCCGCGGGGCTGGAGAGGAAGGCCTCGGGCCTGGCCGGCGCGGGAACAGAGGGAGGTGGTCGGGCGTTCGAGAGGAGGAGATGGCGACGAGGCAGCCGAGATCGAGAGGAGGAGATGGCGTCGGGGGGGGAGAGGCAGAGGCTCGAGGGGAGAGGGGAATCGCGAGGCGCGGTCGAGGGGAAAGCGGGACCGAGGGAATCGGTCCTCGGTCGAGAGGAGGAGCGAGCGGGATGAGGAACTGGCGGCGGACAGAAGAGAAGGAGGAGGAGCGATGCGCTGGGAGGAGCGGTCGCTAGGTGCGGCTAGCGCTAGGGTTAGCCGGTCGGGCTGGAGTCGGGCCTGGGGGAGATGGGCCGGATGGGGGGGCTGAGCGGCTGGGGCTGCAAGGCCTGGGCCTTAGGGAGGCCTAGAGAGAGGGAAAAGCCAGGAAGAAAAAGGGAGGCTGGTCTGCTTATTTAACTCTTTTCTTTTGCAGAAAAAGAAATAGAGAGAGTCAAACAAGAAGAAAAGAAAGAGAAGAAGGAGGGGGGTTTGGGCAAAACTAGCACAATGATAATTTTCTCGGGCTCGTAAAAATGAGCACGACCGGAGAAAAATATAAAAGGCCAGATCGGAAAATAATTCAAACATATTTGAATTTAATTCAAATGGGTTTGAACTAAGACTTGATTAATGAGGTGTCCAAAAATGTTCGAATTTTTGGAGGAACCTCGAAACAACGGAAAAGAATTATTGGCAAGGTTTTGACGATGAAACTCGAAGTGAAAATAGACATGGGGAATTATGCAAGTGTGTTATGGTGATTCCGAAGCAATGGAATAATTAATAAATATAGCTCCCTAATATATTGAGAGGCTTTTATATGTTATAAAGAGAAGTCACCTTCCCTCGATTTAAATGGACCGAAGGTCCACACAATTTATTAGGTTGAGATGCAAAAATAAAATATGACATGATGGCATGATGACATGATGCAATGCAAAAACTAAAATAACACAAGCACAAAAGAACACACGGGCAGCCCGGAACATCTGGAATCTTCTGGAATCTTCTGGGACGTCGGTCTTCGGGCGTCACACCCAATGCCGGTGCAAGAAGGAGACCGTGATGCTGGCTCCAGTGACCGAACCGAGTCCGGCCAGGAGGTATATATGTTAGTTAAGCCTGTGCTGACTAGTTAATTGATGCATTCATTAACTCTCGTCTTTGTTCCTTTTTCTAGCCCTCCGGAACGAGCAAATCTTCGGTAAAGAGACGAGGCGCGAAGAAAAAGTTGAGGCCGGATGAAAAGTTTGAGATCTCAGAAATCTCGCGCTCCGGCGAGCCGATTGACCCCATCCGGACAAAGAACGCATTTGTTAATCAGTGCGGGGTTCTGGTTAGGGACAAGATCCCGATCAGCATCCATCAATGGTTAAAGCCGGCTGCAAATGACGCTCAGGTGCCTTATGTCACTGATAAGCAGAAAGAAGATCTTTGGACTGAGCTGAAGTCAAATTTCATCCTACCGGCAGAGGATGATCCGGCGAATCCAGTTAAAGAGGACTTAATCAAGTCTGCTGCTCTTTCGAAGATGGCAGACCAATTCAGGGCATGGAAGAAAAAACTGAATAAGTTTGTCCGCGATAAAGAGACTCCAGAATTCGTGGGCATATATGAGAAGATCAAAGATGATTGGCCCGCATTTGTGGCCTATAAGACATCGGAAAAGAGTCAGAAGATGTCGGAGACAAACCGGATAAATGCTGCGAAGAAGAAGCATCACCATCGCACGGGGTCAGGTGGCTACCTCAGAGCCCGGCCTAAGTGGGCAAAGGCTGAGAATGATCTGCTTGAGAAAGGGATCGAACCAGAGACAATGCAATGGCCAGACCGTTGCCGGACTTGGTTCTTCGGGGCTGGCGGAACCTTGGACCCTGTATCAGGGAGGTGCATTTGGACGGACAAGCAATTGGAAACACCACTCAGGAAGATGCGGCAGTATATCAAAGCAGCGCATGAAGGGACGTTCTTCCCCGACAGAGAGAACGACGAGCTGGCAATGGCCCTCGGGAATCCTGAGCACCCTGGACGGACACAAGGCACGCCAGGCTCCCTTCCGTGGCGTGCTGGGTTTCCGGACGCAGGCGGCTACAAAAGCCACGAGAGGAGGAAGAAAATGGAGCAGACCGAACTGCAGGCGCTGCGGGCCAGAATACAAGCGATAGAGGAACGGGAAGCAAATCGGGACAAAAGAATTGCCGAAGCTTCCCCCGAAGCTACCCCGCCATCTCAGCGGAGAAGCAGTGTGGCTTCCACCGAGCTGCTTCAGCCGGAGCCTGTCTTGACGGCTACTGCCAGGTATCCCGTGGATGCTATCACGGATGCACAAAATTGCCACCTTATGGCGCAGTGGATGAATCTGAAGGTCAAGGCGGCTACTGGCTCTGTTTATCCTACTGGACCCGGTGACACTTTTCACTGCCGGCCGATTCCAGAAGGATATGCTAGGGTGATGGTGGATGAAATTACGGAGGGATTTGAGGAGCTCCAGCTTGACCACCCTACCGATGAAGGGGAGACTCGGCTGGGTTCTTCACTGAAGACTCCATGCCTATGGCGGAAGGACCTCATCAACATTCTCAACTGGACGCCTCCACCTCCTCCTCCTCCTCCTCCGGCGAGTCAGGGCACTCCGCCTCCTCCACCGCCTCCTCCTCCGGCGAGTGACGATCAGGGCACTCTGGCTCCTTCTCCGGCGCGTGGCGGCACTCCGCCTCCTTCGCCGCCGGCGCGCCCGAGCAGCCATCCTGCTCCTCCTTCTCCGCCTAATCAGCAAGGGCGGAAGAGACCTGCCGCCGCTCCGGCTACTCCTGCTCCGGCGTGTAAGCAAGGAAAAAAGACAGCCGCTTCGTCTGGTCTGGCGACGTCTAGTAGTACAGCCAGAGGCGGGAGGCGATGCAGATTCGGTCCTTCTCTCACGCCTCTAGAGAAGTTACCATATGAGAGGTCCGACGAGGAAAACACGAAGATAGCTCAAGGCGAAGTGAAGGACTGGCTTGAAGGGTTGAAAGCACAGAGACATCCATCTCCGGAGGAGAAGATAGATGCGGTGAAAGCAAAGCGCACTCTTGCTGCCCTGAAGCAACCAGCGAAAAGTAAGCCGAAGGGCAACTATGACCGCATGATTCAAAAGTCATTTCAAGAAGCGAAGCGGTCGGGAAGTACTAAAAGTGATCAAAGGTTAGCAGAAGGATGAGCTGGGAAACAAATTGCCCAGCTCGGCGAACAAGCGGACCAATCGTGCCCCCCGCTCAAGGTGTCTAGCGACATGGTCGCTAATGATCCGAGGATGGTGCCCGGTTATACCAATCTTGCAGATTACGTGTCCGACGATGTACACTATGATTTCTTGGACGTGCAGATAGAAAGATACGAGCAAAAAAAGCCTCTCGTCAAAAATGAAAGATCTCTATCAACGAATATGCGAAGATTGCATGATTGGTACTTGAAAATCTCCAGAGAGTCTGGGGGGAGGGATAGCTTGTATTTGAGAGTTAAACCAGAGCATGACCTCGTTGGAATTGAACTGTTGCCTGTTCCATTTGAGGAGTTCTATCAGTTTTTCAATCAATTGGCCCTCGATAAAACAACGGTCACCTGCTACTGTCTGTAAGTAGTACTACTTCTGTCATTAAGTCTCTCTATATAGCTGATCTTCATTGCATGTATTTATAATTATCCTCACTATATTATGCAGATTGAAGATCGTCGAATTGAAGAAAAGACAAGTAGGTGATATTGGGTTCATTAACACATACCTCATAGATGCAACCGAGGTTAAATTGCGTCCCTCAGATACCGAGACCAACTTGCTACGATCGTTGGTGGTAAATGAAAACAAAGATATAATACTCTTTCCTTACAACTTCAAGTGAGTGCTACTGTCTTGTGCATATTTGGTTTCCCTTATATATCAGTCAAGGTTATAGTGATGTAATTGATGAGTTCATGCATGCGTGCGCAGCTTCCACTATATTCTCTTGGAGATTAAGCTTGAGAAGGGAGTAGTAACTGTCTTGGACTCTAAACGTAAAGATCCCGAGGAGTATGCGGACATGACTCAAATGCTCGACAGGTAAGTTAAATCGATCAATATTATCCACCATGCATATCAGCAACTTCATTTCTGATATCAACTAATTGTTTTCTTTGTCTGGCAGGGTTTGGAGAAAATTCACCAAAAAAGCTCCGGGACTGCCGAAGAAGCTAGAATTTAGATACCCGAAAGTAAGTACTATATAGTAGCATGTTCCGCGCGCGCATCTCCTATATCTTGATTCAAGCTCTAGTTTCATCAATACCAATTTGGCATTCTTGCTTATCAGTTTGATTGACCTCTATTTCTTGTAAAGTGGTTGTGGCAGGAACCCGGGAATGATTACTGTGG
Organism: Secale cereale; assembly: GCA_902687465.1. Lineage (NCBI taxonomy): Eukaryota > Viridiplantae > Streptophyta > Magnoliopsida > Poales > Poaceae > Secale > Secale cereale. The sequence goes on along the minus strand of LR738709.1, from coordinate 51,968,795 downwards.
ATACTACATTTGCGAGTCCATCCGCCACACGACCTGTGAGCGGGGCTACTCTGAAGCACAATTTGAAGTGCGTAAGCAATTAATAATATTCACAAATTTATAGCATCATTTCATGTATTGACCCCCTACTTCAAATTAGATGTTTCGGATGCGGGATGAACTCCTAACACCAGATCGTCTGCGAGCAATTCAAGAGGAATTGGCGGCATTCTTCCTTGAACACGTGATCGCGCCAGACGGAGAATACTATGTGGACCATGTGTCCATCCTATAGGAGATTATATTTGTAAGAGATAATTATTGTATATATGTACCCGGTAGTGTCGGATAGATATACGAGAACTTGTTGTTCGACCAATCTCTCCGAGAAGGAGAGGTGGTCGATATTACTTCTCTCTGTATGCATATATATATGTTGATTATACGATCTTATGTTTCCTTCGTTTGCTTTACTAGCTAGCTACCTAGCTAGCGTGTCTAGTCCTCTCTATACGTATGTGTAGTATGTAGCGTCGACCAAGCACGGACATAAGAGAGGACACTTCTCTCTATTAATTAGCTAGCTAAACACAATATGAAACACCTAAATTAACCCCCCAAAACCTCCAACCCCCCTCCCCTTTCAAAAAAAACAAAAACCACAGCCACAGAAATGCTGACGCGTGGATGCCTTTTGGTCCCGGTTGGTGCCACCAACCGGGACCAAAGCCCCTCCTGCCTGGGCTCGGCGCACAGGCCACGTGGACACCCATCGGCCCCGGTTCTGGATTGAACCGGGACTAAAGGGTCAGAGCATTAGTACCGACACTTTTGTCCCGGTTCAGGAACCGGGGCTAAAGGCCCAAACGAACCGGGTCTGATGACCCTTTATCTACTAGTGGTCCTTGACTCTCAAACCCCCTTTACTTTTGGATCAGCAAATTCTAGTCCATTTGACCAAATAATACCGTTTTCTATTCTTAGTAACTTTCCAAAAGAATATCCTCCTATGTTTATCCAGTCTTGCTATCATGGTTTTCGAGAACAGGAACATGGATAGGTAGTAGAAAGCAGTACTTGAAATGTTAGCATTAAGTAGTGTCAATCTACCCCCTGAAGTAGCATTGCTTCCTAAACCAGACTCACATCTTTTTATATACCTTTCTTCCAAAAATCCCCAATCCACCCCTCTCAAAGAGGAGTAACTTACTGGGACACCTAAATATTTCATGGGGAAGTGCCCAATCCGGCAATTGAACATATCTGCATATGTTGTCAAGATATTGTCGCCCCCCCCCCCAACACACATAATCTCGCTTTTATGGAAATTACTTTTTAGACCAGACATTATTTCAAACATATAGAGCAGTATTTTCAGATTCAAGGCTTTCTCAAGATCATGCTCTATGCATAACATTGTGTCATCTGCATACTGCATGATAGCCACACCATTTTCCACTAGTTCAGGTGCCAAGCCAGTAATCAACCCATTTTTCTGTGCTTGAAGTACCATCTTACATAGGCATTCAGCATCAATATTGAATAAGAACGGGGAAATAGAATCCCCCACTACTAGGAAAAGGCCTATTAATGGCGCACCTAATTTGGCCATTAATGGTGCATTAGTGGTGCGCCATTACTAGCACGCCATTAGTATTTGATACTAATGGCGCACCTCTGGTGCGCCATTAGTATCTGGTATACTAATGGCGCACCGCAGATGCGCCATTAGTGTGCACAGTAGTGCGCCATTAGTATGCCTCCCAAGGGCCATGTGTACCCAGGTGCTTTGGCATACTAATGGCGCACTCAGGTATGATGCGCCATTAGTAATGTCCGCATAGTAATGGCGCACTGGCTGATAATGCGCCATTAGTATGCTTTGGCACACTAATGGCGCACTGTGCTCTGATGCGCCATTAGTATGAATATTAGGTTTTTTTAAATATTATTTTTCTGTTTTTTTGCACAGATTACAAAATGTATAATTGCACAGAATATAGACAGCACACATCAACAACACATTCATCGAATACAATAGAAGATTAGTCTCTGAATACAATTCATCATATTAGTCTCCGAATACAATTCATCATATTAGTCTCTGAATTGAAAAGACCGAACAAAGATAGAACAATATATTACAAGTCTCGAGACCGCGAGTAGCGAGTTTGTCTTCACATTACAAGTCGATATCGATCATCTAAACTACCATCACATAGAAGAGAGCTGCGGTCGTCACGATGAGCATCATCACGATGAAACTCGTTTTCATCCGGTTCCTCCAACGCTCCCTCCCCTCTCCCGCTAGATAGCGGGCGTATCTAGATTCGGCCTCGGCCCTAGTGGTGTACCCTTTGTAACTGTTACCGCTGAATCGGTGAACCTATCTCCGACACTCCTCCAGTCGTCGTAGACTCCGGGAACCTTACCCTTGTACACGACATACGACGGCATCGTTATATATGCACTAGCCAAACGAAACGTTAGTACCAATTCACAGACAATTCATAAGCAATATATAAGTATGCAACAGAACGATCGAAAGAGAAAAGCAAGACATTAATAGCATCGATTACATCTAAGTTGAACGACTCTCGAAACCAAAGAGACATACTACAAGTTCATTAAAGTTTAATTACAACATGAGCCAATCGATGTTTCAGAACTAGACACAGCATCACTGCTTTCGACTCGACTCAATGCACCGGAGCGTGGATGAAGCCGCCGTCTATCGTGGGAGTCATGAAATCACGGGCATTGTCAGCCTGCATTTGTAGCATTGTGTCGATGTCATTGTTCGACGGTTGATTTCTGAGGTAGAACTGCCCCGAGGTACGAAGAACATCTTGATGGATCATTTCCGCAAACTTCGACTGGATGCGAAAGAAATCTTGTCTGATGTCCGCGTCCTGGATTGCCGACACGCGCGCGGCCCAATCTTTGAGCTTACTCGGTAGCAGAAGTTGATGATGGTCCCGTACGATCGCCCGCATGTGATGGATGGCGTAGTAGGCACCCTTCTGACCGCCAGGCGGCTGCTTGACGCAGCAGAACGTCGTGTTGTGGGAGAACACGTGCTTGTCGTACTTACGAGTTGTCCTGGTGAAGGTGCCTCCAGATTTGGCGTAGCCGGCGAGAACATCATCAAGAACCTTCTTGACATTTGTGTAGTCTACAGCCGACTGATGGTCCGGGTCGAAATACGTGGCCATGGAATATTTGGGGCTTAGTCGGATGAGCGTGCATTGTGTGTCACTGCAGAAAACACGGAATGTTAAAAGAAGAAAGATCGAAATCTAAGAATTCATATGTTACGGGGCGGTTGGGGCGGAGGACTTACTCGGGAAAGTAAGGCACGAGGAAGTTATCCTTATCTCGGTTTGCCAGAATGACGCCTTCGAGGTAAGAACTCGCGACTTGCCGGTCCCCAGCGCTGCCCAAGATCTTGGCACGCATGTAGAAGGGGTCGACTATCACGATGTCCGGGGTCTTGTCGCGAATGATCCGCATCTCCATACTCAGCGAAAATAGCCGAACGAAGGTGTAGTGCAGCGGATGAAGGTTCAACATAGCGTGGATGTCATCAAACCGCAGGACGATCGTACCCCCGATGGAGTTATCCACAAAGCCCTTGCCCTCCGGCACCTTGGCGCGAAAACCGGGTATGCCACATCCTTCTCTTTGAGACGCCGCTTCTCCAAAGAAAGAACACTGTCATGCAGACTCCGCATAGCACCGGTTGCAGCATCGAGCATATTTGTCGGTAGCATCGGCCTACTGTGACGACCCCGGCTCAATCGTGCACTAATCATACACGCAAATGCACACGATCAAGCCTAAGGACTCACGTGAAGGAATCACAGCACAACTCTAAAACATAAATAAATACATACAAGTTATATATTACAAGCCAGGGGCCTCGAGGGCTCGAATACATAACAAGTGTCAGACACAAAGTCAGCGGAAGCGTCAGATGTCCGGGTACAGACATTGAACACAAGTACAGATAGGCCTCATACGAGGCGGGGCAAAAGAAAAACTACGATCGAAAAGGCGCAGGCCTCCTGCCTGGGACCTCCGATCCTACTCCTGGTCGTCGTCCGCCGGCTCCTCGTAGTAGTACTCGCCGACAGGGTAGTAGTAGCAGCCAGCCTCGGGCTGGTAGTAGACGTCCTCTGCGGGGGCTGCGGGCACCATGGCTCCGTCGTCTGGTTTGTCATGCTGGTAGGACAAAAGAGGAAGCACACTACTACAAGAACCCCCCTACAGCAACGCATTAATGCGTTGTCTTATGTCCATATTGTTGGGGAACGTTGCATGGAAAACAAAAATTTTTCTCTACGTTCACCAAGATCAATCTAGTAGATGCAACTACGAGGGGAGAGTAGGATCCACATACCCTTGTAGATCGCTAAGCGGAAGCGTTAAGAACGCGGTTGATGGAGTCGTACTCGCCGCGATTCAGATCGCTGAAGATCCAAGCACCGAAGCAACGGTGCCTCCGCGTTCTTCACACGTACGGCTCGGGGACGTCTCCTCCTTCGTGATCCAGCAAGGGGTGGAGGAGAGGTTGATGGAGAACCGGCAGCACGACGGCGTGGTGGTGATGGTGTAGAAGAATTCCAGCAGGGCTTCGCCTAAGCACCGCGGGAGAAGAAGATGTTATGGGAGAGGGAGGGCAGCACCGAGGCACGAACTTGTGTTTGCTGCCCTCCCTTTGCCTCACTATATATAGGGGGGGTGGAGAGGTGAGGGGCGCCCTAGGGTTTCCCCTAGGGGGCCGGCGGCCAGGGCAAGGGGAGGGGGCGGCGGCCAAGGCTGGCCCTAGGGTTTCCCCCCCCTAGGTGCCTTGCCCCCCAAGGCTAAGGGGGTGCGGCCACCCTAGAGGGGTCCACCTCCCTTGGCGCACAAGGAGAGGGCCCAGGGGGGGCGCACAGCCCCCTGAGGGCTGTGGTGTCCCCCCTTGTGGCCCATTAGGCCCAGAACTACTTCCGGAACCCCCGAAACCCTTTCCGGTACTCCGCCGATTTCCCGATGCTCCCCGGAACACTTCCGGACTCCGAAACCTTTCATCCTATATATCAATCTTCGTCTCCGGACCATTCCGGAGACCCTCGTCATGTCCGGGATCTCATCCGGGACTCCGAACAACCTTCGGTAACCATACACTATTCTCACTAACAACCCTAGCGTCACCGAACGTTAAGTGTGTAGACCCTGCGGGTTCGGAAACCATGTAGACATGACCGAGACACTCCCAGGTCAATAACCAATAGCGGGATCTGGATACCCATATTGGTTCCCACATGTTTATCGATGATCTCATCGGATGAACCACGATGTCAAGGATTCAGGCAATCCCGTATACAGTTCCCTTTGTCTCGTCGGTATGTTACTTGCCCGAGATTCGATCGTCGGTATCTCTATACCTAGTTCAATCTCGTTACCGGCAAGTCTCTTTACTCGTTACCGTAATACATAATCCCGTGACCAACTACTTAGTCACTTTGAGCTCATTGAGATGACGTATTACCGAGTGGGCCCGGAGATACCTCTCCGTCACACGGAGTGACAAATCCCAGTCTCGATCCATGTCAACTCAACAGACACCCTCGGAGATACCTGTAGAGTACCTTTATAGTCACCCAGTTACGTTGTGACGTTTGGCACACACAAAGCACTCCTACGGTGTCAGTGAGTTACATGATCTCATGGTCATAGGAACTTATACTTGACATGCAGAAAACTATAGCGACAACTGACACGATCAAAAGCTATGTTAACGTTTGGGTCTCGTCCATCACATCATTCTCCTAATGATGTGATCCCGTTATCAAATGACAACTCATGTCTATGACCTGGAAACCGCGGTCATCTTTGATCAACGAGCTAGTCCTGTAGAGGCACACTAGGGACACAAAGTCTGTCTATTCATCCACACGTGTATTGAGTTTCCAATCAATACAGTTATAGCATGGATAATAAACGATCATCATGAACAAGGAAATATAATAATAACTCTTTTATTATTGCCTCTAGGGCATATTTCCAACAGTCTCCCACTTGCACTAGAGTCAATAATCTAGCATTACAAGGTAATGAATCTAACACCCATAGAGTCTTGGTGTTGATCGTGCTTAGCCCGTGGAAGAGGCTTAGTCAACGGATCTGCAACATTCAAATCCGTGTGTACTTTGCAAATGTTTATGTCCTCCTCCTTGACCGAATCACGGATGGAATTGAAGCGTCGCTTTATGTGTCTGGTCCTCTTGTGAAACCTTGGTTCCTTGGCTAGAGCAATGGCACCAGTGTTGTCACAGAACAGAGTCATTGGGTTCAGTGCACTAGGCACAACTCCAAGATCTGTCATGAACTCCTTCATCCAGACACCTTCCTTTGCCGCCTCCGAGGCAGCTATATACTCTGCTTCACATGTAGAATCAGCTACCACGCTCTGCTTGGAACTGCACCAGCTTACCGCTCCCCCGTTGAGAATATATACGTATCCGGTTTGAGACTTAGAGTCATCCGGATCAGTGTCAAAGCTTGCATCGACGTAACCCTTTACGACGAGCTCTTGATCACCTCCATAAACGAGAAACATATCCTTAGTCCTTTTCAGGTACTTTAGGATATTCTTGACCGCTGTCCAGTGATCCATACCAGGATTACTTTGAAACCTTCCGGCCATACTTATGGCAAGGCTGACATCTGGTCTCGTGCACAGCATTGCATACATGATAGAGCCTATGGCTGAAGCATAGGGGATGACACTCATCTTTTCTCTATCTTCCGCAGTCACTGGGCATTGAGTCTTACTCAACTTTGTACCTTGCAATACCGGCAAGAACCCCTTCTTGGATTGATCCATTTTGAACTTCTTCAAAACCTTATCAAGGTATGTGCTTTGTGAAAGTCCTATCAAGCGTCTTGATCTATCTCTATAGATCTTGATGCCCAATATGAAAGCAGCTTCACCGAGATCCTTCATCGAAAAACTCTTGTTCAAATACCCCTTCACGCTATCCAAAAATTCTATATTGTTTCCAATCAGCAATATGTCATCCACATATAATATTAGAAATGCTATAGAGCTCCCACTCACTTTCTTGTAAATACAAGCTTCATTGTAAACTTGTATAAACCCAAACGCTTTGATCACCTCATCAAAGCGAAGATTCCAACTCCGAGATGCTTGCACCAGCCCATAAATGGAACGCTGAAGCCTGCATACTTTGTCAGCATTCTCTGGATCGACAAAACCTTCTGGTTGCATCATATACAACTCTTCCTTAAGAAAACCGTTAAGGAACGTTGTTTTGACATCCATCTGCCAAATTTCATAATCGAAATATGCAGCTATTGCTAACATGATTCGGACGGATTTAAGCATCGCTACGGGTGAGAAAGTCTCATCGTAGTCAATCCCTTGAACTTGTGAAAAACCCTTTGCCACAAGTCGAGCTTTATACACGGTGACATTACCGTCAGCGTCCGTCTTCCTCTTAAAAATCCATTTATTCTGAATGGCCTTCCGCCCTTCAGGTAATACTTCCAAAGTCCATACTTTGTTTTCATACATGGATCCCATCTCGGATTTCATGGCCTCTAACCATTTGTCGGAATCCGGGCCCACCATCGCTTCTCCATAGCTCGTAGGTTCACCGTTGTCTAACAACATGACCTCCAAGACATGGTTACCATACCACTCAGGTGCAGTGCGTACCCTTGTCGACCTACGAGGTTCGGTAGTAACTTGATCAGAAGCTTCTTGATCATCATCATTGGCTTCCTCTTCAACCTCTGCAGGCTCCACAAAAACATCTTTCTGTGCTGCGCTACTTTCTGGTTGAAGCAGAGGTTCAATAACCTCATCAAGTTCTACCTTCCTCCCACTCAATTCTTTCGAGAGAAACTCTTTCTCGAGAAAGGACCCGTTCTTAGCGACAAACACTTTGCTCTCGGATCTGAGATAGAAGGTGTACCCAACTGTTTCTTTTGGGTATCCTATGAAGACACATTTGTCCGCTTTGGGTTCGAGCTTTTCTGGCTGAAGCCTTTTGACATAAGCATCGCAACCCCAAACCTTGAGAAAAGACAACTTCGGTTTCTTACCAAACCATAGTTCATACGGTGTTGTCTCAACGGACTTAGATGGAGCCCTATTTAAAGTGAATGCAGCTGTCTCTAACGCATACCCCCAAAACGATAGTGGCAAATTGGCAAGAGACATCATAGAACGTACCATATCTAATAGGGTTCGATTACGACGTTCGGACACACCATTACGCTGTGGTGTTCCAGGTGGCGTCAACTGTGAAACAATTCCACATTTTCTTAAGTGATCACCAAACTCATAACTCAGATATTCTCCCCCTCGATCAGATCGTAGGAACTTGATCTTCTTGTTACGATGATTTTCAACTTCACTCTGAAATTGCTTGAACTTTTCAAAAGTTTCAGACTTATGCTTCATCAAGTAAATATACCCATATCTACTTAAGTCGTCAGTGAAGGTGAGAAAATAACGATATCCACCGCGCGCCGTTACACTCATCGGACCGCACACATCAGTATGTATGATTTCCAATAAGTCACTTGCCCGTTCCATTGTCCCTGAAAACGGGGTCCTTGTCATCTTGCCCATGAGGCACGGCTCGCACGTGTCAAGTGATTCAAAATCAAGAGACTGCAAAAGTCCATCAGCATGGAGCTTCCTCATGCGTTTCACGCCGATATGACCCAGACGGCAGTGCCACAAGAAAGTGGTATTATCATTATCAACTCTACATCTTTTGGCATCAATGTTATGAACATGTGTATCATCACTATCGAGATTCAATAAGAATAAACCCCTAACTTCGGGTGCATGACCATAAAAGATATTACTCATATAAATAGAACAACCATTATTCTCCGACTTAAATGAGTAACCGTCTCGCAATAAACAAGATCCAGATATAATGTTCATGCTTAACGCAGGCACTAAATAACAATTATTCAGGTTCAAAACTAATCCCGATGGTAATCGAAGAGCGAGCGTGCCGACGGCGATCACATCAACCTTGGAACCATTTCCCACGCGCATCGTCACTTCGTCCTTCGCCAGCCTCCGTTTATTCCGCAGTTCCTGTTTAGAGTTGCAAATGTGAGCAACCGAACCGGTATCAAATACCCAGGCACTACAACGAGAGTTGGTAAGGTACACATCAATAACATGTATATCACATATACCTTTGTTGTTGTTGGCCCCCTTCTTGTCCGCCAGATACTTGGGGCAGTTCCGCTTCCAGTGGCCGTTCCCCTTGCAATAGAAACACTCAGTCTCTGGCTTGGGCCCAGCCTTGGGTTTCTTCACGGGATTAGCAACTGCTTTGCCACCCTTCTTAGAGTTACCCTTCTTACCCTTGCCGTTCTTCTTGAAACTGGTGGTTTTATTGACCATCAACACTTGATACTCCTTCTGGATGTCTGCCTCAGCGACTTTTAGCATCGAAAACAGCTCGGCGATGGTCTTGTTCATCCCTTGCATGTTATACTGCTGCACGAAGCTCTTGTAGCTTGGAGGGAGTGACTGGAGAATTCTGTCAATGATAGCCTCATCCGGGAACACAAGTCCCAGATCAGCTATGCGGGTATAGTACCCAGACATCTTCAGTAAGTGCTCACTGACAGACGAATTCTCCTCCATCTTGCAAGCAAAGAATTTATCGGTGGTCTCATACCTCTCGATCTTAGCATTCTTTTCAAAGATGAACTTCAACTCCTGGTACATCTCATATGCACCATGACGTTCAAAACGCCTTTGAAGTCCTCCTTCCAAGCCGTACAACATGGCACACTGCACTATCGAATAGTCATCCGAACGCGTCTGCCAGACGTTCAAAACGTCTGCAGGTGCTGTAGGAGCGGGGGGGTCACCTAGCGGTGCATTTAGGACATAAACCTTTTGGGCAGCTGTGAGGATGATCCTCAGATTGCGGAGCCAGTCCACAAAGTTGCTCCCGTCATCTTTCAGTTTAGCTTTCTCTAGGAACGCATTAAAATTCAGGGGAGCTACTGCGCGAGCCATCTACAACCATAAATTTGCAAAGACATTTTAGACTATTGTTCATGATAAGTGAGTTATTACCTAATCAAATTATTTATAACTCCCACTCAAATTGACATCCCTCCGGTCATTCGAGCGTGACATGATCCAAATTCACCAACCCAAGTCCGATCATCACGTGAGATGAGGTGGTGTCAATGGTGAACATCAACATGTTGATCATATCTACTATATGACTCATGCTCGACCTTTCGGTCCTCCGTGTTCCGAGGCCATGTCTGTACATGCTAGGCTCGTCAAGTCTAACCCGAGTGTTCTGCATGTGCAAAACTGGCTTGCACCCGTTGTATGCGAACGTAGAGTCTATCACACCCGATCATCACGTGGTGCTTCGAAACGACGAACCTTCGCAACGGCGCACACTCGGGGGGAACACAATTTTATCTTGAAATTTTAGTGAAGGATCATCTTATAATGCTACCGTCGTCCTAAGCAAAATAAGATGCATAAAAGGATTAACATCACATGCAAATCATAAGTGACATGATATGGCCATCAACTCGTGCTTTTGATCTCCATCTCCAAAGCACCGGCATGATCTCCATCGTCACCGGCGCCACACCATGATCTCCATCATCATGATCTCCATCATCGTGTCGCCATTGGGGTTGTCGGCGCCCACCATGCTCTTACTACTATTGCTACCGTTTAGCGATAAAGTAAAGCATTACAAAGCGCTTAATGATTGACACGCAGGTCATACAAAAAATAAAGACAACCCTATGGCTCCTGCCGGTTGCCGTATGCATCGACATGCAAGTCGATATTAACTATTACAACATGATCATCTCATACATCAAATATAACTCATCATGTCATTGGCCATATCATATCACATACATACCCTGCAAAAACAAGTTAGACGTCCTCTAATTTGTTGTTGCATGTTTTACGTGGCTGCTATGGATATCTAGCAAGAACGCTTCTTACCTACGGAAAACCACAACGGTGATATTCAAGTTGCTATTTAACCTTCTACAAGGACCGCCTTGTTCTATTCCGATTCAACTAAGATAGGAGAGACAGACACCCGCCAGCCATCTTATGCAACAAAAGTCACATGTCTGTCGATGGAACCGGTCTCATGTACGTGGACATGTAAAGTTGGTCCGGGCCGCTTCATCCTATAATACCGCTGAATCAAGAAAGACTAAGGAGGGCAGCAATTTAAACATCAACGCCACAAACCCTTTTGTGTTCTACTCGAGAAAGCATCTACGCAAGATCCTAGCTCATGATGCCACTGTTGGGGAACGTTGCATGGAAAACAAAATTTTTTCTCTACGTTCACCAAGATCAATCTAGTAGATGCAACTACGAGGGGAGAGTAGGATCCACATACCCTTGTAGATCGCTAAGCGGAAGCGTTAAGAACGCGGTTGATGGAGTCGTACTCGCCGCGATTCAGATCGCTGAAGATCCAAGCACCGAAGCAACGGTGCCTCCGCGTTCTTCACACGTACGGCTCGGGGACGTCTCCTCCTTCTTGATCCAGCAAGGGGTGGAGGAGAGGTTGATGGAGAACCGGCAGCACGACGGCGTGGTGGTGATGGTGGAGAAGAACTCCAGCAGGGCTTCGCCTAAGCACCGCGGGAGAAGATGTTATGGGAGAGGGAGGGCAGCACCGAGGCACGAACTTGTGTTGGCTGCCCTCCCTTTGCCTCACTATATATAGGGGGGCGGAGAGGGGAGGGGCGCCCTAGGGTTTCCCCTAGGGGCGGCGGCCAGGGCAAGGGGGAAGGGGGCGGCGCCCCCTGGGGTTAGGGTTTCCCCCCCAGGTGCCTTGCCCCCCAAGGCTAAGGGGGTGCGGCCACCCTAGGGGGGTCCACCTCCCTTGGCGCACAAGGAGAGGGCCCAGGGGGGGCGCACAGCCCTATGAAGGCTGTTGTGTCCCCCCTTGTGGCCCATTAGGCCCAGAAACACTTCCGGGACCCCCGAAACCCTTTCCGGTACTCCGCCGATTTCCCGATGCTCCCCGGAACACTTCCGGACTCCGAAACCTATCATCCTATATATCAATCTTCGTCTCCGGACCATTCCGGAGACCCTCGTCATGTCCGGGATCTCATCCGGGGCTCCGAACAACCTTCGGTAACCATGCACTATTCTCACTAACAACCCTAGCGTCACCGAACCTTAAGTGTGTAGACCCTGCGGGTTCGGAAACCATGTAGACATGACCGAGACACTCCCAGGTCAATAACCAATAGCGGGATCTGGATACCCATATTGGTTCCCACATGTTTCTCGATGATCTCATCGGATGAACCACGATGTCAAGGATTCAGGCAATCCCGTATACAGTTCCCTTTGTCTCGTCGGTATGTTACTTGCCCGAGATTCGATCGTCGGTATCTCTATACCTAGTTCAATCTCGTTACCGGCAAGTCTCTTTACTCGTTACCGTAATACATAATCCCGTGACCAACTACTTAGTCACTTTGAGCTCATTGAGATGACGTATTACCGAGTGGGCCCGGAGATACCTCTCCGTCACACGGAGTGACAAATCCCAGTCTCGATCCATGTCAACTCAACAGACACCCTCGGAGATACCTGTAGAATACCTTTATAGTCACCCAGTTACGTTGTGACGTTTGGCACACACAAAGCACTCCTACGGTGTCAGTGAGTTACATGATCTCATGGTTATAGGAACTTATACTTGACATGCAGAAAACTATAGCGATAACTGACACGATCAAAAGCTATGTTTAACGTTTGGGTCTCGTCCATCACATCATTCTCCTAATGATGTGATCCCGTTATCAAATGACAACTCATGTCTATGACCTGGAAACCGCGGTCATCTTTGATCAACGAGCTAGTCCTGTAGAGGCTCACTAGGGACACAAAGTCTGTCTATTCATCCACACATGTATTTGAGTTTCCAATCAATACAATTATAGCATGGATAATAAACGATTATCATGAACAAGGAAATATAATAATAACTCTTTTATTATTGCCTCTAGGGCATATTTCCAACACATATAAGCGTTGGTAAGGTCTACACCAACGGATTAATATCCGTTGCCGTTGGTGGCGTTGGAAGAGTCTACGACAACGTATATGCATGCGTTGGTAAACCGCATGAATAAGCGTTGTAAGATACCAACGTATAGAATTAGAACCTAACAACGCATCACATGCGTTGGTCACTACCCTGTCCATTTCATGGTATTATATATATATATATATATATATATATATATATATATATATATATATATATATATCACCATCCATAGATATAAGAATGTCGATAGTGCATAGGAGACGTGATATAATAAAAAAATTGCCTCATATATTAAATTAACTTTATTGCATTACAAAGTACAAAATACAAAGATTACACCGAACAACTCAGCCATTCTGAAGCATAATGTTTGAAAGTTGAAACATTGACCATGAAAATGGCATTCTAAAACATAATATGAAACTATCTAGTAGCATCCCCATCCATGACCTTGCAATCAACATCCGATCCATGCGTCATCAACTTATCTTGGCAATCTACAACAACAAAGAAATGAGATCTAACAAGGTGGTAAAAGTGAGAGGAGCAGCATACAAAGGTTGAAGGCAATATGGTAATTCATCTTGCGGTATGACAAATAATTATATTTTTTTAGTGGTTGCATCAACTTATGAGATACTGGTAATGTAGCATTAACTTGCAATACCAAGTTATTAACACCGCCAACTTTAATTTTGTACTCTTGGTCGATACTTTGGAATGTAGCAATAGGAGCATTCTTGTTTAGATTTCTATTATGAAATAGCAATCTACTCTGCTGAGAAAAACTTTATTAGGCATCATGTCATATTTCAGTACTAAAATGCATAGCTAATTGATATAAAGCAAATTAACATGACTGGTCAGCAGTAGCATGAGTGAAGACATATAGTTGGATATGTCCCAGCACAAAATCCAGACTAGTTAGATCTACAGGAATGCCATCTATAGGTGAAGATAGTTATTTTAGCTTAATGTAAACCAACTCAGTTCATTCCATTATTAATTTTCACCATGTTAATAGAGACAGAGGTTTTTAATAGGAACTAAGGGAACATAAGGCAAGCATACATTAGTTGATGAATTGTTTTACCTAATCTAACCTCACAGAGTCCTGTCTCACAGAAGATGTATGGCCATTTTTCAGATGCAAGAAAAGTGTTCTCTTGTGAAAACTAGGTGGGAAAAAAAGAGAAGCATATGCTAGATAATAAAAAATATTCAAGGAATGATATTAGAAATAAAAAAATCCCTTCGAACTGGTGAAGAAACATTATGTAACGACAATAAGAAAAATACCTCATCGCAAATTCAACTTGCACTGTGATTTTCTAGATTTTAGTGCCCACAATAACGATTTGGAATAATATCTGGTCTCTGTAACCTGCAGATTCGGCATACGTATTGGAATTGGTAATCTACGTTTGGTTTTGCCTACAAAATCAAACTCGTTATTCTCTTTTTTCAAAAAAAAAGAAACTCTTCTGTGACCTTGATTTTGTTAGGGAAAACTCTACACGACCTGGTTCCACAACCATGACCTGCTAAATGAGCACAATAATCTAAACCTGCTCTGACTGAGTATCTAAAATGACTCGGACTCGAACACCCTTTTCCTAAACTGGTAAGGCACGCTAACTCCAATACGTACTAGTACAGCATATCAGCAGCTAGCTATGCAAACTCCGTCCTATATGGACTAGGACTCACCTAAGCAAACACATGCTTACGAGTTACAACATGCAAAACGGGCATACTGGAAAACTAACTGATCAACCTAGACTAACTAGACACAAAGTTCATTAGCTAGTTAAACCAGCATGTACTCCTAATCTAAATATTATTGTAACAATTTTGAAGACCAAGTGTCAGCGTACTTGTATATACCAGTAAACATGATTCACTTTCTTAATTCACTTGTTTACCGTGAAAATAGAAACTTGTAACAATTCCATACAGATAAATTGAGCAAACAAGGTAATCCAAAATGTGTTATAACCTAAAATGCAAGTGATAAGAAGCACTACCTGAAATGTAGCTGGGAAGCCAAGCTTTTGATTCATGCATACTGCACTAACAAATAAGTAGATAGAAAATGTTATATTGCAATTTAGAAAAGGCTGGAACTAGGATAAATGAACATTTTCTGCCGGCGTGCTCAAACATTCAATGTTCCTAAGCATATTTAACAAAAACAATAATATGACCATTCGGTTTTACCTTCTTGACAGCAATCTTGAGAGTTTTCTTCACTCTTAACTTCTGTGCATGCCATCTTTCCTGAAGCAAATAGAAGTGATGTCGTTTTCGGCTCCTTTATCCTCATAATAACTGCAGCAAAACACTTTCAAAGAACAGAGATGATGGAGTCTCGATTTCATCATAAGTTCAATGCATGTTTTAGGTTCAAAAAAAAGGGGAAAAGCAGTAGCTGGTTGTATTCTGCATCACATGCATGTAAGGCAAAAAACAGATCAGCATGTAGTCCAGATTTACTGTCGACACAATATTCCAGAGCAATCATGCAAAAAATTGATCAGATCTCAATACTTTGAACTGAGGTAAATAATCGAAAAACATCTAGATCTAGAAGTTGGAAACGCCCACTATATGTATCATCAGTTTCCGGCAAAGAATCAACCATGGCAGTTTGACACGATGGCACCTGAGAGGGTAAGAGCAGATTCAAGGAGTGCCTTACAGAATCGTTGGTGTCGGATCGGAGTAGAGGAAACCAAGGTGGAGCAGCACCTTCATGCCCGAGCCGGTAACATCGCGTGAGGATACATAGAGTAGTAGGAGTAAAAACAGAGTAGGCGATGGATCCGCTGCGGCGACCCGTGGTAACTAGGGTTGCTGCGGGAGATCTTCCAGGGGCATGGAGGACATGGCCACGGCGGAAGATGGGAGGTGAGCAACGAAAGCGCGCTGGGCCGGCGAGCGACGGTCACCGGAGCTATCCGGAATCACATTTGGCGGCGACAACACAGTGGCCATGGAGGAATTGGGGAGGGAGAGACGATGTGTATAGAAAAACAAAATAGTAGTGCGTTTCCTTTTTTTACGGTACATTTGCGTGGAGGTGGCTACAGGGAGGTTAGCGTTTTTTTCTGCGAATGGGGAGGTTATATCCAAGTGGGAAAGGTGGGAGGTTTGTTTAAACAAACAACACATCTTTGGCATTTCGTTGGTACATATGTGTTGCTATATGAGGGTTCTTGTTGTAGTGGCAAAGCAACCGTGAGTACTCATCCAAAGTACTCAGCAAGACTTACATCAGATCTATACTAAGCAATGCATCATTTTCAAAGGAGGCTTTATGTGGGTGGACTAGACTGCAGAATGCCAGAGTAGAGAGGGGAAAACCTAGTCCTGACGAAGACTAGCATCTTCAGGGTCTTGCAGCATTAGAAGGGCGCAGATTAGTACATCATAATGTAAAGTGTTCATAGTAATACAACCTCGGCCGGGGATCCTTCCTCGACTCCCTGCGAGAAAGCAATCCCAGAGCCCTACCTCATATCTCAAGTCACCAGTTCTAGTTGTACCGAAGTGGATACAACTCCGAGTGTCCGTTACCGTAGGACAGGCTATCGATAGATGTTTTCTTCCCTGCAGGGGTGCACCAACTTACCCACCACGCTCGCTTAACTCCGGCCGGACACACTTGCTGGGTCCTGCCCGGCCTCGGCTAAACAACACGACGCAACCCGACCGGAAACCGCCAGAGAGGATCAAGCACGCCGGACTAAGCCTATGCCCCCGGGGGTCTGGGACCATCGCCCCGGACGCTCCTGCACGTTACGTGGCCGTTCGGTAGCAGACCTAGCAACCCCTTATACAAGCACGCAGTTGCATTCTGGGTCCAATCCGAACGGGCCGCTCAATCGCTGACGTCGTGACGACTCCGGCTGAAGTATACGACGCAGAGCACCCACTCACACCCACGTGGTGGTTAGTGCTATCGGACCCGAAGGCCCCTCGGATCAAATATCCAAATCGCTTAGTGGATTGGGAGCGTGCGGTAACGAGCGTTGCCACCACACCGGTGGCCCCGACGTCCCGTCTCGAAGACTTGTGACAAGGAGCTTACCGGACCGGCCACGCTTCGTAGTTATCTCGCGGGTACCCTCAATGGTCACCCGACTCCACAGCTCACGCCTCAAAGGCACTCGCGGGTTCCCCTCAGGGTCAACCCGTCTCTATCCAACAAGTGTAGTAACAATAAAATGTCATCAGACGCACGATACCTCTGGCCGCACGCCTTTGTTCCTGGCGACGTCCGGCCTCGGGGATCGACACGTCTTTAAACAGGGTACGGTAAACCAGGGCATCCGTGTGGTTTCCATGCCGATGAGGAATCCGAGGAATCACCCTCGTTGGATTCCTAAACGACAAGTCCCGTTAGGGTGATACCGGAGGAATCACCCTCGGCGGTAATCACCATAGCGGATGCACGACAAAAGCTAAGTCGGAAGTGGGAAGAGGAATCACCCTCGGTAACCCACAACGAGCTAGCTATACTACAGGGACAACATCGGAAGTGAGTTCGGAGGTATCACCCTCGTCACCCGATGTTAACTCTGCGGAGTCGAGCATACTAGGGGGTGTGTGGTGATGTGAAGAAG
Organism: Secale cereale; assembly: GCA_902687465.1. Classification (NCBI taxonomy): domain Eukaryota; kingdom Viridiplantae; phylum Streptophyta; class Magnoliopsida; order Poales; family Poaceae; genus Secale; species Secale cereale. The sequence continues at coordinate 51,951,055 of LR738709.1, read as the reverse complement.
GTCAGGGGAAGGGGCTCGATCGCTTGATCGAGGCAAGGGTACTAAGCGAGGCAACTACGAGAATGCGGGGCCACAGCAGTGCTACCCAACCTATACTAAGCAGTTTAGGAATAAAGACAGGTATCAACAGTATTGCAAAAACAGGCTATGCAGCAGTAATAGGAGCAGCAGCAGTAGCAGCAATTCTGATGCAAGAATAAGAGAGGATAGACATAGGCGATATCGGAATGATCGAGGGGGGGTTGCTTGCCTGGTTGCTCGGTGGCAAAAGCAAGGTCGTCGGAGGGGGAACCAATCACCGGGACGGCGTCGGTCTCTGGAGCGGCGTCAGCGTCGGACTCTACCGAGAGAGAAGAGGGGGGGAAGAAACAGATAAATACACAGAATACATGCATCACAAAGCGTGCTAAGCTAACGTGCAGTGCAGGGTTGCTTAAAAACATGACTAAGTCATATTAGTTATTTTTAGGAATTAACTGGGATTATTAACCGGTGTATGTGCAATATTCATCTACCGGAAACGGGCTAAAAGTTGCGGGTTCACCTCCGTAGAGGGTCCCGACACGGAAACGGATAGCACGGTTGGCTTCGTCTCGTCGTTCTGAGCAACTTTCACGTAGAAAGTTTTTCCAACCGAGCTACGGATAAAAAGATATGATTTTCTAAAGATTTTGACATTTTCTGGAATTGTTTTTATTTATTAAATCAACATTATCCAGAACAGCGCCGGTGACATCAGCATGACGCAAGGGTGACGTCAGCAGTCAACAGCCGCACTGGTCAGGTCAAACCTGACCAGTGGGTCCCACCTGTCAGCCTCTGAGGCTTAACAGAGTTTTAAATAAACTAACAGAGCTGATTACAGGGGTGGGCCCCACATGTCATAGAGACTAATTAAACTAACTAATTTATTAACTTAACTAACAGATTAATTATCAGAACGGATTATTTTAAAAATGTTTTTACGCGGGGCCCACACGTCAGTGCCACGTGGTCAGTTAGTCAACTGACCCGTAGGGCCCATCGTCAGCGAGTGCAGGGGCGGGGCCCACCTTGCCACGTCGGACGCCGGCGTTTAAACGCCGGCGGACGCGTTTCCGCGGCGGCGCGGCTCGGGCGCGCGTCGGATTTTGGCTACAGGCCACCAAATCGAGCGGGGCCGGTGGCGTTCGATCGGGGAGACGACGGCGAGGCCAACGGTGGAGGTGGCGCGGGCAACGGCGGCCGGATACGCCGGCGGCAAGCACCGCGGCGGACGGCCGGAGTCGGGCCTCTTCGAAACTGCGCTCCGGTTGACCATTTTGCGCGCGAAGGGGCGCGTTCGAACGAACAGCGAGCACCGCGTCGAACGGAGGTGACCGGAGCCACTGGGGTGGTCGGAGCTGCGAGCTGCGACGTCGCCGGCGGCGAGGAGCTCGGGCGTGCTATGGCAACGCCGAGGCAGAGCGCTAGGGGGCAAAGGAAGAGGCTAGGCGAGGCGTGTGCGATGTGGTGAGCACGTTTGACAAGAACCCGAGCCGGTTGGGCCACCGGAGACTCGCCGGCGACGAGCTTCGCGGCACTGCGTTCGGACGCGAACTACGCCGCGTCTACTGGCAGATAACGGCGACGAGGGAAGACGGAGAGGGGAGCTGGGGCCTTACAGAGAGGGGAGCCGCTGTGCGCCTGCTCGGAGCAGGCTCGGTGGCGCCGGAATCGATGGGGGTCGCCGGAGGCAGAGCAGAAAGGGGGGCGGCGTCGTGTGGTCTCCTCAGGGCCTCCCCACTCTGGCTCGTGTTCAGGGACGACGTAGTCCAGCAAGGCGAAGCTCACCGACACAGTGGCAGTGCAGTACAGCGGCGGTGGGCGCGGCGGCGCGCGTCGAACGGCGGCGAGGCGCACGGCCACGCGCGGATCTGAGAGGGAAGAGGGGAGGAGAGACGCAGCGAGAGGGGCAGGAGTGGATAGGGACGGAGGGGAGGACGCTGGGGCTCGCCCTTATCTCCTCCTCGTCGCTGTGGCGGCAGCTGTCGCCACGGCGCGACGGCGAGCGCGGGCGGGCGCGGGGGTGACGACGCGCGGCGGGAGCAGGTAGGAGACGCTGTGCACGCGGGCTGGGCCGGGTGGGCTTCGCCCCTGGCGACAGGTAAGCTCTTTTGTCTCCCCTTTTCTTTTATTTCAAAGACAGAGAGAAAAGGAAATGCCTGGCCACCAAACCCTTTTGCAAAATTGTGTGAGTTGGCCCATAAGTGAAGTTGCAATATTACCCATCACTAAAAATTGGTTGAGACAAGTTTGGATCATTTTTGAATTATTCAAAAATGAAAAGGCATTTATTGTGCTGTTTTGCCACTGTTTAAAAGCTCTAGCCCAATAATGGAGTTGATGGTGATGTTGTTTTCACCAGAAACAATTGTTTTGGAATATTTGCAACAACATGGACATTTTTCCAAAAAATTTGGAACAACTTCATTTTGCACTTGAATTTGAATTTGAATTTTCAGGGGCAAATTTGAGTTGCTTTGATTAACCACTGTGATTAGCTTTGCAAATGAGCATGACATGGCATGATTAACATTATGTCACAGTGATTAATACAAGGGGGGTGTTACAAATTCTCCTCCTCTAAAAGAAATTCTCGTCCCGAGAATTCAGGAGGTAGAAGAAAAGAGGTCGGGGTATTCCGCCCGAAGATTTTCCTCGCGTTCCCAAGTGGCTTCGTCTTCGGTGTGATTCGACCACTGCACCTTCAGGAACTTGGTTGTCTTCTGACGGGTCCGACGTTCAGCTTGATCGAGAATGCGGATCGGATGCTCCTTATAAGACAGATCATCTTGAAGCTCGAGCATCTCGTGATCCACAGCACGATGCGGGGACTCCTTGAAGGATCGGCGAAGTTGTGACACATGGAACACATCGTGGATATGCGAGAATTGCGGTGGCAATTGCAGTTTATAAGCCACAAATCCACGTCTAGCAACCACGAGAAAGGGGCCAATGTAGCGTGGAGCTAACTTGCCCTTGACGCCGAAATGGTGCGTGCCCTTCATAGGGGTGACACGAAGATAAACTTGATCACCTGGTTGATAAGTCAATCCCCATCTCTTGCGATCATAGTTGCTCTTCTGACGGTCTTGAGCCGCCTTGAGATTTTCACGCACTATACGGACTTGCTCTTCGGCGTGTTGAATAATGTCCGGACCAATAACTTGTCGTTCCCCAGTTTCTGACCAGTTCAGAGGGGTTCGACACTTACGTCCGTACAGAACTTCAAAGGGAGCCATCTTCAAGCTGGCTTGATAGCTGTTGTTATACGAGAACTCGGCATATGGAAGGGATTCTTCCCATTTCTTACCGAATGATATAACACAAGCTCGCAGCATATCTTCAAGCACTTGATTGACTCGTTCAACTTGACCTTGGGACTGGGGGTGATAAGCTGAACTCCAGTTGATATGAGTTCCCAAAGCTTCCTGGAAACTTTCCCAGAACTTGGAAGTGAAGAGGGTGCCACAGTCCGTACTGATCTCCTTCGGAATACCGTGGAGGGAAACGATTCTGGAGATATACAATTCTGCTAACTGGTTAGCAGTGATAGTCTCCTTGATTGGCAGGAAGTGTGCAACCTTTGAGAGTTGGTCGACGACGACAATAATGGCATCGTTACCCTTCTGGGACTTGGGAAAACCAGTAATGAAATCCATCTGCACCTTATCCCATTTCCACAGCGGAATAGGAAGAGGTTGCAGAAGTCCAGCAGGCTTCTGATGTTCTGCCTTCACGCGACGACAGACATCGCATTCAGCAACATATCGAGCAATATCGCGTTTCATATTCGGCCACCAGTACCTTTGACGGAGATCACGATACATCTTAGTACTACCAGGATGAATAGACAGCGGTGTATCATGTGCCTCCTTCATGACCTTATCAGTCATAAGCTCGAAACGCGTTACCATGATGCGGTCTCGGAAATACAAGGTTCCATCTTCGGATATTGAGAAATCCCTGTATTTCGGAAGATGAAGTTCCTGCTTCATAACATCAACGTAAGCATCTTTGGTTTGCGCTACCTTGACAGCCTTCTCAAGATCCGGCTGTATCACAAGGTCATTAAGCGAACCCTGTGGAACGATATGCAGATTCAGCTTGCGTAATTCCTCATAAAGACGAGGTTGAGCTCGCTTAACCGTGAGGTTGGTGCTGTAAGACTTGCGACTCAAGGCATCGGCTATCACATTAGCCTTGCCAGGGGTATAAGAAATACCACAGTCATATTCAGAAATAGCTTCCAACCATCGCTGTTGGCGGAGATTAAGATCCGGCTGAGTGAATAAATATTTCAAGCTTTGATGATCAGTATAAATCTCACACCGGTTACCGAGAAGGTAATGCCGCCATAGCTTCAATGCAAAGATCACTGTAGCAAGTTCAAGATCATGCACTGGATAATTCTCTTCATGCGGACGCAATTGGCGCGATGCATAAGCAACTGCGTCAATGTCTGGTAGAGAACTGTCCGAGTGATGGACAACTCAACCGCCAGGGCCCGAGCAGTACGATCCAGAGCCTGAGTGTGCTGAATCAGAACCTGCGGTTCATATCGTCGACTCTCATACGGGGCACAGATAGCTGAGTAGTATCCAGTCTCATCTCCAGCAGGTGCATACGGAATGTACCGAAACTCAGAGGCATCCAAGCTATCTCTGTGCTCTCCTCGGAGGCGTACGACAGCAGCGTAGGCAGCATCATGGACTGCCGTCGCAACCGTCACGCTGCTACCGCAGAAGCGGTACAGCTCAGTGCCTGAGTCATCCTGCCGGTCGTAGATACGAACATCAGCATAATACTGCTCCTGGTTGAACTCACGATACTCCTCGTAGACCATGTACTCGGGGTACCAGCGGTAGCCCAGCCTGGTCAGGAGAGCGACTAGAATGGCCGGAAACCCAGGGGCATCTCGAGCCCAGGTGCGAAGCACAAGCTGAGTCTCCGGGCGAGGTGGAAACAGAGGATCCATCTGAAAGAAGAAGAATCAGACTTGTCAAGTCCTGATGATAATTAAACAGAACTTGGTAAGAAAGGTTAAACAAACAAATGGAAAGGAAAATGTGAATAATTGGTTTATCAAACCAATGGAAAGGAAAATGTGTGTACACTCAAGCGTTAGGGGTATATCATTTCCCAAGGAAAAGCGGAGCATGATATACAAGATAGGGTAGCAAGTTCAAAATTATTTAGGTAAAGGGACGAGGGAAGAATCGTGAAGTTACCCATACAGCGGTGAATGGATAATAGATCAAGAAACATTTTGTCGAGAGGTTTCACGAAGATGCCATCGAATAGCGACGACATCAAGAAAAAGGGATGATGAAGCGAAAGGTTAATGAAACCACGGATACGGCACAAGCTCGAAATAAGCTTGTGGTTCGAGGTGAAATGATAAAATGAAGAAGATCGACGTAAGCTTAACTCATCGTCGGAAGTTTGGCTACGGGCATAGGGGCCAGTTAACACGGTTAAAATTAGCACGAAGATGATATAGCCGATCAGACAAGGAATGATATGATGGAGTATCATTCCAATAAGAGTCCACTAGAGGTAGTGCAATGACGCAATATCCTCGAGATAACATGGGGCAATACTTGAAGGTAGATCAGGATAGAGGTTGGATAGGTGAGTTGATCTGTAGAAGACAAGTATTTTAACTTGTCCGGGAGATGGGATCAAGGGGAAAATATGGTCGGAACCACGATTGCAAAGGATCAATTCACAGGTACAAGATGAACTTGTACCAAGGAAGTAATTTTTTTTTACGAGCAGCTTCCATGATAAGTTCTACATCGGGTCCATGGGCATGAACACAAGGTTCAAGGTCGACTCCCACTTCTTCAATGCATTACCTTTCATTCACTCCTCGTCTTCGAAGAAATTGTAGAGTCAAAAATTTATTCGACGGAACGCGAGTGGATATATCTCGCATAGCTTTTGATTCACACAGACTAGAGAAAGCATATGTTCAACCCATCGGGGCAACTTAAGAACATATACCACAAACTTCAGGGGTAAGTAGCATAAGCTTGAGAAGCAGAGTATGGTTGACAAGACGGGGGATACAATTTACCGAAGGTATTATGTATCAGGGGAAACTAACAAGGTTATGGAATATGGAGGGCAGTGTCGGATATTAATCCAACAAAAGATCAGGTGGTCGGCAAAGGATCTGATGTGAGTATCGGTACTCAACCAGAAGAAGGAGAATGCAAGGGCATCAGTTTATGGAAATTATCTGGATAAGCCGAAGCTTAAATGCAAAGAGTTACAATTTCCAAAGTCGAGGAATCAGAGGCAGAGGCTCTGATAAAAAGATGAGCACGTTGAATTGAATTAGATGGCTAATCAATCAAGGATTGATTTACCGAGAACCAGCTCATGTTCGGAATAAGGTCTGAGCCGAAGAAGATAATTTAGAAGGATCAACTAATGATTGCGTGCATTCATACTCATGTTGACTCAATAAGACCAAAATGACGGTGTCAAAGGGTAACGATGAATATTGCCAGACATATGAAATTATCCATAATTCAGGCCGGCAAGGTAACCAACAGCAGTAGGCTGCAGAGGTCCTTCGGGAGATCGATTAATAATGGGAAGTATGTTGCGAAACACTTGATCAACTAGGGATGAACGAATCCCCGGTAAGTATGAGGATTTATTCATAGGTGTGATCAAGCGGAACAGGACTGCAAGGCAATAGGTTCCGAGAATTCTCGAAATGTCGGATAGTGTTACGATATGTCGGATAGAACCCGAGGGTACTGAGACGAATATAGGAACGACAGGTGTAGGTAGTTATCCTTTGGGGTTTAACGGTGGTCAGGGACTGCAAAGCAGTGGCATAATGGTCTCGGAAACTTCGTGGAGTATCTTCGGAGTCTTTTGATGATGATACGCCAACTTCGGGATGTGGGGGGGGCTCTCCGGGAGGAAGCAGTTACGAGAACCTAATGTCGGAGTTAGTAAAATCGTTTAACCCGAATAGGAGAGAAATTCAGAGTCCCAGAATACAGACGAGGAATAAAAAGAAGCTACACCACCCAAGTGGCGACGTGGGGCCATAAGCCACACAGCCAAGTTAGTAAAACAGTTTTTGACCTCTAGACTCGACTTCGACCAAGGAGTTGGAAAGGGGTTCCTACAGGCAGTCGGCTCTGATACCAACCTGTGACGACCCCGGCTCAATCGTGCACTAATCATACACGCAAATGCACACGATCAAGCCTAAGGACTCACGTGAAGGAATCACAGCACAACTCTAAAACATAAATAAATACATACAAGTTATATATTACAAGCCAGGGGCCTCGAGGGCTCGAATACATAACAAGTGTCATACACAAAGTCAGCGGAAGCGTCAGATGTCCGGGTACAGACATTGAACACAAGTACAGATAGGCCTCATACGAGGCGGGGCAAAAGAAAAACTACGATCGAAAAGGCGCAGGCCTCCTGCCTGGGACCTCCGATCCTACTCCTGGTCGTCGTCCGCCGGCTCCTCGTAGTAGTACTCGCCGACAGGGTAGTAGTAGCAGCCAGCCTCGGGCTGGTAGTAGACGTCCTCTGCGGGGGCTGCGGGCACCATGGCTCCGTCGTCTGGTTTGTCATGCGGGTAGGACAAAAGAGGAAGCAAATCAACCATGAGTACTCATCCAAAGTACTCAGCAAGACTTACATCAGATCTATACTAAGCAATGCATCATTTTCAAAGGAGGCTTTATGTGGGTGGACTAGACTGCAGAATGCCAGAGTAGAGAGGGGAAAACCTAGTCCTGACGAAGACTAGCATCTTCAGGGTCTTGCAGCATTAGAAGGGCGCAGATTAGTACATCATAATGTAAAGTGTTCATAGTAATACAACCTCGGCCGGGGATCCTTCCTCGACTCCCTGCGAGAAAGCAATCCCAGAGCCCTACCTCATATCTCAAGTCACCAGTTCTAGTTGTACCGAAGTGGATACAACTCCGAGTGTCCGTTACCGTAGGACAGGCTATCGATAGATGTTTTCTTCCCTGCAGGGGTGCACCAACTTACCCACCACGCTCGCTTAACTCCGGCCGGACACACTTGCTGGGTCCTGCCCGGCCTCGGCTAAACAACACGACGCAACCCGACCGGAAACCGCCAGAGAGGATCAAGCACGCCGGACTAAGCCTATGCCCCCGGGGGTCTGGGACCATCGCCCCGGACGCTCCTGCACGTTACGTGGCCGTTCGGTAGCAGACCTAGCAACCCCTTATACAAGCACGCAGTTGCATTCTGGGTCCAATCCGAACGGGCCGCTCAATCGCTGACGTCGTGACGACTCCGGCTGAAGTATACGACGCAGAGCACCCACTCACACCCACGTGGTGGTTAGTGCTATCGGACCCGAAGGCCCCTCGGATCAAATATCCAAATCGCTTAGTGGATTGGGAGCGCGCGGTAACGAGCGTTGCCACCACACCGGTGGCCCCGACGTCCCGTCTCGAAGACTTGTGACAAGGACCTTACCGGACCGGCCACGCTTCGTAGTTATCTCGCGGGTACCCTCACTGGTCACCCGACTCCACAGCTCACGCCTCAAAGGCACTCGCGGGTACCCCTCAGGGTCAACCCGTCTCTATCCAACAAGTGTAGTAACAATAAAATGTCATCAGACGCACGATACCTCTGGCCGCACGCCTTTGTTCCTGGCGACGTCCGGCCTCGGGGATCGACACGTCTTTAAACACGGTACGGTAAACCAGGGCATCCGTGTGGTTTCCATGCCGATGAGGAATCCGAGGAATCACCCTCGTTGGATTCCTAAACGACAAGACCCGTTAGGGTGATACCGGAGGAATCACCCTCGGCGGTAATCACCATAGCGGATGCACGACAAAAGCTAAGTCGGAAGTGGGAAGAGGAATCACCCTCGGTAACCCACAACGAGCTAGCTATACTACAGGGACAACATCGGAAGTGAGTTCGGAGGTATCACCCTCGTCACCCGATGTTAACTCTGCGGAGTCGAGCATACTAGGGGGTGTGTGGTGATGTGAAGAAGGTCAGGGGAAGGGGCTCGATCGCTTGATCGAGGCAAGGGTACTAAGCGAGGCAACTACGAGAATGTGGGGCCACAGCAGTGCTACCCAACCTATACTAAGCAGTTTAGGAATAAAGACAGGTATCAACAGTATTGCAAAAACAGGCTATGCAGCAGTAATAGGAGCAGCAGCAGTAGCAGCAATTCTAATGCAAGAATAAGAGAGGATAGACATAGGCGATATCGGAATGATCGAGGGGGGGTTGCTTGCCTGGTTGCTCGGTGGCAAAAGCAAGGTCGTCGGAGGGGGAACCAATCACCGGGACGGCATCGGTCTCTGGAGCGGCGTCAGCGTCGGACTCTACCGAGAGAGAAGAGGGGGGGAAGAAACTGATAAATACACAGAATACATGCATCACAAAGCGTGCTAAGCTAACGTGCAGTGCGGGGTTGCTTAAAAACATGACTAAGTCATATTAGTTATTTTTAGGAATTAACTGGGATTATTAACCGGTGTATGTGCACTATTCATCTACCGGAAACGGGCTAAAAGTTGCGGGTTCACCTCCGTAGAGGGTCCCGACACGGAAACGGATAGCACGGTTGGCTTCGTCTCGTCGTTCTGAGCAACTTTCACGTAGAAAGTTTTTCCAACCGAGCTACGGATAAAAAGATATGATTTTCTAAAGATTTTGACATTTTCTGGAATTGTTTTTATTTATTAAATCAACATTATCCAGAACAGCGCCGGTGACATCAGCATGACGCAAGGGTGACGTCAGCAGTCAACAGCCACACTGGTCAGGTCAAACCTGACCAGTGGGTCCCACCTGTCAGCCTCTGAGGCTTAACAGAGTTTTAAATAAACTAACAGAGCTGATTACAGGGGTGGGCCCCACATGTCATAGAGACTAATTAAACTAACTAATTTATTAACTTAACTAACAGATTAATTATCAGAACGGATTATTTTAAAAATGTTTTTACGCGGGGCCCACACGTCAGTGCCACGTGGTCAGTTAGTCAACTGACCCGTGGGGCCCATCGTCAGCGAGTGCAGGGGCGGGGCCCACCTTGCCACGTCGGACGCCGGCGTTTAAACGCCGGCGGACGCGTTTCCGCGGCGGCGCGGCTCGGGCGCGCGTCGGATTTTGGCTACAGGCCACCAAATCGAGCGGGGCCGGTGGCGTTCGATCGAGGAGACGACGGCGAGGCCAACGGTGGAGGTGGCGCGGGCAACGGCGGCCGGATACGCCGGCGGCGAGCACCGCGGCGGACGGCCGGAGTCGGGCCTCTTCGAAACTGCGCTCCGGTTGACCATTTTGCGCGCGAAGGGGCGCGTTCGAACGAACAGCGAGCACCGCGTCGAACGGAGGTGACCGGAGCCACTGGGGTGGTCGGAGCTGCGAGCTGCGACGTCGCCGGCGGCGAGGAGCTCGGGCGTGCTATGGCAACGCCGAGGCAGAGCGCTAGGGGGCAAAGGAAGAGGCTAGGCGAGGCGTGCGCGATGTGGTGAGCACGTTTGACAAGAACCCGAGCCGGTTGGGCCACCGGAGACTCACCGGCGACGAGCTCCGCGGCACTGCGTTCGGACGCGAACTACGCCGCGTCTACTGGCAGATAACGGCGACGAGGGAAGACGGAGAGGGGAGCTGGGGCCTTACAGAGAGGGGAGCCGCTGTGCGCCTGCTCGGAGCAGGCTCGGTGGCGCCGGAATCGATGGGGGTCGCCGGAGGCAGAGCAGAAAGGGGGGCGGCGTCGTGTGGTCTCCTCAGGGCCTCCCCACTCTGGCTCGTGTTCAGGGACGACGTAGTCCAGCAAGGCGAAGCTCACCGACACAGTGGCAGTGCAGTACAGCGGCGGTGGGCGCGGCGGCGCGCGTCGAACGGCGGCGAGGCGCACGGCCACGCGCGGATCTGAGAGGGAAGAGGGGAGGAGAGACGCAGCGAGAGGGGGAGGAGTGGATAGGGACGGAGGGGAGGACGCTGGGGCTCGCCCTTATCTCCTCCTCGTCGCTATGGCGGCAGCTGTCGCCACGGCGCGACGGCGAGCGCGGGCGGGCGCGGGGGTGACGACGCGCGGCGGGAGCAGGTAGGAGACGCTATGCACGCGGGCTGGGCCGGCTGGGCTTCGCCCCTGGCGACAGGTAAGCTCTTTTGTCTCCCCTTTTCTTTTATTTCAAAGACAGAGAGAAAAGGAAATGCCTGGCCACCAAACCCTTTTGCAAAATTGTGTGAGTTGGCCCATAAGTGAAGTTGAAATATTACCCATCACCAAAAATTGGTTGAGACAAGTTTGGATCATTTTTGAATTATTCAAAAATGAAAAGGCATTTATTGTGCTGTTTTACCACTGTTTAAAAGCTCTAGCCCAATATTGGAGTTGATGGTGATGTTGTTTTCACCAGAAACAATTGTTTTGGAATATTTGCAACAACATGGACATTTTTCCAAAAATTTTGGAACAACTTCATTTTGCACTTGAATTTGAATTTGAATTTTCAGGGGCAAATTTGAGTTGCTTTGATTAACCACTATGATTAGCTTTGCAAATGAGCATGACATGGCATGATTAACATTATGTCACAGTGATTAATACAAGGGGGGTGTTACACCTACCCGCCACATGCACCCTCCTCATTACATCCTCAGGTGAAGGTGGCCCGTCCTGAGCACGGATCGTACTCGGTGCCGGCTGGCTCGCACCCTTGTTAGTTTTTCTTTTGCGTGCCTTCTTCTTGATCTCCTGAATTGGGACCGAGTTCTGCTCAGAGACCGCCTTCTTTAGTGTGTTGGGGCTGATCATATTTCGCACCTCGCGTATCTGAGGCTCGGTGAAGTCGGCAGCTGGAGGCGTCTCCTGAGAGCTGAACGGCAGACGACGCCTGTTGCAACTTGGCTTCTCCGCGGTACCGGCTTGATCGCGCACGTCTTTTGTTGGGTTGGGTTCTTGAGAAGGAGCCCCCATGAAGTCGTCACCGTACCCATGATCGGAAAAGTACTGATCGACGTTGGCAAATGTATCGTCGTCGTCGTCGTTCTGATCCTGTGCCATATGCATGTTTGGATCCAGTGGCATAGGGATGTCCGGAACCGTTGCGGCGGACTTGCCATGGGGACGACTTGGCGCCGGCACGACTGGCGGTGTTGTCTTTGGTGTGGTTTCCCCCGCCCCCAAACGAATCTGGCTCTTCGGCCAAAGCAGGGGCCAGCTCAGGCAGGCGCTGAGGGTCATGACGTCATCATCGTCGGCCCCGACGGGTCGAATCGGAGGTAACACCTCGTCGCAGCCTGGCAGCACCCGAACCAGTTGAACCCTAAACAAGTTGGGTGGCATCTGGGTACCGTGGAACAAGGGCTGGCCCGGTTGAACGATTTTGCCCTTGGCGACATCGACCAACTCGTTGTTCATGAAGTGCAGGAGAGTGCACGGAACGTCGGCGGCGCCCTGCGAAAACATGTAGGGCATCAGGGATGCCCAGTCAAAGGCAAGGAGATGAAGTCCTCGGCCGAGAGAGGCTTAATTAGTTACCGTGATGATGGCGTCGAGCTCGGCTAATGTCGAGGCACCGCCAACGGCGGGCGTGCAGTTGACGGAGGGGCCGCTTGCTGCAGAGGTGCCGGCCGGCGTACACACAGGTGCATTAAGCTCCCGTGCCGGCGTCGGAGACACTAATGCCGCCTCCGCCGGAGACACCAATGGCCCCGTCATCGCGTTCTGCGAGTTGCTGGCCGTGAAGCTGGGAATCGGGGGCGGCCCCAGTTGGCCGCCAGCAATCCACGCCTGCAACCCCTCGATCAAGCTAGGCACAATGGCGGTGATCGTCGCTCCGATCTGTTGTTGCACTTGCTCTTGGACAATCTCCGGAATCCACGCCACCTGTACATTGAGTTCTTGAACCTCGCGCGCCTGGCTTTCCGAGCAGGTCTTTTTCTCCTTTCGCCCACCAGCGTTATAGTATGACGACCATTTTGTCGACAAGCCTTTGCCGGCCACACGACCAGCTGACGTTGGCTTCTCGAGCTTATCCTTGTTCTTCATTACATTCAACGCCCTATTTAGAGTCGTGTCCCAAGGGCCGCTCTTAGTCGACCCCGCGCTACTGCTTTCAGTCGCCTGCGGAAGGAATGTGAATCATTTAGAAATTTGGCTTCATTAATTAGAATGCAACCATATGGAGCTAATTACGCGGGGGTGTATTCCTTACCAGAACAGCCTCAAGTGCCCTGGTCTTCGGATCCGTGGTTAGCTCCTTTGTTTTCGGGTCCTTCTTGTACCGGGCCCTGATAAAGTTCCTGGTCTGCTTGTCACCGTATTTATCGAAGAGGGGCGGTAGGCCTTGCTCGGCACGGTCCGCCTCCTCCTTGTCCCATATAGGCTCCGCCACTCTGTAACCGCCGGGACCGAGTGTGTGTTCCCCTAAGTTGAGCTGCCGCATTTCTTTCCCCCACTGACTTGATTCGGAGTGTGCGGCGCTCGAGCAATTGATCTTGAAGTCGTTGTAGTCATCTTCGGTGATCGAAAAATGTTTCTCCTTGATCGTCTCATAACTCTCACCTTTCTCGATCATTCTCTTCACATTGGTTTTCCAAGTAGACAGGGCCTTGCTCATCTTCGTGAGGGCAGCATTGTTCACTTTATTCCCTTTGAGGCTTGTGTTATCAAATTTAGCGGGGAACTTGTATCGTTCATGCAGCTTCGTGAAGAGGAGGTTGCGGTAATTCCCATTGTCAGGATGCCTCAGGTTCTCGCTGTTGATCGAGACGGTGCTCCGGAGAATGCACCCGAGCTGAATCGAGTACCCCTTGAATATTCGTTCGGGCGCCGTTGGATTCCCGTCGGAGTCCACTTCAGTAACTTCCTCCTTGAGGGTGCGGAGCACGGTCGGGCGCCGGTCCTTCCGTTGCCCCTTCGGTTGGCTGCCATCTGTGCGTGCGCCGCCATCATCAGTGGTGGCATTCTCGACGGCACCATCAGTGGTGGCATCAGTGGGGTCATCCTCCGCGGTACCATCAGTGGTCTCAGGATCGATGTGGAAGGCGGCGTCCTCATACAAGTGAGGTTGTTCCTCCATCTCCTGGGACAGCTCCCAGAATGCCTTCCCGCCCGAACCGCCGGCCTCATCGTTGTTGGCCATGTTTCTCTCTAAATAGGAACAAAGTTTGGTCAAAAAGTTGGTTATTGTCAAGGAACAAGATCATGGTCTCATCATTTAGGGTTTGTCGACACCGAGGCATCCTAAAAGCTAAGCTTTTATAATTGAGGGTTTTTCGACGCCGAGGCACCCTAAAAGCCTAAGCTTTCATCATTTCGGTTTTTATCGACACCGAGGCACCCTAGAAGCCAAGGTTTCATAATTTATGGTTTGTCGACACCGAGGCATCCTAAAAGCTAAGCTAGGAAGGAGAATTGTAAGTTGGGCCTAATCACTTGGCTCTATTGCCGCCTATGGTTTAATGCAGCTAGAATAAAGGGGCACTTGATCCTAGCGGCGGCCGGTGGACCGGGGGGTGCTCGGCGGCGAGGGGGACCGGATCTGGCGAGGTGGGATAGCGATCGAGATGGAGGGGGGGTCGAGATCGAGTGTCCATGAAATTTAAAAATATTCATGATAGTTCAAAAAGTGCCCATGAAATACAATCGAGAAATGAAGGGTACGATTTAAATACAATCGATCTTAGCTAGCTATCTGTTCACAATCTTCTTGCCCTTCTTTTTCGCAAATGGAGTTCTTCTGTGGAACGGACGTCCTTTAGGTAGGGTGGTCCTGCTTCTTCTTGTGGTGTAAGCTGCTACTTCATCATCGTCGTCATGTTCGATCCTCGGGTCGCCGTACTTGTCGAAGTCTTGCTCATTGGCTACTCCATCCATTCCGATGATCTTCCTTTTGCCTCTCCTCACGACAACACGACTGGGCTTTGACGGATCGGTAATGAAGAAGCATTGGTCAACTTGGGAAGCCAGTACCTATGGCTCATTTTTCGCGGTGACGTTTGCGCCCGCGGTCTTGGATTTGGCTTCGGGTATAACCATGGTGGTGAAATACCGGTCTTCTTTTAGGACGCTCTTGGCCCATCTGACACGGAACATCGGGACCTTCTCTCCAGCGTAGCTCAGCTCCCGGATCTCCTCGATCCTTCCGTAGTATCTGTCCTTGTCATTACCGGTGTAGGATTCCATCGTTACCCCGGAGTTCTGATAACCATCGCTCTTCATGTCCTTGGCCTCGGTGTAGAATGTGTAGCCGTTGATATCGTACGCCTCATAGGTCATCAGGTTGTGCTCGGCGCCCTGTGACAAGGCGAATATGAGTTGTTCTTCCGCGGAAGAATCATCATGTAAAGGGTACGACAGAAGCTTCTGCTTGAACCAACGCGTGAAACATGAGTTGTGCTCTTTGATTATATCTCCGTCCGTCCTCTGTTGGCCTCGGTCATTGTATGTCTTCTCAATAAAGGTTTTGTGCTGAACCACCCAAGGATCGACCACGTCTATGTGTTGTAGCGCGACTAGGTTTGCTCTTTCAAAGTCGGCGAGTCGACCCTCAAAGTCGACATGCATTTCGCGGCGACCCTCACGGTGACCCGATCCAGCGAGCCTGCCGAGGTGCCTGTTGACGGGCAGACCAACGGGGTTCTCGATGCCTAGATAATTCGTGCAGTACGAGATGCACTCTTCGGTCAGAAAGCCCCTGGCTATGCTTCCCTCTGGACGTGACATGTTGCGAACGTATCCTTTGATGACACCATTCATCCTTTCGAATGGCATCATGCTGTGCAGGAACGTCGGCCCGAGTTGGATGATATCGTCCACGATATGGACCAGCAGATGCACCATAACGTCGAAGAATGCGGGCGGGAAGTACATCTCAAGCTCGCATAGTATCACCACGATCTCTTCCTGTAGCCTTCTGAGTTGCCTCACGCCAACAGACTTCCGAGAGATGACGTCGAAAAAATTGCATAGGCCAAATAGGGTTTCACGGACGTGCGCGTCCATGATACCACGGATTGCAACTAGAAGTATCTGCGTCATCAGCACGTGACAGTCGTGAGACTTCATCCCGCTGAACTTCAGCTTCGCCTGGTCTAGGTATCTGCTTATCTTCCCCACGTAACCGTAAGGAAGTTGTACTCCTACGAGGCAGGTGAAAAACTGCTCGATCTCCTCCTGACTTAGAGTGAAGCACGTGGGAGGGTAGTCATTTCCGGTCTTCTTGGCCTTTTTGCCTTTGCGACGACTTTCCGTGTCCTGCTTCGCCTCATCATCATCATCATCATCATGATCATCATATATAGCGTGAAGCTCCTGCCTGATGCCCATTGATTTCAAGTCTGCCCTTGCTTTCGGCCCATCTTTGGTCCTCTCTGGCATGTTGAGCAGGGTACCAAGCAGACTCTCGCACACGTTCTTCGTGATATGCATTACATCAAGGCTGTGAGGCACACGGTGGATCTTCCAGTACGGCAAGTCCCAGAAAACAGACCTCGTTTTCCATACCTTCAGCAGCGGCTCTGGCGCCTTTCGCTTCTTTCCCGGATCTGGCGCCTTTTGCTTCTTTCCCGGCAGTGGGCAATCTTTCCAATTTTTCAACAGCTCGTCTATTTCCTCGCCGCTCCTCGTACGCGGGCGTCCTCGGGGTTCGGTTTCACCATCGAACAGATCCTTGCGTTTTCTCCACAGGTCATCGTCGCGAAGCCACCTTCGATGTCCCATGAACACGGTTTTCGAAGACCCGGGATCTCTATCTAGCTGGCGATACGTTGTGTCATCCATGCACCTGACGCATCCAGAAAATCCGTGGACCACCTGCCCCGCGACATATCCGTAACCGAGATAGTCGTGCACCGTCGTGAGCAGCGCGGCTCTCATAGGGAAATATTCTTTCTTTGCGGCGTCCCACGTATTGGCTGGCGTTTTCCACAGCGTGTCTAGCTCCTCTTTCAGCAGCCCCAGATACAGATTGATGTCGTTCCCTGGTTGTTTCGGTCCTTCAATTAGCATACTCATGTGAATGTACTTCCTCTTCATGCACAACCAGGGGGGAAGGTTGTATATCCACACAAACACAGGCCAGGTGCTATGTGTGCTTCTCTGGCTGCCAAACGGGTTGACTCCATCGGTGCTCGCGCCCAGCACGATGTTCCTTGGATCGTTCCCAAATTCTAGGTCTTCGAAGTTCAACGCTTGCCACTGGCTCGCATCCTTAGGGTGACTCAGCATCTTGTCTTTTTTATCTATCTCTGGATCATTTGCGTCATCTTCTCGCTTCTTCTCCTCCCTATCCGCGTGCCAACGCAGGAGCTTTGCTACCTTAGGGTCGCGAAATACCGCTGCGACGAGGAGTGATCGGAAAGTACCACACCACTTTTCGAGGAGCTTTCTTCCTCTTCTTGTATCGAGTGACGCCGCACACCGGACATATGGTAGACTCCGCGTGCTCGTCCCGATAAATGATGCAATTGTTCATGCACACATGGTATTTCACGTGCGGTAAATCCAGAGGACACACGATTTTCTTCGCCTCCTCCAAACTGGTGGGGCACTTGTTCCCCTTGGGAAGACGTTCGTGCCAGAATGACATGTTCTCGTCGAAGCATGCGTCGGTCATTTTGTGTTTTACCTTCATCTCCAGAGCCATGAGCATTACTTTCAGGCGGGTATCCTCGGGCCTGCATCCTTCATACAATGGAGTAACCGCGTCTAACTCAAGTTGATCCATCTTGGCTTTCTCTCGGGCGGCAGCTCTTGCGTTATCGGTCTACTTGAGAAGCAGCTCTTGAATATGAGGGTCCTGCACCCAGCCCATCGATGGTTCAGCGTCGTCTGCTCCGCCGGCATCATCATCTTCATGATCATGCCCGTCGTCTGCTCCGGCATCTTCCTCATCATCATGTCCTGCATCTTCTACATGATGACTGTGTACAGCATCACCGTCGTGATCATCTCCTGGGGATTCTTCGTCTTCTCGCCCGCCCGAGCCGCGGTGGTTGTCTTGCTGCCCTTCCTCATTTCTTGCCCGGCCCCCATGGACGACTTCGTAGTCATCTTCATCACCTTGCCACCGATAGCCATCCATGAAACCACGCAAGAGCAGGTGGTCCCGCACCTGCCCGGAATCCGGGTCCGCAATAAGGCTCTTCAGCTTGCATCTTCGACACGGACATCTTATCTCCGTCTCGTTCTTTTGAAGCATCTCGGCCTTCGCGGACCTCAAAAGCCTATTCACGATGCCTTCGGTCATCGTGCGCACCATGGTCGCCCTGCGGGGTAGAGCAAAACGATATTTTAGAACCAAGAAAATTTTTGCCATGACTTTCCCTAAAAATAGGACAAAAATGAATGCTTAATGCCAAAATTCTCACCGAAACGGAAATGAATCAACATTCCGGGAAAATATTGGCAACTATCGCATTTCAAATACCGGTACACCTCCAAACACAAACACATATGCAACACAACAAACCTATGCAACACCACAAACATACATAGATCTAGCTAGGCCATAAAAGTGCATGTGCACATTGTTGTATGGAGAACAACATAAATATAGCTTCCCCCCTTACTTACCTATCAAAACAAGGTAATTTAACCACTTAATTTGAATGAATATATGGTGGAAATGAGGTGAAAAAGAGGAGGGACCCGAGAGGAGAGGAGGTGGAGAGAATGAAGAAGTGGGGGGGGAGTGAGTGTGGTAGAGAGGCTGTCCAAAATATCTTGTTGCTGCCCGCTTACTAATGGCGCACCAACTATAAATGCGCCATTAGTAATCAAGGTTACTAATGGCGCATTTATAGTTGGTGCGCCAATACAAGTTTTGCAAAAAAACATACTAATGGCGCACTGTCGCACAGTGCGCCATTACTAGTTTAAACTAGTAATGGCGCATGGCGCACTGTGGGACAGTGCGCCATTAGTAGTTTTGTAAAAAAAAGAATAAAAAATATCATAAAAAAAAGCATTAATGGCGCACTTTACTGCTGGTGCGCCATTACTAGTTACAACTAGTAATGGCGCACTATGCATTGATGCGCCATTAGTATGTTTGGACAGGCGCGCTAGTTAAAAAAACTTCTTGATACTAATGGCGCACTCCGGGCAAGGTGCGCCATTAGTAGTTCGAACTCTAATGACGTATCTGTTGCTGGTGCGCCATTACTATATACTATTGGCGCACTGCCTGTCTGGTGCGCCATTAGTATCAATTCCATCTATAGCCCTTTTCCTAGTAGTGCCCTTTGAAACTCTGGAAATACGGTCCCAATGTGTTATTCAGTTTGACACTAACTGTCCCATTTTGGATAATTTTCCTCATCCACCCACACCAAGTACTACCAAAACCTATTTTTTCTAGGCATTTCATCAGAAATTCCCAATTCACTTTGTCATAAGCTTTTTCGAAATCTAGCTTGATGACAGTCCCCACTCTTTTCCTGATATGGGTATAGTGCAGGATCTCATGGAGAGACATAATCCCATCCATAATATGCCCGTTTTTAATGAAAGCATTCGGATGTTTACTAAATAGCACATCAGCAAAGGGGGCCACTCTATTGTCAAGCACCTTGGTGGTCAGCTTGTAAGGACACCTAAGAAGACAAATTGGTCTGAATTGTTGTATCTTATTAGTCCCATTGATCTTAGGAAGCAAAGTGATAATGCCATAGTTCAATCTATACACATCCAACCTCCCCTCATAAAATGCCAGAAATAAATTCATTATATCTTCTTAACTATCTACCAGCAATGCTGATAAAACTCAGCAGGTATGTTATCAGGCCCAGGGGCCCTGTTACTGTTCATTGAAAACAAGGTTGTTTTGACCTCCTCCTCCTCAGAAAAAGGTCTAGTCAAGATCATATTATCAGCCTCATCTAATTTCTCATTATCTCCCCATACATCAGGATCGAGATGGAACAAGTTCCCAGCAGCTGGTCCAAATAAGGACTTGTAAAGTTAGTGGCGTGCTTTAAGAGATTATCAGTCCCTTCAACAACAACATCACCAACATTCAAATAATGTATGGTGATTTTCCTCTTATTACCATTCGCAATCCTTTGATAATATGCAGTGTTACTATCTCCTTTAAGTAACCAGCGTTCTTTAGACTGTTGTAACAGAAACAATTCCTCATTTACTAGGATTTCATTCAACTCTACTAAAAGTTCGATTTTCCTGCAAATGGTATCTGGGTCTAATCCCCCCTTCTCTTCCTCCTCCTCAATACATCTCAATTCTTGTCTGATTTCCCTTTTCCTGATCTTCTCATGGCCAAATTTATTTGAACCCCATCCTTTAAAAAAACTTTTTGAAGCGTTTCAAGTTGATATTTAAAATATCAATAGGATCTGTTGCCTTAACAAATTGGTTGCAAATTTTCTCCACAAGAGGAAGAAACTCATCTGTTTTTAGCCAGCTAAGCTCAAATCTGTAGTCTCTTGTCTGTGGAGTTCTGACAACATGATTGTCAGTGGACAGCAAGAGAGCATTATGGTCTGACATGTCTCTAACCAGTTTTCTAATGTTAACTTGAGAAATATATCTTCCCAATCACCACTGATAAGGACACGATCCAACTTCTCAAGTGTTGTATGAGATTGACTATTGGTCCAAGTGTACATCCCCCCACTCATATGTATCCCACTCAAACACATAGCATTAATCACTGAGTTAAACCAATCAGAATATGGAGAATGATGACATCTTTTATTCTTCTCTCATGTATGTCTACGTATATTAAAATCCCCTCCTATCAAAAGTGGAGTTGATATATGACTACAGAAGTCAGATAGTTCATTCAGGAAATCTTCTTTATCTCTATCATGGGCAGCACCATAAACAGTGCATAGTGTCCAATTCTTTTTTATTCTGTTATCATAGAAAGAAGCTTGCAGAATAAATATGCCTTTCTTCCATGTAACCATTTCAACTTTTTATTTCTTCACACCACAAAGAATTCCCCCATATCTGCCTACAGATGGGACAAAATTCCATTCATAAGCCTTGTATGGATCAATTTTCCTAAAGAAACTGTCCATGAAATTCTTATTAAGGGTCTATTGCAAACCAATAAAGTCAAGGGAATGATCTCTAATAATATGAGAGAGACAAGAACTCATTCCTTTCTTTCCTGCCCCCTACAATTCCATAATAGACCTATCATTTAACACCATTTTTCTTTTTTCTCCCCCTGGTGGACCTGGAATAATGGACATGGCTGCCAGCTTTCTTTTTTCCACCCATATCAGGGTTCTGACTCCTAGTCACATGTCTAGATATAGCCACATGAACTTTTGGGCTTTTTCTTTCTAGACCTGACTAGAGTAAACTCATCATCTAACTCCTCCTCTTCATCAGCCCAATCAACACTAATGGGAGTTATATCCCCTGTGCCATTAGTGATATACATCACTTTTTCCTCTATAACCTTCTCAAGTATGGCTTCATTTTTCCCCATATTTTCTAACCTTTTGTAACTCTCTTAAAATGTCAATGCTAGAAAGGTTACTATCAGGAATTAGCACCCCCATTTTTGTTGCTCTAAGCATAAAATCATGATTAGAAAGCACTTCAAATGAATTATGGTTCGGCTCATTACCTTCCAGGTTTCTTTTCTTGGAGATAGCTGCAGCCTTGTCCTGTATTTTGCCCTCCATGTTCTGCATGTTCCTCACACCGAGTCTCAGTCCAGCCTCAGGGATAAGAGGGGGAGTAGGAATCACTTCCCCCGTATCATCAGAGGAGGTGGGGTATTGTACCATATACTCAGTTTTTTCTTCTCCCTTGTCATGCTCATATCCCTCAAGCTCTTCAACCTGAATCTCATCAACATATTGCTTAATGTTTTTCGTAGCAGAAACTGTGATGGACTTAAGTAGGTCCTCTTTTTTACATGCCTCATCAACAATAGTATCGATTAGCCGTGTATTATCCTCAGTTTCCTCTGATTCCTCTTGTCCATCTTCCACAGAATCATTAGGGGCATTTTTTCCAACATCCGTATATTTACTGGGTCGAGCATCTTTATTTTTTTCACTGGACTTTGGATGTGCCTGAGCATTTTGTTTGTTGTATGGTGAGTTGTTCTTATAAGTGTCAACCTGAGTATTCTTAATCTCTCTCTCAGGGTCCCTGGCCAGCACCTTATCAATTTCGTAGAATAAATCAAAGAAATGTGTGCCCAAAACTGCTTCAACAACTCCAGGTAGCTCGTCCACATTACGACACCCTAGCCGGACCCGTACAAATTCAGGTTTATGCAGGGTGGCCATGTCGATTTCAAGTGGAACACCTACCAGAGAAGATACATAAGCCAGATTTATTTCATTTCTCCTTTCCAATGGTACATTTGCTACTTTAACCCAAGCAATTTCCATCACACCTTTCGCCCCAACATTAGCAGATCATGGAACCATTTTCACCACTACTCCACATGATCTCAAGGTCATTCTATCATTGTAACATGCTTTTTTGACATCTCTCTGAGTGGGAAAGCGCATGACATAAGTATTGGGACCTATTGAGCGAGCAATACAGTGCCACTTAGTCCCAGTATAGTCAGAAAAAGCATCTTCTAATTCCTTCACACTAGCCTCTCCTTCAATCACAGTAATCACTACACTAGTAGCCCTCTCCTTAAGTTGTTTAGAAGTGCATGAATCAGGAATGTAGAAAAATCCCTGACCCTTGGCCTGGTAAGCACACATCGGTGCCACACACTCCCGAGGTAAAAAGGTAGTGCAAACAAACGCCAAATGCCCCATCTTACTACATCTCTCACAGAAAGCTTGCAGATAACTAACAAGAGTATGGCTAGTGGATTTGCATATCAGACATGGATCATAAGCTTTGGGTGGAGGCACCTGGGAGTCAAGATGGCAACGGGGCCCCGAAACCCGCGTCCCCGCGGGTTTTTACCCTATTAGGGGACGGGGATGGACACCTTTTCATCCCCGCGGGGCTGTTATCGGACACATTATACAACCCGACACATTTCGTGGGTTTACACCCGTTTCAATAGTCCCCGAACCCGAAACCCGGCAAAACCCGTCTAAATACACATTCAACACAAGTGGTAGAGTTCTAAGTGACCACCGTAGTCGTCTTACCCCCGAAATCTTAAAGGCCTTGATGTGTTCATCTTTGTTGCCGAAATGTGATCATCTTTGTTGCTGAAATATGGTATCATGTTGCTGAAATACACTATATATAGGTGTTGTACCATCTATTATTGTTTTTTGTTGAAATTTTCTCAAGTTATGCTGCTAAAATGTGTTTGTTTTGATGCTAAAATGTTATTCTTTGTTGCCACTATGTTTGTTTAAATATTTTGATTTTCTCGTGAGTTCCCCGTGGGTTCCCCGAAACCCGATAGGTTTAGGGGACGGGCGAAAACCTAGCCCCGCGCATGGTGATGGGGACGGGGACGGGTTTACGATTTTCTCGTGGGGATGGGTTTGGGAAGGCAAAACCCGATGGGTTTCGTCCCCGTTGCCATCTTGACCTGGGAGGAAGACTCAGCACGCGGAATGGTGTCGTAGATATGTTTCTTCTTATGGGAGTCCACTGCATTGAAACCAAGGGGATTAGGGTTCTTCTCCACCTAGATCCCCCCGATCTCGCCCGCTTGGCGCACTCCGTTGCTTCGTCCCATCGCTCGGTGTCATCCGACGCCGACGCCGCCTTCTTGTTGGTGGAGAGGTCGTCGCCGTCGACTTCCGTGGACCACGAGAAGCGACCTCGATCGCGCCCCCGGTCAAATCGACCGGCTCCGCGTCCCATCCGCCCAGATCCGAAGCCCTCCCTACGATTCTCGCGGAAAAACTGGCCGCCGTGATCTTTCATCACCACTTGCTCGCGCGGTGTGGATGCCACAACCGCAGCGTAGGATCTGGGAGGAGGAAATTCTCGATCTAGGGTTTCTCGGTGTCTTCCAGAAGTGGGACAGAGCGGCGTCTAGGTCACGGACCGAGGTGGGATGGGCTTTTGTATTTGCGCATCCCTGATGCCCACCATCGCCGCGTGGATCTCCGTCCATGTGCCGAGCATCAATGGCGGCCGCCGCACCCATGGCTGGATGTGGCCCGAGGATCCCCAGGGCCCGCCATCGACCACCGGGAACGTGACTCGGTGCACCGCATGCACCACTGCTCATCGGTCGCTCCAAACGTGTGCCCGCAGCCGTGTCGCTCACCGGGATTCGATATCGAACCTGCGGCTGGATGTGGCCCGAGGATCCCCAGGGCCCGCCATCGACCACCGGGAACGTGACTCGGTGCACCGCATGCACCACTGCTCATCGGTCGCTCCAAACGTGTGCCCGCAGCCGTGTCACTCACCGGGATTCGATCTCGAACCCTACTATGTGACATGGAATGGAAACGAACTGACCTACGTCGATGGATTCCCCTTCGCGCAAGTAGCGCGCGTCCACTGTCACTCCCTTCTCGTCGATCAGCACGATCCAGAGAGCACCGCGGCGGAGGTAGATCTTGCCGTCGGCGAAGTGGAGGATCCGTGCTGACGTGAGGTCCCCCGCGAACGAGACGTGCCAGCCTACATCAAACGCCATCTCTCCCGGTCGCACCTCTTGTGGTGCAAAGCAGGCTGCATCCAAGGGAATCACTGCCCTCTGCTTTGAAACTGATTCCATGCTCTTAAAACAAGGGGCAGAGCAGGAAGAACAAGACCGATCGGTTGTCTGCAGAGTGATAGCGAAGCTCAAGGATTTCCTGAGCCAAAACTTTTAATAGTTCACCTTTAGCTTTGCTAGTAGAATTGTAATAATTTAGCTCATGTACTTGCACGCAAAGGAAGTTCCATGAACCTGTATGATGAGCTAAGTGCAGACAATGTAACTGCTCATGTAAAAGCTTTAGTGGCAAGCGAGTCTGCTTCATCCACGTAGTAATGCAGTTTTTGTATTTGTTTTCAAAAAAGAAAAAGTTATAAATGAGAGGAAGATACCCCTCGCAAAAGAAGAAATAGTATCCACGGCAGCAGCTCATCTTATGTGCCAAGTTCAGATATGGCATATCAATCGTCTCCCCTGGCGAGAGAGAAACAAACCGCACCTTCAGAACTGAAGGACCTTGCACCAATAAACAGCAACATCATCGTCACGTCAATCTGGAGACTCCTGGAGCTATGACGAATATCCGGCGCAAAGTGCCTCGAGTCCCCTTTCGGCGATCCGTCATGAGAAATCAGCCAGACGTCGCTGCCTCCGGAGGGGGTCTTTTCCGTTTCCTTTTCCTTTTCTCCTTTGATCCTTTGGACCTGCATGTAAACTTTGCTCCCTGCATTTCTTTCTATGGGATCAATCATAATTGTGTCTACAGTTTGGGCAAAGTCATGCTTAGTTGAAATTCTGTCGGAACTCGGAAGTTTACAGAACTCGGACTCAAATATTTAGTAGAAATGCAAGTACTCCTCACAAGTTTAGTACTTCCTCTGTCCGAAATTACTTGACGCTCAAACGGATGAGCGTCAAGTAATTCGAGACGGAGGGAGTACATTAAGTAATATCTACTCTGTCACTCTGACCAATGGCCAATGCTTCGTCACCTATGAAATGACCTTTTTATGCAAACTGAGAAAGCACAAACTGCATGGACCCAACACTATGAACAGCGCAATGCCAACTGAAGTTTGTAATGTTTTGCTGGAAACTTATAATAGAATATATAACTGAACATCACCACTACGACCAGAGTAAATGACTAAATGTAGGTGTTATATTCATACATGATACAATGATGAATGATAAAGATATAAAGTTGGCATAACCAAAAAATTCAGTGGATAGTTACAGCAGATAGGCAAACTTTAGAAATTTATGCGTCTAAGATTATCTGGGAAAATTGCATAAACATTGGATTTGTCTCAGTTTTTATTGCGAACTCAGCTAAGAAAGCAGCATATAAGTAGTTTAATCAGAATATAGTGTCAGTGCATTCCTTTCTTTAGTCCGTGTAATATAAGAAAACGAAACTATTTTCCAGTCAGAACAGTTCTACGGAAACAAGATAGGATAGCTCCCTATTGAGTATATTAAAGAAGAGAGAAGAATCCTGTACAAGTTTGTAGCTAGTTGAACTGGAGGAGGCTATGCGCTTCACATTAAGAAAGGAGACTCACATGTTCATAAGAAGGCCGCATCAAATAAGACATCATTAAGAACAATGAAGTATCTCTACGTACTGCCGAAGATGCACAAAAACATACTCCTGGATCCACACACTCCTACTGGTCTGGTCAAACCTTTTTAAGTATGCATAGTTCCATCAAGCATCAAGTAACCGAATGGCTCCCTTATTTACCAAAGTCTTACTCACCACCCCTCTGGAGCACAACTCAGCCAGCATTTCCCGTGCCTCCTTGACGAAGCCTTCGTAAGCCAAGCCTTCAATCAATATAGTGTAGGTCGATTCATTTGGCATGCAGCCATTTGACACCATATAAGTAAACAGATCGATAGCACTGTGTGTCTCGCGCCTTTTGCAAAGCCCAAGGAGTATCGCGTTGTACAGCACAGTGTTGGGCCTTATGCCCATGTCCTGCACTTTACAAAATGCTTTGATCGCCTCTTCGATTCTGTCTTCCCGACAAAGGCCAGAAGATATTGTCGAGTAAGTGATTATATCTGGTTGGAGCCCTTTGGTTACCATCTCATTCAGCAGCTCTAAAGCTTCCTCTGTCTTGCCGGCTTTGGTAAGGCCATCGATGACGGTGTTGTAGCTAATCAAGACAGGTGTGCAGCCTTTGTCCTTCAGTTGATGAAGCAGCTCAACAGCGGCATCAACCTCCCCACCACGACACAGCGCAGTAAGAAGAGTGTTGTATGAGACGATGTCGGGGTAACAGCCGCTGGACACCATCAGTTCCACAAACGCCATGGCTCTGTCCATCTTCTTTTGTTTGCAGAATGCATGAAGTATTGGGTTGTAACTCAAGGAATTGGGCGTGCACCCGTACTTTGGGATCTGATCAAGAATCTCCATCGCAGGCTCGACCAATCCTCTCCGGCACAAGAAACTGATGAGCATGTTGAATGTCACCACATTTGGGGGGCACCCCTTGTGACTCATCTCAGCCATGAGCTTCTCGGCGTCCTCCCACCGCTCCGCGGTGCACAAGCCCTTCAACACAATGTTGTAGCTGACGGTGTTTGGCTCGCATCCATAGGACGGCAGGCTCTTCAAGAACTCCATGGCATCATCGACCCGCCCCTCTTGGCAAATGCCGTTGACGACGACGTTGTAGGTGATTATGTCCGGGGCGCACCCCTTGTCGCGCATCTCGTCGAGCAGCTTCATGGCCTGCTTGTAGCCGCTCCTCTTGCACGTGGCCTCGAGCAGGATGGTGTAGGTGACCACGTCGGGGACGCACCCGCGGCAGAGCATATCGTCGAGCACCGCGAGGGCGTTGTCGGTCCTGCCGCGCCCGCACAGGCCGCGGATGAGGGTGTTGTAGGTGTAGGCGTCGGGCTCCATGGGCATGGCCGCGACGAGCCGGCGGGCGTTGTCGAGCTGCCCCGTGACGCAGTACCCGGCGACCATGGCGTTGTAGGCCATGACGTCGGGCTCGCAGGCGGCAAGCACGCGCCGGGCATCCGCGGTGCGCCCGGACGCGCACAGCTTCTTGATGAGCGCGGCGCAGGGCCCCGCGGCGGCCGCGGACGGCTCGAGGCCCGCCATGGACTCCACGAGCCGGAGGGCCCCCTCGAGGTCGCCGCGGCGTACAAGGCCTCGCAGGCGGTCGTTGGAGGCCGCGCTGCGGTGGGGGACGTGATTGGGAGCCGCGGCGACGCCGGCATAGGCCAGGTTGAGGCGTGGTTTGGGGGCGGCGGTCTTGGGCGTGGGGAGGGAAGGGTAAGGGTGCGAGGAGGCGAAGGTGGGGAGGGCGGACATGGCGGCAGGCGGCGCTGCGGCCGGCGACGCCATCTGTGCTCGTGCCGCGGCGACGATAAGGTTGTGAGTGGGGCGGTGGAGGCGTGGAGACCTCGGAGGTTTTTTCTACGGGGCTATGAAGAAGCCCGTCGGCTGTGCAGGGCTCATTTTTGCTACTAACGTAACTGGGCTTCCATTTTTCATTGCATCTTTTGTGGATCTAACTTTAGCAAGGACTGCCATTTGCTAAAAAAAGAGAGCAAAGGCTGCCCAAATTATGCAGGAAATTATACCATTTAAAATAGCCTAATTTTTTTTCTAAAAAATTATACCATTTCGAACCAAGACCGATCAATATCTGAATAGAACGAATTAAAACTTCTCCTATAAAAGTTCCCCGTGCGAAATTTATACAAAAAAAAAGAGTAATTCAAAGAAAAAATTGAATTTGAGGCATGCTAAATGTGCCCAATGAAAACATGAATGAACGATATCTTCGTATGAAGTGAAGTATGTTTTTTTAGGGGTACAATAAGTTTTATTCAAATAAGTTCAAAGGGATCGTTACAATATCACGCAGATGAATCAACCAAACATTTCTATCTGAGTCTAGAGATAGAGAAAATTTAGCTAAAGAGTCAGCCTCAAAATTTCCTCTTCTACTCTCATGAATGAAATTGCAGCTTTCGAACTCCTTTGATCTTGCATTAGTTTCTTTGATGATGGCACCGTACCATCCTCCGTTCCTGTCCTTAACCACTGTCATGCAGTCTCAAGATACAATAATTTTATTGATCTGGAGATCATTTGCGAGTGTGAGTGCTTCTCGGCAAGCGATTGCCTCCAAAGTTGGAGCATCCACTGTTCCAAGGAAAGTTAAAGACGAATATCCCATATATTTTTCCGTGATCATCGCGGCACACCACGGTCGCTGCACCTCTGCTCCCTCGCCTTACGACAACACCATCAACGTTAAATTTGCATACTCCCTTTGGTGGCTTGCTCCATGGTTTTCTTCTAGAAGTTTGAACATGCACTGGACAAACTATCTTCTCCTGCTGAACTGTATTCCCAAGATCAAATATGAATCCCTTTTTTGAGTGACTTGCTTCGAAAAGGAAAACACTTACTATCAACCGGCGGATTGCGGCGGCCGCATCCACCACCTTACCTGGATGATTCGCGTCAGGTGGCCTACATACTAATTACTACCTTTCATGCAACAGGGGCTATGCTTTTCAAACATATGTGATGTTACAATGGTCTACGGCAGATTTATGTTTTACAACAAAACTCATGACAATTTTCTGCAACAAGACCTCAGCTGATTTTTTTTTTTTTTGCAACAAAACCTCAGTTGCAAAAATATTTTACAACAAAACAATTGTGCAAAAAAAAAATCACAACAAAAGTTGTGTTGCAGAAATAATTCTGCAACAAGACCTGTGTTGTAATGGTAAAGAACCGCTCAGCCGGTCGATGCGACAGATCCGACGGCATGCGGTCCAGCTGATCATTTAGAAAGATCAGCCGGCGAACGCGTAGTAGGAAAATCTTATTGGCCGCTCATTGCGGCAAACTGCCGGCGCTTCGCACAGGGGCGAGCGACCGAGCGATGCTTTTGGCCGGCCCACTTACGTATATAACTTACGAACTGCCCCACTCCGGATTTGTGAACTATCTAGAAGGTTTTACGAACCGATTTTTTCCTTTTATCGGTTTTCCACTTTTTTTTTCACTTTTCTGTATCTTGTTTTTTTTGTTTCCTTTTTTTTCAAATTTATTTTTCTTTTTCATAACATGTTCGCATTATTAAAAAATGTTTAGGATTTTTTTTAGTTCTTTTAAAAAAAATCTAAAAATTTTAAATTTTCTTCGTGTTTCCAAAAAAATGTTCTTTAAATTCAAAAATTGTTCGTTTTACACAAAAAAGTTTTAAACTTGTGAAATTCAGAAAATGTACCCAATTTCAATTTTTTATTCACATAATCAAAAAATGTTCATGCTTCCAAATTTGTTTGGCATTTTTCAAAATTGTTCTCCATTTCAAAATTTGTTCTCTAGATTCAAACAATGTTTGTGCTTTAAAAAATTGTTCGTGCATCCAAATTTGTTCAGGATTGCTCAAAATTGTTTTCCGATACAATTTTTTTCTTAAGATTCAAAAAATGTTTGTGCTTCAAAAAAAGTTCGCGCTTCCAAATTTGTTCTCAAGATTAAAAAATGTTTGTGCTTTTAAAAAACTGTTCACCAATTCAAAAAATGGTCATGTTTTCGAAAAATCTGTGGGAAATTGAAAATTTGTTCATTTTCGTAAAATTTGTTCACATATTCAAAAAGTGTTCATGTTTCAATATTTGTTCACAAATTCAAAAAATTGTCCGTATGTTTAATTTTTGTCACTAATTCAAAAAATTGTTCCTGTTTCCAAAAATTGTTCACATATTCCAAAAAATACTGCAGTTTTGAAAATTTGCAATTGGCTGAATTGGTTTTAATTTATGGAATTGGCTGAATTGCTTTTTATTTTTTGCCGCGATGACAGTTTATTTAAACTCCCGCTGCTATTCTATCACAGTAGCAAGCCTGGCGCGGTGGCTAGAGCATCGCGTGCAAGTAATGAACTTGCCGCTTATGGCCGTAGTACCCCTCGAACCGCAATGTGGTTGTACTCGGGATAAGACTTCATTGTAAACTTGGTTGTGGCTGAGAAGCCCCTGTGAGTAATGAAAATCTCCTTTAGCCCCGCAAAAAAATAGAGCATCGCGTGCAACTATTGAAGGTCGTTGGTTTGAATCCACGCCATAGTACGCTCTTTTTGGGCGAATTTTTCATTCCTTGACAGACAGCGAATGGGCCGGCCCAATTGCACGACCCCTGTTCGTCGCGCGACCTATTGGCCGCAAAATGCGGCACATAGGAGGTCTTCGCGTTCACCTAAAAAAAAGAGGTCTCCGCATAGTAGGCCCCTTCGAAAAAGGGCAACGAGCGAGACTGAACTAAGGATGACAATTTTACCCATGAATACGGGTACCCGCGGGTACCATACCCGCATAGGCAGGGTATGGGCATACTTTTATATCCATGGTAGTACCCATACCCTATCCATTAAGTCTAGGGTAGGGTACGGTATAGCCATGTACCCGCGAGTATACCCATACCCTGCCCGCTTGTGAACTAATATTAAATTTAGTCGATTATAATCATTAACTTGTCATGTGACTAGTCTACTCCTATTGACTTATGAGTATGTTGTACTCATGTACCTGTTATTGGGCTGAGACAATTGATTTTTTTGTCAAATGTGTTATCAATGAGTGTAAAAATGTGAACAACTCGTGTATTATTTGTTCTACCCGTCGGGTACCCAATGAGTATGGGTACCCATCGGGTATGTGTATGGATAAAATTTCATACCCATGGGTACGGGTATGATTAGAATTTTGTACCCACCGACTACACAGATATGGTATGGTATGGTATTGCTTTACCCTGCCCATACCCTACGTCCGTACCATTGCCATCCTTAGACTGAACATTTTTTTGGTTGGATTGCGCCTAGATGAGGCCCGCGTGTAAAGGTGGCCCAGCAGCCCGGAAAGACGAGTTTCCCTTTCCTCGACGACCGACGGCGCTCATCTGCGGTGGCCGGCGGCCTCGTCGGATGTGATCCCCCGCCCTCCCCGCCGGTCCCGGTACTCGTCGTCACCCGCCCTTATCGTATCGCGGGCCCTTCCTATTTGCCGGCGACGGCTTGAGCAGCCTGTGCTCCGTCACCAATCCTCAGGTAACGCCCGATGCCTCCCCAAGTCGCTCTAATAGAGATAGAGTAGTTTGGAGGACTAGTGTTACTAATTCTTGATGCGGCCGTTAGCCCGCTGTACTTATGGCTCAAGTGTTGGTAACATTCGCTAATTACATGGGGGATCTATTATTCGATGCACTTTGGTTAGATAGATTTTTCCTGATATGTTAATCTCATCTGCTGCATCATATGTTGATACTTATTTATTAAATGGTGTTGTTAGTACTGCACAAGTGTGCAGGAAGGATGGATTATACCATCAAACAAAATGTATGGGTAAGATTCTTGAGACCCAACTTTGAGCTGCCAGCTCTTTTTCTTAATCAGTTACTGATAAATCCTTCTATTCCTTATAATGACAAATAAAGTAACTTGTTGCTGTGGGAAATTCCTTGGTCAAGCTAACACTAATATTCATGCTACTTTTCCCTCTACTTTTTGATTATTATAATTTGTAGGCCTATATTTTGCTTCACGGTTCTTCATTTGAAAAATATAATCTTTCTGAATGCTAGTGATTTTTGGCAAAATGGATCCTGAAGATCTCAGTGAGTCAGAGGAAGAAGACGACGAGATGATGCTACTCATTTTGCCAGCTTTATATCTAGCTTCCGCTGGTTACGAGGCAAAACGTACACGATATCGCAGCGGCGCAGAATGGATATGCGAAGTTCTTGAGGATGACCGGGGTCAGGGCTATGCGAAACTTCGAGTTGAACCTCATATTCTCCGTGAATTTGCACGGTATGTTAGGTCAAAGCATCTTCTGCGCAATACAAGAGGTGTTTCTGTGGAAGAGCAGATCGGCATGTTTGTGTACATGCTCTCACGAAATGCTAATTTTGACCAATTAAGTGATAGATTTGAGCGCAGCAGAGAGACTATCCATAGACATATCAAGGCATGCTTTGATGCGATCGTCTCACTGAAAGGTGACTTTGTGAAGCATCCTGGAACTAAGACTCACTGGAAAATATTATCTGATCCGCATTATGGGCCATACTTTGAGGTAAGTGTGTGTAACTTAAGGTTGCATATTTTCGTACCTTGTATGATTTTCTGTTACATCTCAATTACTTAGTAGATCTTTTCTCTTGCAGAACTGTATAGGAGCAATCGGTGGAATTCATGTCCCCTTGACAATATCAGATAGGGAAGCGGCTCCATATCGAAATAGAGAAGGATCCATCACTCAAAATGTTATGCTTGCTTGTAATTTTGATCTCAATTTTGTCCATGTGTCCTCTGGCTGGGAAGGCTCTGCATCTGATGCAGAGGTCTTGCATTCTGCTATAGAATCTGGATTTCAAGTTCCAAGAGGCAAATACTATTTGGTAGATGGGGGTTATCCGAACACTGCTTCCTTTCTTGCTCCTTATAGCGGTGTCCCTTACCATATTGAAGAGCAGGAGCAGAGAAGTTGCCATGCAAGAGACTACAAGGAGTTGTTCAACCTTCGTCATGCACAACTGCATAACCATATCAAAGATGCTATAGGTCTATTAAAGATGAGATTTCCAGTTTTGAAGGTTGCGACATCTTACCGCTTAGAGACTCAACTGAAAATTCCAGAAGCAGCAGTGGTGTTGCACAACATAATTCAGAGGCAAGGAGATGCTGAAGGATCTTCAGTTAACCAAACAATACCAATCAATACCCGTGAAAGTGGGGACGACACACATGGCCATGATGTTTCAGCACTCAACAATCAGTGTAACACGGGCGATGCTTTAAGAGACGACATTGCAAAGAGGATGTGGGCAGCTTACATAATAAATATGTGATTTTTCATATTTCTTACGTACCAAAGGTAAGAAAGAGGAAAGGGTGTACAAGTCCTCTAAAGCCTTTGGGGTTTGCCTAGACTGACGACACAAGAGAAGTAGGCCGCCTGAAGGAAGGATCAAATCAATTGAAAACAATCCTCAATTTCAATGTCGCATGATGCTTCTTGTTTCAAGAATGTGCTTCGTATTGGTAGATATTTTCTTCTTCTTTCCACTGAATCAAGACTCCCAAGAATTGTAGTAAAGTTGGGATTGGACGTGTTAGCGCAGGTTTTGACTGCCTGGTCTGACTCTGCTTTTGTTGCTTAGCCTTCAAGAAATGTGTCAGCAGCAAAGCTTGGGTTGACCCTTACTTTCTTTGCAATTCTTATCATCAATCACTGTATTCCGGTAGCTGTTTTTCTTTTCTTATTTTTCTAAACACAAGCTCTACCAAACTTGGCACTTGCCTGCCTCTACTTAAGAAATGTGCAATACAAGATCGGCCAGCAATAATCAATCAGTGCAAGGTTGTGTATTCCTGGAGTAGGGTTGGGACCATGTCAGGTAAATACAGTGGTTCATATTGCTCTCTCGTGTACATACGAGGACTCCTCAGCCGTACTTAAACACATCATTCTTGTGGTAGAGTTCATTTCTATTGATTTTGTCGTCAGACGTTGGCGAGCTTCGGAGATTTTGCTTTTAGTTGCAGAAACGACTTGAAATGTTATCAGTTACTCCCTCTGTAAACAAATATAAGAGTGTTTAGATCACTATTTTAGTAATCGAAAGGTTCTTATATTTCTTTACGGAGGGAGTACCTTGCATTCGGTTGGTATGGCCGAGCCTGTTCCAGGTTCAGTTTGCGATAACGGTGCCCCTGTTTCGGTAGTCAGATTTTGTAGGCTTGGCAATGCCCGCCCAGGATAAAGGATAGCAAATTCCCTACTAAAAACTGACTACCAAATCCTGGACTGCCGGCAGGCAGACGGTACTAGTGCTAAGCCAACTTCCTCGCATCAGACCACTGGAGGGAAGGGTTCCAAGATTTTGCCTACAACAACGGCGAAGGCAAAACATAATATTATAGTCTCTTATTCCGTTCATAGTTATTTTCTCATCAAAACACATAATGCATGTCCGGTAAATCCTTCAAGCTGATGAGGAAACATGGAGGAGGTGACTGTGGCTGCAGGACGGCCGCCGCAGTGGGCTTTGCAACCATCCTTTGTTGGGTAGCAGACATCTTTGGGGGGACAGATATAGCAATGTCCGTTTGCAGTACCATCGTAGCACCCGTGATCGATGCCATGATGCACGCCTATTTCTCTACCTATGAAAATATCAAGAAAAAACCAATATTAAAATTTAATCATATGGTTACACACAAATATGTTTAACAGTTTTTTTTTTGCGGGGTATGTTGACAGGGTTCACAATTTGTGGAATGATTCCTGAAATTCAAGAACATTTTATTTGATGTAACGAACATTTTTTTATTTAACAAATATTTTTGATATGCATGATCATTATTTGAATCAACAAATATTTTGTGAACGAATAAACTATTTTGTAAATCACAAGTAGTTTTGGAATTTTAAGGATATTTTTCCATCCATATTTTTTAAATTGGCGAATTTTGTTCAATTTCATTATCATTTTTCAATACCCGATTTTTTTACAAAATCATGAATATATTTTTATTTATCGAACATTCATTTTTCCAAACAATTGAAAATTTGTTTAATAACTAATTTTTTTGTACAAAATCGCAAACATTTTTTGAAGTCCCAAATTGTTTAAAGTTGAAAAAATTTGAAAAAGAAAATACAAAAACGAAATATTAAAAACAGGCCGCCCGGACTTGGGCCGGCCCAAAATGGTGCGCTGCGTCTTCTCTCTGCGCACAGTTTCCAGTATATAGGTGGTCTCTAATGCATTAGCTGGCCCAGGCGGGGACGTCCCTGTGAAACATTTTTTATTACTTATTTTTTTTGAGTGGAAAGGAAATCTCATTAATCACTTACCCAGGGTTACATTCAGAGTCAATTACATGCATCAAACCCTGTGGCACATCAGCTAGCATACAGAAATCACCATTCAATCTAGCAAAGGCAGCTAGCTCATGCGCGGCCACATTGCATTCTCTGTGAATTTTGGACGCAGTGCATGATCCAAACTCTCTGAGCATTTCCTTCACCTTCTCATAACAAGCCCACCAACTGGCTTTACTAGTGTTGGAATCATTCACAGCAATTACTACAGCTGAGCAATCTGTTTTCAAATTCACATGGTTCAAAGCTAGTCTGTGAGCCTGGATAAGGCCAAACAACAAGGCCTGAGCTTCAGCTTCCTCAGCTTCAGTGCATCCATGAAAGCAGCAGCCCGCTGAGAAGACCACCGTACCAGAGCTATCTCTGCCAATAGCTCCCAGCGCAGCTAAACCCGATGCACGTATAAAAGAAGCATCGACGTTGATTTTTATGTGATTTCCAGAAGGTTTTGTCCATCTAATAGCATGGCGAGGATGACTAGTACGCTGCACTACAGTTTCATGTATTTTCTGCTTCCCTTTGGCATCATTTGCAATCAGGTTTGAGGCGGATAAACACTCCCAATAGTTTGTCAAAAAACATATCGAATCCCGGACAGTAGCCTTACCTTTGTTATGAGTGACATCCTCTCTTAGGTGCCATGCCCTCCACAAGACAAGAATGAACTTTTCCTTCATCTCGCCCGTGCATAAGCACAAGTTTTGCAAGAGCCAATCAGGGGAGAAAAGTAAGAGAGATTTACCTTCGGGTAGTTCCCAGATTTTGCACATTTCCTCCCAAAGAGCTCTCTGTTTTGTGCAGGTTACAGTAGCATGATGAGCATTTTCAACAGCTGTTCCATTTTTTATCACTTATTGTTATAGGTGGCAATGGTGGGTAATATTTTGCAATTTTGGAGGTAATTTCCGTGACGTACTGCCAGAAGATATAGATATAGATGTTTGGTTGTGTGCTTTTTTTCACCTAAATTGTAAGTACTTTGTTTTGTATACATCTGAAACATCTTTCGGTACGCGATTAACAGTTATAAAATATATGATTAACATGTTGTAAAATATATGTTTTGAACTTTTGATGCATACTTTTTACATATACATTGTACATTTTTTATACATAAAGTACATTTTTACAAATGTTTAACATTTCCTAAATACATGATTAACATTTTGTTTTTCAATATATGCTTTTGATGACTATTTTTCATGCACATTGTACATTTTTGTACCCAGATGGAACATTATTATTATTTATACACAGTTAGCATTTTAAAAATACACAATTAACTTTTTTCAAATATTTTTTTTGTGATGTACTATTTTCATACACATTGTACATTTTTTGTATACAGCAGGGATGCATTTTTTACATTCAAATTAGGCATGGAGGTTGTGTATACAATGTCTGGGTAGCTAAGTGGAGCACTGCAGAACATAATAAATATAAGATTTAATATGAATCATGCCTTATTTGTACCAGATCAAAGAAATATGTAATGTGAGTTACTTCAATATTTTTTATGCGTTTGGATGCTACTCCCTCTGTAAACTAATATAAGAGCGTTTAGATCAGTATTCTAGTATTCTAAACGCTCTTTTATTAGTTTACGGAGGGAGTACCTCCCAATTGAGATCTTACACTTTTAGGTTGGCTGAACATTCTTTGTCAAGGTATAGTAAATACATTATTAACTTTTATCTATCCTTGGATACAACTCCTGATTGTTGTACCTTACTGTACATCACTACATAGACATGTTTTTAGTAATGATAAATTTCAGAATAAACAAAAGAATTTATTTTTGATGTGACACGAATATATACATATATAGCACAATACCCGTGCGTTGCAACGGGTCAACCAAATGAGTATAGTTCTCGCAAAAATGAAAATAAATAAAAGATTCGGTCTTTAGTTTTCTATGGAACCAGTTTTTTTTTCTAGAGACGTTGCAGCATCAATCTTGAGATGCCGGGCCGATGCCCCAACCCGCGCCGCCCGCCGGAAAAGCGCAGACCCGGCTGGCACGCGCCGCCACCACCACCGCATCCCACCAGTCCAAGACCCGAACCTCGGCTCCGCATCTGGCAGCAAACCACAACTAGCACGCCACGACGAAGGGCTGGAAAGGCCCCTCCTTTCCCTTCCCCGGCACACCTGCAGCGCGCCTCTGGACGCCAGATCGTCTGACCACCGGAGACGGAGCCGCCCACCAAGGACGACACAGGCGCCGGCGGAGCCCAGGATGGCTGGATCTGACTCCGGCCGGTCGAAACCGTGAGAAGGTTGAGGCAGAAGCCGCCGGAGAAGGAGGGAGGTAGGGGTCGCTGCCTGACTTGCCGATCTGCTCCACGGCGCGCACCACCGCCGCCCACAGCCCTTCACGCGACCACCAGCAACCTGCGACGCCGCCGCCAGCGCCAGTGGCCGCGCCGCCGCGCCCCGTGCACAGCGCCACGCCATCTCCCGACGGCCACATCCCGCGAAAATAGCACCACGAGGGTGGGAGAGAGGAAACCCCGCCGCCGCGTACGCTTGCCGGGCTTCGCGCGCCAGCGCGCCAAGGCGGCGGCGAGGGGAGGAGGGAGGAGGTGGGGGGGGGGGGGGCCTGAGCGGGGCGACTAGGGTTTCCTCCCCCGGCGCTCACGGGAGCGTCGCCGCGCAGAGGGTTTCGTTTAGGCCGCCGCCGCAAGGAATTTTTTGCTCCCCTCACCCCGGCTGCCATTTTGGCACTGAGAGATGGAGGAACCTCACATTTTTAGGACTGCTACGTTCTTCATTACCCGCTGGTGATGATCGTACTTTATGAGAATAAATTTACTCAAGTTCTTTTGGCGGTGTCATGATGTTAGAGAGTTTTCAGTTCTCGCAGATCCGGTTATTCGGATCTTATGAGTTTAGGTTGGTGTGTCAAACTTTTTTTGTTGGTTTGATTATTTGTGAAGTTAAACTGTTTCATCGACATCATGGTGAGGATATTGTGATCCAACGTCCTGCACTTTCAGGGGATCATCCTCGGCCCACGTATGTTCGATCAAGGTTTTTCATCTTTTTAGATGGGCGACTCAAGGTGATTTCAATAACAATTATTGATAATGTTCTTGTGGGTGAAAGAGTGACAACATCGTTGCTCCAGTCTACAACCTTTTTACTTAAGTCTTTGGAATATTTCTTCTAACAGAGATTGACACAATGAAAAGGTGTTTCCAAGATATTGCATTGTAATTCTTAGTCATAAGAGTTACAAAAAAATTGATATTTTTCTTTTGAGTTGAAAAAAGGACCATTATAAGAGGACAAGTCTTGTACAGTACGTAAGGCAAGTTATGTAAGAGCGTCTCGTGCTGGAACCTGCAAATTTGGGCCCCCAAATGTCCGCGGACATGCCTATGGACAATGATTGGGTGAGCTTCAAATTTTACCATTTGCAACCACCTTATTTTCAAAATAGCTATTACATGCAGGGCCATACACAACAATCATCACTTCTGTCTTGGATGAGCGGGGCTGTCAAAACACATCGAAAATTGCTCATACTTAAGATTTTCACGTCCATATTAGTTCCACGTCGCCACGTGACGAGCTAGTCGACCGACTTAAATAGTCAGGTCATCTAGAAGCGATAAGCTACTGATATCATTGCATCATTTCTTAAAAAGATAGGCTGTCACTATGAATCTTCTATGTGAACATAGAAGATTCATAGTCGGGGTCTATCTCCACGAAGGAAACATTCATGTCAATATTGTTTTTTTAATCATAATGTGTCGATACAAGTCGATGAACAAAATAAAAATCTCCTATCATTGTAGTAGGGTATCAACGTATATGAACGAGGCGAAGTTGACACAACAAGAATTGATTGACCGATGCAACAACACAGAAGCTCGCTGCCATCCGCCGGTGCGGCTATTTAAGTCGGTCAGCGTCCACCTCGCGCAACAATGTGGGACTGATACATCCAAAACGTATCTATAATTTCTACTTGCTCCATGCCTCTTTTGTGTGATATTGCTATGTTATTTATACACTTCCATACACTTTTGATCATATTTGGACTAACCTATTAACTCAGTGCACCCCAGTGCCAGTTTCTGTTTTCTGCTGTTTTTGTATTTCAGGTTTTCCCATTACGTAAATTGCCAGAAAAATTTCGGGAAAAATATATAAAAAATCAGCGTTCCGGAAGTTTCCATGCGGCCAAAGTAGGGCCGGAGGGGACCCACAGGGGCTCCAGGCGGCCTGCCCACGCGCCCCCCTGGCCGCGCCGGGGGGAGGGGGGGGGGCGCCTGGGCACCCCTGACCCCCTCTGATGCCCCCCTTTGGCATATATTTACACCGTGTTGCAGAAACCCTGATTCCGGACCCCTTTTCTCCAGACGCGATTCCGATCTCCGCCGCCATCGCCATCAAGCTTCGAGGACCAGAATTCCCGCGCCGGCACCCTGCCGGGACGGGGAAGTGCCCCCGGATTCATCTCCATCGACGTTGCTTCCTCCCTCCATGATGCGGGAGTAGTTCCTCCTCGAGGCTGAGGTTCTTACCAGTAGCTATGTGGTCAATTTTCTCTCCCATGATGTGATCTTCGTTGTGATCATAGGCTATGTTAATCTAGCGTGATCCCATGATATTTCCCCTTCCTCTATGTATTGGATTGATGTACCCACTTGTCTTTATCTAGTATAATCCCCGAGATCAAGGTGACAGCGGTCTATTGGACATGGATTAGAAAAATATTTTCATGAGTGATTTCCTCTCTTGTGTGTTGATTGAAGATTGAGAGTCTCTTGGTGCTTGTCTTTGACTATCCTTTAGATATGTTGTGGTGATTGTGGTACTCTCTTTGGATGGCCGCGGTGACATTGGGAAATCCTTATATTGAGAACTACGAACTTTGAGGTGTGCTTTTGTAGCCCTACATAATTCTCGTCCTCTCTTGACCACGAAGGAATGACCTCCGGGTGCGCCCCCCTTGCATGTTTTATGGGAAATATCATGTGATTCGATTATGTTAATGTTGTTGGGAGTTGCCACTAGTGAAAGTATGAACCCTAGGCCTTGTTTCCACCATTGCAATACCATTTGTGCTCACGTTTACCGCTTGTTTGCTTGCTGCACTTTTTATTACAGATTTATATTACTTTGTTTTGCCATCCATATCACTTGCCATTTAACATCTCTTCGCCGAACTAGTGCACCTATACATCTGACAAGTGTATTAGGTGTGTTGGGGACACAAGAGACTTCTTGTATTTTAGTTGCAGGGTTGCTTGAGAGAGACCATCTTCAACCTCTACTTCCCTGAGTTCGATAAACCTTAGGTCATCCACTTGAGGGAAATTGCTGCTGTCCTACAAACCTCTGCGCTTGGAGGCCCAACATAGTCTACAAGAGTAGAAGCGTGTGTAGACATCAAGCTATTTCTGGCGCCGTTGCCGGGGAGGTGAGTGCTTGAAGGTATATCTTTAGATCTTGCAATTAAATCTTTTTGTTTCTTGTTTTTATTTCACTAGTTATGTTTATGGAAAACCGCAATCTTAGTTCGTTGCTTGTGGGAAGACGCCCCACACCTGTGGTGGTTGCTCCTCCCCCTACTGAAATTGTGCCCTATAAAATACCAGCTGGTATTATCGATTATGTTTTGGCTAATCGTTATGCAGGAGACAGACATCCCGGTGAACACTTGCTATATCTGTCACAATTATGTTCATTATTTAAGATTGCAGGTGTATCAAGGGAGTTTGTCATGAGGAAATTGTTCGCCGTATCACTTATAGATAAAGCTTCAGATTGGTATAAGCTTCTCGATAACTCGCACTTACTTGATTGGCAAGAGCTTATGTCTCTCTTTTATACTAAGTTTTATCCTCTTCATGAAATTCATCGAGATAGGAACTATATCTATAACTTTAGGTCTCGTGACGGAGAAAGCATTGCTCAAGCTTGGGGGAGACTGAAAACGTTAATGCTAAAAAGTCCTAACCATGGGCTCCCCAAAGATGCTTATGTGGAGAGTAAGAGTACCTTTTTGCATGTGGATCATGGTAACAATGCTTTATGTGATGCTTATATTGTTGAGTTTATTCGTGATCCCACTGAAAATTATTATGAGAAGGGAACATATGCTTATAGATATTTCAATAATATCAAGTTCCCTCTCTTTATGTTGAAGGTTTTGAAGCTGCACTTGTTTTGTCTTCCTATGCTTATTGCTTTGTGCTTCAATGAATTATTCTATTGCAATATTCCTATGCATAGGAAGCATGTTAGGCTTAAATGTGTTTGATATTTGCTTCTTGATGCTCTCTTTTGCTCTTCAACTCTTATTCCTACGAGAGCATCATTAAAGTCTTAAGCCTATCTTTATGGCTATAAAGAAAGAGCTCTAGGGAGACAACCCTTGTTATCCTTGCTTTCAGTTTGTTCTTTCAGTTTTTAGTGGTCTTGATGTTTGTTACTACTGTAGCAACATCATTGTATCTTTATTTTTCAGCTTTGTTCCAAGTTTAGCCTCTGATTGCAAGAAAGTTCAAAAGTTGTGACGTGCTGTCCAGGAAACAGATTCTGTCCTTGGATAGAAAAATTCGTATAAAATCACCAGATCATCTTTTTGGTCTGAATTTTTTCGACAGCGTGCTCTATATAATTGTCTTTCGCGCGTCTGTTCTGAGTTTTTTGATTAGAGTTGCAGAAGTGCCCCGAAAAAATCATTTACTACATGTTGTTCTGTTTTTCACAGATTCTGTCCTGTTTTGCCTTTCCTTCATTTTGTGAACCTAGAGCTTGCTTTTTCTTTGCAAAAACCTTTTGGCAATCTTGAGAAACAGTAGACCTTCAAGAATATCCTTATTTCCAGCAAGGAACAATTATTTTATTAAGGGTACTAACCTCGCTAATCAGATTATGATGAGTTATGTATGAAGGGAGTTTTCAAGTGTGCGAGGGAAGATGATAAAAAGATTCAGGAGTGTCAAACGCTCAAGCTTGGGGATGCCCCCATGCACCCCCAAGAAATATTCAAGGAGACTCAAGCGTCTAAGCTTGGGGATGCCCCCGTGCATCCCCTTCTCCATCAACATTATCAGTTCGTCTTTCGTTCCACTATATTTTAATCACTTCATGTGTTATGTGCTATGCTTGGAGCGTCTTGCTTTTCGTTTTCCTTTTAGTTTTCTTTTAGCTTTTCATAACAAGTCGGAACTCAGCTTTCTTTATGTGGGAGAGAAACACGCTCCACTCCTACCTAGAACATAACATAGAATTTTCATGTCTATCTTTGATGTGTGTGTTCTTTGTCTTTTAATAGCTACTATCATGCTTAGCTCTTAGTATTCATGCTTATCTTTTTAAAGAGCTTTCGTTTAGTTGGTTGCTTGAACTCTCTTTAGTTATCATGCTTATCTTATTAAGAGAGTTTGCTTCCGTTGCATTGGTTGATATGTCTATGATAAAGATGCTACGTGCATAATGGCGCTTAGTAGTTCATGTTTTCTTATGGTTAGTCTCAAATAGCTGGGGGGTTCCCAATGTGTTATTGGAGTACCAACATGATTTGTTTGCCTATGATGTGGTATGGTTTAGTAATATCTTCCTTCAAAGAATTTATTTTGATTGACTTGGCGTATGCTCACGCATATTTAAGACTGTAAAGATAGTCTGTCAAGCCTTGATGATCTTTTGTTTCTGAGTAGCGATATAACTTCCATGCCTGATTCAATGTTGCTTTGTCGCTCTGCATGATTATGACCATCATTGCTCTCTTAGTTGGTCGCTCCCAGTCTTTTGCTAACCTCCACCTGTACTAAGCGGACTGACTGCTTGTGCATCCATATTCTTTTATACCAGTTATGCTATATGAGTCCACCATACCTTCCTACATGGTATTTACCTGCCATTCCTAACGGAGACTTGCATGTACCATCTCGAAATTATTCAAAGAAAAGCATTCCTATTTTGTGCCTCTGTTGTAAGTCCATGAGGAAGTAGTAGTTAATTCATAATCTTTTTAAGTTGGACAAGCTTCACCCCGGGATTGCATGTATAATGTGCAAACCCATAATACGAGAAGGAACTGGCATTGAGTGCGCCCGGCTCAAAATTAATATAACAAACAAACCCTCCTTCACGCTTTGTTCATGAGAAATCAGAAAACTTTGGCAGTGATAAACAAAGGAGATTAAGAGGATGTGATCGTCCTCATTCGGGAGCCGTTCCTCGAAACTTGTCCATCTCAAGAAGTGATTGAGTTATCTGCTAGCATTCGTTGACGAAACATGCATGATCTAAAAAAATATTATTACCTCTGTTTTAAAACCAAGAGCTCTGGTACATGTTTTGTCTTTGTTTCCGACTACGGGTTTTCAACTTTGCCAACAAAAGCCACGGTTCGAGAGTCTCCACCTTATTTTAAAGCACCAACTACTGAGAGCATGATTGTCATTCTGAGTGTAATGTGCATTGTCCCAAAGTAGCATTGTCTTTTGCATGATTATGATATCGTTTATTTTGAAATCATTGTATCTAGTCATCACTTAAACCTTGGAGGTGCCCCTGCATTTATGTTTTGCTTCACTAAAGGGGGCAAGCGAGATATCACTTTATCATATTTGCACACCATGCTCATTACAAATCTATTTGATGTTTCAGTATCATATTGTAAAACTTTCAGTTCTTTGTGATTTTCTCATGAGGCAACTTAATTACTACAGATTCATTGTCTCAGTAAGCTTTTGTCA
Source organism: Secale cereale (assembly GCA_902687465.1). Taxonomy (NCBI): domain Eukaryota; kingdom Viridiplantae; phylum Streptophyta; class Magnoliopsida; order Poales; family Poaceae; genus Secale; species Secale cereale. The sequence continues at coordinate 51,906,759 of LR738709.1, read as the reverse complement.
TGTGACTATGAAAAGTCCTTATATGGTTAATAGCATGTCACCACAGAAATTATGCTTGTTATCATTTACCTACTCGAGGACGAGCAGGAATTAAGCGTGGGGATGTTGATACGTCCAAAACGTATCTATAATTTCTGCTTGCTCCATGCCTCTTTTGTGTGATATTGCTATGTTATTTATACACTTCCATACACTTTTGATCATATTTGGACTAACCTATTAACTCAGTGCACCCCAGTGCCAGTTTCTGTTTTCTGCTGTTTTTGTATTTCAGGTTTTCCCATTACGTAAATTGCCAGAAAAATTCCGGGAAAAATATATATAAAATCAGCGTTCCGGAAGCTACCATGCGGCCAAAGTAGGGCCGGAGGGGACCCACAGGGGCTCCAGGCGGCCTGCCCACGCGCCCCCCTAGCCGCGCCGGGGGGGGGCGCCTGGGCACCCCTGACCCCCTCTGATGCCCCCCTTTGGCATATATTTACACCGTGTCGCGGAAACCCTGATTCCGGACCCCTTTTCTCCAGACGCGATTCCGATCTCCGCCGCCATCGCCATCAAGCTTCGGGGGACCAGAATTCCTGCGCCGGCACCCTGCCGGGACGGGGAAGTGCCCCCGGATTCATCTCCATCGATGTTGCTTCCTTCCTCCATGATGCGGGAGTAGTTCCTCCTCGGGGCTGAGGTTCTTACCAGTAGCTATGTGGTCAATTCTCTCTCCCATGATGTGATCTTCGTTGTGATCATAGGCTATGTTAATCTAGCGTGATCCCATGATATTTCCCCTTCCTCTATGTATTGGATTGATGTACCCACTTGTCTTTATCTAGTATAATCCTCGAGATCAAGGTGACAGCGGTCTATTGGACATGGATTAGAAAAATATTTTCATGAGTGATTTCCTCTCTTGTGTGTTGATTGAAGATTGAGAGTCTCTTGGTGCTTGTCTTTGACTATCCTTTATATATGTTGTGGTGATTGTGGTACTCTCTTTGGATGGCCGCGGTGACATTGGGAAATCCTTAGATTGAGAACTACGAACTTTGAGGTGTGCTTTTGTAGCCCTACATAATTCTCGTCCTCTCTTGACCACGAAGGAATGACCTCCGGGTGCGTCCCCCTTGCATGTTTTATGGGAAATATCATGTGATTCGATTATGTTAATGTTGTTGGGAGTTGCCACTAGTGAAAGTATGAACCATAGGCCTTGTTTCCACCATTGCAATACCATTTGTGCTCACGTTTATCGCTTGTTTGCTTGCTGCACTTTTTATTACAGATTTATATTACTTTGTTTTGCCATCCATATCACTTGCCATTTAACATCTCTTCGCCGAACTAGTGCACCTATACATCTGACAAGTGTATTAGGTGTGTTGGGGACACAAGAGACTTCTTGTATTTTAGTTGCAGGGTTGCTTGAGAGAGACCATCTTCAACCTCTACTTCCCTGAGTTCGATAAACCTTAGGTCATCCACTTGAGGGAAATTGCTGCTGTCCTACAAACCTCTACGCTTGGAGGCCCAACATAGTCTACAAGAGTAGAAGCGTGTGTAGACATCAGGGACTAAAATTTGGGTGCACCCATGAGAGATGAAGGAGCTCCGATGACTGCAGGTGGGACTGCTACGACCTGCAGCGGGGTCGGCGGACGCGCCCATGTGCCCCCATATCAGACCTATATTTGAGTTGGATATGAGGGGTGCCGGTCAGCCCGGGCGTTTGAGGCCCGTTTGAGGCGCCTGTCTGGATCGAATTTTTGTGACTGATTAGTAACCTAGTCGTCCGCCCAGGCGTTTGAGGAGGGTTTGGGGTGCTCGGTTGTAAATGTACTAAGGCCCTGTTTCTTTGAGCTTCAGAAAACAGATTCGGCTTTGCCAGTAAAGCTGAATCTGGAATCTGAACCAAACAACTATTGTGAATCAGCTTTGCGAGTGAAGCCAGCTTTGTTAGTGAAGCTGTATCTAGAATCTGAAACAAACAACTATTTCGAATCATGTTCGCCAGTGAAGCTGAATCTGGATTCAGGACATTTTTGTGACGCCCCCGATTTGACCGTACACTAATCATGCATGCAAATGTGTACGACCAAGTTCAGGGACTCACTGGAAGATATCACAACACAACTCTAGACACAAATTAAAATAATACAAGCTTTATATTACAAGCCAGTGGCCTCGAGGGATCGAATACAAAAGCTCGAGTACACAAGTTTCAGCGGAAGCAATAATATCTGAGTACATACATAAGTTACACAAGTCTGCCTTAAGAAGGCTAGCACAAATATAGCAACGATCAAAAAGTCAAGGCCTCCTGCCTGGGACCTCCTAACTACTCCTCGAAGCCGAACTCCACGTAGAAACATCTTCAGGATCCTCTGGCTCCTGGACTCCACCATCTGGTTGCATCATCCGAGAAGAAGGGACAAAAGGGGAAAAGGGGGAGCAAAGCAACCGTGAGTACTCATCCAAAGTACTCGCAAGCAAGGATCTATACTACATATGCAATGGTATCTGTGTAAAGGGTTAATATATGTGGGTTAAACTGAAGAATGCCAGAATAAGAGGGGGATAGCTAATCCATTCGAAGACTACGCTTCTGGCCACCTCCATCTTGCAGCAGTAGATGAGAGTAGCTGGAAGTAACAAGTATCCTCGCATCTCGCATCCTCCGTCTTGCAGCAGTAGAATAGAATAGATGGTAAGTTCACCAAGTAACAACGTATAGCGTAAACCTACCCGGTGATCCTCCCCTCGTTGCCCTGTGAGAAAGCGATCACCGGGTTGTATCTGGAACTTGTCTGGGTGTGTTTTATTAAGTATCCATTTCTAGTTGTCATGAGGTTAGAGTACAACTCCGGGTCGTCCTTTTACCGAGGGATACGGCTATTCGAATAGATTATCTTCCCTGCAGGGGTGCACCACATAACCCAGCACGCTCGATCCCATTTGGCCGGACATACTTTCCAGGGTCATGCCCGGCCTCGGAAGATCAACACGTCGCAGCCCTACCTAAGCACAACAGAGAGGTCAGCACGCCAGTCTAAGTCCTTGGCGCGCAAGGGTCCGGGCCCATCGCCCAACGCACACCTGCACGTTGCGTACGCGGCCGGTAAGCAGACCTAGCCGCTCCTAATACCAGAGCGGCGTTCCAGTCCAATCCGGTGCGCGCCGCTATGTCGCTGACGTCAAGAAGGCTTCGGCTGATACCACGACGTCGAGTGCCCATAACTATTCCCATGTAGCTGGTTAGTGCGTATAGGCCAATGGCCAGACTCAGATCAAATACCAAGATCTCGATAAGCGTGTTATTATGAAATAACCGCGGACAACGACCAGGGCCAGGCCCACCTGTCCCCTAGGTGGTCGCAACCCGCCATGTCGCTCCGCCACAAAGTAACCATCAAGGGGCTGCCGGGAACCTAGGCCCACCACTACCTATGTGGAACCACCTGCCCCTTCATCCCCCATATCCGAATCATCATCATGTGCATGTAATAGTAAAGTATATACTCGTGATCACCACCCAAGTGATCACGGCCCGATAGTATAGGATGGCAGACGGACAAGAATGTAGGGCCACTGATGGAATACTAGCATCCTATACTAAGCATTAGGATAGCAGGTAAAGGTATCAACAGTTGTAGCAACAATGACAGGCTATGCAACAGAATAGGAGCTATCGAATCAACAACAGTAGCAAACCTAATGCAAGATTAAGAGAGAGGAGAATGGGCGATATCTGGTGATCAAAGGAGGGGCTTGCCTGTTTGCTCTGGCAAAAAGGAGGGGTCGTCATCGATGTAGTCGATTCACAGTGGCATCAGCATCGTCTCAGGGTCTATCGGAAAGGAAGTAACGGAGGGGGAACACAATAAATAACATAGCAATCAAAAGCATAACAAATCATAACACAGCAATACGCGGTGCTAGGGGTGATCTAACGCAGGGATAAGTGATACTGGCGAAGGGGGAAAACATTCGGGAAAGTATTCTCGGTGTTCAGCGTTTTCGGACAGATGAACCGGAGGGAGAAAGTTGCATGTTCGCCATGCTAGGGATGAGTGGCGGACAAACGGGCTGCGTATCCGGATTCTTCTCGTCGTTCTGAGAAACTTTCATGTACACAGTTTTTCCATCTGAGGTACGGTTTAGTTTATATTAATTTTTAAAAGATTTAATCATTTTTAGAATTTACTTAATTATTTTAAATCAACATTATCCAGAATAGTGTATGCTGATGTCATCATGACGTCAGCAGTCAACAGAACGTTGACTGGGTCAAACTGACGTGTGGGTCCCGTATGTCATTTACTGTTTAGATAATTAACAGTTAATTAGTGTTTGGGTTATTCTAAACAGAATTAATTAAGTTAATTAAGTAATTAATTAATTAATTAATTAAAACTTTTATTATTTATTATTATTTATATTTATTCATTTATTATTATTATTATTATTTTATTTATTTAATCTCTTTTAAAAAAACGTTCTGGGCAGCTGGCCCCGGCTGTCATAGGCACGGGGCCTTAACGGGGCGGGCGTTGCGGGCAACGGGCGCAGAGCGCACGCGCCCAGCCCGTTTGGGCGCTGCAGGCGCTGCGGGCGCCGCGAGAAGCAGCACACGGCGAGGGG
>LR738709.1:51796461-51901880 GCA_902687465.1 Secale cereale | reverse complement strand
GCGGTGGCCAGCGTCGAGGCCAGCTGCGGCGGCGACATGAGGGGAGGAGCGGCGTGGCCCGCGCGGGCCTGTAAGTGTCCGCGGTGGCGGCGCCGGCGGAGGGCCGCGCGCGCACGGGGCGCTGGGGGCGTCCGATGCCGCGAGCAGGAGAGGAAGGTTGGCCGCGGCCAGGCCGACGAGCGAGCCAGGGGCTCCGGCGAGGGAAGCCGTCCCTAGGCGCGTGCGTAAGGGCAGGGCGCGGCTAGTGGTGGACGGCGGCGACAACGTCACATTAGGGAGGGGAGCAAGGCGGTCGAGAGCAGCGACACTAGCAGCAGTTCATACAGGCAGCAACATCAGCATGGGCGGGAGCAGGCGGGGGAGGTAGCCGGGCGCGGTGAGCGCGGCCGGTCCGCGGCGGCTCATGCGCGGGGTGCGGTGGGAGTGCGTCGGGCAGGGAGGAGAAGAGGGAAGCAGCGGCAGGGCTCACTGGCGTTTGTAGGGGCACAGGGGCGGCGAGGCTCGACGGAGCCGGCGATGGAGAGATGAGGACAACGGGCGACGGTCCGGCGTCGTGCCTTCGCAGAGGAGGACGGAGACGGTGGGGAAGGGCGACAGGGCGGCTCCGGTGAGGTCCGTGGAGCTTCGCGCGGCGATGACGGGGCGGTGGTCGGCAACGAGCGTCGTTGATGGGCAACTGAGGTCGGGGAGGTGACGTGGGTGGCGCCGACAACGGCGACGGGCTCTGGCGAGGTTACCCAGCGTGGTGACCATGGGGATCGGGGGCGGCGGCGAGCCATTTCACACGATCCAGATTGGATCGGGATAGGGCGAGGGAATCGTGGGGGGGGGAGTGGGGTGCGTTAGGTTACGGTGTGGGGGGGCCTGTAGATAGGGGAAGCTGGGCCGGCCTGGTGTAGTGGCCAGCTGGGCCACTTGGCCCAGGGAAGAGGGGGGAGGGTCTTTATCTTCTGTTCTTTTTACCTTGTACTTTTTATTTATATTACCTTTTCTGTTTTAGTTTTGTTTCCTATTACTTTTGGTTTTTGTAAAATATACACGTAGCATCTAAATTAGTATTTCAACTTAGTCCATAGTCACAAAAAGTCTAGTCCTCAAATAAATTAGTATGCCATTTTATTAATTACAAAAGGCATTTAAATAATTGTTTTTACTACTGTTTTATAGATCTTATAGTATTTAAGTATTTTATAAAGGTGTGGTTTCTCCACCATAATTACCTATGCAATATTTGGTTCACTTCGAACATTTTAGTTTTAATATTTGAAAACTTTTATGGTTTGCTTGATCTTGAATTTGAATTTGAATCGGTTTCAAACTAACGCGAGATTAGCATCAGTAATCGTGGTGACGTGGCATCGTTAGCAGAGGTTTACTGTAGCTTGATTACCCGGGCGTCACAATTTTAGTGCAATTTGCTGAAGCACCTCAAAGTGTACTTCGGTGGCGAAGCTGATTCGCACGAATCTACATGTGATTCGAATCCAATTAGAGCCGAAACAAACATGGTCTTATATAACTGTGAATCCGCTTTGCTACCGAAGTGAATCCCCAGATGATTCAAATCGGATTAAAGCTGAAACAAACAGGGCCTAAGTCTGCCATTATTGGGGGGCAACCCAGTGCGAATCGGCCGAGTGCGATACTCGGCGAAGCGGTCAGTAGAGAGCTACCCCGCTTTGGTGGATTCGACTCCATCCTCATCGCCGTCAACAAAATCTCTAAGTATAGACACTTCATATATCTCAAGCACCCTTACACGGTAGCCATAGTGCTCGAATTTTGTCTTATGGGCCAGCCAGCCCAATATTAATTTCAGAAATTCCTAATAATTCCTAGAGGCCCACTTAGCCCATTCGTGCAACGCAAGGGGCACTACTAAAGTTTAGTCCCACATTGCTAGTTTACAGGGAGTTGGACCTCTTTATAAGGGAGGCTCTTTCTCCACTTGTACGAGCATGAGAACACCACCTCGCCACGACGCGCCGCGGGTTGCGGAAATGAACCGAGCCGATGTCTAAATTTTTGCCACGCACGATGGGTGTACGAAAGGTCACGCGGAAGCTGAAAACGTTTTTCTGTAGTGAACACTGAATCCAAACGACGCACCTCTTCGGCTGCAGCATGTTCGTTTCACCTCCATCTGAACGGCGCGCCTCTTCGGCTGCAGCCCGTTCCCTTCAGCTCCCGTCGCCGGCTTCTCACCTCCTTCTCTTCCGTCTATAAAAGGGAGGCCGCTCCTCCTCAGAGAGACGCACCAGAACTACTTCCTCCTCTCGCCCTCGGTTCCATCTCTGAGCTGCTGTTGTCTTCCTCATCCCAGCTTGCGGCGTGCGCTGCAGGTCGGGACAGTAAGCCTCCAAAACCACACCACTTTGGGTCATGTACGGGAGAAGGGTGATAAGGTTTTTGGGGAGCACTCAGCGCGACTACTGGCTGCTTCATCACGGATGATCCGGTCGCCGATGATTACTTCCCCGACGACGACTTCTTCCCTGACGTCGACAACCTCTTCGACGACATGGCCGGCAAGTACATTGCACCCAAGACCGGGGCCTCTGCTCCTGCTACGTATGATCTTGTACTCTCTTTGTTTGAGGTTCTGTTTCAGTTCCTACCACTAGTGTCTGCTCTACATATGTTTGGTTCTAGTTTGTATATACCATTGTTCAAGAACTCGGCCGAGTTACCATTTAAATGCCCATTTAATCGCTACTCAGTGCCTAACTGAGGCGAATAGCACATACTCGGTTCATTAAATGGTCAAGCCGATTAACTGGCATTTAATCGGTTGTCATACGATTAACTGGTTGTCAAACCGATTAATCGGTGATGGGTCAGGTAACTGAAGCGGCATCCATCAAAAAAATATGTCTCATGTGTGGCTGCTTGTTGTCACATGTATGGTTGTCATTTACTCATTTATCTTGACAAGTTTAGAGCATATACAAATGCATATCTATCATCAATTCTGTAGGTTTGTTGCCTTCTGGTTTGGATGCATCATGACCAAACCGTCCTGGTAACAATTCTACCTCTTGTTCATGCTTTTTATATGCCTACGACATTATATTTTAGTATAAATGTATAATACGTAGCTGTGAGCATTGGATTATGTGGTGTACAATACGTGAAAAACTAGTTACATGTTGCCAATATATTCTCATGTGCAGCCGATTAATGATCGACCGATTAATTCAGTTAAATGGCCGATTAACCGATTAATCGCTAATCAGTAGTCGACCGAGCAGTTACCAGCTACCGAATTCTTGAACAATGGTATATACAGATACTATTTACCTTCTCTCTGTTAGATTGCATGACTTTTTTATCTGTTCTATACTACTCATGTTTTATCTAATATTTCTGTTAGTAAAATCACTTGGTAAATTGCTCATATTTCCAACAATCCAAAAACCTTACTATAGGCAATTTACCCCAAGTGGTTTTGCTGCTTCCATTAGATCTCCTGTGTTTGAGGGTATCCACTATAAGAGGTGACGCGTGAGAGCTGTTCTGTGGTTTCAAACCATGAGTTGCTATGACGCCACTCTTGACAACCTGAAGGAGATTATGATGCTCAACAGGAACAAGCTTTTCTGAAAATGGATACCCTATTTAGGGCTGCTCTCTTGAGTGTTCTTGGTGAGAACATAGTTGATGCTTATGTGTCAATTGATAATGCAAAAGATATGTGGGATGCACTCGAGGCCAAGTTTGGGGTCTCAGATGCCGGCACTGAGCTGTACATCATGGAGCAACTTTATGATTACAGGATGACTGAAGAGCGCTCTGTGGTTGAGCAAGCTCATGAGATACAGTCATTTGGTAGAGAACTTGAGCACTTTAATTGCATGCTACCGGACAAGTTTGTTGCCGGTGGTGTCATCACTAATCTTCCTCCTTCATGGAGGAACTTTGCTACCTTACTAAAGCATAAGAGGCAGGAGTTTTCCGTTCCGGATCTCATTGGAACTCTTGATGTGGAAGAAAAGGCGAGAGCAAAGGACACGTGTGCTCGGGGTATTGAGAGAGGATCTAGTGCCAATCCGGTACAGAATAAAAAACTTCCAGTCCCACAAGTTCAAGAACAAGGGCAAGTTTGATGGTAAAGCAAATTTTGATGGGAAGAACAAGGCTGTGCAACACACCAACTTCAAGAAGAAGAATAACAAGAAGAAAGGTGTCTGTCATGTGTGTGGAGATCCTGATCATTGGGCTCTGATACGTCCAAAACGTATCTATAATTTCTGCTTGCTCCATGCCTCTTTTGTGTGATATTGCTATGATATTTATGCACTTCCATACACTTTTGATCATATTTGGACTAACCTATTAACTCAGTGCACCACAGTGCGAGTTCCTGTTTTCTGCTGTTTTTCTATTTCAGGTTTCCCCCATATTAAAAGTGCCCTAAAAATTCCGGGAAAAATACAGGAAAAATCAGCGTATCGGGAGCTTCCGGAAAAACCAAGGCAGGGCCAGAGGGGAGCCTGGGGTGGCCCAGGCGGCCACCCGGCGTGGCCCCACCCCTGGCCGCGCCAGGGGGGCGCCTGGGGCCCCACCTCCGTCTCTGGTGACCCCCTTTGGCATATATATTGCACGCGTCCCGAAACCCTCGAGGACGGAACCCTTTTTCGCGATCTCATCTCTGTTCCGCCGCCGCCGCGCTTCCAAGATCGGGAGCACCAGGAGAACTCTTCCCGACACCCTGCCGGAGGGGAGAACCACCACCGGGAGCTTCTCCACCACCATGGATGCTTCCCGGATGAGTTGTGAGTAGCCCCCCTTGGACCATTGGTCCATGACCAGTAGCTATGTGATGTTCTCCTCCCCTCTTTGTTCTTCATCGATTAGACCTCGTGAGCTGCCCTACATGATCGAGGCACATATGTAATCTTTATGCTGTTGCTATGCTGAGTTTGCTGGGATCCGATGGATTATGAGATTATGTTCAGATTGTGTGTGAGTAATATATTTGATTCACCTCTTTTATATTTATGTTCTTGAGTAATTCTTGCATGTTCTCCGTTGCTATTTATTGCTTTGGCCGAGTAGTAGGTAGTAACTCCAAGAGGGAACGTTATGCTTGATTGTGGGTTCATGCCCCTCGCTGACTAGTTTGAGTGACAGAAACATGAGTCTAGGGGATGTGCTGTTGCCACAAGGGGGAAAACAATGGTGCTTGTACTTGCGGGTGCAAGGATTGTTTACTTTACGCAAAGTTCTTTTAATGCAGTTGTCTATTGCTTTGAGTTTACACTTTGGGTGGGACTCGCAACTTAATACCAGCGAGATGTTCTGGATAGATATCTCAAGGTGGATGATTAGTAGTAGATGCAGATGGATTTCGGTCTACTTGCCTTGGTGTACCGCCCATGCTTTTGAGCCTCTACCTATCTTTACAGCATAGTTAGCATTGGTTTGCGCACATAATCCTGTCAATTGCCCAGCTGTAATTTGTTTACCTCGCTTAGCTGTTTTATCGTCTTTTGGGAGAGAGACATCACTAGTGAACATCATGGGATCCTGGTCCATATTACCATCACTGATCACACCCGCTATTTACTTCCTGTTCTTATTTCCTAGTTGCAGTCATACCTATCACTATTATCTCTTGCGTTTGATCCTTTGTAAATGACAAGGCCGGAGGGATTGACAACCTCTCTGTACTCGTTGGGAGCAAAGTTATTTGTATATGTGTGCAGGTCCTGTCAAGCAAAAGTTTCTGGCGCTATTGACACCTTCTTGTCGACCATCGGAGTCTCACGGGATTCGATACTTGGTATCTTTGCCAAGGGAAATTTGCCGCTACGCTACATCTCAAACCTTCCACTTGGGGTAACCAACGAGGGGCGAGAAGCCATCAAGCAAGTTTCTGGCGCCGTCGCCGGGGACTCCACTCTTCAAGATAGGGGAGTTGCACGCTATCTTTTATCTTTGCTTTTTAGTCTTGTTAGTTTACCTTTCAGTTTTTGCTTTAGTGTCTTCTATCAAAAATCACAAAAATAGTTATCTTGCTTGCTGCTATGGGTTCCACCGAGAACACCAAGTTGTGTGACTTCACCAGTCATAACAACAATGACTTTATCTGCACGCCTATTACTACACCTGCCACTTCAGCACCTTCTTATGAAATTAAACCTGCTTTACTGAACCTAGTTATGAAAGATCAATTCTCCGGTGCTGGAGATGATGCTGCTTTGCACTTAAATAATTTTGTTGAACTCTGTGATATGCAAAAGTACCGAGAAGTAGATAGTGATATTGTTAAGCTTAAGCTTTTTCCTTTCTCCTTGAGAGGAGGAGCTAAAATCTGGTTTCAATCCTTGCCTAGGAATAGCATAGATTCTTGGGACAAGTGCAAGGATGCCTTTATTGGGAAGTACTATCCCCCTGCTAAAATGATCCAACTAAGGAGTAACATAATGAATTTTAAACAATTGGATAATGAACACGTTGGCCAAGCTTGGGAACGCATGAAATCTCTTGTCAAGAACTGCCCTACTCATGGTTTGACTACTTGGATGGTTATCCAAACTTTTTATGCAGGCTTGAACTTTACCTCGCGGAACTTGTTAGATTCGGCCGCGGGAGGAACCTTTATGTCAACTACACTTGGTGCTGCCACGAAACTTCTCGATGGGATGATGACCAATTATTCCCAATAGCACACCGAACGCGCTCCAACAGGTAGGAAGGTAAACTCTGTCGAGGAGATTTCCTCCCTAAATGAAAAAGTTGACTTGATCATGTCTCTACTTTCCAAGCAATCTTCTATTGATCCTCATGATGTTCCTTTAAATTCTTTGATTGCTCAAGATCAAGTAGATGTGAACTTTATCTCTAGAAACAATTTCAATAACAATGCTTATAGGAGTAATTTTGGTAGCAACCCTAGACCGTTCCCCTCTAATTCCTATGGGAACAACAATGCTTATCCTAGCACCAAGAACTCCACCCAAAGAGATAGAGACATGCCTAGTTATGAAAAACTTCTAGAAATAGAGAAGGCCACTAAGAACTACATGCACACCCAATATGAACAAAACAAGACCTTCTCGAGGCAATTAGATGAGCATACTGCTATCTTGCAAGACATTGGTAGACAACTGGAGAGCCTAAAAATTGAGATTTCTAACCTCCAGACTAGGCTCACTATCACTGAGACCCAAGTTTCCAATATGTCCCACACACAAGCCACTTTGATAAACCAAATGGCAGCTAAACCCGAAGTGGTTGCACCCCTGAAGGAGGAAGAAGATAGAATTAAGAGCCTTCCTACCCACCACACTGTTGCTACTATCCAAGTTGTTGAGGATATCCAAACTCTTAGCACCCAATGCACTCCTAGTCCCGTTGGACCTATTAATGGTGATGCTATGACCTCAACCGTAGAAACTCCTATGACCATAGAAGCTACCAAACAAGTGAGCCTAAAGGACACCACTACCACTTTACTTGATAGTAGTGACCTTGATTTTCATAATTGCACCCTTTCTGAAGTTATTGATTTTCTTCACAAGATGTCTAGAGATCCCCACACTAGCACGCTTAATCTTGCCTTCACGGAGCATATCACTAATGCTCTCATCAAAGCTAGGGAGGAGAAGCTTATGGTAGAAGCCTCCATACCTAGAAAGCTAGAAGATGGTTGGGATCCTATGATTAAAATTAAGTTGAATAACTTCTCTTGCTATGCTTTATGTGATGTTGGAGCTAGTACCTCCGTTATGCCCAAAAGAATATATGATATGCTTAAATTGAAACCTTTTGATCCTTGTTCTTTTGGTGTTCGTCTTGTTGATTCTTCCGTAAAGAAACCTTTGGGGAGGATCGACGATGTTCTTATCATTGTCAATGACAATTATGTTCTCGTTAATTTTACTATTATGGATATTGAATGTGAACCTTCTTCTCCAATTATTTTGGGACGTCCTTTTCTTCGCACCGTTGGTGCTATCATTGACATGAAAGAGGGGAATATAAAATTCCAATTCCCTCTCAAGAAAGGAATGGAACACTTCCCTAGAAAGAAGATTAAGTTACCTTTTGAGTCCGTTATACGGGCTAGCTATTCTTTTACTCTTGATAAAACTTGATCCTCTCTTTTTGCATTATGCCTAGCTTAAAGGCATAAAAGAAAGCGCTTTTGGGAGGCAGCCCACAACGAATAAAATTTTATTTTGCTTTTGTTGTGTCTTGATGTTTGTTACTACAGTAGCATCATCATTGTATCTTTTCTTTTCAGCTTTGTGCCAAGTTTGGCCTCTGATTGCAAGAAAGTTCAAAAGTTGTGACGTGCTGTCCAGGAAACAGATTCTGTCCTTGGACAAAAAAATTCGTATAAAATCACCAGCTCATCTTTTTGGTCTGAATTTTTTCGACAGCGTGCTCTATACAATTGGCTTTCGGGCGTCTGTTCTGAGTTTTTTGATTTGAGTTGCAGAAGTGCCCCGAAAAAATTATTTACTACCTGCTGGTCTGTTTTTCTCAGATTCTGTCCTGTTTTGCCTTTTCTTCGTTTTGCAAACCTTGAGCTTGCTTTTTCTTTGCAAAAACCTTTTGGAAATCTTGAGAAACAGTAGGTCTTCAAGATTATCCTTATTTCCAGCAGGTAAAAGTTATTTTATTATGGGTACTAACCTCGCTAATCAGATTATGATGAGTTATGTATGAAGGGAGTTTTCAAGTGTGCGAGGGAAGATGATAAAAAGATTCAGGAGGGTCAAACGCTCAAGCTTGGGGATGCCCCCGTGCACCCCCAAGAAATATTCAAGAAGACTCAAGCGTCTAAGCTTGGGGATGCCCCCGTGCATCCCCTTCTCCATCAACAATTATCAGTTCGTCTTTCGTTCCACTATATTTTAATCACTTCATGCGTTATGCGCTATGCTTGGAGCGTCTTGCTCTTAGTTTCCTTTTTAGTTTTCTTTAGCTTTGCTTGCTGTTCATAACGAGTTAGAACCCAACTTTCTTTGTGTGGGAGAGAAACACGCTCTACTTCAACCTAGAACACAACATAGGATTTTCATGCTTATCTTTGCTGTGTATGTTCTTTGTCTTTCAATAAGCTACTGTCATGTTTAGCTCTTAGTTTTCATGCTTTTCTTTTTAAAGAGCTTTTGTTTAGTTGGTTGCTGAACTCTCTTGAATTTTCATGTTTATCTTGTTAAGAGAGTTTGTCTGTTGCACTGAGTTGTGTGTCTTAAACTTAAAGTAGGTAATTGAGGTTGCTATTTAATTTTAGTAGTAACTTGCAATAGTTTTGAGGTATTGCCATGAGTAATGTCTGAACTTTTGGTGTCAAGAGCTTTAGCCTATTAGTGATAGATGTCGTATTTTGGGCAATCCGTGTTTATTTTCGAAAACATACAAAATAGTTGAGAACTTTAGCTACTAAATGGATCACTAATCTTTGGAGGGATCGAATATTAGAGTACACTCACGTACCATGGGTCGAGGATGCGCAAGGGTAACCAAACCCCCATAAACACCTCCTCGGGGTACTTGTCTCTTTGTGAACCTCCTAATTAGATTGAGAGTTACCGATAATAAGTGCATGAGTTCTTCGGACTAATGTGAGTATTCGAAAGTTGACACCTCCACCTATCCATATTTTTCTAGCCTCTTCGGTACTGTGCATTGCCCTTTCTCACCTCGAGAGTTGGCACATACTTCGCCGGTGCATCCAAATCCTTGGCACGATACGCTCTGTCATCATAAGCCTCATTATATCCTTCCTCAAAACAGCCACCATACCTACCTATTAAGGCATTTCCATAGCCTTTCTGAGATACATTGCCATGCAACATCCATCCTCTCATGATCTTCATGTCATACATGCTTTTTGCTTGATCGATGAGCCGCATGCTAGTTGGGCCTTGCCCTAATCATTGCTACATGACGCGTTAGTATCATTGCATATCCTGCTACACTGGCAGAGGCATACATTTGCATACATCATGATAGTTTCATTTTCTTTATGTTGAGTACTTTTGTAAAGCGTGAAAGATCTTCTATACTTCTTGTAATACATAGAGTGTTGCCCCTAAAGTGAGGAAAAGATCCCAAAGAGGACAAATCAAAAGATCCCAAAGAGGACAAAATCAAAAGATCCCAAAGAGGACAAATGAGAGATAAATAGAAAGAGCCATTGAGGCCACAAAAAAAATAAAAAAAATAGAAAAAAAGAGAAAAAGAAATAAAAAGAGAGAAGGGGGCACACTACTATTTCCTTTTGAGAGATCCACACTCGTACTCCATCTTATACCTTGTGCTCCATAGAGATTATCATTTATGCATATAGCTATGTGGGGACCTTTACACTATAGAACTTGGCTTGTATATTCCAATGATGAGCCTCCTCAAAAGAGCTCTAGGTCTTCTTTAGCAAGCTAGTTGGATGCACCCCCACTGGTTCCATTGGAGAGCTTACCTTGGCTCATATGTGCATCCGTTGCATGGCAATCCCTACTCCTCACATCATATCTATCATTTGGCTTTCTCTCGCCGATGATTGTCCTCATTGATGTGAGCCTTTCACACCTTTTTTGTCTTCCCCCTCTATCATTTCTCTCTTTGCCATCCTAAGTGTCGACTTTCTTGCTTACGCTCATCCATTGCATGAGTGCTCAAAATATCAAAAGGGAGTGGATCATTTTGACTTGTACCTAGCTGACGGTCTGGGGATGAGTCAAGATAAGATTCCAAAGAAGACCAAGTGTGAAACTTTAGTAGATTAAGTTCTCAACAATACAAAAACTATGTTTTACTCTCTCATATATCCCTATCCCCTTTCTTGCACACAAACACCATTTGGAGACATTCGAGTCACGGACAGCGAGAGCTCTTGCACCTTTATGTTCTTATGTTACTTGTTACAATGCTAATATAGACTCTTGCTTGTTATGACTTGAATTGAATTACATGCCTTGATTGCTTTACTTAAAAGTTCTTATATGGTTGATAGCATGTCACCACAGAAATTATGCTTGTTACCATTTACCTACTCGAGGACGAGCAGGAATTAAGCTTGGGGATGTTGATACGTCCAAAACGTATCTATAATTTCTGCTTGCTCCATGCCTCTTTTGTGTGATATTGCTATGATATTTATGCACTTCCATACACTTTTGATCATATTTGGACTAACCTATTAACTCAGTGCACCACAGTGCCAGTTACTGTTTTCTGCTGTTTTTCTATTTCAGGTTTCGCCCATATTAAAAGTGCCCTAAAAATTCCGGAAAAAATACAGGAAAAATCAGCGTATCGGGAGCTTCCGGAAAAACCAAGGCAGGGCCAGAGGGGAGCCTGGGGTGGCCCAGGCGGCCACCCGGCGCGGCCCCACCCCTGGCCGCGCCAGGGGGGCGCATGGGGCCCCACCTCCGCCTCTGGTGACCCCCTTTGGCATATATATTGCACGCGTCCCGAAACCCTCGAGGACGGAACCCTTTTTCGCGATCTCATCTCTGTTCCGCCGCCGCCGCGCTTCCAAGATCGGGAGCACCAGGAGAACTCTTCCCGGCACCCTGCCGGAGGGGAGAACCACCACCGGGAGCTTCTCCACCACCATGGACACTTCCCGGATGAGTTGTGAGTAGTCCCCCTTGGACCATGGGTCCATGACCAGTAGCTATGTGATGTTCTCCTCCCCTCTTTGTTCTTCATCGATTAGACCTCGTGAGCTGCCCTACATGATCGAGGCACATATGTAATCTTTATGCTGTTGCTATGCTGAGTTTGCTGGGATTCGATGGATTATGAGATTATGTTCAGATTGTGTGTGAGTAATATATTTGATTCACCTCTTTTATATTTATGTTCTTGAGTAATTCTTGCATGTTCTCCGTTGCTATTTATTGCTTTGGCCGAGTAGTAGGTAGTAACTCCAAGAGGGAACGTTATGCTTGATTGTGGGTTCATGCCCCTCGCTGACTAGTTTGAGTGACAGAAACATGAGTCTAGGGGATGTGCTGTTGCCACAAGGGGGAAAACAACGGTGCTTGTACTTGCGGGTGCAAGGATTGTTTACTTTACGCAAAGTTCTTTTAATGCAGTTGTCTGTTGCTTTGAGTTTACGCTTTGGGTGGGACTCGCAACTTAATACCAGCGAGATGTTCTGGATAGATATCTCAAGGTGGATGATTAGTAGTAGATGCAGATGGATTTCGGTCAACTTGCCTTGGCGTACCGCCCATGCTTTTGAGCCTCTACCTTTCTTTACATCATAGTTAGCATTGGTTTGCGCACATAATCCTGTCAATTGCCCAGCTGTAATTTGTTTACCTCGCTTAGCTGTTTTATCGTCTTTTGGGAGAGAGACATCACTAGTGAACATCATGGGATCCCGATCCATATTACCATCACTGATCACACCCGCTATTTACTTCCTGTTCTTATTTCCTAGTTGCAGTCATACCTATCACTATTATCTGTCGCGTTTGATCCTTTGTAAACGACAAGGCCAGAGGGATTGACAACCTCTCTGTACTCGTTGGGAGCAAAGTTATTTGTATCCGTGTGCAGGTCCTGTCAAGCAAAAGTTTCTGGCGCTATTGACACCTTCTTGTCGACCCTCGGAGTCTCACGGGATTCGATCCTTGGTATCTTTGCCAAGGGAAATTTGCCGCTACGCTACATCTCAAACCTTCCACTTGGGGTAACCAACGAGGGGCGAGAAGCCATCAGGCTCCTAGTTGCCCTAATCGCTATGACAAGCGTCATCTTGGGAAAGGCGGCAAGACCGTCAATGTTGTCATTGGAGACACTGATATGAAGGATGATGGGTATGGTATATTTCCCACTATTCTTTTATTATGTCATTCTCCTGATTGATTGACTGACACGGGTGCTAATGTGCATGTATGCGGTGATATTTCCATGTTTTCGTCTTATCAGACCGCAGGGACTTCAACCGTGCTGATGGGCAACGGTTCAAGTGCTTCTGTTCGTGGTGTTGGCACGGTCGATCTGAAGTTTACTTTGGGGAATATCGTGTGGCTGAAGAACGTGCATTATGTCCCCTCCGTCAATAAGAATCTTGTTAGCGAATCTCTGTTATATAAAGATGGCTACATGATTGTCTTTGAGTCGAATAAATTTGTAATATCCAAGTATGGAATGTTTGTTGGCAAAGGTTATGAGTCAAGAGGCATGTTTCGTTTATCCTTGTCAGATGTTTGCAATAAAGTTGTTAATCATGTTTGCAACAATAGTGAATCAAATGTGTGGCACTCACGTCTGTGTCATGTTTAACTTTGGTTGCAGGTCGCGACTAGCCAAATTAAACTTAATCCCTAGTTTCACCACCGTCAAGGGATCTAAGTGTCAAGTTTGTGTGCAAGCTAAGCAACCTCGTAAGTCTCACACGACTGCGGAAAGGAGAAATCTTGCACCACTAGAGCTCATACATTAAGATCTATGTGAAATGAATGGTGTTTTGACAAAAGGTGGAAATAAATATTTCATGACATTAATTGATGACTCCACTAGATACTGTCATGTCTATCTTCTGAAATCCAAAGATGAGGCTTTGAACTTTTTCAAGATCTATAAAGCTGAAGTGGAAAACCAACTTGATCGTAAGAACAAGATGCTCAGGTCCGATCGTGGTGGAGAGTATTTTTCCAATGAATTTGATGCTTTTTGTGCGGAACATGGTATAATCCATGAGAGGACGCCTCCCTATTCACCTCAGTCAAATGGGGTGGCCGAAAGAAAGAACCGTACTCTAACTGATTTGGTTAATGCCATGTTAGATACATCGGGTCTATCCAAGGCATGGTGGGGGGAGGCGATATTGACTGCATGTCATGTCCTAAACCGAGTTCCCACAAAGAACAAAGAAATAACTCCATTCAAGGAATGGGAGAAGAAAAGGTTAAAACTCTCTTATCTACGAACCTGGGGTTGTTTGGCGAAAGTCAATGTGCCAATCTCAAAGAAGCGCAAACTTGGAACAAAGACTGGATTGTGTTTTCCTGGGATATGCTTTTAGTAGCATCGGATGTAGACTCTTGGTTGTAAAATCTGAGGTATCTGACATGCATGTCGGTACAATCATGGAGTCGAATGATGCGACTTTATTTGAAGATATCTTTCCCATGAAGGATATGGCTACCTCATCTACTCAGGAGATGCCTAGTTCATCGAATCAAGAATTAGTTACAATTACTGAACCTATCATTTTGATGGAACACTTTGATAAACCCGTGGAGGAAAACAATGAAGCTCCCACTAGGAGCAAGAGACAGAGGACTGCAAAGTCCTTTGGTGATGATTTTCTTGTCTATCTAATAGATGACACTCCCAGTTCTATTTCAGAGGCCTATGCGTCTGAAGATGCTGACTACTGGAAGGAAGCGGTTCGTAGTGAGATGGATTCCATCTTAGCAAATGAAACTTGGGAGATAACCGATCGTCCTTATGGGTGCAAACCTACAGGGTGCAAATGGGTATTCAAGAAAAAGCTTAGGCCTGATGGTACTATCGAAAAGTACAAGGCACGGCTCGTGGCTAAGGGTTATACCCAATAGGAAGGTGAAGACTTCTTTGATACTTACTCACCTGTGGCGCGATTGACCACTATTCGAGTTCTACTTTCACTAGCTGCCTCACATGGTCTTCTCGTTCATCAAATGGATGTTAAGACTGCTTTCCTAAATGGAGAGTTGGGTGAGGAAATTTATATGGAACAACCAAATGGGTTTGTAATAGATGGTCAGGAAGGAAAAGTGTGTAAGTTGCTGAAGTCTTTGTATGGACTCAAGCAAGCACCAAAGCAGTGGCATGAGAAGTTTGAAAGAACTTTAACAGTTGCAGGCTTCGTTGTAAACGAAGATGACAAATGTGTATACTATCTCCATGGTGGGGGCAAGGGAGTTATCCTTTGCTTGTATGTTGATGACATACTGATTTTCGGAACAAATTTGAATGTTATTAAGGAGGTCAAGGATTTCCTATCTTGTTGTTTTGAGATGAAAGATTTAGGAGTGGCTGATGTCATTCTGAACATCAAGTTGCTGAGAGACAATGATGGTGGGATTACTTTGCTTCAATCTCACTATGTGGAAAAGATCTTGAGTCGCTTTGGCTATAGTGTCTGCAAGCCCTCTCCAACACCATATGATGCTAGCGTGCTACTTCGAAAGAATCAAAGAATTGCTAGAGATCAATTGAAATATTCTCAGATTGTTGGCTCCCTTATGAACTTAGCCAGTGCTACAAGACCTGACATCTCTTTTGTTGTTAGCAAACTGAGTAGGTTTGTCTCAAAACCAGGAGATGTGCATTGGAAAGCTCTAGAGAGAGTTTTGCGTTATTTAAAAGGCACTGTAAATTATGGAATTCACTACACCGGGCACCCAAAGGTGCTTGAAGGGTATAGTGACTCAAACGGGATCTCAGATGCTGATGAGATAAAGGCCACGAGCGGATATGTATTCACTCATGGAGGTGGCGTTGTTTCTTGGAAGTCTTGCAAGCAGTCCATCTTAACGAGGTCAACAATGGAAGCAGAGCTCACAGCACTAGATACAGCTACGGTCGAAGCGGATTGGCTTCGTCGGCTCTTGAATGACTTGCCGGTAGTTGAGAAACCTGTACTGGGTATCCTTATGAACTGCGACAATCAAACTGTGATCACGAAAGTGAGCAGCTCAAAGGATAACATGAAGTCATCAAGACACGTTCAGAGCAGGTTAAAGTCTATCAGGAAAATGAAAAACTCCAGAGTAATTGCATTGGATTATATCCAAACATCTAAAAATCTGGCAGATCCTTTTACTAAGGGTCTATCACAAAATGTGATAGATAATGCATCGAGGGAGATGGGTATGAGACCCACAATATGAGTTGTGCACAGTGGTAACCTAGTCCATGTGATCGAAGATCCCGTGAATTAGATGTGGAAGACAAGTTGTTGGTCAACTGAGAGGAGAGTATCCTTACTACCAATACCACTCCATGAAGATGCAATACTCTCCTAAATCTGCATGGCAGGTTGATGTATATCTTAATGTGTTCTAAGTGGCTCATGTAAGCAGAGATGTTGTCCTGCAAAACATCTTTCGAAGAACACACCTATATGAGTCTGATTGTCAAACGTCGCAATCTATGAGAGTAGGGTTCTCTCTAGTAAACTCATGAAAGGTCACGGAGTATGACGCATAAGCTCCACCCGCGGGGAAGACCCACGGTAGCCAAGTATCGGTCAAGGCTTTGTGTGAAGCTAGATTCGCAGAAAACTTGCAGTTCAAGGCATAGTCCACTGTTCAAGTTGCTTACTAGTGTAGCATAGAGTTCTTGGTGGAAGTTCAACTTAACAGTCTCCACTGCAGTACCGGTATATAAAACAGTGTTTTGGACCAAAGGCAAATTTTGTGTGCCTCTGGGATCTGGTGGGGGATTGCTGGAATTTTGTCTTATGGGCCAGCTAGCCCAATATTAATTTCAGAAATTCCTAATAAATCCTAGAGGCCCACTTAGCCCATTCGTGCAAGGCAAGGGGCACTACTAAAGTTTAGTCCCACATTGCTAGTTTACAGGGAGTTAGACCTCTTTATAAGGGAGGCTCTTTCTCCACTTGTACGAGCATGAGAACAAGAGGGACATCCACGCGCGCTCCTCCTCCGCCACCCGCCTCGCCATGCCACGCCTCGTCACGACGCGCCGCGGGTTGCGGGAATGAGCCGAGCCGATGTCTAAATTTTTGCCATGCACGACGGGTATACGAAAGGTCACACGGAAGCTGAAAACGTTTTTCTGTAGTGGACACTGAATCCGAACGGCGCGCCTCTTCGGCTGCAGCCTGTTTGTTTCACCTCCATCTGAACGGCGCGCCTCTTCGGCTGCAACCCGTTCCCTTCAGCTCCCGTCGCTGGCTTCTCGCCAAAGGGAGGTCGCTCCTCCTCAGAGAGACGCACCAGAGCTACTTCCTCCTCTCGCCCTCGGTTCCATCTCTGAGCTGTTGTTGTCTTCCTCATCACGTCTTGCGGCGTGCACCACAGGTCGGGACAGTAGGCCTCTGAAACCACACCACTTTGGGTACTGTATGGGAGAAGGGTGATAAGGTTTTTGGGGAGCGCTCAGCGCGACTACTGGCTGCTTCATCACGGACGATCCGGTCGCCGCCGACTACTTCCCCGACAACGACTTCTTCCCTGACATCGACAACCTCTTTGACGACATGGCCGGCGAGGACACTGCACCCAAGACCGGGCCTCTGCTCCTGTTACGTATGATCTTATACTCTCTCTGTTTGAGGTTCTGTTTCAGTTCCTATCACTAGTGTCTGCTCTACATATGTTTGGTTCTAGTTTGTATATACAGATACTATTTACCTTCTCTCTGTTAGATCACATGACTTGTTTTATCTCTTCTATATTAGTCAAGTTTTATCTAATATTTCTGTTAGTAAAATCACTTGGTAAATTGCTCATATTTCCTACACATAGTAGCGACTTTGTCTATCGTATGCATGACATGTCTTGAGTTGTCATCTCTGAACACAACAAGGTGTTCATCAGTGCGGTTTGGAAGTAGGCGGACAACACACTTGAGCTCTTCATACCACCCGCAAATAGACGGTCAGACCAAGAGGTCTAATCAATGCTTAGAAACCTACCTTAGATGTCTAGTGCACAACCAACTGCACAAATGGGCATCCTGACTGCCACAATCAGAGTATTGGTACAACACCTCCTTCCATTCAGCTTTAGGCAAGTCCTTCTCTGAGGTGTTGTATGGCAGACTGAGTGACACTTCGACGTCCACAACACAAATGAAGAAAAGGCATTGCTGACATGGGCGCCTGGCTACAAGCTTGATAAGTGATGATTCCCACAATCATACAACACCTCCAGCGAGCGCAACATCGGATGCCTGTTCAGGCACATAAAAAGTGCATGGAGCAGCGATTTCAGGTGGGCGATGAGGTATTCCTAAAATTACATCCTTATGTGCAGATATCTCTAGTGGACCGCGACTCGCACAAGCATCGCCTAAAGTACGCCGGACCCTTCGAGATCATGCAACGGGTGGGCGGGGTGGCCTATAAGCTGAAGCTGCCAGATGCGACACATATACACAACATCGTCCATGTGTCTCTCCTCAAGAAAGCGGTGCTATGATAGATCGAGGTCCATCCGGAAATTTGGTTCGGCTACTTGTGAGCTTCGTTAGGATTTTCCCCAAAGAGGAAGGATCAAGCATATAGTAGTTGAGAAGTATTTTCCTCATTGAGAACCAAGGTTATCGAACCAATAGGAGAACCACGCAAATTCTAGTGAACATCACCTGCACACACAAGAGCAAATACTTGCATCCAATGCGGGCAAGAGGGTTGTCAATCCCCTTGAACACGTTACTTGCAAGGATCAAATATGGTAGTGGTAGATAGATAAAAAGAAAAGGTAAAGTAAATAAATTGCAGCAAGGTATCTTTGATTTTAGTAATATGACTAAGATAGACCCGATGCCATAGTTCTCACTAGAGGCTTCTCTCTCAAAATAATAGCATACGGTGGGTAGACAAATTACTGTTGGGCAATTAATAGAAAGGCGCATAGTTATGACGTTATCCATGACAATGATCATGTATATACACATTACGTTTGTGACAAGTAGACTGACTCCTGCCTGCATCTACTACTATTACTCCACCAATCGACTGCTATAAACCATGCGTCTATGATACGTCTCCAATGTATCTACTTTTCCAAACACTTTTGCCCTTGTTTTGGACTCTAACTTGCATGATTTGAATGGAACTAACCAGACTGACACTGTTTTCAGCAGAATTGCCATGGTGTTATTTTTGTGCAGAAATAAAAGTTCTTGAAATGACCTAAAAATCAACGAATAATATTTTTGGAATATATAAAAAATACTGACGAAAGAATCAAGACCAGGGGGCCCACACCCTGTCCATGAGGGTGGGGGGCGCGCCCACCCCCCTTGGTGTGCCCCCCTGTCTCATGGGCCCCCTGACGCTCCACCGACCTCAGCTCCGACTGCATATATTCACGTTCGAGGAGAAAAAAAATCAGAGAGAAGGATTCATCGCATTTTATGATACGGAGCCGCCGCCAAGCCCTAATCTCTCTCGGGAGGGCTGATCTGGAGTCCATTCGGGGCTCCGGAGAGTGGAGATTGTCGCCGTCGTCATCATCAACCTTCATCCATCACGAATTCCATGATGCTCACCGCCATGCGTGAGTAATTCCATCGTAGGCTTGCTGGACGGTGATGCGTTGGATGAGATTTACCATGTAATCGAGTTAGTTTTGTTAGGGTTTGATCCCTAGTATCCATTATGTTCTAAGATTGATGTTGCTATGACTTTGCTATGCTTAATGCTTGTCACTAGGGCTCAAGTGCCATGATTTCAGATCTTAACCTATTATGTTTTCATGAATATATGTGAGTTCTTGATCCTATATTGCAAGTCAATAGTCACCTACTATGTCTTATGATCCGACAACCCCGAAGTGACAATAATCGGGACCACTCCCGGTGATGACCGTAGTTTGAGGAGTTCATGTATTCACTAAGTGTTAATGCTTTGGTCCGGTACTCTATTAAAAGGAGGCCTTAATATCCCTTAGATTCCAATAGGACCCCGCTACCACGCGAGGGTAGGACAAAAGATGTCATGCAAGTTCTTTTCCATAAGCACGTATGACTATATTCGGAATACATGCCTACATTACATTGATGAACTGGAGCTAGTTCTGTGTCACCCTAGGTTATAACTATTACATGAGGAATCGCATCTGACATAATTATCCATCACTGATCCAATGCCTACGAGCTTTTCACATATTGCTTGTTGCTTAGTTACTTTTCCGCTGCTACTGTTACAATCACTACAAAACTGCTATGGTTACTTTTGCCACTGTTACAGTTAATTCCATATTACTTCTCTACTAAATACTTTGCTGCAGATATTAAGTCTTCTAGGTGTGGTTGAATTGACAACTCAACTGCTAACACTTGAAAGTATTCTTTGGCTCCCCTTGTGTCGAATCAATAAATTTGGGTTGAATACTCTACCCTCAAAAACTGTTGCGATCCCCTATACTTGTGGGTTATCAAGACTATTTTCTGGCATCGTTGTCGGGGAGCATAGCTATATTCTTTGAGTCACTTGGGATTTTGTCTGTTTATCACTATGAAGAACTTGAAAGACGAAAAGACTAAGATTTATCCCTCAACTATGAGGGGAGGTAAGGAACTGCCATCTAGCTCTGCACTTGATTCACCCTCTATTATGAGTAAATTTGCGACACCTACACATGCTATTGAATCTGATATGTCACATGTTCTTGATGAATCCACTTCCACTATGCATGATACTTATGATGAAACTACTTCTATGCTTGATAATACTGTGCCATTAGGTGAATTTCTCGATGAACAAATTGCTAGGGCTAGAGAGAAAGAAATTATTGAAACTGATAATATTGATGAAAGTGATGATGAAGATTCTCCCCCTAGATATGAATTGCCTGTTATGCCTGAGGATTATGTTATGGATGAAGAAACTGCTAGAGACTTTCTTGCTTGCAATGATAGATATGATGTTTAGAAACTGTTAGCTAAGCTGAAAGAAAAGTCTTTGAATGCTAGAATGAAATATGACCCTGCTTTTTCTACTTCACCTATCTATATTTCTGATAATGTCATGGATTTAGCACGGTAGATGTCCTGGTTAAAGGATTTAGTCGTGAGGCCATCGCCTGGGTTAGCTTAAAGGGGTTAAAGCGGACGAAGGACACAGGGAGTTTATACTAGTTCGGCCCCTTCGATGAAGGTAAAAGCCTACGTCTAGTTTGGGGTGGTATTGCTTGGGCTTCGATGACCAGGGAGCGAATCCGCTTGCCTGTGTCTCGAGCTGTTGTTTCTTGTCCTGAACCGTCGCCGGGTCGTCCCTTTATATAGGAGGCGACGCCCGGTCCGGTTTACAGAGTCCCGAGGCCGGCTCATAAACGTGTCCGCCTCGGCCTCTACTCTTTCTATCTTACATCCCAAGGTACATAGCATGACAGTTTACAAATCATGGGCCTTATACATGGGCCCCTAACCTCCGTAGGCTATAAACTTCTACTATAAACTCAACTGGGCTTCTTTTAGCATAATCTTAATAACATAAACTGGACCCTCCTGCCGGTTTATACCTGATAATAATATCCCTGACATTAGGCCCCAGATTGATTTGAACTTGTTCATGTCAGTCTTCAAAGTTTTGTATGAATTTCCCTTTCTGCAGCTCTTGTATATTTCATAAACCGGACATGACGTCATCTCCCAGAATTGCTTCAATCTGTCATGACATCATATGCGCATTTAACGCCCGCATCTGTTTGTTACCTTTCTTTATTACCGTTCCGAAGATCGAGGCGACAACTTAATCCATATCCGATTTTCAGTCCCCTCGATTCCCGCGCCTGCCGTTTTATCCCTTCGGCCTATAAATGAGGCCGAGGCCTATCTCTTTTACCCCCTTCTGCTTCATCTTCCTCTGTCTCCAGCGTTCAAACCTCTGCCACCGTCCTTCGAGCTCACCGTCGTCAGCTAGCCCGGCCGCTGCATCGACCTGAGCACGTCCAGATACTCGCCGCCGTTCTTCCACCTCTTCAGGTACATTATTTCTTCTTCCCATGGCTCTCAGTTCTAGGGTTTCTCTGTGGCTCGTCGCGAACCCCTGGTTCTTCGTAGTTCGTCGCTGTAGGCTATTTTTAGCTGTAGATGTAAAACCTGTTAGGTCAACCCTCGTGCGTGTGATTCTGCTCCACCCCCCATAACTTTAGTTTCTCCAATACTGCTAGCTTAGATTGGATCTGTGGAGACCTTCCGCTGCATTCATTGAATATGACTTGAATTATTTTCCTTTTCTTCTGCGTCGTAGATCCATATTCAACCTCTGCTCCATGTAAAAGTTATTTTTTCACACCTTAGATCTGCAGCTTATCTGTTTATGTTATCGGTTTAATTATGACTTGCGCCTCATACGCCTATACTGACGGTTTAGATTTAAGTCTGCATCCCACAACTGACGGTTTAACTTCCTCCGTCTATCGTCATAAACCGGTAGCTGTCCCGTTCAAGCTTGCTCCGGATTAGGGGGTACCATTAGTCCCTTGCTTAAACCGTCAATTGAATCAATACTCTCATAGAACACGCCGGTTTGTATTCAGTAGATTTGTAAGCCGGGTATTGTATTGTATTTTTCAGCACTCCCGCATTAGCAAAGATGGAAAAACAGATCGTTGCTTGCAATTGGGTCCCTTCCCGGATCACTGAGGATGATTTAGTAGAAGCGGCCTCAATCGGCGTTCTGGGTCCTAAATAGGTTCTGCACTGGCGTGCCCCTAGAAATGAGTGTCCCCCCGAGCCTAAGGAAGGAGATATTATAGTCTTTTATGATCATCTAGCCCAGGTTTTCAGTCCTCCCGGTTCAAAGTTCTTCCGCGATGTTTTAGCTGATTTCCAACTCCATCCACAAGATATAGGCCCCAATTCGGTATCGAACATATGCAATTTCCAAGTCTTCTCGGAGGCATATTTACAAGAAGAACCGTCTATGGAGCTATTCCGGGATTTCTTCCATCTGAACCACCGAACTGAGTTTTCTAACGGGCCTCACACTAAACTTGGGGGCGTGAGCATCCAAAAAAGGAAGGATGTCAGCTTTCCTCACGCCACTCTTCACAGCCACCCCAAGGATTGGAACCAGACATGGTTCGACTGCAAAGACACTTCACCAGAGGGAGAAAACCCGCTGCTGGGTTACCGTGCTTACCGCCTGACGCCGGGTTATCCTTTCCCGCAGCGGCTTAGCGCCCAGGATCGGGCTCGATATGCCCCCAACTCTCCAAGCTCAGGGCTTTCGTGGCCAACGGTTTAACCGGGGTCGATTTTGTCCGCTGTTGGCTCTCCTGGAGCATTCTCCCACTAAGCCGGCGCTCCAGCTTAATGTGTAAATACACTGGTAAACCGGAAGATCCTCAGCGTCACACAAAAATAGTACTTCCTGACAATGAAGTTACTGAATCTGCAAAAAAGATGCTGAACATCCCTCTGGAGGAGTGCAGCCGGACCAGTTTAGCTCCTTTCTGCATAACCAACAAACCACCATCGGTAAGACTCTTCCGACCCTTTCTTTTCGGCTTAATCCGTTCATATCGCTTGTCTTCAATATCGTCTTGTTCCCTTTTCACAGGCCAATGATCCCTTCTGGAAGAGGAAGGCTCAAGATAAACCGGCCAAGCCAACTTGTAAGAAGATCTTAGCTGTAAAGAAGAAGAAAGTTGCTGCCGCTTCCGGTTCGAACCATGAAGAAGATGATCCGGCTTCTGAGGTACTGCTTGACTCTTATGTCCTTTGGATTCTCCTTGTTTATATTTATATCAATGATGTCTTCTCCCAGGATCTGGCGGCGGGAAGTAAAGCGGATGAAGTTGAGATCATTTCCCTCTCATCTGATTCAGAACCATTGCCACCCAAGATTCGCTGGACATCCCGGAAGTATCCTTTTTCTCACCCTTATGCTCAATTGGATCCCAACTTTCTTTTGAAGAAACAGCAGCATGAGGCTTGCCAGACCACACACCATAATGGTCACATGGTGGAATCGTCCGGATTACCCCACACGTCGGCTCGCAAACGTCGCTCAGAGGTTTTGCTTACTCCAACCCTTCTTCATCCAAAAGCAGGTCTTATCCGCAAACCTCTTAAACCATCTGATCCCAACTATCAGGAAGCTCCTCTGTCTTCTTCCGGCGAGTCTACTGCTACTCAAATCCTGGTGCTTAAAACCGTTCCTAGGTAGGTCATCTTTCCAAACGTCCGGTTTACCTTTCCATTTTGACTTTGTGATTTTCATTGTTCTTTTTATCTTTATCAGCATGCCCAAGCCTAGCAAAAAGGCGAAATTAAATGAACCGGCTGCCGAACACACCACTGCTGAACCGGCCTAGGACCCTGAAGCAGCCAATCCTCCAGAGGAAAATGTTGAAGTTCAGCACGATGATCCTGCCCCTATGGATCATGAAGACCTCGCTGATCGGGGGGGGGGGGGTGATATTATGGAGAACACGGCTGAACCGGCAAGCCCTGTCCGGGTTAGTCCTCCTCGGGCTAGCCCGGCTCCTGTTAGTCCGGTGCACATTGCTAATCCACTCCAGCCAACCGCTGCCTCGACCGAAGACGTTGAGATAACTGGGATAGGCTTCTCCGCTCCCTCAGAACCTGTTGCCTTGGCTAAACACACTGCCAAGGAAGAAAAACAACAGGATAAAGGCAAGTGGAGCACATACTTATCCAGTTATACTCAGCTTAGTGCCCAGGAGCTCCATTCTAGGTACCTAAATCAGCTCTTCACCGCCCGTGACTATGAAGCCGGTTTAGTCAACATGATGAAGGAGAAATATGACGTAACTTCCTTTCCTTTGCCTTCCGTTTCTGCTTGTATTTTGCATTTATATCTTTAGGCCATGGTAGCCCCCAAGTGCCGATTTACTTCATTGTAAGTGAACCGGGACTTCTCTTATGACTGAGAATGAACGTACATTAGCCCACAAGTGTCAAGGATATAACTTGTTTATGTGCTTGAGACTTGTCTGAAAAATTTGCCTTCTTTGACTTCAATTGTACATTAGCCCCCAAGTGTCGAGTGCATAACTTGTTTATGTGCTTGAGACTTTGATTGACCTGTTCTTGTAATACATTTCCTCTTCCTGCAGGCTGACTTGAACCGGAGAGCTTCTGAGGCAACTGAGCTCCGGAATAGCTTGGCCTTCCATGAAACTGCTTCAACCAAAAGTAAGGAAGAACTTGTCCTTGCTCTGTCTAGCATGGAAAAACTCAAGAAAGATTTTGAAGCAGAGCGGTCCACATGGGAGGTGCAAAGGGCTGCTTTAGAAAAAAGAGCCAAAGATGCCGACGCTGCTCTTAATCCGGTAACGCAAGAGCTATCCGGGTTGAAATAGCAAATAGAGAACATGACATCTGCTATCTTCGGTGAGTACCTGTCTTCGTATGTTTGCATCCTTGCAATCTTTATTCTGCTCCGATTTAACTCGCCAATTGTATATAGGGAGGCGCATAACTCATCTTGGAGATGATGTTCGTAAGAAGCTCAAGGCTGCTTATACCCTGGTGGAGCAGCTCTACTCTGGTGCTCAAAGGGCTATCAGCGCCATGTCGCACAATAAACCGGCGCCGACCACCATCCAAGGCACTCTGGAAAAGTTATCTGTCTTGCCTGCTCGACTTGTTGAGGTAAAGAAATCTGCTGCACGAGCTGGCTCTCTCATGGCGCTAACCCGAGCCAAGGCATGGGTCCCCGATTTTGATCCGGCGGAGGCCATGAATGGTTATCCCAGCATGAAAGAGGATGGGTCGGCCTTCTCTTCTGAAGATCTGCATTCTTTAACCAAAGACATGCGCCCTCTTGCCAGTAAGTTTGCTAACGAAGCGGATTTAACGAGGTATCATCCGGGTTACGATCTAGAGAATGCGCGGGTGGAGCGGCCGGTTTACGACACCGAAAATCTGATCCCACCAGTTCGTAAGCACACCTTCGCTCCGGACATTGATCCGTCAGATCTTATAAACGATGAAGTGTATTTCCGTGCCCTCTCCAAGATTAACTGGAGCACTCCTGATTTCCAGCAGCTGCCAGAAGTCGACGAAGATCCGGAGCAAGCTGACCCTCAGCCTTCACAGCGTGCTGAAGAAGAATCCTAAATCGTCTCGGTTTAATTTTTAGATGCTGAATACCTTGCAAGAAACTTTGATTCATTCAGGCTTGCACGTGCCTTGTAATAGAATAGTTGAGATACTGCCTTTGTCCCACTGTTATGGTATTATTTTGATTTGGCACTCCCAATTTATCTTCAGTTTGCAATGCTTTTAACAACTTATATTACCTGTATCTGCATGAACAATACTAAACGATGTTCTGGCGGTTTACCACCGGACGGATTATACTGCCCTGATACATACATAGCTTGAACTGCATATAAAACACAAACATGTCCCATACCTGTGATTAAGTGTGCTTGTAGACCTTAACCCGGTGGGAATAATTTAAAGCGCGAGCGCCTGATGAAGCCCTTGGCTCTCTTGTCGGCTTAGTATGATGGCCGATCCGGGTTACGATGAACGCCGGTTTGACTCTCGCTGGTGTTCATGACACAGACTTTTAACTCTGTAGACGTATGGTCAACCGTGTAGTTGTCCAGTCTCACATCAATGGACTTGGTTAAAAAAACCAATGACCTTGAAGACAAAGATTTGTAAAAACATAAAAATGAAAATAAGGTTTTTGGGCAAATAAGACCATGTAGTCGAGGCTTTTTACGAGCTGCCAGGCTCCAAATTCGAGGCTTTTTATGAGCTGCCAGGCTACTGTCATTAACCATTTTAGCAAAGCCTGTCAAGATGCTCCGCAATCCTTAACCAAATCATCGATGTACAAGCTACCCAATGTTTCAAAATTTCATAAAGATTTTGCCTTTGGGTAATCAACTCGATGATCGTCAATTTAACGTGACCAAGTTTAGGGTCCCGAAGGATTGACTTGTGACAGGTTCGACGGGTCATACCAGGTTTACCTGGACGGCGTGATTTACTTGATGCAGGCAGGTTAATCCGGGGTTTTAGGTGCATGCACCGGGCTTCCAAGCCATGTTCACTACAAGGGTATTCAACTCGATGCGAGCCCCCAGGTAGTGTGTGAGCCGTTTGCTCATTGGGGCATATGTTTGAGTTGTGCTAGGCATCAAACCCTCTTTTACCCCTCATCATCATGTGGAAATTGCCAAAGCAACCAGAGCAGTGCTCTTATGATGGGCTTCATACCGCCGCCGGCTTAAGAGACCATGGAAAAACTTCCTTGCTCGCGGAAGCCCCAATGTGGCTCTTGTTGTATAGATGAGATGGCTGATTCCTTGATGTGTCAAGGGCACCGGTTTAGGAGGCCATGGAAAGCTTCTTTGGAAGCCCCCATGTGATACTCCTTTGCATACAGAACACGGCTGATTCCTTGATTATGTCAAGGGCGCTGGTTTAAGAGGCCATGGAAGGTTTCTTTCGAAGCCCCCATGTGATACTCTTTATGTCTGAAACACACGGCTGATTCCTTGATTCTATCAAGGGCGCCGGTTTAAGAGGCCATGGAAGGTTTCTTTCGAAACCCCCCTGTGATACTCTTTTTGGAAAAGATGGCTGATTCTCCGATGTACCGGGGGCGCCAGTTTATTATATTAATCATAATATATACATTGTACATAAAGCGGAGCCAATGGCTCAAGTATAGTAAGGTCGAAGAAGAGCGATGTTCCACGGCCGCTTGGTCTCCTCCTCTGCCGTACGTGAGTCCTTATGTTCTCGAACGTCGACAAGGTAGTATGATCCGTTGTGCAGGTTCTTGCTGACCACAAAGGGCCCTTCCTAGGGTGGGGATAGCTTATGCATATCTGTCTGGTCTTGTATGAGCCGGAGCACCAAATCTCCCTCCTGGAATGTCCTGGTCTTAACCCGGCGGCTGTGGTATCGGCGCAGGTCTTGCTGATAAATCACTGATCGCGCTACGGCCGTGTCCCGTTCCTCATCCAGCCGGTCCAAGCTGTCTTGTCTTGCTTGTTCATTATCCGCTTCAACGTAAGTCGCTACCCGTGGTGAGTCATGCCGGATATCACTAGGGAGGACCGCTTCAGCACCGTATACCATGAAGAAAGGTGTGTACCCAGTAGATCTGTTAGGTGTAGTGTTGATGCTCCATAGGACAGAAGGCAACTCCTCTACCCAGCAACCCGGTGTTCTTTGCACAGGAACCATAAGCCGGGGCTTGATGCCTCTCAAGATCTCTTGGTTGGCTCTCTCAGCTTGACCATTGGACTGTGGGTGAGCTACTAATGATACATCAAGGCGAATATGTTCTCTTTGACAGAACTCCTCCATATCCCCTTTAGATAGGTTGGTGCCATTATCAGTTATAATGCTGTGTGGAAAGCCAAATCGGAAAATCACCATTTTGATGAACTGAGCCGCTGTTGCCGTGTCACACTTACTGACCGGCTCCGCTTCAACACACTTTGTAAACTTGTCCATTGCTACCAAGAGGTGGGTTTTCTTATCTTGGGATCTTTTAAAGGGTCCAACCATATAAAGCCCCCAAGTCGCAAACGGCCAGGTAATTGGAATCATCCGCAACTCCTGCGCCGGTACATGAGCACGCCGTGAAAATTTCCGGCAAGCGTCACATTTTCTGACCAAGTCCTCTGCGTCGGCGTGAGCCGTCAACCAGTAGAACTCATGACGAAAAGCTTGAGCTACCAAGGATTTTGAACCGGCGTGATGACCGCAACCCCCTTCATGAATCTCTCGAAGAATATCGCAGCCTTCCTCTGATGATACACACCGTTGAAACGCCCCCGAAACGCTGCAGTGATGAAGTTCTCCATTGATGATAGTCATAGACTTAGACCGCCGGATTATCTGCCGGGCCTCAAGTTCGTCCTCTGGCAACTCACCTCGGCTCATATATGCCAAGTAAGGGAGTGTCCAATCCGGGATGGCATGAAGTGCTGCGACCAACTGTGCCTCCGTATCAGGAACAACCAAGTCTTCCTCTGAAGGTATCTGCACTGACGGATTATGCAATTCATCCAAGAAAGTATTAGGTGGAACCGGTTTACGCTGAGAGCCCAGCCGGCTTAACGCATCGTCTGCTTCATTTTTTTGCCGGTCTATGTGATCCACCTGGTACCCCTTGAAGTATCCTGCGACTGCGTCTACCTCGCGTCGATATGCTGCCATGAGTGGATCCTTGGAATCCCATTTTCCTGATACTTGTTGTGCCACCAGATCTGAATCGCCAAAACACTTAACCCGGCTCAAGTTCATCTCCTTAGCCATCCGTAGACCATGGAGGAGAGCTTCATACTCAGCAGCATTGTTAGTACAAGGGAACATTAAACGGAGGATGTAACAGAACTTATCACCTCGTGGGGAAGTTAACACGACTCCAGCCCCCGAGCCCTCCAATTGTCTTGAACCGTCAAAGTGAATAGTCCAGTATGTATGATCCGGTTTCTCCTCAGGTGCTTGCAACTCTGTCCAATCATTAATGAAATCCACCAGTGCCTGGGACTTTATAGCAGTGCGGGGCACATACTTTAATCCATGCGGGCTAAGCTCAATGGCCCACTTCGCCACTCTGCCAGTGGCTTCTCTGTTCTGGATTATATCCCCTAACGGCGCTGAACTGACAACAGTGATTGGGTGGCCCTGTAAATAGTGCTTCAACTTCCGGTTTGCCATGAACACGCCATATACCAGCTTCTGCCAGTGTGGATATCTTTGTTTTGACTCAATGAGCACCTCACTGATGTAGTAAACCAGCCATTGAACCAGATGTTCTTTACCTGCCTCTTTGCGCTCCACCACAATGTCCACACTGACTGCACGGGCATTGGCGGCCACGTATAACAGTAGCGGCTCCTTGTCAACCGGTGCAGCAAGGACTGGTGGTTCTGCCAATTACCGCTTCAGATCCTCGAACGCAGCATTTGCAGCATTGCTCCAAACAAACCGGTCCGTCTTTTTCATCATCTGATAAAGTGGGATTGCCTTCTCTCCTAAACGGCTGATGAACCGACTCAGCGCTGCAATACGGCCCTCCACGCGCTGGACATCATTGATGCACGCCGGTTTAGCCAAGGATGTGATCGCCTTGATCTTCTCCGGATTAGCTTCAATCCCTCTGTTTGACACTAAGAAACCAAGGAGCTTGCCCGCTGGAACACCAAAAACGCACTTCTCCGGATTGAGCATCATTTTATAAACTCGGAGGTTGTCAAACGTTTCCTTTAAATCCTCTATCAGCGTCTCCTCCTTCCTGGATTTTACCATAATGTCATCAACATATGCATGGACATTTCTTCCAATCTGCCCTTCAAGGCAGTTCTGCACACAACGCTGGTAGGTTGCTTGGGCACTCTTGAGCCCAAAAGGCATGGACACATAGCTGAAGGCTCCAAAGGGAGTTATGAAAGTTGTCTTCTCCTGGTCCTTAACTGCCATCTTGATCTGATGATAACCTGAATATGCATCCAAAAAACTTAGCCGCTCACATCCCGCTGTAGCATCGATAATCTGATCAATACGGGGGAGAGCAAAAGGATCAGTTGGGCAAGCCTTGTTCAGGTCTGTGTAATCAACACACATTCTCCAGGTTCCGTTTTTCTTAAGTACTAGTATCGGATTAGCCAACCACTCCGGATGAAACACCTCAACTATGAAGCCTGCGGCCAAGAGCCTAGCTACTTCTTCACCTATATCCTTGCGCCTCTCCTCGTTGAAGCGGCGCAGATATTGCTTGACCGGTTTAAATTTTGGATCAATATTAAGACTGTGCTCAGCGGGTTCCCTCGGTATACCTGGCATGTCAGAAGGTTTCCATGCAAAGATATCCTGGTTCTCACGGATGAACTCGATGAGCGCGCTTTCCTATTTGAGGTCTAGGTTAGCGCTGATAGTGAACTGCTTGGATGAGTCGCCCAGAACAAAGTCCACCTGTTTAGTCTCCTCAGCTGATTTGAACTTTAGCGCCGAATCATGTTCTGTCATTGGTTTCTTTAGAGGGGACATATCCGCCGGATCAACATTGTCCTTATAGAACTTCAGCTCCTCCGTAGCACAAACTGCCTCAGCATATGCCGCGTCTCCTTCCTCGCACTCCAACGCGATCTTACGGCTCCCGTGAACCGTGATAGTTCCTTTGTGGCCTGGAATCTTGAGCTGTAAATAAACATAACACGGTCTGGCCATGAACTTGGCGTAAACCGGTCTCCCAAACAGAGCATGGTATGGGCTCCTGATCTTTACAACTCCAAAGGTCACCGTTTCTGATCTAGAGTCATGCTCATCCCCAAAAGTAACTTCCAGATCGATTTTTCCAACAGGGTAAGCCGATTTACCGGGCACCACCCCATGAAACACTGTGTTGGATTGTCGGAGCTTCTTATCTGTCAGCCCCATACGTCGAAAGGTCTCATAGTATAAGATGTTGATGCTGGTGCCTCCATCCATGAGTACTTTGGTGAAGTTATAACCACCCACCTGTGGTACCACCACCAGAGCCAACTGACCCGGATTATCAACCCGCGGCGGGTGATCTTCTCTGCTCCACACATTGGGTTGCTCAGACCAACGTAAAAAAATGTGGTGCCGCTGGTTCAACGGAGTGCACTGCCCTCTTCAAAACCTTTTGATTCCGCTTGCATAAACTCGTGGTGAAGACGTGATACTGCCCACTACTCAGCTCCTTCGGATTATTCTGATACCCGGATTGCTGCTGCTGCTGACGCTGTTGATTCCCTTGGCTGTTGTATCCACCCTGACCATGTTGCTGGTTAGGTTGATGCTAATTGTTGCTATTGTGGTTATTATTACCGCCGTGGTATCCTGAACCGGATCCACCACCTTGATAACCCGGGCCTTGAAAACCGGGACCGGATCCACCACCTTGATAACCCGGGCCTTGCATAATGAAACAGTCTTTCCAAAGATGCGTAGCCGGGTTTTCCTCCGTACCGTGCCTTGGGCAAGGCATGTTTAACTGGCGATCTAGATTGATAGGTGGCCTTCCGCTGCGTGGGGGCCGTTTACCTTTGCGGCGCTGCCCGTTGTCCTGAGCGTTGGTATTGGCCACAAAGTCTGAGCTGCCCTCCGCTTTACACTTGCCATTGTACCCTGCGCCCGCCTGATGTCTACACATGCTTCTATTCTTGTAGACTATGTTGGGCCTCCAAGCGCAGAGGTTTGTAGGACAGCAACAATTTCCCTCAAGTGGATGACCTAAGGTTTATCGAACTCAGGGAAGTAGAGGTTGAAGATGGTCTCTCTCAAGCAACCCTGCAACTAAGATACAAGAAGTCTCTTGTGTCCCCAACACACCTAATACAACTAGGAGTTGTATAGGTGCACTAGTTCGGCGAAGAGATGGTAAAATATGGATGATAGGAGTGGCAAAGCAAAGTAATATAAATCTGTAATAAAAAGTGCAGCAAGCAAACAAGTGGTAAACGTGAGCACAAATGGTATTGCAATGGTGGAAACAAGGCCTAGGCTTCATACTTTCACTAGTGGCAACTCCCAACAACATTAACATAGTCTAATCA
The DNA here is from genome assembly GCA_902687465.1 of Secale cereale. Classification (NCBI taxonomy): domain Eukaryota; kingdom Viridiplantae; phylum Streptophyta; class Magnoliopsida; order Poales; family Poaceae; genus Secale; species Secale cereale. The sequence goes on along the minus strand of LR738709.1, from coordinate 51,869,685 downwards.
CATGATATTTCCCATAAAACATGCAATGGAGACGCACCCGGAGGTCATTCCTTTGTGGTCAAGGGAGGACGAGAATTATGTAGGTCTACAAAAGCACACCTCAAAGTTCGTAGTTCTCAATCTATGGATTTCCCAATGTCACCGCGGCCATCCAAAGAGAGTACCACAATCACCACAACATATCTCAAGGATAGTCAAAGACAAGCACCAAGAGACTCTCAATCTTCAATCAACACACAAAAGAGGAAATCACCCATGAAAATATTCTTCTAATCCATGTCCAATAGACCGCTGTCACCTTGGTCCCGGGGATTATACCAGATAAAGACAAGTGAGTACATCAATCCAATACATCGAGGAAGGGGAAATATCATGGGATCACCCTAGATTAACATAGCCTATGATCACAACGAAGATCACATCATGGGAGAGAGAATTGACCACATAGCTACTGGTAAAAACCTCAGCCCCGAGGAGGAACTACTCCCGCATCATGGAGGGAGGAAGCAACATCGATGGAGATGAATCCGGGGCACTTCCCCGTCCCGGCAGGATGCCGACACAGGAATTCTGGTCCCTCGAAACTTGGTGGCGATGGCGGCGGAGATCGGAATTGCTTCTGGAGAAAAGGGTTCTGGAATCAGGGTTTCCGCGACGGGAGAATAAATAGGAGGCCAAGTAGGGCACCAGAGGAGGTGGGAGACCCCCAGGCGGCCCCTCGGCGCGGCCAGGGGTGGGGCCGCGCCATCAAGGCGCCTGGGGCCCCTCTGGCCCCACTTCTGGCACATGGAAGCTTCTGGAGCGCTGATTTTTTATATATTTTTCCCGGAATTTTTCTGGCAATTTAAGTAATGGGAAAACCTGAAATACAAAAACAGCAGAAAACAGAAACTGGCACTAGGGTGCACTGAGTTAATAGGTTAGTCCAAATATGATCAAAAGTGTATGAAAGTGTATCAAAAGCATAGCAATATCACCCAAAACATGCATGGAGCAAGCAGAAATTATACATACGTTTGGGACGTATCAACATCCCCAAGCTTAATTCCTGCTCGTCCTCGAGTAGGTAAATGATAACAAGCACAATTTCTGTGGTGACATGCTACCAAAGAGTCTTTCACAATCACATGACAAATGCTTATTGAGATAATGAATCTTTAGTAATTAAGTTGCCTCATGAGAATATCACAAAGAACTGAAAGTTTACAATATGATACTAAAACACCCAATAGATTTGTAGTGAGCATGGTGTGCAAACATGACAAAGTGATACCTCGCTTGACCCCTTTAGTGAAGCAAAACATAAATGCAGGAGCACCTCCGAAATTTAAGTGACGACTATATATAATGATTTCAGAATAAGCGATATCACAATCATGCAGAAGACAATGGTACTTTGGGACAATGCACATTACACTCAGAATGACGATCATGCTCTCAATAGTTGGTGCTTTGAAGAAAGAAGGTGGAGACTCTCGAACCGTGGATTTTGATGGCAAGGTTGAAAACTTGTGGCTGGAAACAAAGACTAAACAAGTACCAAAGCTCGTGGTTTTAAAAACAAAGATAAAAAGCTTTTGGGAGGTGCATAATTCGTCAACGAATGCTAGTAGATAACCCAATTACTTCTTATGCTGGACAAGTTTCGAGGAACGGCTCCCACGCGGGGACGATCACATCCCCTTAATCTCCTTTGTTTATCACTACCAGAGTTTCCTGATTTCTCATGAATAAAGCGTGAAGGAGGGTTTGTTTGTTGCTATTATCTTTTGTGAGCTGGGCGCACTTATGCCAGTCCCTCCTCGTATTAGGGGTTTGCAGATTAGACATGCAATCCCGGGGTAAAATTTGTCCAACATAAGAAGATCATGAATTACCTACTACTTCCTCATGAGCTAAAACAGAGGCACAAAAGAGAAATGCTTTTGAATAATTTTGAGATGGTACAAGAAAGTCTTCGTTAGGAATGGCAAGTAAATACCATATATAGGAAGGTATGGTGGACTCATATGGCATAACTGGTTTCAAGGATTTTGGATGCACAAGCAGTCAGACCGCTTAGTACAGGTGAAGGCTAGCAAAAGACTGGGAGCGACCAACTAAGAGAGCAATGACGGCCATAATCATGCAGAGCGACAAAGCAAGATTGAATCGGGCATGGAAGTTATATCACTACTCAGAAATTAAAGATCATCAAGGCTTGATAGACTTTCTTTACAGTCTTAAATATGCGGGAGCATATGCCAAGTCAATCAAAATAAATTCTTGGAGGAAGATATCACTAAACCATACCACATCATAGGCAAACAAATCATGCTGGTACTTCAATAACACATTAAGAACCCCCAGCTATTTGAGACTAACCATAAGAAAACATGAACTACTAAGCACCATTATGCACATAGCATTTTTATCATAGACATATCAACCAGTGCCACAGAAGCCAACTCCCTTAACAAGATAAGCATGATAACTCAAGAGAGTTCTAGAAGCAACAACCTAAACAAAAGCTCTTAAAAAGATAAGCATGAAAACTAAGAGCTAAGCATGACAACAGCTATGAAAAGATAAAGAACACACACAAGAAGATAAGCATGCAAGCCTATGTTGTGTTCTACAGTGGAGTGGAGCGTGTTTCTCTCCCAAACAATGAAGGCTAGGATCCAACTTGTTAAGAACAGCAAGTAAAACTAAATAAACTAAAAAGAAAAGAGCAAGACGCTCCAAGCATAGCACATAACGCATGAAGTGATAAAAATATAGTGGAACGAAGGACGAACTGATAATTGTTGATGGAGAAGGGGACGCACGGGGGCATCCCCAAGCTTAGATGCTTGAGTCTCCTTGGATATTTCTTGGGGGTGAATGGGGGCATCCCCAAGCTTGAGCGTTTGACACTCCTGAATCTTCTTTTATCATCTTCCCTCGCAAACTTGAAAACTCCCTTCATACTTAACTCATCATAATCTGATTAGAGAGGTTAGTACCTACAATAAAATAATTTTTCCCTACTGGAAACAAAGATATTCTTGAAGGTCTACTGTTTCTCAAGATCGCCAAAAAGTTTTTGCAAAGAAAAAGCAAGATTAAGGTCTGCAAAACGAAGAAAAGGCAAAACATGGCAGAATCTGTGAAAAACAGACCAGCAGGTAGTAAATAATTTTTTTGGGGTACTTCTGCAACTCAAATCAAAAAACTCAGAACGGACGCTCGAAAGCCAATTGTGTAGAGCATGCTGTCAAAAAAATTCAGATCAAAAAGATGATCTGGTGATTTTATTCGAATTTTTCTTTCCAAGGACAGAATCTGTTTTCTGGACAGCATGTCACAACTTTTGAACTTTCTTGCAATCAGAGGCTAAAATTGGCACAAAGCTGAAAAATAAAGATACAATGATGTTGCTACAGTAGTAACAAACATCAAGACCACTAAAAACTGAAAGAACAAACTGAAAGCAAAGATAACAAGGGTTGTCTCCCTAGAGCTCTTTCTTTATAGCCATAAAGATAGGCTTAAGACTTTAATGATGCTCTCGTAGGAATAAGAGTTGAAGAACAAAAGAGAGCATCAAGAAGCAAATACCAAACACATTTAAGCCTAACATGCTTCCTATGCATAGGAATATTGCAATAGAATAATTCATTGAAGCACAAAGCAATAAGCATAGGAAGACAAAACAAGTGCAGCTTCAAAACCTTCAACATAAAGAGAGGGAACTTGATATTATTGAAATATCTATAAGCATATGTTCCCTTCTCATAATAATTTTCAGTGGGATCACGAATAAACTCAACAATATAAGCATCACATAAAGCATTGTTACCATGATCCACATGCAAAAAGGTACTCTTACTCTCCACATAAGCATAATCTTTCTCATTGGTAATAGTGGGAGTAGGACTATCATAAACAACTTGAACACTATAGATTAATTGTGTATTAGGAAGATGGTGTTCAACAAGGGAGTAATTCCCTCCATGATTATGACAAGTTTCATAGGGATAATTTCTCCTTATGTCATAGGTACCTTTATAATCACTATAGATTGGAGTTATAACATCATCATAGTAGAGAAGAGCATTATCATTGCTAGCAACTATATTTGTAAGCATGTTGTCTTTATTCTTACTAGCAAAAGAATTATCAATTATCACCTCACTAGTGGCTAAAGGATTTGCAATCCTATCATCCCCAAGCTTAGAGCTTTCCATATCATCACTTTCAGAGTTGGTACCAAAAATATTTTCAAGATCATAAGTAGCATTATCATCATTTTCCCAATCACAATAAGTAACATGCATATCATAATCAAAATCATCTTCAATAGTACCTACGGATGTATCACCAAGATGATAATTAAGGCAATAAACTTCACCTTCTTCTTTAAACTTACAACCGTTAGGATAAAAGTTGATGGGAGGAATATGCTCAGGCCAGGTTGATACCCATTCTTCTTCCTTCTTGCTCCTCTTCCTCCTCCTCTTCTTTTTCTTCTTCTTCACCTTAGGAGGGAGTGGTTGGAGATGAAGCTTCTCCACATATCCTGGTTTATCATTAGAAACAATAGGGGAAACTTGGGAGAAACTCTCCTTTTTATTAGCAGAAATATAAGAGACATTTTTATACTTTGGTAAAGTTCCCTCCTTTCTAATCTTACTTATGTAATCATTTTTATGGCAATTAACAACACAATAGAGATGGCAATTTTGCAAAGTGTTTTTTATTCCTATGGCATTAACATCTAGCCAAGAAGTCTTTTCTGATAACTCTTCACACACCAAAAATAACATAAGCTCATCATAAAGATCAGGGGTGATCATGTTATCACACAACTGGTTAACAGTTATGTTTTGAAAGTGCATGCATTGAAAATTAAAGTGACCCTCTATACAGCAAAGTTCACAAGTAAAAGGATAAAGGTCACACAATTCTCTAGCAATTTCATTTAAATCTTTGACCCAAGTGATTGTTCTTTCATGCTTATGTTGCTTACAATACTTCTCTTCTTCAATCATAGGCCTTTCACAAGGTCTATCCACTCCACAAAAATTAACATGCTTATATAAAACTTCATTTTTAGGAATTGGATCATGCATGTTGCAATCATCATGAACAATTTCATTTTCTTTGCAAATCTCTTTAAAAGGTTCATGATGCTTGATCCAATCCTCCTTAGGCATATTAAGATGTGAAGCAAAACATTTGAGGAAATCAACAAGGAGTTGAGAATCAAGCCCAAACTTAGTGCTAAACTTATTAAAACTTGTAGTTTCAACGAAGGACTTAATGCAATCATACTCATAAATTATACCTGACTCTTTACCTTTGTCGATCTCCCAATCTTCAGTGTTGCGTTGAATTCTTTCAAGGAGTTCCCATTTAGCATCAATCTTTTCGTTTGTGAAAGAACCCATAGAGGAAGCATCGAGCAAATCTTTATCCTGTCGAGAGAGCCTCGCATAGAATTAGTAATAATCATATCTTTGGGGAGCCCATGGTTAGGACATTTTAGCATTAACGTTTTCAGTCTCCCCGAAGCTTGAGCTATGCTCTCTCCGTCACGAGGATAGAAATTATAAACATAATTCCTATTCTCATGGACTTCATGAAGAGGATAAAACTTGGAGTAAAAGAGAGACTGGATCTCTTCCCAATCCAGCAGGTGAGAGTCATCTAGTAGCCTATACCATTCCAATGCTTTTCCTTTCGGTGACAAGGCAAATAATTTCCTCATGACTCCATCTCTTGTCAAACCTGAAATCTTAAACAACTCACAAAGTTCTGTAAGTTTCAACAAATGAATACTAGGATTGACTGTCCCATCATAACAATCATTCCTAATTATTTCAATTATCCCAAGTGGTATTTGGAACGGGATACATTCAGTAGGTGGAGGAGACTTCTCTACAACGGGTGTGGTAAAGCGGCCTTCCCCAAGCAGCGAACTAAGAGTGCGGTCTTCCATAAACAGAACTAGTGAAACTAAAAACAAGAAACGAAAAGATTTAATTGCAAGATCTAAAGATATACCTTCAAACACTTACTTCCCCGGCAACGGCGCCAGAAATAGCTTGATGTCTACACACGCTTCTATTCTTGCAGACTATGTTGGGCCTCCAAGCGCAGAGGTTTGTAGGACAGCAGTAATTTCCCTCAAGTGGATGACCTAAGGTTTATCGAACTCAGGGAAGTAGAGGTTGAAGATGGTCTCTCTCAAGCAACCCTGCAACTAAGATACAAGAAGTCTCTTGTGTCCCCAACACACCTAATACAACTAGGAGTTGTATAGGTGCACTAGTTCGGCGAAGAGATGGTAAAATATGGATGATAGGAGTGGCAAAGCAAAGTAATATAAATCTGTAATAAAAAGTGCAGCAAGCAAACATGTGGTAAACGTGAGCACAAATGGTATTGCAATGGTGGAAACAAGGCCTAGGCTTCATACTTTCACTAGTGGCAACTCCCAACAACATTAACATAGTCTAATCACATGATATTTCCCATAAAACATGCAATGGAGACGCACCCGGAGGTCATTCCTTTGTGGTCAAGAGAGGACGAGAATTATGTAGGGCTACAAAAGCACACCTCAAAGTTCGTAGTTCTCAATCTATGGATTTCCCAATGTCACCGCGGCCATCCAAAGAGAGTACCACAATCACCACAACATATCTCAAGGATAGTCAAAGACAAGCACCAAGAGACTCTTAATCTTCAATCAACACACAAAAGAGGAAATCACCCATGAAAATATTCTTCTAATCCATGTCCAATAGACCGCTGTCACCTTGGTCTCGGGGATTATACTAGATAAAGACAAGTGAGTACATCAATCCAATACATCGAGGAAGGGGAAATATCATGGGATCACCCTAGATTAACATAGCCTATGATCACAACGAAGATCACATCATGGGAGAGAGAATTGACCACATAGCTACTGGTAGAAACCTCAGCCCCGAGGAGGAACTACTCCCGCATCATGGAGGGAGGAAGCAACGTCGATGGAGATGAATCCGGGGGCACTTCCTAGTCCCGGCAAGATGCCGGCACAGGAATTCTGGTCCCCCGAAACTTGGTGGCGATGGCGGCGGAGATCGGAATTGCTTATGGAGAAAAGGGTTCTGGAATCAGGGTTTCCGCGATGGGAGAATAAATAGGAGGCCAAGTAGGGCACCAGAGGAGGTGGGAGCCCCCCAGGCGGCCCCCCGGCGCGGCCAGGGGTGGGGCCGTGCCATCAGGGCGCCTGGGGCCCCTCTGGCCCCCTCTGGGTCCACTTCTGGCACATGGAAGCTTCTGGAGCGCTGATTTTTTATATATTTTTCCCGGAATTTTTCTGGCAATTTAAGTAATGGGAAAACCTGAAATACAAAAACAGCAGAAAACAGAAACTGGCACTGGGGTGCACTGAGTTAATAGGTTAGTCCAAATATGATCAAAAGTGTATGAAAGTGTATCAAAAGCATAGCAATATCACCCAAAACATGCATGGAGCAAGCAGAAATTATAGATACGTTTGGGACGTATCACCACCGGGTTGGCCTGCGCCGGTTTACCGTTTTTGCTTGCCTTCCCGGACTTGTCTCCGTCTGCATCTGGATACTTGGTGTTATCAGAGTCTCCATATTTTACCAAAGCGCCCATGAGCGTTCCCATGTCGTTGCAATCACGTTTGAGCCGTCCCAGCTTCAACCTCAAAGGTTCAAATGGGCAATTGCCTTCCAAGGTTACTATCCCTGTACTTGGATTGATACTATTGGAGGAGTGCAGGATTTCAGACACTCGCCGCACCCAACTGCTGGTGGTCTCTTGCTCTCCTTGAACACATGCCGCTAAGTCAACGACAAACATCGGCTGCTTGCATGTGTCTTTGAAATTATTGATAAACCGGCGACGCAACTCACCCCATGATCTGATGGAGTTAGGTGGCAAACCCTTTAGCCATGTCCGGGCCGTGCCCTCAAGCATCATTGTCAAGTATTTGGCGCACACAGCTTCATCCACATCAAGCATCTCCATAGCCATCTCATAACTTTCAACCCACGCCTCCGGAGCCAGATCCGCCGTGTAATTGGGTACCTTACGTGGACCTTTGAAGTCCTTGGGTAGTTTCACGTTTCGTAAAGCAGGGATGAGACATTGCACTCCCAGGGAACTGGACATGATTCCTGTCTCAACTGTGTTGGTGGGGTAAACCGGCGTTGCCTGACGGGCGTTGTTATGGGCCGTATGCCTGGCCTGATCCGCCGCCTCTTGGGCATGTGCTCCTGCTCCTGCCGGATTATCCTGCCTCTGTCGGTGCCGTCTACGCGCGTTGTTGGATACAGCCGGTTCATCCAGGTGCCTCGTGTAACTCCGGCTCGGGCAGGGGGTTGAATGAATCCTCTCCCGGCTATAGGAATAAGCTTGCTGCTGAGTTAGTGCTGTGTCCAGCAACTCCTTGGCTCGTCGTGCCTCCATTGCTATGGGGACGTCCCCGCAATGGGAAGGGCGGCCAGCCGTGAAGCGGCTGCTACGATGTTGTCCAACGGGTTAGAATAATGACCAGGAGGGGTGGGCACGTGCCGTGTCAGCGCAACTTGGCGGTTTGGCTCCGCGGCTGGTGGCTGAACCGACGGGCCCGTCCCCGGGGCTCCTCCCCGGTTTACCTCTGGATGGTTACTGGTTCCTGCTCCTGGTGTGCTAAAGAGATTCCTGGCCTCATAAACCGGCGGCAAACAAGATCGTTGTCTTCTGTACATTACCTCCTGTGAAGCGTTCTGATCTAACCTGAGCCAGAAAGCTTGGGAATCTAGCTCTGCCTGTCTTGTAGCCATCTTGGCTTTCTTCGCATCCAGATCCAACTTAGCTTGCTCAATCCGGCTCTTCACCTGATCGATCTCTGCATCATGCTGCGCCTTGTCGGCCTGGGCTACTTCTGCTGTTGCGAGTGCTGTCAAGGTGTCGACTAGGGTGGATAGGACGTCAGAGGGCGACGGGGGAAGGTCACCAGCTCTAGCTCCCGCTGCCTTTAAGGTTAACACCCTAGTCATCGAGGGCTGCTGCATAGGTTGTGATCCGGCCATGAAAGCAGCAACCCTGTTTGGCGGATCAAAGGGGTCCGGAATAATATCGCCATTGGACACACCCTCAGACCGGCCGTCCTGCAACGGATACAAAGATTCGGTCTCTCCGGATGAAGATTCATCGCCGGAATAGACAACTGTCTCGCCACCATAATCTGATCCATCCTCGGCTTGTACTCCATGCACTGCTCCGACGAAAATGCGCTTCACGGCGGGCTGAATCCGGGCTGATCTCGCACGCTGAGCCGGCTCGACGATATTGGGGAAGATGTCCGACTCAGGGCCCGGTTCGCCGATCTTGCCGATGAAGACGTGGATGCCGCCGAAGGGGACCCGGTACCCGTATTCGATTGAATCGGCCTCGGAGCCCCAGCCTGCATCGTCGATGTAGATCCGGCCGCGACGACTCTTGGTCATCCGGCCCACTGCGTAACCCTTGAGCCCTTCAAAGCTGCCCTTCAAGAACTCGAAACCATCGTGCGATAGCCCCACGGTGGGCGCCAACTGTCGTGGATTTAGCACAACAGATGTCCTGGTTAAAGGACTTAGTCGTGAGGCCATCGCCCGGGTTAGCTTAAAGGGGTTAAAGCGGACGAAGGACACATGGAGTTTATACTAGTTCGGCCCCTTTGATGAAGGTAAAAGCCTACGTCTAGTTTGGGGTGGTATTGCTTGGGCTTCGATGACCAGGGAGCGAATCCGCTTGTCTCTGTCTCGACCTGTTGTTTCTTGTCCTGAACCGTCGACGGGTCGTCCCTTTATATAGGAGGCGACACCCGGTCCGGTTTACAGAGTCCCGAGGCCGGCTCATAAACGTGTCCGCCTCGGCCTCTACTCTTTCTATCTTACATCCCAAGGTACATAGCATGACGGTTTACAAATCATGGGCCTTATACATGGGCCCCTAACCTCCATAGGCTATAAACTTCTACTATAAACATAACTGGGCTTCTGTTAGCATAATCTTAATAACATAACCGGACCCTCCTGCCGGTTTATACCTGATAATAATATCCCTGACAGATCAGAATTATGATTTCTGTGTCGATCCTGAGCTAATTACTTTTGTTGAATCTGATCCTTTCCATGGCTATGAATCTGAACCTGTTGTGGCACATCTTACTAAATTGAATGATATAGCCACCGTATTCACCAATGAGGAAAATATTCGTTACTACTATATCCTTAAGTTATTTCCGTTCCCGTTGAAGGGTGATGCTAAAACATGGTTTAATTCTCTTGATCCTGGTTGTGTGCGTAGTCCCCAGGATATGATTTATTACTTCTCTGCCAAATATTTTCCCGCTCATAAGAAACAAGCTGCCTTACGTGAAATATATAATTTTGTGCAAATTGAAGAAGAGAGTCTCCCACAAGCTTGGGGGAGGCTTCTCCGATTACATGATGCTTTTCCTGATCATCCTCTTAAGAAAAACGAAATACTTGATATCTTTTATAATGGACTAACCGATGCTTCCAGAGACCACCTGGATGGTTGTGCTGGTTGTGTTTTCAGGGAAAGAACTGTCGATCAAGCTGAATTGCTATTAAATAATATATTGAGTAATGAAAACAATTGGACACTTCCTGAACCAGCTCCTAAGCCAACTCCGAAGAAAAGGGGTATTCTATTTCTCAGTCCTGAAGATATGCAAGAGGCAAATAAATCTATGAAAGAAAGAGGTATTAAAGCTGAAGATGTTAAGACACCTATTGAAGAAATACATGGTCTTGATAACCCGACATAGGTAGTAAAGGTAAATTCTCTCTATAGATTTGATGAAGGTGACATTCCTTGTAATAAGTCTGCTAGCCAATGCTTAGATGAGTTTGATAATTTTATTGTTAAACAAGAAAACTTCAATGCTTATGTTGGTAGACAATTAAAACGTAATGCTTATATGATTGAACACTTGAGTGACTATATGTCTAGAGTTAAAGGTGAACTTAAACTCATTAGTAAACATGATTCTATGGTTACCACTCAAGTAGAACAAGTACTTAAAGCACAAAATGATTTGCTCAATGAATTAAATAGTAAGAAAAACGATAATGCTGTTAGAGTTGTGACTAGAGGGGGTAGAATGACTCAGGAACCTCTGTATCCTAATGGCCACCCTAAGAGAATTGAGCAAGATTCTCAGAGAACTAATGTAGACGCACCTATTCCTTCTAAGAAGAAGAAAAAGAAAAATGATAGGACTTTGTTTGCTTCTAGTGAACCTGTTGTTGACACACCTGAGAATCCCAATGATATCTCTATTTCTGATGCTGAAACACATTCTGGTAATGAACATGAACCTAGTGTTAATGTTAATGATGATGTTCATAATGATGCTCAACCTAGCAATAATGATGATGTAGAGATTGAACCTGTTGTTCATCTTGATAACCCACAATCAAAGAATCAATGTTATGATAAGAGAGACTTTGTTGCTAGGAAGCACGGTAAAGAAAGAGAACCATGGGTTCGGAAACCCATGCCTTTTCCTCCTAAACCATCCAAGAAAAAGGATGATGAGGATTTTGAGCGCTTTGCTGAAATGATTAGACCTATCTTTTCGCGTATGCGTTTGACTGATATGCTTAAAACAAATCCATATGCTAAGTATATAAAAGATATTATTACAAATAAAAGGAAGATACCTGAATTTGAAATTTCCACCATGCTTGCCAATTACACTTTTAAAGGTGGAATACCAAAGAAACTAAGAGATCCAGGAGTACCAACTATACCATGCTCCATTAAAAGGAACTATGTTAAAACTATTTTATGTGATCTTGGAGCCGGTGTTAGTGTTATGCCTCTTTCTTTATACCGTAGACTTGATTTGAATAAGTTGACACCTACTGAAATATCTTTGCAAATGGCCGATAAATCAACTGCCATACCTGTTGGTATTTGTGTGAATGTGCCCGTTGTGGTTGCAAATGTTACTATTTTAACGAACTTTGTTATCCTTGATATTCCTGAGGATGATAGTATGTCTATTATCCTTGGTAGACCCTTTTTGAATACTGCAGGGGTTGTTACTGATTGCAACAAAGACAATGTCACTTTTCATGTTAATGGTAATGAGCATACGGTACACTTTCCGAGGAAACAACCTCAGGTCCACAGTATGAATTCTATTGGCAAAATTTCAACGATTATTATTGGAGGTTTTGAATTTCCTCTTCCTACTGTCAAGAAGAAATATGATATTCTTATTGTTGGGGACATACCTATTCCCGTTGAGGTAACCTAGTGTTATTCGAAAATTCTCCGATTTCATGTTATTCGGAAAGAGTTTGTCAACAAGACTTGATCAACCTTGTTAACGGATTCCTTTTGATGAGCATGAGATGGATGAATTTTGAAAGCACAACTCTCTGTACCCTCTTTTTACTTTCTATTATTTAGATTAAATAAAGCAAAGATAATATTTTCTGTCTGTTTTCTGAGTTATTCGTGCAATAAAAAATACCCCAAAAATAAAAGTTCTCCAAATGCCCCGAAAATGAAATATGATTTTTTTCTAGAATATTTAAGAATATTTGGCACTGAGAACACATCAGGGGCCACACCACGTGGCCACGAGGGTACAGGGCGCGCACTACCCCCTAGGCGTGCCCCCAGCCTCATGAGCCCCACTTGGCCCCCTCCACTTATCCCAGCACCCACACACTTCATCTTCCTCCAGAAAAAAAATCCTCCCACAGCTCAAACTCGTGTTCTAGCTCATCTTGCTGCCATTTTCGATCTCCTTGCTCAAAGCTCCATTGACAAAATTGTTTGGGGCGATTGTTCTTCGGTATGTGACTCCTCCAATGGTCCAATTAGTTTTTGTTCTAGTGCTTTATTTATTGCAAATGTTTGCTGATAAGGTGACCCTGTTCTTGAGCTTGCACGTCAAATTTATGAGGTCATAAGTAGTTCTAATGCATGATATAGCCTCTAGGCACTTGTGGGAGTAGTTGCTATCAATCTTGTTGAGTTTGGTTCACTTTTATTTTGAGTCACTAAAAATTTCAGAAATTTTCAGAGGAAGAAAATGATGAGGAGACTATTGGGAGGCTCTTCGAGCCAAAGCTCAAAGGATAAGCAGAAGGAGGAGAATAAAAATCCCAAATACAATCTTCCTTGCACTGCGGAAGTTCGGTCGTGTGAATGGCCCTGTGATGAGTTCTTGGAAGCCACCGGGATTTATAAAGACTTTTATTATTTGGCCAGGAATGCAGGCCTCACGACTTCCTCCGCGACCAGAGCAAACAGTATCTCTCACTCACTAATATTTTCTTGCAAAATTTCTATTTCCATGCTAAGAAATCACCTCCTTCAGTGGAGTTTCACTTATATGATGAGGTTAGGGAGATGTCACTATATGAATTTTGTCAAGTTTGTAAGATTCCCTTTGTGGGCAGCTTAGAGGAACCACATCATAATGATGTGGAGGGTTTTATTGATATGATCGCTGTAGGGGAAACGAGGAAAATTTCAGGGGCAAGAATTACTAGTATACATTTTCCTGTTCTACGCTATTTTGCCATATTTGCTAGTAGATGCTTAATTGGTCGTGGGAACAATGGAAACCTTAGTGCCCCTGATATTGTTATTTTGCGCCATGCTTTGTTCCGAGATACAACTTTTAGCTTGGGTGCTGTTATTGCCAAACGACTAAGTCTGAACCGTACAAAGGGCCCCATCTTCGGAGGCATCTTTGCTTAATGCCTTGTTGAACACTTTAGAATACCTATTAGGCATTATGAGAAGGAGGAGAAGTTACTGGCCCCTACTTTTCTAAATTATAAGAGTATTATAGCACATGATTTTATTGTTAAAGATAAGAAGAAGTTACTTCAGTATAAATTGATATTTGATGAAAAGTATTGTGAGATTATTACCTTGCCTGCACCTTCTTTGTATGATTTACTTTCAGGCACGTACCTCGTCTTGCCAGATGCCGTTTATGCATACTGGAGCCTGGCACAGGTCTCGGAGCCTGAGCCGGAGCCATCACTTGACCCTTATCGGCAGTGGGTTTATCAGTGGGATCCGGAGGAGATTGCCAACCGGTGGCACCCAGAGGACACTCCTCCTCACACCAGAGAGAGTAGATTTGATCCGTTGCAATAAACCAACTTAGGCCAAAAGCCTAAGCTTGGGGGAGTACGTATTTCTCATTGACATTACATTCATGTTCACACACTCATTCCAGTTGTCGCTGCTCATACTTTTTCATTGTACCATCCATGCTAGTTTATTTTCTTTTTAATGTCTTTTTCTTGTGTGTTAGAAAAAACCTTAAGAAAAAACAAAAAAATTAGTTGTGGCTTTTAGCCAGTTTACTTTCCATGCGTGTAGTAGTAATAATTAAAAGAAAACCCAAAAAGATTTCTCGTTCTTCTTTTGCTTGTTGGGAGCTTTCCTGTGTAAACAGTTTTATTTCTTTTCTTTTCTTTGGGGATCAAGAGGAGAAGACCACGATGAAATTTTTTAGTGGCTCTCATATGCATTATTGTTGATTTAACCAAGAGCCATATTACTTTGTCTTCTCCCTTGTACTAGATGCTTGCAGATTCCACCTTAGTCCAATGCACATGCACTATTATTATTATCCACACCGTTCGGTCGTGCGAGTGAAAGGCAATAATGACGATATATGCTGAACTGATTTAGATGGGAGAAGCTGGTATGAACTCAACCTATCTTGTTTTTGTAAATATGAATAGTTCATCATTCCTGATTTATCCTATTATGAATGAAACATGCTTGTAATGACAATTAGAGATTATAGTTGCTCATGCCATGCTTAATTAGCTAGGAGTTTATAATGGTCTACCTTGGATGCCAACATGATATTAAAATGGTTGTGATGTGGTATGATAGGGTGGTATCCTCCTTTGAACGATTCAAGTGGTTTGACTTGGCACATGTTCACGCATGTAGTTAAAACAAACTCTACATAGCCTCCACGATATTTATGTTCATGGTGATTTATATCCTACTCATGCTTGCACTCATTGTTGATTAATTTTAATGCACGTTCATAACTATTGTCGCTCTCTAGCTGTTCGCTTCCCAGTCTCTTTCTAGCCTTCACTTGTACTAAGCGGGAATACTGCTTGTGCATCCACTTCCATAAACCCCAAAGTTATTCCATATGAGTCCACCATACCTTCCTATATGCGGTATCTACCTGCCATTCCAAGTAAATTTGTATATGCCAAACTCCAAACCTTCAAATGAAATTCTGTTTTGTATGCTCGAACAACTCATGTATCAACTAGGGTTGTCTATATCTTCCATGCTAGGTGGGTTATTCTCACGATGAGTGGACTCCGCTCATCATTCACGAGAAAATGGCCGGTAACCGGGATGCCCAGTCCCATGCTCAAATCAAATCAAAATAATTAAACAAAACTCCCCCAGGGCTGTTGTTGGTATGGACGGTACCCCGTGGATTCGGATGGCCGTGGAGTGTGCTTGTTGGTGGTGGGTGAGTATAAAATTACCATTCTGTTTGGGAACCGCCTATAATGTGCGTAGCATGGAAGATATCGAGATCTCTTGGTTGTCATGTTGACAATGGAAGTATACCGCTCAAAATATTATTCATCTTTGTTTCAAAACTCGAGCTCTAGCACCTCTGCAAATCCCTGCTTCCCTCTGCGAAGGGCGTATCTATGTACTTTTATGTTGAGTCATCATCCTCTTATTAAAAAGCACCAGTTGGAGAGCACCGCTGTCATTTGCATGTATTTCTATTAACTTATATTGAGTATGATTGTGACTGGATCTCTTTTACCATGAATTACAATGTCTAGTTAGTCCTTGATCTTCAGAGGTGCTCTGCATTTATGTTTTGCGGTCTCAGAAAGGGCTAGCGAGATACCATCTTGTTATATCATATTATGATTGTTTTAAGACAGTGTTATCATCTGAGGTTTATTATTATTGCTTGCTAGTTGATTATGCCATTGATTGAGTAAACATGAGACCTAAAAGTTATTGTGAATGTGGTTAGTTCATAATCTTTGCTAAAAACGTGAATGATGGCTTTACATATTTGCAACAACAAGAGCTAACAGAGTTTGTAGAAGTTTTTCTTTATCACTTTCAGTTTGTCAACTAAATTGCTTGAGGACAAGCAAAGGTTTAAGCTTGGGGGAGTTGATACGTCTCCAACGTATCTACTTTTCCAAACACTTTTGCCCTTGTTTTGGACTCTAACTTGCATGATTTGAATGGAACTAACCCGGACTGACGATGTTTTTAGCAGAATTGCCATGGTGTTATTTTTGTGCAGAAATAAAAGTTCTCGGAATGACCTGAAAATCAACGGAGAATATTTTTGGAATATATAAAAAATACTAGCGAAAGAATCAAGACCAGGGGGCCCACACCCTGTCCACGAGGGTGGGGGGCGCGCGCACCCCCCTGGGCACACCCCCTATCTCGTGGGCCCCCTGACACTCCACCGACCTCACCTCCGACTCATATTCACGTTCGGGGAGGAAAAAATCAGAGAGAAGGATTCATCGCGTTTTACGATATGGAGCCGCCGCCAAGCCCTAGTCTCTCCTGGGAGGGCTGATCTGGAGTCCGTTCGGGGCTCCGGAGAGTGGAGATCGTCGCCGTCGTCATCATCAACCTTCCTCCATCACCAATTCCATGATGCTCACCGCCGTGCGTGAGTAATTCCATCGTAGGCTTGCTGGATGGTGAAGGGTTGGATGAGATTTACCATGTAATCGAGTCAGTTTTGTTAGGGTATGATCCCTAGTATCCATTATGTTCTAAGATTGATGTTCTAAGATTGATGTTGCTATCACTTTGCTATGCTTAATGCTTGTCACTAGGGCCTGAGTGCAATGATTTAAGATTTGAACCTATTATTTTTTCATGAATATATGTGAGTTCTTGATCCTATCTTGCAAGTCAATAGTCACCTACTATGTGTTATGATCCGGCAACCCCAAAGTGACAATAATCGGGACCACTCCCGGTGATGACTATAGTTTGAGGAGTTCATGTATTCACTAAGTGTTAATGCTTTGGTCCGGTACTCTATTAAAAGGAGGCCTTAATATCCCTTAGTTTCCAATAGGACCCCGCTGCCACGGGAGGGTAGGACAAAAGATGTCATGCAAGTTCTTTTGCATAAGAACGTATGACTATATTCGGAATACATGCCTACATTACATTGATGAACTGGAGCTAGTTCTGTGTCACCCTAGGTTATAACTATTACATGAGGAATCGCATCCGACATAATTATCCATCATTGATCCAATGCCTACGAGCTTTTCACATTTAGCTTGTTGCTTAGTTACTTTTCCGTTGCTACTGTTACAATCACTACAAAACTGCTATCGTTACTTTTGCCACTGTTACCATTACTTCCATATTACTTTGCTACTAAATACTTTGCTGCAGATATTAAGTCTTCCCGGTGTGGTTGAATTGACAACTCAACTGCTAATACTTGAGAGTATTCTTTGGCCCCCCTTGTGTCAAATCAATAAATTTGGGTTGAATACTCTACCCTCGAAAATTGTTGCGATCCCCTATACTTGTGGGTTATCAGTCTACGGTATTAAGTTCATCACAAACTGAGTAACACTTTAAGCAAGATGACATGACGTAGACAAAGTAAACTCAAGCAATATGATTAAACCTCGCCATTTCACCCTTAATGGAAACAATACAAATATGTGTCTCGCTACCCCTTCTGTCATGAGGTGAGGACACCGCAAGATTGAACCCACTACAAAGCACCTCTCTCGCTGAAGACAAATCAGTCTAGTTGGCCAAACTAAATGGATATATCAGAGAGAAAGGAAATCTATAATAATCATGCATAATAAAGTTCAGAAAAGACAATTACTTTCAATGAATAATCTGATCATAAACCCACAATTCATTGGATCCCAACAAACACATTGCAAAAGAAGATTACATCGGATAGAACTCCAAGAAGATCAAGGAAAACATTTTACTGAAGATAAATGAGAGAAAATAAGCCATCTAGCTACTAGCTATGGACCTGTAGGTCTGTGGTGAACTACTCAGACATCATTAGTAGGGCAACAAGGTTGATGTAGAAGCCCTCCGTGATCGATTCCCCCTGCGACGGAGTACCGCATAAGGCCTCCAAATGGGATCGCCAAAGAGCAGAGACTTGCAGCGGCGAAAAATTGTTTTGGGTGGCTCTCTGGGGGTTTCCCAATATTTGAGAATTTATAGAAGTGGAATTAGGTCAAACGGAGCCACATGGGAGTTGCCACTAGTGAAAGTATGAAGCCTAGGCCTTGTTTCCACCATTGCAATACCATTTGTGCTCACGTTTACCACTTGTTTGCTTGCTGCACTTTTTATTACAGATTTATATTACTTTGCTTTACCACTCCTATCATCCATATTTTACCATCTCTTCGCCGAACTAGTGCACCTATACAACTCCTAGTTGTATTAGGTGTGTTGGGGACACAAGAGACTTCTTGTATCTTAGTTGCAGGGTTGCTTGAGAGAGACCATCTTCAACCTCTACTTCCCTGAGTTCGATAAACCTTAGGTCATCCACTTGAGGGAAATTGCTACTGTCCTACAAACCTCTGCGCTTGGAGGCCCAACATAGTCTACAAGAATAGAAGCGTGTGTAGACATCAAGCTATTTCTGGCGTCGTTGCCGGGGAAGTAAGTGTTTGAAGGTATATCTTTAGATCTTGCAATTAAATCTTTTCGTTTCTTGTTTTTAGTTTCCCTAGTTATGTTTATGGAAAACCGCACTCTTAGTTCGCTGCTTGGGGAAGGCCGCTTTACCACACCCGTGGTAGAGAAGTCTCCTCCACCTACTGAATGTATCCCGTTCCAAATA
The DNA here is from genome assembly GCA_902687465.1 of Secale cereale. Taxonomy (NCBI): domain Eukaryota; kingdom Viridiplantae; phylum Streptophyta; class Magnoliopsida; order Poales; family Poaceae; genus Secale; species Secale cereale. The sequence goes on along the minus strand of LR738709.1, from coordinate 51,850,760 downwards.
CCACTTGGGATAATTGAAATAATTAGGAATGATTGTTATGATGGGACAGTCAATCCTAGTATTCATTTGTTGAAACTTACAGAACTTTGTGAGTTGTTTAAGATTTCAGGTTTGACAAGAGATGGAGTCATAAGGAAATTATTTGCCTTGTCACTGAAAGGAAAAGCATTGGAATGGTATAGGCTACTAGATGACTCTCACCTGCTGGATTGGGAAGAGATCCAGTCTCTCTTTTACTCCAAGTTTTATCCTCTTCATGAAGTCCATGAGAATAGGAATTATGTTTATAATTTCTATCCTCATGACGGAGAGAGCATAGCTCAAGCTTGGGGGAGACTGAAAATGTTAATGCTAATAATGTCCTAACCATGGGCTCCCCAAAGATATGATTATTACTAATTTCTATGCGAGGCTCTCTCGACAGGATAAAGATTTGCTCGATGCTTCCTCTATGGGTTCTTTCACAAACGAAAAGATTGATGCTAAATGGGAACTCCTTGAAAGAATTCAACGCAACACTGAAGATTGGGAGATCGACAAAGGTAAAGAGTTAGGTATAATTTATGAGTATGATTGCATTAAGTCCTTTGTTGAAACTACAAGTTTTAATAAGTTTAGCGCTAAGTTTGGGCTTGATTCTCAACTCCTTGTTGATTTCCTCAAATCTTTTGCTTCACATCTTAATATGCCTAAGGAGGATTGGATCAAGCATCATGAACCTTTTAAAGAGATTTGCAAATAAAATGAAATTGTTCATGATGATTGCAACATGCATGATCCAATTCCTAAAAATGAAGTTTTATATAAGCATGTTAATTTTTGTGGAGTGGATAGACCTTGTGAAAGGCCTATGATTGAAGAAGAGAAGTATTGTAAGCAACATAAGCATGAAAGAACAATCACTTGGGTCAAAGATTTAAATGAAATTGCTAGAGAATTGTGTGACCTTTATCCTTTTACTTGTGAACTTTGCTGTCGGTGTACTAAGGTAGGGGTGCCTCAGTACCCCAACTTGTGCACGGGCAGTTGCAGCTTCCCGCGGCAAGGTTTACTGCGGGCTCGCCGGAGACCTTCCTGCTCCTTATTAAACCATTCAAAAACAAAGTATACAAGACATAAGATCGAGACCCCGGCAAGAGGAGCTTGCCGGGAAGGCCGTACCAGGCTCAAGACTGTTCCATTAACACAAAATCCTGGCAAGAGGAGCTTGCCAGGGAGACTAGAAGACATCGCCTCGGCGCTATGCGCGCCCCGGCAAGGGGCCCGGGGAGCGGCAAGTTCCCGGGCCCGGCAAGATCAAGGCCCCGGCAAGGTACTCGCCGGGAAGGCTGCGCTGTGTGCCCGCGCTCCAGCTCATCGGCCCACGCGTCGCCCTGGGGCCTATCCAGGGACGCGTGGCGGATGGCTGTGCAGCCTGAGGTACACGGTGGCACTCCACGGCGATAGATCCGTCGCCGTGGCGGACGGAGACGCTAGGGCGGGAGCTTTTGGGGTCGACGGCGACGGGCATTAAATGCCCTTGTCCCCCACTGTTAAAGTAGGTATAGACCACTGTTCTGTACTGTAGCTCCACTGTTCCCGCACTGTTACAACTACCACCTCTTTTACATTTTTACCCCTTTCTCCTACGTTGACACCTGTCGGTGACCCCTTGCACTATAAAAGGAGGCCCATGCACAACGTGGAGGGGGTTCGAAACCTAGACTACTCTCACGCACGGTGTAGCTGCTTCTTCAAGCTCCCGAGCGCTCAACTCAATACACAACCAAGCAGGAGTAGGGTTTTACGCATCCGTGCGGCCCGAACCTGGGTAAAACTGCCCGCGTGTCTGCTTCGATCTGCTCTTCGTACTCCCTCCGCCCTCGTACCGCACAGACAAAGGGGCTCCGGTCCCATAGGTGTTCGTGGCGGACAGTTTCCCCCGACATCTTTGGCGCGCCAGGTAGGGGGCGTCGAGGTTGTGCGAACCTGATCCGGCGTTCGCGCGGGCGCATTCTTCATCAACCTCTCCAGTTTCATCAGCGACTTCATCAGCGACAACTCCATGGCCCCGAAGAAGAAGCCTTCGGAGGTCGGAGGCCCGTCTGCGTCTCACCCGCCGCCACCAGAGCCAATGGTGGGCGGGGGAGACGCCGTCGGAAGGGTGGTTGCCGGCGAGGACACTCACGGTGCCACCAGATCCAAGAACAAGACGGACGACCGGACCTCGGTCTCCGTGGACGCGCCGCGTCCATCACAGCACACGACGACCCCGCAGCGCCATACCACGGGAGGTGGTATCCGCTTGCTGGGACAAGGCCAAACTGGAGGCTCGCGGGACGCCCCGGACCCCCGTCCGGGCACAAGCAAAGCGAAGGCGCCGGCGCGGGACCCCGCTCCTTCTAACGTCGTTAGAAGTCCGAGCGTATCCCGCTCCTCGCACCGCTCGCCCGCGTTCCCCACTACTCCGGCAGAAGCGCTCGCGAGGGCGCAGCTGCTCCTCGATTTTCCTCCGGCGGCCGACAAGGCCGAAGAATGGAGGGCCACCATCCGGAGCCTGATAGACTTCGCCAACAATGATTCTCCACCGCAGCCGTCGGCCTCACGGCCGCGGCAGGCCGAGAAGACGAAGGCTATCGGCGACAAGACTGCCGGGGGTGCGACAAGCGTGCACTCCCCGGCGCAGAAACAGAAGACGCCGCCCCGCCGGAACAACCCCGACGACGGCTCCACAGCCTCGTCGGACCCGCGGGCCCGTCGGGACCAGCGCCAGGTCCTCGACGACCGGCGAGATGAAGACGCTCGAACCACAATCGAGCGCCGCCGAGAAGCTCGGCGACAATCCAACAAGAGAGCTGGAGACACTGTCGACGCGCGCGCGCCCGGTGAACCAGGCGACTTGCCATACGCGGCAGGCTGCCCTGCGTTCACCCGCGAGCTGCGGCGCGTCCAGTGGCCCAGCATGAAGAACTTTAAGCCCGACGTACCTGAGAAGTACGACGGCAAGACGCACCCCTCGGAGTTTCTCAGCGTTTACACTATCGCAGTGCAAGCTGCCGGGGGGCGCGACGAGAAGATCCTAGCCAACTACTTCCCGCTCGTGCTGAAGCCGAACGTCCGTTCGTGGCTCATGCACTTGCCGGAAGGCTCTATCTCTTCTTGGGCCGACCTCTGCCATCAGTTTGTCGGCGCCTTCACCGGCGGCCACAAACCCCATGGCCAGGAGAGCGATCTCCACATCTTGGCCCAGAAGGAAGGCGAACCCCTGCGCAAATATATCCAACGCTTCAGCCGGGTGCAGCACAACATCCCCGACGTTCACCCTGCCGCGGTTATCAGCGCGTTCCATCAGAACGTGCGTAACCGCCGCATGCGTGAGGAGATGGCGATGACCAAGATTAGGGACGTCAGCGAGCTCTACGCTCTTGCTGACAAGTGCGCCCGCGCGGAAGAGGGGAGGAAACTCCCCGGGGAGGATGCTGGTGCAGGGGGAAGCGACAGCGACGACGCCGCCCCGGCAAAGAAGAGCCGGCGGCGGAACAACAGAAAGAAGGGCAAGAAGGAAGTGCTTGCCGTCGAGAAGTCCGGCAAGGAGGCCCCCGCCAAGCAAGCACAGGCTGGCGGCTCCGGCAAGGAGCCTGCCCCTGCGGCGGCGGCCGACAAGCCGGGTAGCTCCGACAAGCAATACTGTAAGATTCACCGCACCAAGGGTCACGATCTCTCCAATTGCAAGCGCGTCGAGTACCTCGTCGAGCAGCAAAAAGCTGAGTACGAGAGGCGCGACAAGGAGAAGGCCCAAGGTGGCGGGGAAGAGCCCAGCAAGAAGCGGCCGTTCAATGGCCGGGGAGGACGCCGCGGCAAGGCCAAGCAGCGGCAAGGAGATCGACCTCCCCGGGGCCGCGACAACGACGAAGACGACGATGAAGACATGGAGGACGACGAGAACAGCGAGCAGGAGTTCCAGAAGGCCACGGAGGTCCTGTGCGTCGACGGTGGCGCCTCCCTGCACACCTCCCACCGCCAGCTGAAACTGTGGGTGCGTGAGGTGAATGCAGCGGAGCCGCCCGTGGAGTCGCGCAGGCTCCTCAAATGGTCCAGCACGCCCATCGTTTTTGACCTTGAGGATCACCCTGACCGCACCACGGCGGTCGGGTGCTTGCCGATGCTGGTTTCTCCCACCATCCGCAACCTCAAGGTCACCAAAATGTTGGTTGACGGCAGGGCCGGGCTGAACTTGATCTCCTCTGCTGTGATCAAGAAGCTCCAGATTCAAGACGGCGAGCTCGAAGAGACCGGTTCATTCCAAGGAATCAACCCGGGAAGGAGCAAGCCCAAGGGAAAGATTACTCTGCCAGTGACCTTTGGCGGGGAGCTCAACTTCAGGACTGAGCGCATCACCTTTGACGTTGCTGATATTCCATTGCCCTACAATGGAATACTCGGCCGTCCCGCCCTCGCCAAGTTCATGGCAGCTTCCCACTATGCCTACAACGTGCTGAAGATGCCGGGGCCGATAAGCGTCATCACTGTCCACAGCGACAAGAAGGATGCGCTTATTTGCGCCGACAAGATTTACCGGGATGCGGCAGCTGCGGCCGAGAAGGATACTCTTGCCGCTGAAGCTCCCGGGGGGAAGAAGACGAAGACCAAGTCCGGCAAGTGCTCTGGGACCCACTCCGGCAATCGCACCTCTTCGGAGTGCTGCGCTGCCGTCGAGGACGTTCCATCGAGCTCCACCGGCAAGAGCAAGAAAGGAATGGCTGCTCCTCCGGCAACCAAGAAAGTGTCCGCAAAGGAGGATGGCACTGGTGGTACCTTCACCATCAGTGCCACCCTTGACAGCAAATAGGAAAGCGCGCTCGTCGCCTTCCTGCGGGCGAATGTCGATGTGTTTGCTTGGCAACCATCTGACATCCCCGGTGTTCCCAGGAAGGTGATTGAGCACAAGCTTGCTGTCTGTCCTCATGCGCGGCCCATCAAGCAGAAAGTGAGGAAGCAAGCCGTGGAGCGCCAAGAGTTCATCAATGAGGAGATCAAGAAACTAGAGGCAGCAGGTCTAGTTAGAGGTGTGATCCATCCGACGTGGCTGGCAAACCCAGTCGTCGTGCGCAAGGCCAACGGGAAGTGGAGACTGTGTATAGACTTCACCGATGTCAATAAAGCATGTCCCAAGGATCCTTTCCCTTTGCCGCGCATTGACCAGATCGTTGACTCCACTGCCGGATGTGAGCTACTCTGTTTTCTTGATGCATACTCAGGCTACCATCAGATTTTCATGGCCAAGGAAGATGAAGAGAAGACTGCGTTCATCACTCCATGTGGCACCTATTGCTTTATCCGCATGCCATTTGGATTGAAGAATGCAGGCTCAACCTTTGCAAGGGTAGTGTACACTGCTTTTGAGCCACAGATCCACAGAAATGTAGAAGCTTACATGGATGACATCGTGGTGAAGAGCAAAAGCAAGGAAACCCTGATCCAAGACTTGGAAGAAACGTTTCAGAACCTGCGCAGGATACAGCTCAAGTTGAACCCCGAGAAGTGCGTCTTTGGAGTCCCCTCCGGCAAGCTTCTCGGGTTCTTTGTATCACAGAGGGGGATTGAAGCCAACCCCGACAAGATCAAAGCAATTGAGCAGATAGAGGCCCCGAAGCGCGTCAAGGATGTCAGAAGGCTTGCAGGTTGTGTTGCTGCCCTCAGTAGGTTCATTTCAAAATCCGCAGAACGCGCCCTACCTTTCTTCAAAATCTTAAAGAAGGCAGGTCCCATGAAGTGGACTCCGGAAGCGGAGGCGGCGTTGCAGGATTTGAAACGGTACCTGTCCTCCACTCCTACACTTGTCGCACCTAGACCACAGGAAAAGTTGTTGCTATACTTAGCGGCAACCAACCAGGTGGTTAGTGCTGCGTTAGTGGCGGAGAGGGAGTCCAACGAGGAGTCAGCATCACCGGCAAGCGAATCTAGCGACAAGCAGGGGGCTGTTCCGACAAGCTCTGGCCCCGACAAGGAAGACTCTGCGCAGGAACAAGGAGAGGTGCGGAAGAAGATGGTGCAGCGCCCAGTGTATTTTGTAAGTTCCCTTCTCCAGGGGGCTAGATCAAGGTACTCTGGTGTGCAAAAATTGCTTTTCGGCCTCCTCATGGCCTCAAGAAAGCTGCGCCACTACTTCCAAGCCCATGAGATAACAGTGGTCACTCGCTTTCCGTTGAAGAGGATATTGCACAATCCAGAGGCAACAGGCAGGATCGTCGAGTGGGCACTGGAGCTGTCAAGCTTTGGACTCAAGTTTGAAAGTACTTCAACCATACAGAGCCGAGCCTTGGCAGAATTCATTGCCGAATGGACCCCAACACCAGAAGATGAAGTTCAAGAAACAAGCGCACCCGTGCAAGAAGCGACAAGTGAATGGGTAATGTATTTTGACGGTGCCTTCTCGCTGCAAGGCGCCGGTGCCGGCGTGGTACTCATCGCGCCCACCGGAGAGCACCTCAAATATGTTATCCAGATGCACTTTCCCAGGGAGCAAGCGACAAACAACACCGCAGAATATGAAGGCTTGCTTGCCGGCCTCAGGATTGCGGCCGAACTTGGGATCAGAAAGCTGATTGTGCGGGGAGATTCTCAGTTGGTGGTCTGACAAGTTAACAAGAGCTATCAGAGCCCTTTGATGGAAGCATATGTCGATGAAGTGAGAAAGCTTGAAGAGCACTTTGAAGGTTTGCAGATGGAGCACGTCCCGAGAGCTCAAAATGAGATTGCAGATGGCCTTTCAAAGTGCGCCGCGATGAAGTTACCTGTGGAACCAGGGACCTTTTTGCTCAAGCTGACTCAGCCATCAGTTACACCATCAATTGGGCAGTCCAAGAAGAGAAAGTTGGTCTCCGGCGACTACTTGCCGGCGGATCTTCCTGAACCCGCCGCCAAAGTTCCCAAGATCAACAACAACGCTGAGGAGCAGTTTGCTCCTGCAAGCCCTCGGGTTTGTGCAGTTGAAGCAAGTGTTCCCGACAAGCCTCGCCCCGGCGAGCTTGTCGAGGGACCGTCAGCTCCGGCAGGATCAGAGGTCTTTGCCGTAGAAGCTGAGGTTCCCGCAGCGGCCCTCGAGCCTTTAGTCCTTGCAGTCGAGCCTCGGGCTCCAGCATGGGCACAGCAGATCGTCCGTTTTCTGCAAACTGGAGAACTTCCCGACGACCCTCAAGAGATAGAGAAGATAACCAGGCAGTCAAGTATGTATCAGTTCGTGAATAACGAGCTATACAGAAGAAGACTCAACGGTGTCAGGTTGAAATGCATCTCCAGAGAAGATGGACAGAAGCTGTTGGCGGAAATACACGGAGGCATATGCGGCCACCACATTGGCACAAGGGCACTTGCCGGGAAAGCTTTCCGGCAAGGGTTCTTTTGGCAAGAAGCCCTCCAAGATGCAACTGCACTAGTAACCAAGTGTGAAGCGTGCCAGTTCCATGCAAAGCAAATTCATCAGCCAGCTCAAGCTCTCCAAACAATCCCTTTGTCATGGCCCTTCTCGGTCTGGGGGCTCGATATCCTCGGCCCTTTCCCTCGCGCCGTCGGGGGCTTTGAGTACTTGTACGTCGCAATCGACAAGTTCACAAAGTGGCCAGAAGTGGAGCCAGTGAGGAAGGTGACAGCACAGTCAGCAGTCAGGTTCTTCAGGTCGATTGTTTGCCGTTTCGGGATCCCTAACAGGATCATCACCGACAACGGTACGCAATTCACTAGTCGCACCTTCATGCAGTACGTCCAAGACCTTGGCTCCAAGGTCTGTTTCGCTTCTATTGCTCACCCGAGGAGCAACGGTCAAGCGGAGAGGGCAAATGCTGAAGTGCTGCGCGGACTCAAGACAAGGACCTTTGACAGGCTGCGCAAGTGCGGAAAGAATTGGATAGAGGAGCTCCCGGCGGCTCTTTGGTCAATCAGAACGACACCAAGTCGAGCCACCGGGCAGACACCTTTTGCTCTAGTCTATGGAGCAGAGGCAGTTCTCCCCACGGAACTCGTATACGGATCTCCTCGAGTACTCGCTTATGATGAGCTCGAGCAAGAGCAACTGCGGCAAGATGACGCATTGCTCCTTGAGGAGGGACGTCTCCAGGCTGCTGTACGAGCTGCTCGATACCAGCAAGCTTTGCGCCGCTACCATAGCCGCAAAGTCAAGGCCAGGAGTCTCGAGGAAGGCGACCTTGTTCTTCGGCGTGTTCAGTCCGCCAAGAATTCCAACAAGTTGACGCCGAAGTGGGAAGGCCCTTATCGGGTGAGACGAGTTACGAGGCCCGGCGCTGTCCGCCTCGAGACCGAAGAAGGCTTACCGGTGAGCAACTCCTGGAACATAGAGCATCTTCGCAAGTTTCACCCCTAAGGCGCGGTTGCCGTGATCCGCTCCGGCAACCACCTTTTGTACAAGCCTTGCCGCTGTTGCATGTAACCCTTTGTACAAAGCCGGGCGCAGACCCCGTGCATCAGTAAAGTTTTCGTGTTTTCCGCATCGATTGCCTTTTGCATGCTTCCCTTTGCTGTTTGCATGTTCTGTTTGGCATTTGATGCAACACTCAGACATACGGTAAGCACTATTACGCCGAAAGGCAATATGCTTGTTTCCCTCTCCCTTTCCTTTTCTCTTAAGCAGAAGGAACGTTCCTCGCGCACAAGTTTGCCGGGGGGGAAGGAGATGGAGGAGGAACTAAGTGCTGTTCAAGTAAGAGAAGCCTTACCGGAGAATAAACAATATGAGCAGGCAGCATATGAAAGATAAGTTGTTAGAATTTGACCAGTTCAAATTTTAAATTTTGGTTGTCTTCCTTGAACGATCACACTTTGTATGGAAAACCTGTGCGCGGAGGAACCTACCCGTAGCTTGCCGCACCCTTATCTTGTTTTCGAGTTCACTCAACGATTTAAGTGAGCTGCGACAAGTGTCGCGCCCTTGCCTCGTTTCCGAGTACGCTCAGCAAGCTAAGTGCGTTGCGACTAGCTGCGGCAAGGTTGCTTGCCGGCGAGGACCTTGGCCAGCAGGCTGCTTAGAGTTCAACACTCAGCGCTCGCGACAAGGGTCCCTTGCCGGCGAACTCCCCGGGAGCGTAGGGTGAAAAACATGCAAAGTCAAAGATTGAAACAAGGAAGATAACATTGCACTGATTAATTGAAGTAAAGCAAATATCTTACAAGGATAGCTTGTCGCAATGGACTGATGAGTTCATAACATAATGTGCAGCAATAAAAAGATAAAGATAAATGGGGCCCTAGTCTACGCGGTCGCCTTCCTTCCTGCCAAGCTTTGCCACCTTGGCGATGATGTGGCCGACCTGCTCCTTCAGGGCCTCCGTGTCTGCATCTGCCGGAAGAGTGCGAAGAACGTTCGTGAGGTTGATTCCCGGGTTGCGGTACACGATCTTCGTCAAGACCCGCTCCAGAGTTCCCGCGCAGAGCCGGCGCGACTCCTCGGCCAGCTGCGCGGGGATGCGGTTCCGGAGACCTGCAAGAGCTGGAGCAACGCCTCTGAAGAAGAGGCTGAGCTTGGCGCTGTGCGGGAGATCTGGATCCGGCGAGTAGATAAGATGTTCGACCTTCAAAGCCAGCAACTCCTGGTCAATATTGGACGCAGAAGAAACCAGCTCTTCGGTCCACACTTCAATAGTCTGCCGGAAAAGCTCGGATGCCTTGTTGACGCTCTCCATCAGGGTTCGCTCCTTGCGGAGCTCATCCTTCAACTTGGTCTCTTGAGCCCGGGCAGCATCGAGCGATTCCTTCAGAGTGGTGACCTTCAGCTCCAGGTCCTCAATGGAGTCCTTGGCGGCCTTCAGCTCGTCACCCCTCTTGGATAAACTCACCTGAAGCTCTGAGTTTGTGTGAGCATCCTTCTCGCGCTCCAGAATGAGCGCGGCAACCTTCTCGGCGCTCACCTTCATCGCCTTCTCCAGTTGTTCGACCTTGGCGGCGAGCTCTTTTTTGGCGTCCTCCGCGGCAACCGCGGCGGCCTTCGCCTCTTTCAGCTCCCCGCCAAGGACAGCCTCGCGAGCGGCAAGGTCTTCTTCATGGGAGTCCAGCTCAACCTTCCGCTGCGCGAGCTCTCCCTCTCGCCGGGACATCTCCACCCCGGCGAGGCGCTGCTATTCTTCCGCTTCAGCCTTCTCGAGCACCCACTCTTGGTACTCGCCGGCGAGACGCTCACGCTCCTCCGCCACCTGGCGGAGGGCAGCCTGATTGGCGGCGTTGAGCTCCGCCGCACGCTTCTCCATCTCTGCCGCAGCCTTGGCGGCAAGAGCCTCCCGGGAAGCGAGCTTTGCTTGCCTGGCCCGGTAAAGGGCCAGGAGCTGATGAAGCAATCGCTCCTCCTCGGGCCCCTCACCTCCACCGGGCGCCTGGACGATCTTCAGGCCTGCGGAGGCGAGGACCTCTCCGTCGAACGCCTCGCCCTCCGCAGGAGCTCGCGACGAAGACCCCCACGGCATCTGGATGAAGACGCCATTGGGGGCCTCGAGATAGAACCTCTGCTCCTCGCCGGCGGAGGAACCGGTGGCCGGTGCAGCATCCGATGCTCCCGCCGCCTTCGGGTCGGCGGTGCGGCCACCGTCCCCCTCCCCGGCCGCTGCGTCTGCAGCCGGAGCAGTCTCTTGCGCGGCCGGCTCGGCGGCCTCGGCCGTCTCCTCCACGACTGGAGCGTCGCCACCGCCGCCCTGCGCGTCCTCTTCCTCGAGGACAATTACCTCCGTCTCCATGGGCGCAGGAGGAGGAAGGTCTAGAAAGAAAAAGAAGAGAAAGGAATTCAAGACTCAAGCAAATATCCAAAAAAGAGACAAGCCAAGAAGACAAGTTACAAAGATTACCTTGGCGGACGTCCTCAGCGGCGGGCTCCCTCGCCGGGGAGCTCGGCCTCGTCGGAGTAGTCGCCCTCGCCGGGGAACTTGGCCTTGGCGGGGTGGCCGCCCTTGCCGGGCTGCTCGTCCTTGGCGGGGTACTCTGCCTTGGCGGAGTACCCGCCCTTGACGGAGCACTCTCCCTTGCCGGAGAGTTCTGCCTTGGCGGGGATGGCGGGGCCTGCGGCTCCTCAGCTGTGGCCTCCGGGCGCTCTTCCCGCTGGGGCTCCTCCTCTGCACGGAACAAGACAAGAGATGTCAATACATGAAGACAAAATAAAAGCCTCAGGCGTACCCCGATAAGCGAAAAGAGAACCCCAGACTTACGCTGGGGGCTGCGCTGCGGGCTGCGCTGGGGGCTGCTCATCGGAGCAGTGCTCGAGTCCGGCAGGCTCGGCTCCGACACACCCTCTGTTGCCGCTGCCGCTGAGCCTTCCGCGACCTCGGCCTCGGGCGCCTTGGCCTTCTTCGCTGCGCGGTGGGCCAGGGTCCTAAAATCAAAACAGTAAACAGAGTCAGCATCAACAGAAGTTCAAGACAAAAATCAAGAAGATGAAGAATCTCGGATCCTTACTCCTGGTCCTCCTCGTCGTCCTCGCTCAGGGCGGAGAAGTCATACTCCACCGTGGGCGCGTCGACGCGAGGAGCGGGAGGCGAAGACTCCCTCGCGCGCTTGGTGCTCACCGGGGCTGGGGGCTGCGAAGACCCAGCCCCTGTGGCTGCCGGCGCCCGGGGGGCGGGCGGAGCCGTTGCTCCGCTCCGAGAAGACCCCTGCCGGCTCGCTGCCGGCCTGCGGGGCGCCTCCGTCGTGGTCCGCGCACGGGCCGCCTCCGCTGCGGCTGGTGCGCCGGACGGCCTTGGCGCGGCTTGACTCCCCCGGGGAGCCGCCCGCCGAGGTGGCTGTTGCCGGGGCGCCTGCGCCCTTTCCCCCGTCGCCGTCTTGCGGAGGTGTTTTGCCGGGGACTCCTTCGGGCTTGCCGGGGGCGGGGAGCTCTCCGACGAGGAGAGGTCGTCGGCGTATAACTCCGTGGATCCGCCGGAGTCTTCGGCCTCCTCCTCCTCCTCCTCCTCTGCCCCGGCCGGCTCGCTGGGCCCAGCATCCAGCGCTGCGGCCCTCTTTCCCTTGGCGCCTCCGCCCCTCGCGGCGCCTCTGCTCCCTCCGGCGGTGCCCTCCCTTGCCGCAGCCTCCGTCGCGATCCCATGGATCCCGGAGTGCCTCAACGAGGGGACCCCGGCGAGCGCGTCGGGTGGGAGGTTCAACAACCGGCGGATCTCCGCCTCCTCCGCCTGGGTGGACGCCTCCTCGGCCTCCGCCTCCTCCGGCGAGAACCCGAAGACTCCTGCCGCCGCGGCTGCGGCGGCCTCCTCAGCCCGAGAAGCTATGTAGGCGATTTCCTGGTCGGTGGTGTCCCGCGTATGCAGCTTGAGGTCCTCCTTGTTACTCGCCACCTCGGCGAGGTTGTCGTAGAAGTTGAGGACGTCGATGGGCTTCGGGGCGATCCACGAGCGGTCCAAGCCATGCGAGTCGCACATCGGCATCATGGCAAGGATCCGGTCCCTCGCGGCGTTGTTGCAGAGCGGCACCACTTCCCGGGGAGTCCTGAACCACTCGGGGTGCGTCGGGTCGTACTTGAAGAGTTCCCGTACCATCCCGCGCAGCTCCAGAGTGGTGAAGTTAAAATTAAGCCCGGGGCGCAGCCTCATGATATCTGCCGGGCCGCCGTACTCCCAGGCCGGCCTCTTCCGGTCTTGGAGAGGGGCGATGCGCCGGCGGAGGAAATCTGCGCCCACCTCGGCAACCGACAGCCGGGCCATCCGAAGACGGAGAATCCGGACGAGGGCGATGTCGAGCTTGACGTCGTCGGAGTCTAGATCACTCCAATCCCTGCCGCGCACAATGGGCGTCGTGCGCGGCGCAGTGAAGGCTTGCGGCTGGTCTTCTACAATCCAGCACCACTCCGCTCGCCATTCCTCCCACTTGCCGCGGAGCTCCCCCGGCAAGTACGACCCTTTCTTATTGAGACGGAAGACCCAAGAAATTCCTCCGGAGAGGGGGGCATCGGCCTCGGCTCTAGGAGTGAAAAAGTGTCTAAAGAGGGCTACGTTGGGGTGGACTCCTATGAAGTTTTCACACATATGTGCGAAAACAGCCATGGTGAGAGTGGCGTTGGGGGTGAAATCAAGCAGATGGAAGCCATACGTATTCATGATATCACAGAAGAAGTTCGAAAAAGGAGGACAGAGACCACAATGGAAAAAGGCAGCAAAGAAGTGATACCCGCCGGGATAGTTGTCCTTGGCGGCGGCCGGGTATGCTCGTGTGCGGGGATGCGCATCGGTGCCCTTGGACCAGAACAAGTAATACTTGTTCCAGAGTTCTTGCACGCCGAGCTTCGGTGGGAAGACGACGTGCCGCTTCCGGTAAGCGATGAGCTTGGCTGCTTGCTCGGATTTCTCCTTCTTGGACTTCTCCGCTTTCGCCTTGTCGGTCTTTGGGGCCATGGCGGACGCGGCGGAAGGAAGGGGACGAAGAGCTCGGCGGCGGCGGAGCTGTGGAGGCGGAGCGCAAGAAGGAATCTTTTGCAGGTAGAAGACGACGTAATGAGAGCACAGGGAGGGGAACCGCGCCCGCTACCTCTGCTTTTATGGGGGAGTGGGGGGCGTTTCGCCCTTTCCATTAAGAGATCGTGGGCACGTCCCATCCCACGGCGCCGCAATCGACGCGTGCCGTTACCGTGGGGTGCGGCGGATATGGAAGTGGATTCGGCGCGCCGCGGGCCGCGGGTGCCCGTGCACTGTTTTGGGCCTGGCCCAACAGCGCTCGGCACCGTGTGTGGCCCAGGCCCGGGGGCTCCTGTCGGTGTACTAAGGTAGGGGTGCCTCAGTACCCCAACTTGTGCACGGGCAGTTGCAGCTTCCCGCGGCAAGGTTTACTGCGGGCTCGCCGGAGACCTTCCTGCTCCTTATTAAACCATTCAAAAACAAAGTATACAAGACATAAGATCGAGACCCCGGCAAGAGGAGCTTGCCGGGAAGGCCGTACCAGGCTCAAGACTGTTCCATTAACACAAAATCCTGGCAAGAGGAGCTTGCCAGGGAGACTAGAAGACATCGCCTCGGCGCTATGCGCGCCCCGGCAAGGGGCCCGGGGAGCGGCAAGTTCCCGGGCCCGGCAAGATCAAGGCCCCGGCAAGGTACTCGCCGGGAAGGCTGCGCTGTGTGCCCGCGCTCCAGCTCATCGGCCCACGCGTCGCCCTGGGGCCTATCCAGGGACGCGTGGCGGATGGCTGTGCAGCCTGAGGTACACGGTGGCACTCCACGGCGATAGATCCGTCGCCGTGGCGGACGGAGACGCTAGGGCGGGAGCTTTTGGGGTCGACGGCGACGGGCATTAAATGCCCTTGTCCCCCACTGTTAAAGTAGGTATAGACCACTGTTCTGTACTGTAGCTCCACTGTTCCCGCACTGTTACAACTACCACCTCTTTTACATTTTTACCCCTTTCTCCTACGTTGACACCTGTCGGTGACCCCTTGCACTATAAAAGGAGGCCCATGCACAACGTGGAGGGGGTTTCGAAACCTAGACTACTCTCATGCACGGTGTAGCTGCTTCTTCAAGCTCCCGAGCGCTCAACTCAATACACAACCAAGCAGGAGTAGGGTTTTACGCATCCGTGCGGCCCGAACCTGGGTAAAACTGCCCGCGTGTTTGCTTCGATCTGCTCTTTGTGCTCCCTCCGCCCTCGTACCGCACAGACAAGGGGCTCCGGTCCCATAGGTGTTCGTGGCGGACAGTTTCCCCCGACATCTGCTGTATAGAGGGTCACTTTAATTTTCAATGCATGCACTTTCAAAACATAATTGTTAACCAGTTGTGTGATAACATGATCATCCCTGATCTTTATGATGAGCTTATGTTATTTTTGATGTGTGAAGAGTTATCAGAAAAGACTTCTTGGCTAGATGTTAATGCCATAGGAATAAAAAACACTTTGCAAAATTGCCATCTTTATTGTGTTGTTAATTGCCATAAAAATGATTACATAAGTAAGATTAGAAAGGAGGGAACTTTACCAAAGTATAAAAATGTCTCTTATATTTCTGCTAATAAAAATGAGAGTTTCTCCCAAGTTTCCCCTATTGTTTCTAATGGTAAACCAGGATATGTGGAGAAGCTTCATCTCCAACCACTCCCTCCTAAGGTGAAGAAGAAGAAAAAGAAGAGGAGGAGGAAGAGGAGCAAGAAAGAAGAAGAATGGGTATCAACCTGGCCTGAGCATATTCCTCCCATCAACTTTTATCCTAACGGTTGTAAGTTTAAAGAAGAAGGTGAAGTTTATTGCCTTAATTATCATCTTGATGATGCGTCCATAGGTACTATTGAAGATGATTTTGATTATGATATGCATGTTACTTATTGTGATTGGGAAAATGATGATAATGCTACTTTTGATCTTGAAAATCTTTTCGGTACCAACTCTGTAAGTGATGATATGGAAAGCTCTAAGCTTGGGGATGATAGGATTGCAAATCCTTTACCCACTAGTGATGTGATAATTGATAATTCTTTTGCTAGTAAGAATAAAGACAACATGTTTACAAATAAAGTTGCTAGCAATGATAATGCTCTTCTCTACTATGATGATGTTATAACTCCAATCTATAGTGATTATAAAGGTACCTATGACATAAGGAGAAATTATCCTTATGAAACTTGTCATAATCATGAGGGAATTACTCCCTTGTTGAACACCATCTTCCTAATACACAATTAATCTATAGTGTTCAAGTTGTTTATGATAGTCCTACTCCCACTATTACCAATGTGAAAGATTATGCTTATGTGGAGAGTAAGAGTACCTTTTTGCATGTGGATCATGGTAACAATGCTTTATGTGATGCTTATATTGTTGAGTTTATTCGTGATCCCACTGAAAATTATTATGAGAAGGGAACATATGCTTATAGATATTTCAATAATATCAAGTTCCCTCTCCTTATGTTGAAGGTTTTGAAGCCGCACTTGTTTTGTCTTCCTATGCTTATTGCTTTGTGCTTCAATGAATTATTCTATTGCAATATTCCTATGCATAGGAAGCATGTTAGGCTTAAATGTGTTTGGTATTTGCTTCTTGATGCTCTCTTTTGTTCTTCAACTCTTATTCCTACGAGAGCATCATTAAAGTCTTAAGCCTATCTTTATGGCTATAAAGAAAGAGCTCTAGGGAGACAACCCTTGTTATCTTTGCTTTCAGTTTGTTCTTTCAGTTTTTAGTGGTCTTGATGTTTGTTACTACTGTAGCAACATCATTGTATCTTTATTTTTCAGCTTTGTGCCAATTTTAGCCTCTGATTGCAGGAAAGTTCAAAAGTTGTGACATGCTGTCCAGAAAACAGATTCTGTCCTTGGAAAGAGAAATTCGAATAAAATCACCAGATCATCTTTTTGATCTGAATTTTTTTGACATCATGCTCTATACAATTGGCTTTCGAGTGTCCGTTCTGAGTTTTTTGATTTGAGTTGCAGAAGTACCCCAAAAAAATATTTACTACCTGCTGGTCTGTTTTTCACAGATTCTGCCCTGTTTTGCCTTTTCTTCGTTTTGCAGACCTTAAGCTTGCTTTTTCTTTGCAAAAACTTTTGGCGATCTTGAGAAACAGTAGACCTTCAAGAATATCTTTGTTTCCAGTAAAGAAAAAATATTTTATTATGGGTACTAACCTCTCTAATCAGATTATGATGAGTTATGTATGAAGGGAGTTTTCAAGTGTGCGAGGGAAGATGATAAAAGAAGATTCAGGAGTGTCAAATGCTCAAGCTTGGGGATGCCCCCATGCACCCCCAAGAAATATCCAAGGAGACTCAAGCATCTAAGCTTGGGGATGCCCCCGTGCATCACCTTCTCCATCAACAATTATCAGTTCGTCCTTCGTTCCACTATATTTTTATCACTTCATGCGTTATGTGCTATGCTTGGAGCGTCTTGCTCTTTTCTTTTTAGTTTATTTGGTTTTACTTGCTGTTCTTAACAAGTTGGATCCTAGCCTTCATTGTTTGGGAGAGAAACACGCTCCACTCCACTGTAGAACACAACATAGGCTTGCATGCGTATCTTCTTGTGTGTGTTCTTTATCTTTTCATAGCTGCTGTCATGCTTAGCTCTTAGTTTTCATGCTTATCTTTTTAAGAGCTTTTGTTTAGGTTGTTGCTTCTGGAACTCTCTTGAGTTATCATGCTAATCTTGTTAATGTTGGGGAACGTAGTATTTTAATATTTTCCTACGATCACGCAAGATCTGTCTACCAGATGCATAGCAACGAGAGGGAAGAGTGTGTCTACGTACCCTCGTAGACCGGAAGCGGAAGCGTTAGAACAACGCGGTTGATGTAGTCGTACGTCTTCACGGCCCGACCAAGCACCGAAACTACGTCACCTCCGAGTTCTAGCACACGTTCAGCTCGATGACGTCCCTCGAACTCCGATCCTGCCGAGTGTCGAGGAAGAGTTCCGTCAGCACGACGGCGTGGTGACGATTTTGATGTTCTACCGTCGCAGGGCTTCGCCTAAGCACCGCTACAATATTATCGAGGAGAACTGTGGTGGAGGGGGGCACCGCACACGGCTAAGAGATCATGAGATCAACTGTTGTGTCTAGAGGTGCCCCCTTGCCCCCGTATATAAAGGAGGGAGGGAGAGGCCGGCCCTAGAAGGGGCGCGCCAAGTGTGGGGAGTCCTACTAGGACTCCCAAGTCCTAGTAGGATTCCCCTTTCCTTTCCGGAGTAGGAGAGAAGGAAAGAGGGGGAGAGGGAGAAGGAAAAGGGGGCTGCACCCCTTGTCCAATTCGGACCAGAAGGGGGCCACGCGCCTCCTTCCTTTTGGCCTCTCTCCTCTATTCCCGTAACTCCCTGGTACTCCGAAAATACCCGAATCACTCGGAACCTTTCCGATGTCCGAATATAGTCGTCCAATATATCGATTTTTACGTCTCGACCATTTCGAGACTCCTCGTCATGTCCCCGATCTCATCCGGGACTCCGAGCTCCTTCGGTACATCAAAACTCATAAACTCATAATAAAACTGTCATCGAAACCTTAAGCGTGCGGACCCTACGGGTTCGAGAACTATGTAGACATGACCGAGACACGTCTCCGGTCAATAACCAATAGCGGAACCTGGATGCTCATATTGGCTCCCACATATTCTACGAAGATCTTTATCGGTCAAACCGCATAACAACATATGTTGTTCCCTTTGTCATCGGTATGTTACTAGCCCGAGATTCGATCGTCGGTATCTCAATACCTAGTT
Source organism: Secale cereale (assembly GCA_902687465.1). Lineage (NCBI taxonomy): Eukaryota > Viridiplantae > Streptophyta > Magnoliopsida > Poales > Poaceae > Secale > Secale cereale. The sequence continues at coordinate 51,832,597 of LR738709.1, read as the reverse complement.
CAATCTCGTTACCGACAAATCTCTTTACTCGTTCCGTAATACATCATCCCGCAACTAACTCATTAGCTGCAATGCTTGCAAGGCTTATAGTGATGTGCATTACCGAGTGGGCCCAGAGATACCTCTCCAACAATCGGAGTGACAAATCCTAATCTCGAAATACGCCAACCCAACAAGTACCTTTGGAGACACCTGTAGAGTACCTTTATAATCACCCAGTTACGTTGTGACGTTTGGTAGCACACAAAGTGTTCCTCCGGTATTCGGGAGTTGCATAATCTCATAGTCATAGGAACATGTATAAGTCATGAAGAAAGCAATAGCAATAAAACTAAACGATCAAGTTGCTAAGCTAACGGATGGGTCTTGTCCATCACATCATTCTCCTAATGATGTGACCACGTTGATCAAATGACAACTCATGTCTATGGCTAGGAAACATAACCATCTTTGATCAATGAGCTAGTCTAGTAGAGGCATACTAGGGACACTCTGTTTTGTCTATGTATTCACACATGTACTAAGTTTCCAGTTAATACAATTCTAGCATGAATAATAAACATTTATCATGATATAAGGAAATAAATAATAACTTTATTATTGCCTCTAGGGCATATTTCCTTCAGTCTCCCACTTGCACTAGAGTCAATAATCTAGATCACATCACCATGTGATTAACACCAATAGTTCACATCACCATGTGACTAACACCCATAGTTCTCATCGCCATGCGACCAATACCCAAAAGGGTTTACTAGAGTCAACAATCTAGTTCACATCGCCATGTGATTAATACCCAAAGAGTACTAAGGTGTGATCATGTTTTGCTTCATGAGAGAAGTTTAGTCAGCGGGTCTGTTATATTCAGATCCGTATGTATTTTGCAGATTTCTATGTCTACAATGCTCTGCATGGAGCTACTCTAGCTAATTGCTCCCACTTTCAATACGCATCCAGATTGATACTTAGAGTCATCTGGATTTAGTGTCAAAGCTTGCATCAGCGTAACCCTTTACGACGAACTCTTTATCATCTCCATAATCGAGAAACATTTCCTTAGTCATCCAGTTACTAAGGATAATTTTGACCGCTGTACAGTGATCTACTCCTGGATCACTATTGTACCTCCTTGTCAAACTTATGGCAAGGTACACAAAATGTTTGGTACACAGCATGGCATACTTTATAGAACCTATGGCTGAGGCATAGGGAATGACTTTCATTCTCTCTATATTTTTCTGCCGTGGTCTGGCTTTGAGTCTTACTCAACTTCACACCTTACAAGTCAGGCAAGAACTCCTTCTTTGACTGATACATTTTGAACTATTTCAAAATCTTATCAAGGTATGTACTTATCAAAAGTCTTATCAAGCGTCTTGATCTATCTCTATAGATCTTGATGCTCAATTTGTAAGCAGCTTCACCAAGGTCTTTCTTTGAAAAACTCCTTTCAAACACTCCTTTATGCTTTCCAGAAAATTCTACATCATTTCCGATCGACAATATGTCATTCACATATACTTATCAGAAAGGTTGTAGTGCTCCCACTCACTTCTTGTAAATACAGACTTCACCGCAAGTCTGTATAAATCTATATGCTTTGATCAACTTATCAAAGCGTATATTCCAACTCCGAGATGTTTGCACCAGTCCATAGATGGATCGCTGGAGCTTGCACAATTTGCTAGCACCTTTAGGATTGACAAAACATTCTGGTTGCATCATATACAACTCTTCTTTAATAAATCCATTAAAGAACGCAGTTTCGTTATCCATTTGCCAGATTTCATAAAATGTGGCAATTGCTATCATGATTCGGACAGACTTAAGCATCGATATGGGTGAGAAAATCTCATCGTAGTTAACACCTTGAACTTGTCGAAAACCTTTCGCAACAAGTCGAGCTTTGTAGACAGTAACATTACCATCGGCGTCAGTCTTCCTCTTAAAGATCCATTTATTTTCAATGGCTTGCCGACCATCGGGCAAGTCAACCAAAGTCCATACTTTGTTCTCATACATGGATCCCATCTCAGATTTCATGGCCTCAAGCCATTTCGCGGAATCTAGGCTCATCATCGCTTCCTCATAGTTCGTAGGTTCATCATGGTCCAGTAACATGACTTCCAGAACCGGGTTGCCGTACCACTCTGGTGCTGAACGAACTCTGGTTGATCTACGAAGTTCAGCAGAAACTTGATCTGAAGTTTCATGATCATCATCATTAGCTTCCTCACTAATTGGTGTAGGAATCACTGGAACTAGTTTCTGTGATGTTCCACTTTCCAATTCGGGAGAAGGTACAATTACCGCATCAAGTTCTACTTTCCTCCCACTCACTTCTTTCGAGAGAAACTCCTTCTCTAGAAAGGATCCACTCTTAGCAACAAAGACCTTGCCTTCGGATCTGTGATAGAAGGTGTACCCAATAGTTTCTTTTGGGTATCCTATGAAGATTTACTTCTCCGATTTGGGTTCGAGCTTATCATGTTGAAACTTTTTCACATAAGCATCGCAGTCCCAAACTTAGAGAAATGACAGCTTAGGTTTCTCGTCAAACCACAGTTCATACGATGTCATCTCCACGGATTTAGATGGTGCCCTATTCGTGAATGTAGCTGTCTCTAATGCATAACCCCAAAAGCGATAGTTGTAGATCGGTAAGAGACATCATCGATCGCACCATATCTAATAAAGTACGGTTATGACGTTCGGACACACCATTACGCTGTGGTGTTCCGGGTGGCGTGAGTTGTGAAACTATTCCACATTGTTTCAAATGAAGACCAAACTCGTAACTCAAATATTCTCCTCCACGATTAGATCGTAGAAACTTTATTTTCTTGTTACGATGATTCTCTACTTCACTCTGAAATTCTTTGAACTTTTCAAATGTTTCAGACTTGTGCTTCATTAAGTAGATATACCCATATATGCTCAAATCATCAGTGAAGGTCAGAAAATAACGATACCCGCCGCGAGCTTCAACACTCATTGGTCCGCATACATCAGTATGTATGATTTCCAACAACTCTGTTGCTCGCTCCACAGTTCCGGAGAACGGAGTTTTAGTCATCTTGTCCATGAGGCATGGTTCGCAAGCACCAAGTGATTCATAATCAAGTGATTCCAAAAGTCCATCACTATGGAGTTTCTTCATGTGCTTTACACCAATATGACCTAAACGGCAGTGCCACAAATAAGTTGAACTATCATTATTAACCTTGCATCTTTTGGCTTCAATATTATGAATATGTGTATCACACGATCGAGATCCAACAAACCATTTTCATTGGGTGTATGACCATAGAAGGTTTTATTCATGTAAACAGAACAACAATTATTCTCTAACTTACATGAATAACCGTATTGCAATAAACATGATCAAATCATATTCATGCTCAACACAAACACCAAATAACACTTATTTAGGTTCAACACTAATCCCGAAAGTATAGGGAGTGTGCGATGATGATCATATCAATCTTGGAACTACTTCCAATACACATCATCACTTTATCCTTTAACTAGTTTCTGTTCATTATGCAACTCCCATTTCGAGTTACTACTCTTTAGCAACTGAACCAGTATCAAATACCGAGGGGTTGCTATGAACACTAGTAAAATACACATCAATAATCTGTATATCAAATATACCTTTGTTCACATTGCAATCCTTCTTATCCGCCAAGTATCTAGGGCAGTTCCACTTCTAGTGACCATTTCCTTTGCAGTAGACGCACTTAGTTTCAAGCTTGAGTTTAGCTTTTGGGTTTCTTCATGGGAGTGACAACTTGCTTGTCATTCTTCTTGAAGTTCCCCTTCTATCCCTTTGCCCTTTACTTGAAACAAGTGGTCTTATTAACCATCAACACTTGATGCTCTTTCTTGATTTCTACCTCCGCCGATTTTAGCATCGCGAAGAGATCGGGAATTAACTTCGTCATCCCTTGCATATTATAGTTCATCACGAAGTTCTACTAACTCGGTGATAGTGACTAGAGAACTTTGTCAATTACTATCTTATCTGGAAGATTAACTCCCACTTGATTCAAGTAATTGTAGTACCCAGACAATCTGAGCACATGCTCACTGGTTGAGCTATTCTCCTCCATCTTGTAGGCAAAGTACTGTCAGAGGTCTTATACCTCTCGACACGGGCATGAGTATGAAATACTAATTTCAACTCTTGGAACATCTTATATGCTCTGTGGCGTTCAAAACGTTTTTGAAGTCCCGGTTCTAAGCCGTAAAGCATGGTGCACTTAAACTATCAAGTAGTCATCATACCGAGCTTTTGTCAAAACGTTCATAACGTCTACATCTGCTCCTGCAATAGGTCTGTCACCTAGCGGTGCATCAAGGACATAATTCTTCTGTGCAGCAATGAGGATAATCCTCAGATCACGGACCTAGTCCGCATCATTGCTACTAACATCTTTCAACTTAGTTTTCTCTAGGAACATATAAAAAATTAACGGGGAGCAACATCGTGAGCTATTGATCTACAACATAGATATGCTAATACTACCAGGACTAAGTTCATGATAAATTAAAGTTCAATTTAATCATATTACTTAAGAACTCCCACTTAGATAGACATCCCTCTAGTCATCTAAATGATCACGTGATCCAAATCAACTGAACCATGTCCGATCATCACGTGAGATGGAGTAGTTTTCAATGGTGAACATCTTATGTTGATCATATCTACTATATGATTCACGCTCGACCTTTCGGTCTCCAGTGTTCCGAGGCCATATCTGCATATGCTAGGCTCGTCAAGTTTAACCCGAGTATTCTGCGTGTGCAAAACTGGCTTACACCCGTTGTATTTGAACGTAGAGCTTATCACACCCGATCATCACGTGGTGTCTCGGCACGACGAACTTTCGCAACGGTGCATACTCAGGGAGAACACTTATACCTTGAAATTTAGTAAGGGATCATCTTATAATGCCACCGTCGTTCTAAGCAAAAATAAGAAGCATAATAAGATAAACATCACATGCAATCAAAATATGTGACATGATATGGCCATCATCATCTTGTGCTTTTGATCTCCATCTCCAAAGCACCGTCATGATCACCTTCGTCACCGGCGCGACACCTTGATCTCCATCGTAGCATCGTTGTCGTCTCGCCAACTATTGCTTCTACGACTATCGCTACCGCTTAGTGATAAAGTAAAGCAATTACATGGCGATTGCATTTCATACAATAAAGCGACAACCATATGGCTCCTGCCAGTTGCCGATAACATTACAAAACATGATCATCTCATACAAAACCGCATAACTCATCATGTCTTGACCATATCACATCACAACATGCCCTGCAAAAACAAGTTAGACGTCCTCTACTTTGTTGTTGCAAGTTTTACGTGGCTGCTACGGGCTTAGCAAGAACCGTTCTTACCTACGCATACAAAAACCACAACGATGTTTCGTCAAGTATGTGCTGTTTTAACCTTCACAAGGACCGGGCGTAGCCACACTTGTTTCAGCTAAAGTGAGAGAGACAGACACCCGCCAGTCACCTTTAAGCAACGAGTGCTCGTAACGGTGAAACCAGTCTCGCGTAAGCGTACGCGTAATGTCGGTCCGGGCCGCTTCATCTCACAATACTGCCGAAGCAAAGTATGACATGCTGGTAAGCAGTATGACTAGTATCGCCCACAACTCATTGTGTTCTACTCGTGCATATTATCTACGCATAGACCTGGCTCATGATGCCACTGTTGGGGAACGTAGTATTTTAAAATTTTCCTACGATCACGCAAGATCTGTCTACCAGATGCATAGCAACGAGAGGGAAGAGTGTGTCTACGTACCCTCGTAGACCGGAAGCGGAAGCGTTAGAACAACGCGGTTGATGTAGTCGTACGTCTTCACGGCCCGACCGATCAAGCACCGAAACTACGGCACCTCCGAGTTCTAGCACACGTTCAGCTCGATGACGTCCCTCGAACTCCGATCCAGCCGAGTGTCGAGGAAGAGTTCCGTCAGCACGACGGCGTGATGACGATTTTGATGTTCTACCGTCGCAGGGCTTCGCCTAAGCACCGCTACAATATTATCGAGGAGAACTGTGGTGGAGGGGGGCACCGCACACGGCTAAGAGATCATGAGATCAACTGTTGTGTCTAGAGGTGCCCCCTTGCCCCCGTATATAAAGGAGGGAGGGAGAGGCCGGCCCTAGAAGGGGCGCGCCAAGTGTGGGGAGTCCTACTAGGACTCCCAAGTCCTAGTAGGATTCCCCTTTCCTTTCCGGAGTAGGAGAGAAGGAAAGAGGGGGAGAGGGAGAAGGAAAAGGGGGCTGCACCCCTTGTCCAATTCGGACCAGAAGGGGGCCACGCGCCTCCTTCCTTTTGGCCTCTCTCCTCTATTCCCGTAACTCCCCGGTACTCCGAAAATACCCGAATCACTCGGAACCTTTCCGATGTCCGAATATAGTCGTCCAATATATCGATTTTTACGTCTCGACCATTTCGAGACTCCTCGTCATGTCCCCGATCTCATACGGGACTCCGAGCTCCTTCGGTACATCAAAATTCATAAACTCATAATAAAACTGTCATCGAAACCTTAAGCGTGCGGACCCTACGGGTTCGAGAACTATGTAGACATGACCGAGACACGTCTCCGGTCAATAACCAATAGCGGAACCTGGATGCTCATATTGGCTCCCACATATTCTACGAATATCTTTATCGGTCAAACCGCATAACAACATACGTTGTTCCCTTTGTCATCGGTATGTTACTAGCCCGAGATTCGATCGTCGGTATCTCAATACCTAGTTCAATCTCGTTACCGGCAAGTCTCTTTACTCGTTCCGTAATACATCATCCCGCAACTAACTCATTAGCTGCAATGCTTGCAAGGCTTATAGTGATGTGCATTACCGAGTGGGCCCAGAGATACCTCTCCAACAATCGGAGTGACAAATCCTAATCTCGAAATACGCCAACCCAACAAGTACCTTTGGAGACACCTGTAGAGTACCTTTATAATCACCCAGTTACGTTGTGACGTTTGGTAGCACACAAAGTGTTCCTCCGGTATTCGGGAGTTGCATAATCTCATAGTCATAGGAACATGTATAAGTCATGAAGAAAGCAATAGCAATAAAACTAAACGATCAAGTTGCTAAGCTAACGGATGGGTCTTGTCCATCACATCATTCTCCTAATGATGTGACCACGTTGATCAAATGACAACTCATGTCTATGGCTAGGAAACATAACCATCTTTGATCAATGAGCTAGTCTAGTAGAGGCATACTAGGGACACTCTGTTTTGTCTATGTATTCACACATGTACTAAGTTTCCAGTTAATACAATTCTAGCATGAATAATAAACATTTATCATGATATAAGGAAATAAATAATAACTTTATTATTGCCTCTAGGGCATATTTCCTTCAGTTAAGAGAGTTGGCTTCTGTGGCACTGGTTGATATGTCTGTGATAAAAATGCTATGTGCATAATGGTGCTTAGTAGTTCATGTTTTCTTATGGTTAGTCTCAAATAGCTGGGGGTTCTTAATGTGTTATTGAAGTACCAGTATGATTTGTTTGCCTATGATGTGGTATGGTTTAGTGATATCTTCCTCCAAGAATTTATTTTGATTGACTTGGCATATGCTCACGCATATTTAAGACTGTAAAGAAAGTCTATCAAGCCTTGACGATCTTTAATTTCTGAGTAGTGATATAACTTCCATGCCCGATTCAATGTTGCTTTGTCGCTCTGCATGATTATGACCGTCATTGCTCTCTTAGTTGGTCGCTCCCAGTCTTTTGCTAGCCTTCACCTATACTAAGCGGCCTGACTGCTTGTGCATCCAAAATCCTTGAAACCAGTTATGCCATATGAGTCCACCATACCTTCCTATATATGGTATTTACTTGCCATTCCTAACGAAGACTTTCTTGTACCATCTCAAAATTATTTAAACGCATTTCACTTTTGTGCCTCTGTTTTAGCTCATGAGGAAGTAGTAGGTAATTCATGATCTTCTTATGTTGGACAAATTTTACCCCGGGATTGCATGTCTAATCTGCAAACCCCTAATACAATGAGGGACTGGCATGAGTGCGCCCAGCTCACAAAAGATAATAGCAACAAACAAACCCTCCTTCACGCTTTGTTCATGAGAAATCAGGAAACTCTGGCAGTGATAAACAAAGGAGATTAAGGGGATGTGATCGTCCCCGCGTGGGAGCCGTTCCTCGAAACTTGTCCAGCATAAGAAGTAATTGGGTTATCTACTAGCATTCGTTGACGAATTATGCACCTCCCAAAAGCTTTTTATCTCTGTTTTTAAAACCACGAGCTCTGGTACTTGTTTAGTCTTTGCTTCCAGCCACGGGTTTTCAACCTTGCCATCAAAATCCACGGTTCGAGAGTCTCCACCTTCTTTCTTCAAAGCACCAACTATTGACAGCATGATTGTCATTCTGAGTGTAATGTGCATTGTCCCAAAGTACCATTGTCTTCTGCATGATTGTGATATCGCTTATTCTGAAATCATTGTATCTAGTCGTCACTTAAACTTCGGAGGTGCTCCTGCATTTATGTTTTGCTTCACAAAAGGGGGCAAGCGAGGTATCACTTTGTCATGTTTGCACACCATGCTCACTACAAATCTATTGGGTATTTCAGTATCATATTGTAAACTTTCAGTTCTTTGTGATATTCTCATGAGGTAACTTAATTACTAAAGATTCATTATCTCAATAAGCATTTGTCATGTGATTGTGAAAGACTCTTTGGTAGCATGTCACCACAGAAATTGTGCTTGTTATAATTTACCTACTCGAGGACGAGCAGGAATTAAGCTTGGGGATGTTGATATGTCCCAAACGTATCTATAATTTCTGCTTGCTCCATGCATGTTTTGGGTGATATTGCTATGCTTTTGATACACTTTCATACACTTTTGATCATATTTGGACTAACCTATTAACTCAGTGCACCCCAGTGCCAGTTTCTGTTTTTTGCTATTTTTGTATTTCAGGTTTTCCCATTACTTAAATTGCCAGAAAAATTCCGGGAAAAATATATAAAAAATCAGCGCTCCAGAAGCTTCCATGTGCCAGAAGTGGGGCCAGAGGGGCCCCAGGCGCCCTGATGGCGTGGCCCCACCCCTGGACGCGCCGGGGGGCCGCCTGGGGAGCTCCCACCTCCTCTGGTGCCCTACTTGGCCTCCTATTTATTCTCCCGTCGCGGAAACCCTGATTCCAGAACCCTTTTCTCCAGAAGCAATTCCGATCTCCGCCGCCATCGCCACCAAGTTTTGGGGGACCACAATTCCTGTGCCGGCATCCTGCCGGGACGGGGAAGTGCCCCCGGATTCATCTCCATCGACGTTGCTTCCTCCCTCCATGATGCGGGAGTAGTTCCTCCTCGGGGCTGAGGTTTCTACCAGTAGCTATGTGGTTAATTCTCTCTCCCATGATGTGATCTTCGTTGTGATCATAGGCTATGTTAATCTAGGGTGATCCCATGATATTTCCCCTTCCTCTATGTATTGGATTGATGTACTCACTTGTCTTTATCTAGTATAATCCCCGAGACCAAGGTGACAGCGGTCTATTGGACATGCATTAGAAGAATATTTTCATGAGTGATTTCCTCTTTTGTGTGTTGATTGAAGATTGAGAGTTTCTTGGTGCTTGTCTTTGACGATCCTTGAGATATGTTGTGGTGATTGTGGTACTCTCTTTGGATGGCCGCGGTGACATTGGGAAATCCATAGATTGAGAACTACAAACTTTGAGGTGTGCTTTTGTAGCCCTACATAATTCTCTTCCTCTCTTGACCACAAAGGAATGACCTCCGAGTGCGTCTCCATTGCATGTTTTATGGGAAATATCATGTGATTAGACTATGTTAATGTTGTTGGGAGTTGCCACTAGTGAAAGTATGAAGCCTAGGCCTTGTTTCCACCATTGCAATACCATTTGTGCTCACGTTTACCACTTGTTTGCTTGCTGCACTTTTTATTACATATTTATATTACTTTGCTTTGCCACTCCTATCATCCATATTTTACCATCTCTTCGCCGAACTAGTGCACCTATACAACTCCTAGTTGTATTAGGTGTGTTGGGGACACAAGAGACTTCTTGTATCTTAGTTGCAGGGTTGCTTGAGAGAGACCATCTTCAACCTCTACTTCCCTGAGTTCGATAAACCTTAGGTCATCTACTTGAGGGAAATTGCTACTGTCCTACAAACCTCTGCGCTTGGAGGCCCAACATAGTCTACAAGAATAGAAGCGTGTGTAGACATCAACCGTACGCCATCATCAACTCCTTTCCCGACACATCGACTTGGGGACAAGCCAATTCTCTTGGAGGAGGTATTCTCACAGCATGTTATGCCCTCACGCTCCGAAGAGCACCAGTCGAAATATAGAGCGCCAACACATTAGGGAGGCTCATCTCAAAGCCCTGGAAGAAGCTTACACTCGAATGAAGCCCACGGACTATGACCCATCCAAGGTGGACGAATATAAGCCAGTCATTGTAGGCTAAAAAGGGTATCAAGAATTATCAAAAGAATAGCTACTTCTCGAGCTTGCGTTGATTTTCCCCTTGAAGAGGAAATGGTGATGCAGCAAAGTAGAGATAATATTTCCCTCAGTTTGAGAACCAAGGTATCAATCCAGTAGGAGGTACAAGCAAGTCCCCAATATAAGCACCTACACAAACTAACAAACACTTGCAGACAACACGGAAAAGGGGTTGTCAATCCCTTCAACATCACGAACAAGAGTGAGATCTGCTAGAGATAGAATTAAAACTAAAGTAAAAATAAAAATAAAGTAAACACAAAATAATTGCAGCAAGGTATTTTTGGGCTTTTGGTTTTATAGATCTGAAAGTAATAGATGTAAAATAGACCCGGGGGCCATAGGTTTCACTAGAGGCTTCTCTCTTGAATAAAGCATACTACGGGTAAACAAATTACTGTCAAGCAATTGATAGAAAAGCGCAAAGTTATGACGATATATAAGGCAATGATCATGAATATATGCATCACATCCGTGACAAGTAGATTGAAACAATTCTGCATCTACTACTATTACTCCACACATCGACCGCTATCCAGCATGCATCTAGAGTATTAAGTTCATAAGAACAGAGTAACGCCTTAAGCAAGATGACATGATGTAGAGGGATAAACTCAAGCAATATATATGATATAAACCCTATCTTTTTATCCTTGATGGCAACAATGCAATACGTTCCTAGCTACCCCTTCTGTCACTGGGTGAGGACACCGCAAGATTTAACCCAAAACTAAGCACCTCTCCCATTGCAAGAACTACCAATCTAGTTGGCCAAACCAAACCAATAATTTGAAGAGAAATACAAAGATATCAAATCATGCATATAAGAATTTAGAGAAGATTCAAATAATATTAATAGATAATCTAATCATAAATCAACAATTCATCGGATCTCGGCAAACACACCGCAAAAGAAGATTACATCCAATAGATCTCCAAGAATATCGAGGAGAACATTGTATTGGATCAAAGAGAGAGAAGAAACCATCTAGCTACTAGCTATGGACCCGTAGGTCTATGGTAAACTACTCACGCATCATCAGAAGGGCAGCAAGGTTGATGTAGAAGCCCTCCGTGATCGAATCTCCCTCCGACAGAGTACCAGAAAAGGTCCCATGATGGGATCTCACAGAAACAGAGGCCTGCGGCGGTGTAAAAGTATTTTATTATGTCGTTTGAGGGTTTCTAGAATACTTCTGAATTTATAAGCCAAAGAAGGGGGTCAAGGGGTGTCCGAGGGGGCCACAAGCCCTGGGGGCGCCTCCTACTTCTCGAGCTTGCGTTGTATTCCCTCGAAGAGGAAAGGGTGATGCAGCACAGTAGCGTAAGTATTTCCCTTAGTTTTTGAGAACCAAGGTATCAATCCAGTAGGAGACCACGCGTGAGTCCCTCACACTTGCACAAACAAATAAGAGCTTCGCAGCCAACGCGATAAGGGGTTGTCAATCCCTTTACGATCACTTACGAAAGTGAGATCTGATAGATATGATAGTTTGATATTTTTGGTATTTTTAGATATAAGAACAGAAAGTAAAAACAACAAAGTAATGTAGATTGTAGATTGATATGTTGAGAATAGACCCGGGGGCCATAGGTTTCACTAGTGGCTTCTGTCATGATAGCAGATTTCTACGGTGGGTGAACGAATTATTGTCGAGCAGTTGATAGAAAAGCGAATAATTATGAGAATATCTAGGCATGATCATTATATATAGGCATCACGTCCGTGACAAGTAGACCGAAACAATTCTGCATCTACTACTATTACTCCACACATCGACTGCTATCTAGCATGCATCTAGAGTATTAAGTTCATAAGAACAGAGTAACGCTTTAAGCAAGATGACATGCTGTAGAGGGATAAACTCAAGCAATATGATATAAAACCCATCTTTTTATCCTCGATGGCAACAATACTATACGTGCCTTGATGCCCCTACTGTCACTGGGAAAGGACACCGCAAGATTGAAACCAAAGCCAAGCACTTCTCCCATTGCAAGAACTATAGATCTAGTAGGCCAAACCAAACCGATAATTCAAAGAGAGTTGCAAGGATATTATAATCATACATAAAAGTATTCAGAAAAGAACTAAATATTTCTCATAGATAATCTTGATCATAAACCCACAATTCATCGGATCTCGACAAACACACCGCAAAAATATTACATCGAATAGATCTCCTCGAAGACCAAGGAGAACTTGGTATTGAGATCCAAAAAGAGAGAAGAAGCCATCTAGGTACTAACTTGTTGGGGATCGTTACAGAAAATCAAAAAATTTCCTATGTATCACCAAGATCCATCTATGAAGTTTACTAGCAACAAGAGGGGAGTGCATCTTCATACCTTTGAAGATCACGCTGCGGAAGCGTTACAAGAACGCGGTTGGTGGAGTCGTAGACACAACGATTTAGATCGCGGTCATTTCCAATCTAAGCGCCGAACAACGGCGCCTCCGCGTTCAACACACGTACAACCCGGGGACGTATCATCCTTCTTGATCCAGCAAGGGGGAGGAGAAGTTGGGGAAGAGCTCCGGCAGCACGGCAGCGTGGTGGTGGAGCTTGCAGTTCTCCGGCAGGGCTTTGCCAAGCTCTACGGAGGAAGAGGAGGAGTTGGGAGGGGAAGAGGGCTGCGCCAGGGAAGGGGTGTTGTTGCCCTCTCTCTCCCTTACTATTTATAGGGGGAAGGGGAGAGGAGGAGGTGCCCTAGGGTTTCCCTAGGGGAGGGGCGGCGGCCACAGGGGAAACCCTACATGGGTTTGGGCGCCCCCACCCCTAGGAAACTTGCCCCCCAGGCCGGGAGGGGCGGCTGCCCTAGGGGGGGGCGCCCCCACCTCTCCAGGTTACGTCAGATGGGGTGAGAGGGGCACTCAGCCCCTTAGTGGGCTGATATGCCCCTTCCCCTTGGCCCATAAGGCCCCCCAACGCTTGCCGGGGCCTCCGAAACCACTTTCGGACACGCTGGTCGTCACCCGGTACCCCCAGAACAATTCCAGACTCCAATACCCTTCGTCCAATATATCGATCTTCACCTCCGGACCATTCCGGAGTTCCTCTTCACGTCCCGGATCTCATCCGGGACTCCGAACAACCTTCGGTAACCACATACTATTCCCATAACAACTCTAGCATCACCGAACCTTAAGTGTGTAGACCCTACGGGTTCGGGAACCATGCAGACATGACCGAGATACCTCTCCGGCCAATAACCAATAGCGGGATCTGTATAACCATATTGGCTCCCACATGTTTCACGATGATCTCGTCGGATGAACCACGATGTCGGGGATTCAATCAATCCCGTATACAATTCCCTTTGTCTACCGGTATAGTACTTGCCCGAGATTCGATCGTCGGTATACCGATACCTTGTTCAATCTCGTTACGGCAAGTCTCTTTACTCATTCCGCAACACATCATCCTGTGACCAACCCCTTAGTCACATTGAGCTCATTACGATGATGTCTTACCGAGTGGGCCCAAAGATACCTCTCCGTCATACGGAGTGACAAATCCTAGTCTCGATTTGTTCCAACCCAACAGATACTTTCGAGGATACCCGTAGTGTACCTTTATAGCCACCCAGTTACTTGTGATGTTTCGCACACCCAAAGTACTCCTACGGTATCCGGGAGTTGCACAATCTCATGGTCTAAGGAAAGGATACTTGACATTGGAAAAGCTTTAGAATACGAATTACACGATCTTGTGCTAGGCTTAGGAATGGGTCTTGTCCATCACATCATTCTCCTAATGATGTGATCCCGTTATTAATGACATCCAATGTCCGTGGTCAGGAAACTGTAACCATCTATTGATCAACGAGCTAGTCAACTAGAGGCTCACTAGGGACATGTTGTGGTCTATGTATTCACACATGCATTACGATTTCCGGATAATACATTTAAAGCATGAACAATAGAAAATTATCATGAACAAGGAAATATAATAATAGCCATTTTATCATTGCCTCTAGGGCATATTTCCAACATAACTATGGACCCGAAGGTCTATGGTAAACTACTCACAACTCATGGCGAGGCGATGGTGTTGATGTAGAAGCACTCCGTGGAAGATCCCCCCTCCGACGGAGCTCCGGAACAGGCCCCAAGATGGGATCTCACGGGAACAAAAGTTTGCGGCGGTGGAATTAGGGTTTTCTCTGTTGCTTCGATGTTTTCATGGTACATGGGTTTATATAGGAGGAAGGAGGGCACCGGGGGAGCAATGTGGGGCCCATGAGGCAGGGAGGCACGCCCAGGGGGAGGGGGCACACCCCCACCCTCGTGGACGCCACGTGTGCCCTATTCCGTGGTTCTCACGTCTCCCATGAAGATATTGCTCCAAAAATATCTCTCCCGAAGGATTCATTCCGTTTGGACTCCGTTTGATATTCCTTTTCTGTATTACCCTAAAATAGGCAAAAAAACAGCAATCTAGACTGGGCCTTTGGGTTAATAGGTTAGTCCCAAAAATAATATAAAAGTGTATAATAAAGCCCATTAAACATCCAAAACATCATATATAATAGCATGGAACAATAAAAAATTATAGATACGTTGGAGACGTATCAAGCATCCCCAAGCTTAATTCCTGCTCGTCCTCGAGTAGGTAAATGATAAAAACAGAATTTTGGATGTGGAATTCTAACCAACATAATTTTCAATGTAATTCTCTTTATTGTGGCATGAATGTTCAGATCCAAAAGATTCAAGACAAAAGTATATATTGACATAAGAAATAATAATACTTCAAGCATACTAACAAAGCAATCATGTCTTCTCAAAATAACATGGCTAAAGAAAGTTATCCCTACAAAATCATATAGTCTGGCTATGCTCCCTCTTCATCACACAAAATATTCATATCATGCACAACCCCAGTTTCAGCCAAGCACTTGTTTTCATACTCAATTTTTTCAAACCTTTCAACTTTCACGCAATACATGAGCGTGAGCCATGGACATAGCACTATAGGTGGAATAGAGTGGTGGTTGTGGAGAAGACAAAAAGGAGGATGATAGTCTCACATCGACTAGGCGTATCAACGGGCTATGGAGATGCCCATCAATAGATATCAATGTGAGTGAGTAGGGATTGCCATGCAACGGATGCACTAGAGCTAAAAATGTATGAAAGCTCAACAAAAGAAACTAAGTGGGTGTGCATCCAACTTTCTTGCTCACGAAGACCTAGGGCATTTGAGGAAGCCCATCGTTGGAATATACAAGCCAAGTTCTATAATGAAAATTCCTACTAGTATATGAAAGTGACTAAACATGAGACTCTCTATCATGAAGAACATGGTGCTACTTTGAAGCACAAGTGTGGAAAAAGATAGTAGCATTGTCCCTTTTCTTTTCTTTTCTTTTCTTTTTTCCTTTTTTGGGCCTTTCTTTTTCTTGGCCTCTCCTTCTTTTTTTTTCTTTGGGACAATGCTCTAATAATGATGATCATCACACTTATATTGATTTACAACTCGATACTAGAACAAAGTATGACTCTATATGAATGCCTCCGGTGGTGTACCGGGATGTGCAATGAATCAAGAGTGACATGTATGAAAAATTATACATGGTGGCCTTGCCACAAATACGATGTCAACTACATGATCATGCATGACAATATAACAATATGAAGCATGTCATATGAACGGAATGGTGGAATGTTGCATGGCAATATATCTCGGAATGGCTATGGAAATGCCATGATAGGTAGATATGGTGGCTGTTTTGAGGAAGGTATATAGTGGGTGTATGGTACCGGCGAAAGTTGCGTGGTACAAGAGAGGCTAGCAATGGTGGAAGGGTGAGAGTGCGTATAATCCATGGACTCAACATTAGTAATAAAGAACTCATATACTTATTGCAAAAATTTACGAGTCATCAAAACAAAGCAATCAACGCATGCTCCTAGGGGGGAGGTTGGTAGGAGTTAACCATCGCGCGCCCCCGACCTCCACACAAAGGATGACACTCTACTAATACCTCATGCTCTAACTTCGTCACATAGCGGTTCACCATACGTGCATGCTACGGGAATCACAAACTTTAACACAAGTATTTCTCAATTTCATAATAACTCCACTAGCATGACTCTAATATCACTATCCCCATATCTCAAAACAATCATCAAGTATCAAACTTCTCATCATAATCAATGCACTTTGTATGAAAGTTTGTACTACATTTATCTTGGATGCCTATCATACTAGGACTAGTTTTTATAACCAAAGCACATTACCATGCTATTATAAAAGACTCTCAAAAGGATATAAGTGAAGCATGAGAGATCAACAATTTCTAAAAAATAAAACCACCACCGTGCTCTAAAAGATATAAGTTAAGCACTAGAGCAAACTATTTAGCTCAAAAGATATAAGTGAAGCACATAGAGTGTTCTAACAAATTTTAGGCCATATTTATCTCTCTCAAAAAGGTGTGTCCAGCAAGGATGATTGTGGCAAACTCACAAGCAAAGACTCAAATCATACATGACGCTCCAAGCAAAACACATATCATGTGGTGAATAAAAATATAGTCCCGAGTATAGTTACCGATAGATGAAGACGAAAGAGGGGATGCCTTCCCGGGGCATCCCCAAGATTAGGCTCTTGGTTGTCCTTGAATTTTACCTTGGGGTGCCTTGGGCATCCCCAAGCTTAGGCTCTTGCCACTCTTTGTTCCATAGTCCATCAAAGCAATACTCAAAACTTGAAAACTTCACAACACAAAACTTAGCCAAAAATCTCGTGAGCTCCGTTAGTATAAGAAAACAAACCACCACTCAAAGCTACTGTAATGAAATCATTATTTGTTTATATGGGTGTTAAACCTACTGTATTCCAACTTCTCTATGATTCATATCCTCCAATACTACTCATAGATTCATCAAAACAAGCAAACAACACATGAAAAACAGAATCTGTCAAAAACAGAACAGTCTGTAGTAATTTGTAACTTTCGCTTACTTCTGTAACTCCAAAAAAATTGAAATAAATTGGTAAACGTGAGGAATTTGTCTATTAATCATCTCCAAAAAGAATCAACTAAATAGCACTCTCCAGTAAAATCTGGTGACTATTCTAGTGAGCGCTAACATTTCTGTTTTTTACAGCAAGATCATATAGACTTGAGACAAGTATTCCCAAAGGTTCTACTTGGCACAAACACTAATTAGAACACAAAACCACATCTAAACAGAAGCTAGATGCAATATTTATTCCTAAACAGAAGCAAAAACAAAGAAAATAAAATTGGGTTGCCTCCCAACAAGCTCTTTCTTTATAGCCATTAAGATAGGCTTGAGAATTCAATGATGCTCACATGAAAGATAATAATTGAAGCACAAAGAGAGCATCATAAAACATGTGGCAAACACATCTAAGTATAACATACTTCCTATGCATAGACATTTTATAGGTAAACAAATTAGCAAGATAAACAAGATCTAGCATATGCAAGGAAGAAGAAAGAAACAATAGCAATCTCAACATAACGATAGGTAATTTAGTAACATGAAAATTTCTACAACCATATTTTCCTCTCTCATAATAATTTCATGTAGGATCATAAGAAAATTCAACAGTATAGCTATCTCATAACATATTCTCAACACGATCCATATGCATACGAAGTTGACACTCTTCCAAAATAGTGGGATCTAAAGTTGACACTCTTCCAAACCCACTTTTAATATTATAGCAAACATTATTATCAATCTCATATTCATCACGGGGTTTAAATAAAGTATCAAGACCGTAAGAAGAATCACCCCAATCATGATCATTGCAACAAGTAGAAGACATAGCAATACTAGCATCCCCAAGCTTAGGGTTTTGCATATCATTAACACAATTGACATCAATAGAATTTACAATAGTATCATTGCAATCATGTTTTTTATGTAAGGAGCTATCATGAATCACCTTTTCTTTTAACAATTCCTCACAATTTTTAGATTCATGAATTTCAAGCAAAACCCCATAAAGATAATATAGTGCACACGACTCACTAGCAATTGGTTCAACATAATTGGATCTTTTAAAAAGATTAGCAAGTGGATGAGGGTCCATAATTTAGCAAGCGAAGATGCAAGCTAATAGAAGGCACATGGCAACCCAAGCAAACAAGAGGCAAACACACGGAAAAAGAAGGGCAAATAAAACGACAAGGGTGAAGTGGGGGAGAGGAAAATGAGAGGCAAAAAAATGTAATGCGAAGGATAAGGGTTTGTGATAGGTACTTGGTATATGACTTTTGCGTAAGCCTCCCCAGTAACGGCGCCAGAAATTGTTCTTGCTACTTCTCGAGCTTGCGTTGTATTCCCTCGAAGAGGAAAGGGTGATGCAGCACAGTAGCATAATATTTCCCTCAGTTTTTGAGAACCAAGGTATCAATCCAGTGGGAGACCACGCGTGAGTCCCTCGCACCTGCACAAATAAATAAGAACTTCGCAGCCAACGCGATAAGGGGTTGTCAATCCCTTTACGATGACTTACGAAAGTGAGATTTGATAGATATGATAGTTTGATATTTTTGGTATTTTTGGATATAAGAACAGATAGTAAAAACAACAAAGTAAAGTAGATTGTAGATTGATATGTTGAGAATAGACCCGGGAACCATAGGTTTCACTAGTGGCTTCTCTCATGATAGCAGATTTCTACGGTGGGTGAACGAATTACTGTCGGGCAATTGATAAAAAAGCGAATAATTATGAGAATATCTAGGCATGATCATTATATATAGGCATCACGTCCGTGACAAGTAGACCGAAACGATTCTGCATCTACTACTATTACTCCACACATCGACCGCTATCCAGCATGCATCTAGAGTATTAAGTTCATAAGAACAGAGTAACGCTTTAAGCAAGATGACATGATGTAGAGGGATAAACTCAAGCAATATGATATAAACCCCATCTTTTTATCCTCGATGGCAACAATACTATACGTGCCTTGCTGCCCCTACTGTCATTGGGAAAGGACACCGCAAGATTGAACCCAAAGCCAAGCACTTCTTCCATTGCAAAAACTATAGATCTAGTAGGCCAAACCAAACCGATAATTCGAAGAGACTTGCAAGGATATTATAATCATAAATAAAAGAATTCAGAAAAGAACCAAATATTTCTCATAGATAATCTTGATCATAAATTCACAATTCATCGAATCTCGACAAACACACCGCAAAAAGATTACATCGAATAGATCTCCTTGAAGACCGAGGAGAACTTGGTATTGAGATCCAAAAAGAGAGAAGAATCCATCTAGGTACTAACTATGGACCCGAAGGTCTGTGGTAAACTACTCACAACTCATGGTGAGGCGATGGTGTTGATGTAGAAGCACTCCGTGGAAGATCCCCCCTCCGGCAGAGCTTCGGAACAGGCCCCAAGATGGGATCTCACGGGAACAGAAGATTGCGATGGTGGAATTAGGGTTTTCTCTGTTGCTTCAATGTTTTCAGGGTCATGGGTTTATATAGGAGGAAGGAGGGCACCGGGGGAGCAACGTGGGGCCCACGAGGCAGTGGGACGCGCCGAGGGGGAGGGGGCGCGCCCCCACCCTCTTGGACGCCACGTGTGCCCTATTTCGTGGTTCTCAAGTCTCCCGTGAAGATATCACTCCAAAAATATCTCTCCCGAAGGTTCCATTCCGTTTGGACTCCGTTTGATATTCCTTTTCTGTAAAACCCTGAAATATGCAAAAAAATAGCAATCTGGACTGGGCCTTTGGGTTAATAGGTTAGTCCCAAAATAATATAAAAGTGTATAATAAAGCCCATTAAACATCCAAAACATCATATATAATAGCATGGAACAATAAAAAATTATAGATACGTTGGTGACGTATTAGCGCCCCCTTAGGGCTCGCCTCCCCGACTTGTCGTCGCCTCGAGGACTCTCTGACTTGGACTTCGGCCAAGTCCTACGTGTGTCTTCTGGTCGAATAAAAATCATCACGAAAGTTTTATTCCGTTTGGACTCCGTTTGATATTCCTTTTCTGTGAAACTCAAAAACAAGGAAAAACAGTAACTAGTACTAGGATCTAGGTTAATAAGTTAGTCCAAAAAATAATATAAAATAGCATATTAATGCATAGAAAATATTAAAAGTTGATAATATAATAGCATGTAAAAATAAAAAATTATAGATACGTTGGAGACATATCAAGAACCCACTCTGCTCACTCCCTTCCTCCCTCTTCCTATGAACTTCACTTTATAGGAATTCCTTCATCTTAGTGTGACACGAGAGTTTGAACTCTATGAGTTTGTGATTTTAGTATTGAGTGTGTTACATAGCTACTAGAAACAAACCGAAAACATAACAGTAGCCTCGCAGGTATCTACCATTATCAACAACATCTTAAACTGAAAGGAAGGCCAAATCAACATTTACAATAGAGTATCGGCCCGTGTCATGCGTTTTTCTTTCTTGCCCACAAATAAAAGAAAGGTGATCTCTGATACGTCTCCAACGTATCTATAATTTTTGGTTGTTCCATGCTATTATTTATGATGTTTTGGATGTTTAATGGGCTTTGGCATACACTTTTATATTATTTTTGGGACTAACCTACTAACCCAAAGGCCCAGTCCAAATTGCTGTTTTTTGCCTGTTTCAGGGTTTTACAAAAAAGGGATATCAAACGGAGTCCAAACGGAATGAAACCTTCGGGAGAGATATTTTTGGAGAAAATCACACACGGGAGACTTGAGAACCACGAAGTAGGGCATACGTGGTGCCCACGAGGGTGGGGGGCGCGCCCCCTGCCTCATGGGCCCCACGTTTGGCCCTCGGTGCCCTCCTTCCTCCTATATATGCCTACGTACCCCGAAACCATCAGAACAACAGAGAAAACCCTAGTTCCACCGCCGTAACCTTCTCTTCCCGTGAGATCCCATCTTGGGGCCTATTCCGGAGCTCCGCCGAAGGGGGGGGGGGATCTTCCACGGAGTGCTTCAACATCATCATCATCGCCTCATCATGAGTTGTGAGTAGTTTACCACAGACCTTCGGGTCCATAGCTAGTATCTAGATGGCTTCTTCTCTCTCTTTGGATCTCAATACAAAGTTCTCCTTGGTCTTCGAGGAGATCTATTCGATGTAATCTCTTTTTGCGGTGTGTTTGTTGAGATCCAATGAGTTGTGGGTTTATGATCAAGATTATCTATGAGAAATATTTGGTTCTTCTCTGAACTCTTTATGTATGATTATAATATACTTGCAAGTCTTTTCGAATTATTGGTTTGGTTTGGCCTACTAGATCTATAGTTCTTGCAATGGGAGAAGTGCTTGGCTTTGGGTTCAATCTTGCGGTGTTCTTTCCCAGTGACAGTAGGGGCAGCAAGGCACGTATTGTATTGTTGCCATTGAGGATAAAAAGATGGGGTTTATATTACTAAGTTTGAGTTTATCCCTCTACATCATGTCATCTTGATTAAGGCGTTACTCTGTTCTTATGAACTCAATACATTAGATGCATGCTGGATAGTGGTCGATGTGTGGAGTAATAGTAGTAGATGCAGAATCGTTTCGGTCTACTTGTTTCGGACGTGATGCCTATATATAATGATCATGCCTAGATATAGTCTCATAATTATTCGCTTTTCTATCAATTGCTTGACAGTAATTTGTTTACCCGCCGTAGAATTTCGCTATCATGAGAGAAGCCACTAGAGAAAACTATGCCCCCGGGTCTACTCTCAACATATCAATCTACAATCTACTTTACTTTCCCGCTTTTACTTTCTGTTCTTATAATAAAAAATACCAAAAATATCAAACTATCATCTCTATCAGATCTCACTTTCGTAAGTGACCGTAAAGGGATTGACAACCCCTTATCATGTTGGCTGCGAAGTTCTTATTTGTTTGTGCAGGTGCGAGGGACTCGCACGTGGTCTCCTACTGGATTGATACCTTGGTTCTCAAAAACTGAGGGAAATACTTACGCTACTGTGCTACATCACTCTTTCCTCTTCGAGGGAATACAACGCAAGCTCGAGAAGTAGCAATCTCATTAGAAGAAGTTATCCTTTCCAGCACTGTCCTCCGGTGAGTCCCCTCCGCGCATGACCTCGGTCGTCGGTGGTGAGGGGGGTAATGAAATCCACGCATGTAGATCGTGTAGCTTTAGTTTAAATTGGGGGAGGTTTGTGTACATTAAATTGGGAAGGTTTGTGAGGGGGCACTAGATCCATGCGTATGGATGGTGTAACGTTTGGATCGTATAGTGAATTATGCTATGTATGATGTTCATGTGGTACGGTTCTCAAATTACCAACCAAATATACACTGTCATAACTAATTCGGAGACAAAAGCTGCTATGAAAAAGGGACCTTCTTAAAGAATTTGACATTTTAGATGTTTTTTAGAACAGAACATATCTTCTCACTAGGATATCCTTAAAATGAAAGAGATTAAAGATGAGTTGAATGTTACTTGGAAAAAAGAAGAGACTGCCATGTGGCAAAGATCTAGAGATAGAAACTTTTGGAAGGGGGCAGAAACATGACCTACTTTCATGCCAACGAAAAACCATCCCCCCACTATAAAAAACACTTCCATGATGATAAGTGTTAGTAGGTCATGTTTTCTGTCACCCATGTATATATGTGACGATTTTATGACAAAATGAAGATATTCAAACCTGTGAGGTCTTAGAAGTGTTCCATGGCAATACTCAAATTATCATCATGAAAGTTTTCACTTCTATGACGATAAATGACACGTCATGAAAGTATTTTCATCAAGGGTAAGCGACACGTGGCATCCACCATAACGGGTCACCGTTAAGCTATCGGGTGTCAGTTTTGGATCCGATAACCCGTTAACAGCCCGGACCAATGGCGATTTTACACGTGTAAAATTCTCATTCGTCGGCTTGTTTCTTATAATTTAGGCGGTATAAAGTATGTCACATGTGGTGTCTAGGTCATTTAGGTAGGACTTATTTACTAAATTTCCAGCTTGTATGTATAGTTTTCACATAGTTTTTTAATCTAAAAAACATGAAGGCATTTCACAAAACATACCTCAAACTATTGACCTGCAAAAACTGATTATGTAGTTTGCTTTGGAGTATCATGAAAACGGATATAACATACTCTAAATGATAAAATTATATATATACTACCACATGATAGCATATGTGATGTGGGTGCGACTACACGCTATACTCCCAGCATTGGTGGTGCCAGGAATGGGCTAGGCCCTGGGGCCATCTTTGTGCACTGTAGCTACAGTGAACAAATGACATGGGCCTCATGAAGGAAATATGCCCTAAAGGCAATAATAAAGTTATTATTTATATTTCCTTATATCATGATAAATTTTTATTATTTATGCTAGAATTGTATTAATTGGAAACTTAGTATATGTGTGAATACATAGACAAAACAGAGTGTCCCTAGTATGCCTCTACTTGACTAGCTCGTTGATTAAAGATGGTTATGTTTCCTAACCATAGACATGTGTTGTCATTTGATCAACGGGATCACATCATTAGGAGAATGATGTGATGGGCAAAACCCATCCGTTAGCTTAGCACTATGATCGTTTAGTTTTATTGCTATTGCTTTCTTCATGACTTATACATGTTCCTCTGACTATGAGATTATGCAACTCCCGAATACCGGAGGAACACCTTGTGTGCTATCAAATGTCACAACGTAACTCGGTGATTATAAAGATGCTCTACATGTGTCTCAGAAGGTGTTTGTGGTGTTGGCATAGATCGAGAATATGATTTGTCACTCCGAGTGTCGGAGAGGTATCTCTGGGCCCTCCTCGGTAATACACATCATAATAAGCCTTGCAAGCAAACGACTAATGAGTTAGTCATGAGATGATGTATTACGGAACGAGTAAAGAGACTTGCTGATAACGAGACTGAACTAGGTATGATGATACCGACGATCGAATCTCGGGCAAGTAACATACTGATGACAAAGGGAACACCATATGTTGTTGTGCGGTTTGACCGATAAAGATCTTCGTAGAATATGTAGGATCCAATATGAGCATCCAAGTTCCGCTATTGGTTATTGAACGGAGATGAGTCTCGGTCATGTCGACATAGTTCTTGAACCCGTAGGGTCCGCACGCTTAAGGTTCGATAACGATCGGTATTATGAGTTTATGTGTTTTGATGTACCGAAGGTTGTTTGGAGTCACGGATGAAGATCACGAACATGACGAGGAGTCTCAAAATGGTCGAGACATAAATAGTGATATATTGAAAGGTTATATTCAGACACCGTAAGGGTTCCGGGGGTCACCGGATAAATACCGCAGTACCGGGGAGTTACCGGAACCCCCCGGGGAGTCAATGGGCCTTCATGGGCCTTAGTGGAAATAGAGGGAAGCAAGGGATGTGTGGGGCGCGCCCCCCTAGGCCCAAACCGACTTGGTTTAGGGCTTGTAGGGCCGGGCCCCTCTTTTCTTCTCCCCTCCTCCTCTTTCCTTCCCCTCCTAGTTGGACTAGGAAAGGGAGAACCTGCTCCTAGTAGGAGTAGGATTCCCACCTTGGGGCGCACCCTATGAGGTGGCCGGCCCCCTCCCCTTGCTCCTTTATATACGGGGGCAGGGGGCACCCTAGTACACACAAGTTGACAATTGTTTTAGCCGTGTGCGGTGCCCCCCTCCTCTATTACACACCTCGGTCATATTGTCGTAGTGCTTAGGCGAAGCCTTGCGTCGGTAACTTCATCAACGCCGTCACCACGCTGTCGTGCTGACGAAACTCTCCTTCGGCCTCAACTGGATCAAGAGTTCGAGGGACGTCACCAAGCTGAACGTGTGTAGATCACGGAGGTGCTGTGCGTTCGGTGCTAGATCGGTTGGATCACAAAGACGTTTGACTACATCAACTGCGTTACTAAATGCTTCCGCTTTCGGTCTACGATGGTACGTGGACACACTCTTCCCGCTCGTTTCTATGCTACTCCAAGATAGATCTTGCATGATCGTAGGATTTGTTTTGAAATACTGCGTTCCCCAACAGTGGCATCATGAGTCAGGTCTATGCGTATATGATATGCACGAGTAGAACACAATGAGTTGTGGACGATAATAGTCATACTGCTTACCAGCATGTCATACTTTGATTCGGTGGTATTGTGAGATGAAGCGGCCTGAACCGACATTACACGTACGCTTACGTGAGACTAGTTTCACCGTTACGAGCACTCGTGGCTTAAAGGTGACCAGCGGGTGTCTGTCTCTCTCACTTTAGTTGAACCGAGTGTGACTACGCCCGGTCCTTGTGAAGGTTAAAACAACACACTTGACGAAAAATCGTTGTGGTTTTGATGCGTAGGTAAAAATGGTTCTTTCTAAGCCTGTAGCAGCCACGTAAAACTTGCAACAACAAAGTAGAGTACGTCTAACTTGTTTTTGCAGGGCATGCTGTGATGTGATATGGTTAAGACGTGATGAGTTATACGTTGTTGTATGAGATGATCATGTTTTGTAAATTATCGGCAACCGGCAGGAGCCATATGGTTGTCTCTTTATTGTATGAATTGTGAAAGCCATGTAATTGCTTTACATTATCACTATGAGTTAGCGATAGTAGTAGTAGCAATAGTTGGTGAGACGACCACGACGCTACGATGAAGATCATGATGTCAAGCCGGTGGCGATGGAGATCATGATGATGCTTTGGAGATGGAGATCAAAAGCTCAAGATGATGATGGCCATATCATGTCACATATTTTGATTGCATGTGATGTTTATCTTATTATGCTTCTTATTATGCTTAGTACAGCGGTAGCATTATAAGATGACCCC
This sequence comes from Secale cereale, assembly GCA_902687465.1. Lineage (NCBI taxonomy): Eukaryota > Viridiplantae > Streptophyta > Magnoliopsida > Poales > Poaceae > Secale > Secale cereale. The sequence continues at coordinate 51,806,201 of LR738709.1, read as the reverse complement.
TTACAAAATTTCAAGGTACAAGTGTTCTCCCTGAGTATGCACCGTTGCGACAGTTCGTCGTGCTGAGACGCCACGTGATGATCGGGTGTGATAAGCTCTACGCTCTAATACAATGGGTGTAAGACAGTTTCAAGTTCAAGGAGTTGACTACAATGAGACTTTCTCACCCGTAGCGATGCTTAAATATGTCCGAATCATGTTAGCAATTGCCGCATTTTATGATTATGAAATCTGGCAAATGGATGTCAAAACTGCATTCCTTAATGTATATCTCGAAGAAGAGTTGTATATGATGCAACCAGATGGTTTTGTCGATCCTAAAAGTGCTAACAAAATGTGCAAGCTCCAGCGATCCATCTATGGACTGGTGCAAGCATCTCAGAGTTGGAATATACGCTTTGATGAGGTGATCAAAGCATATGTTTTTATACAGACTTACAGTGAAGCCTGTATTTACAGGAAAGTGAGTGGGAGCACTACAACATTTCTGATAAGTATATGTGAATGACATATTGTTGATAAAAAATGATGTAGAATTTTTTAGAAAGAATAAAGGATTGTTTAAAAGGAGTTTTTCAATAAAAGACCTCGGTGAAGCTGCTTACGTATTAGGCGCCAAGATCTATAGAGATAGATTAAGACGCTTGATAAGATTTTCAATGCGTACATACCTTAATAAGATTTTGAAAAAGTTCAAAATGGATCAGTCAAATAAGGAGTTCTTGCCTGAGTTGTAAGGTATGAAGTTGAGAAAGACTCAAAACCCGACCACGACAGAAGATAGAGAAAGAATGAAAGTCATTCCCTATGCCTCAACCATAGGTTCTATAAAGTATACCATGCTGTGTACCAAACCTATTATGTACCTTGCCATGAGTTTGGCAAGGAGGTACAATAGTGATCCTGGAGTAGATCACTGGACAACGGTCAAAATTATCCTTAGTTACTGGATGACTAAGGAAATGTTTCTCGATTATGGAGGTGATAAAGAGTTCATTGTACAGAGTTACGCCGATGCAAGCTTTGACACTAATCTAGATGACTCTAAGTATCAATCTGGATGTGTGTTGAAAGTGGGAGCAATTAGCTAGAGTAGCTCCATGCAGAGCATTGTAGACATATAAATTTGTGAAATACATACACATCTGAATGTAACAGACCCGCTGACTAAACTTCTCTCACGAAGCCAAACAAGATCACACCTTAGTACTCTTTGGGTGTTAATCACATGGCGATGTGAACTAGATTATTAACTCTAGTAAACTCTTTGGGTGTTGGCCACATGGAGATGTGAACTATGGGTGTTATTCACATAACGATGTGAACTATCGGTATTAAATCACATGGAGATGTGAACTAGATTATTGACTCTAGTGCAAGTGGGAGACTGAAGGAAATATGCCCTAGAGGCAATAATGAAGTTGTTTTTTATATTTCCTTATATCATGATAAATGTTTATTATTTATGCTAGAATTGCATTAACCGGAAACTTAGTACATGTGTGTGACACCCCGTGACCGGTGCGCCAGGTGTCAGTCAGTTATTCGTTGTCCTTGCCATGTCATTTGCTTGCGTGTTGCATCTTGCCATGTCATCGTGTGTGTTGCATCATCATGGTTTCAAAACTTGCATCCGTCCGAGTTCCCTCGTCCTCTCCGTTGTCCGTTCTGAGCCCAGACACACTTGCACGTGCCCGCGGCACCTCCGAATATTTATTTTGTCGGTGGCCGGAAAACGTTCTCGGAATGGGTTGAAACATGGCGTGTGGTCTTATTATAGCATAGGTAGACCGCCTCTCAAGTTTCATCGCATTCGGAGTTCGTTTGATAGCCCAACGGTTAACCGTGTTAACCGCCGGAAGCCTTTTTCTCTTTTGGCCCAGCACCCCTTTCTCACAGCCCACCTAGCCCATTCTAACCCCTCCATGCTCTTGGCTGTTCGATCACGATCGCGTGGCCGCGAACGGCTCCTCATTTGGACACTCCTAGCTCCCTCTACCTATAAATATGTGCCTCTCCCTCCATTTTCGCGCAGATGAACCCTAAAACCCCTCCTCCCCGCGCCGCCGGACATGTCCGCGGAGCAGCCGGACATGTCCACCCGCCGGCCACATCACCGCAGCCAATCACACAACGCCATGTCACCTCAGCCGCCGCCCGCAGCCAATGGAGCGCCGCCACGTCGCCCCATCCTCCCACCTCCACCTCGCGGGCCCGTGAGCCCAGATCTGGCCCGTCGGGGCCCGATCCCCGTGCGCCGCCGCCCGCAGGCGCCCAGCGCCTCGCCTCCGTCGTCGGCGCGCGACCCCACCGCCCCACTCGCCCGAATCCAGCCGCCGCCTTGCGTCCCGCCGGCGAGCTCGCGCCGGAGTAGCTGCCGCCGGCGCCAGCAGTCGCCGTTCTCTGCCGCCTTGCGCCGCCTCCTCCGCATCGCCAGTGGCCTCGCCGCCGGCCCCGAAACTTGTCGCCGGCCGCCCCTCCCCCGGATCCGGCGAGCCCTGACCCCTCTGGCCTCTCACACTTCTGCGGGAGGCCTATAGCGCCGCCGCGCCATGCCTTCGAGATCGAGGGATCCCTCGATCCCTCGCCCTGTCGATTCCCCGCTCGCCCAGCGCCTGGGCCTCGTCCTCCGCCACCGTTGCCGCCGTGAGCCACGGCCTCGTGGGCCTCCTCCTCGCCCCAGCCCACATCCCTGCCGGCCTGCTCCGGCTCGGCCCAACTGCCTCCTCTGCTACTGGGCTCGGCCCATGGTGAGCAGCCTCTTAAACCTCGCCCGTGCGCGTTTTAGCTAATTTATGCCTGTTGTGTTTTTTCCCCTAGTATCATTTTTTTTCCACTAAGTCCCTAAATGTCATATTTCTGATGCATACTTTGCATGCCTGTAAATATTTGCGTGTATGTCCAAATTGAGTGAATGATATGTCAAAATGATCGTGGTGATATGCTCTACACTTTGTTCCATTGTCCCATGCTTGTTTGAGATCATCTAGATGCTCTAATCTCTGTTGCAAGAGTGCTACTTGTTATATACTACTGCTACTTGTTATTTTGTTGCCATGTTTGAGATGTGATAACTTGGTGCATGTTTATCCAAATGATGCATATGATATGTCAAAATGTTCATTATGAGATGCTCTACATGATGGTTGCTGTAGCATGCTTGTTTGAGTTCATATTGCCATGTTAATCTCTGTTGCAAAAGTGCATTTGGCTGTTATGTGCTGAAACTTGTTATGAGATGCTGATTTCAATTGCTCTTTGCTATTGACGTGTTTGTCCTCATGCCACATGTTTAGTTGTTTTAGAAGCACCATTATATGGTCTTTGCTGTGGTGCAATCATCTTTCCATGATATTCCTTGAGGTGACTCAAACATGCTTGTAAACATGCCATGTTGTTATTGCTGTTTTATACTTAGTGAAATTTCTACTAAGTCTGGAATCTGTTATAACCTGATGCTATGTTTGCTTGATGCCCTAGGCAAATCCATGCTTGTTTTGGAGTGGCTTATGATCATGCCTTGTTGTCCATGTTGTTGTCTATCCATTCATGCCCTTACTTGCTCATATGACCTGCTGTAGCTTATTTATTTCTTGCTCTCAAGTTGCTATAAAATATAACTGTCAGGTTTTTAACGACATGATCAAAATGTTGTAGCTTGTTGCTATTGATCCATGCCTTCTATGGAGTTGCTCCAATGGAGTTGTTTGCTGTAGGATATGTCTACTACATGTCCATGCTCTTTATATACTTGTTGGAGTTGATATGCATGTTGTTTTGTGCCTCCGAAGGCAGCATCGTGATGATGTTTTTGCCTTCCCAGATTTTGGCTAAGTCTGGATAATTTTATTGCAACTTGCCATGCTTGTTTAAATGTGTTCCAGCAAGCTTTTGGGTGTGTTCCAAGTTCCTACTTGTTAAGTAACATGTCTAATTCATGTCCATGCTTCTTTTTATCATGTTTGGGGCTGTAGCTTATATTTATCATGCTTCAAAGTTGCTATGTGGCTGTTAACTTCAGCTTGTTGTTATATCTTGTTTCATGTGTATCTTTTAGCCCGTTGCTCCGTTTTGGGTGTGCCCTATATGAAACTTGTGTGATTTTGCATGTAGAATCATAATATCATGTTGTTTTCTTGTTTGGAGTGTGTTTGCTTGATGTTTGGGTGCATCTTGCACCGGCGACTTGTTTGTCTTGTTTTGCTCATATCTTCTAGGCCGTAGCTCCGAATTAAACAAACTTTATATGAAACTTGACTAGAATTTCGTGTAGATCATCATGGTGCATGTTAACTTTCTGTTTAACAACTTTAACTTAAGGTTTGTTCAGATCTGGACTAATTTCAAACTATGCATATGAGGACTTACCGGATTTGATATGTGTAGTTTTCGGCCTCATTTAAACTTGTTGACTTGTGTTGTTTTTCTGTGCTTCCTACCTTGCCATGTATTGCTTCCTATATATACTTGTCTTGCATCATACTTGCTTGAGCATATTGTCATGTTCTTGTGTTGTGTGTTTACCGTGTTGCTTGCTTCTTCTCGTTAGTGCTTGTTCCGTTGCGATCGTGAGGATTCGTTCGTCTACCTGTGGTTCGTCTTTGAGGCTTCTTCTTCGTCTTCTTCATGGAACCGTTCTTCTTCCTTGCGGGATCTCAAGCAAGATGACCATACCCTTGGATACCTTTACTATCATTGCCATGCTTAGATGTCTCGATGCTATCGTTATATGTCACGCTACCCATCATTATTGTCAGCCCATCTCCTTGTTGCCATGAAACCTCTAACCTTTGAAACCTTCCCAGCAAACTGTTGTTTGGCTATGTTACCCGCTTGCTCAGCCCCTCTTATATCGTTGTTAGTTGCAGGCGAAGATGAAGATCGTTCCTTGTTGGAACTTGCTGTTGGAATATCACAATATGTCTTATTTATATTAAGACACATATATACTGGGCATGGGTGGAAGGCTTGGCCTTTTGCTCGGTGTTTTGTTCCACTCATGCCACCTTAGGAGCCGATAAACCGGCATTATGTTCCTTGATTTTGCGTTCCTTACACGGTTGGGTATATGGGGACCCCTTGACACTTCGTCTTTGAATAAAACTCCTCCAGCAAGGCCCAACATTGGTTTTATTGCAACATAATAAAAACTTAATTAATTAATTAATTGCATAGGGAGTTAGCGCTACCCGTGGATTCTGCTACATACAGGGGGGCCAGTGCCAATGGTGTTGGTCCCAAATAGAGCAGCTTGCGGTGCCGCCCCTTGGAAACTTGGGGTATCTGGTCGCTGTAACCATAGCTCATCCGGACGTGGCCTGAGACGAGATACACGCGGCTAGTATCAGGGTGTCGGCACGCCGGGAGGTCTTGCTGGACTTGTTTTACCATTGTCGAAATGTCTTGTGCACCGGGATGTCGAGCCTGATCGGATTGTCCCTAAGATAAGGGGTAATAATTATTATTACTTCAGCTGATCGTGAGAGCTTGTGATGGGCTAAGTTGGGACACCCCTGTAGGGTTATGATCTTTCGAAAGCCGTGTCCGCGGTTATGTGGCAGATTGGAATTTGTTAATGTCCGGTTGTAGAAAACTTGACAGAGGATCTGAAGTAAAACACACAACTGTGTGAGTAACCATGACTGTCTCTTTTCACTTTGAGAAGAGAACACGGTGGGGTTATGTTTGACTCATAGGTAGTTCAGGATCTTTAGCGATCACTACTAGTTTGCGACCGTTTGCGTAGATGCTCATCTTATTCTTGTACTCGTAAGTTAGCCACCATATATTGCTTAGCCGTTGCTACAATCTCACCACTTTACCTCTTCCTACCTATTAAGCTTTGCTAGTCTTGTTACCCATGGTTATGGGATTGCTGAGTCCTCGTGGCTCACAGATACTACAACAACAATTGCAGGTGCAGGTTTCCGATGACTTGACGTGAGAGTGTTGTTCTTTTGTTGGAGTTCTTCTTCAGTCTTGGGTTAGGTTCCGGGTCGGCAGCCTGGGATAGCAGATGGATGTCTTTGTGCTTTTCATGTTTGCATCCGTAGTCGGATGCCTTGTATCGATGATGTTGTATTCATGTGACTTGTATGTATTGTTGTATCCCCCATGTATGTATGTAATGGTACGATGTAATGATATCCATCTTGCTAAGCGCCCGAAATGCGGTTGTGCCCCAATCACCTAAGTGTCACGTGATCGGGATAGAATCGCATCTTGGGCCTGACAATGTGTGAATACATAGATAAAACAGAGTGTCCCTAGTATGCCTCTACTTGACTAGCTCGTTGATTAAAGATGGTTACGTTTCCTAACCATAGACATCTGTTGTCATTCGATCAACGGGATCACATCATTAGGAGAATGATGTGATGGACAAGACCCATCCACTAGCTTAGCACTATGATCGTTTTCTTTTATTGCTATTGCTTTCTTCATGACGTGCCGGACTGGTGGGCCGTGAAGATAATTGCTGAAGATCGTCTGTCGTATCCGGATAGGACTCCTGTATACGTATAATGGCAGGTTTTAGGTTCGTGTGTAATCTTTCCTTCCTCTACAAGATGGTTATGTACAAATGTAAGGGCATATTTAGCCAAATGGTGTTTTGGTGATTGATGACAATGCGTTTGCGGACTAATCATGTGTTCTAAGCTCTTTCAGATATATCTCACATAGGCACAAGATGATTAGATGCCCCTCGGAATCTATGGAAGACGGTGTTTCCTTTTGCTTATTTTTCGGTGGATCTGAGTAATGGGAAAGCCGTACTATTAAGAGGGGATCCGTTTTGGTAAGGTTTGGGTGGAATCAACACGTACACTTCATTATCGCACTCACTGTACCTTCCCGCCTCAATGGAGTCCTTCTTTCCCATCCTCTCTAGTTTTCCTGGCTCGAGCGGTAGTACCGCCTGTGTGCCTCAAGCGGTAGTACCGCCACACTAAGCGGTAGTACCGCTTGGTGCACTCTGCGGTAGTACCGCTGCTGATCCGTGCTACCACCGCCTCGACTCGTGAGCGCATTTTCGTGTCGAGTTTTGCGGTGCTAGGAGCGGGAGTAGGGGCGGTAGTACCGCTCCCAGTGGTAGTACCGCCCTGCGACCACGGTAGTACCGCTCTGGGTCCCTGCCCCCCTGGCGCGGTAGTACCGCTTGAAGGGAAACGGTAGTACCGCTCTATAAGCGGTAGTACCGCTCACTCAAGCGGTAGTACCGCTCTGTGCAGGGCCGAGTGGGGGGGATAACGGTTGGATTGTTCCCCCACTATATAAAGGCTTCTTCTTCCTCCTCATTGACCTACCTCTTCCCCCACATACTCCATTGTTGCTCCAAGCTCCATTTTCGCCCGATCTCTCTCCCTAGCCAATCAAACTTGGTGATTTGCTCGGGATTGCTTGAGAAGGCATCGATCTACACTTCCACCAAGAGATATTTGATTCCCCCCACTAATCCCTAGCGGATCTTGTTACTCTTGGGTGTTTGAGCACCCTAAACGGTTGAGGTCACCTCGAAGCCATATTGCATTGTGGTGAAGCTTCGTGGTATCGTTGGGAGCCTCCAATTTAGTTGTGGAGATAGCCCCAACCTTGTTTGTAAAGGTTCGGTTGCCGCCTTCAAGGGCACCACAAGTGGAATCACGGCACCTTGCATCGTGTGAGGGCGTGAGGAGAATACGGTGGCCCTAGTGGCTTCTTGGGGAGCATTGTGCCTCCACACCGCTCCAACGGAGACGTACTTCCCCTCAAAGGGAAGGAACTTCGGCAACACATCCTCGTCTTCACCGGTTCCACTTGTGGTTATTTCTTTCCTTTACATGTGCAAGCTTTACTCGTTTATCTCTTATAGCTTGCTTGTGAGGTTGTTATCTTTACTTCCTATTAGTTGTCATCTTAGTAGCATATCTAGACAACTTACTTTGACGCTTAATTTAAAGTGGTTAAGAAAAGCTAAAAATTATTAGTTGCCTATTCACCCCCCCTCTAGTCAACCATATCGATCCTTTCAATTGGTATCAGAGCCTCGTCTCTTTTTAAGGACTTTACCGTCCAAAGAGTATGGGTAACAACGTAGTCGAGACGGAGGATCATTCCGGTGGAACTCCGTCCTTGCCTACGTCCGATGGGGGAGCCTCGGTCTCTCGTGAGGAGTTCAATGTGGCCATGACCACATTGAAAGAGTCACTAGCGACCGAGGTGAAAGGCATGTTTAAATATTTGCTTGAGGGGCTTAAATCATCCACCGCACCGTTGGAAGTGGTTCGTCCCGCTACCAACGTGTCGGAGGCTAATCCCGACAAGGGAGAAGCTAGTAGTGAACAAGCCCCTGTTACTAAGAATGGGAGTGGGATCTTTGCCCACTCTGCTCCTCCTACTCACTATGGAGGACCCGTTCCCAGACCGCATTTAAATTCCGTTGGGCCTCCTCCCAAGTTTATAAAAAATTCTAATTTTTCTACTTGGGTGTTTCGTTTCAAACATCATATAAATCATTGCTCTACTAATCTTTGGAGAATCATTGAGCAAGGTTTTTATCCGCGTGATCCCGACAACATGACTCCAAGAGAAACTGCGGATCATCAATTCAACGAGTCCGTTCATTGCATACTTCAAGATGCTATTCCTCCAGAAGACATTGCACATCTTCCACCCTTCACTGTTGCCAAGGAAGCTTGGGAGCATGTTGGCACTATGTACAAGGGGAGCGCTAGCATTCAACGCTCCAACTATGAAGTTGTGCAAGATGAAGCCGATGAGTTTGCTATGATCGAAGAAGAAGATCCTCGTGAACTTTATCGGAGATTAACCACTGGTGCGCCATTAGTATAGTGCACGGTGCGCCATTAGTATGCCTCGCAGGGGGCCATCTATACCCAGGTGCTTTGGCATACTAATGGCGCACTACATAGAAGTGCGGCATTAGTAATTTTTTTTCAAAATTTTTTTTACAAATTTTTTTTCAAAATTTTTTTTCATAATTTTTTTTAATTTTTTTTCTTAATATCAGATCATTATGGCTTAATATGGGGTCAATTTGCTTAATCTCAAGTCAAATCGCACTCTGTTGTCAAACTTCCCATAAGGTCACCCATCCTCACACTACTCCAGCCCGAGCACGCTTAACTTCATAGTTCTATCCAACCCCAGCACCAGCTCACTTCACACGCACTTGTTGATATGTCTATCATATCAATCCTATTAACCCTTCTTGATGTCTAAGAGTTTGTTAATGTTCATGAGTATGATGAAATTTTGAAAATATATTTCAAACTTCCCGGTCATATTACGTATCATATTTTTGAAAAAAAAATTATAATTTTTTTTTCGAATTTTTTTTTCTGTTACTAGTGGCGCACCTAGCAAACGGTGCGCCACTAGTAAGTTTGAATTTTTTTGAATTTTTTTGCCTGTAGATCTTAAAAGGCCCATAACATTTTTTCTGTTAGGTTTTTGGGGATTTTGAAAATGTTTAACGGGGTTCCCCCGGTTAAATTCGGATGTAACTTTTCGAGTAGATGATTTTTCATATAAAAAACTTTTTAATCCGAGTTCGTATGCAAAAGTTATACCCGTTTTACTAAATTCCAGAGATATTTTGCAAATAAAGTCAAAATTCATATTTGTAAATTTTCCCAACAAGTAGACCACATGTCACATGGGAAACTTATTTTCTTTTATTTTTTTGACATTTACATCATTTTCTTTTATTTTTTTTTGAACTGAAAAAGGCAGTCCAC
>LR738709.1:51770872-51796361 GCA_902687465.1 Secale cereale | reverse complement strand
ACTAATGGCGCACCGTGGTAGTGGTGCACCATTAGTAGTTCAACTACTAATGGCGCACCGTGGTAGTGGTGCGCCATTAGTAGTTCAACTACTAATAGCGCACCACTCCCACGGTGCGCCATTAGTATTTTTTTTCATAAAATATGAACTACTAATAGCGCACCACTCCCACGGTGCGCCATTAGTATTTTTTGAAAATAAAATAAAAAAATAAAAACAAAATTTGAAAAAAAATTACTAATGGCGCACTATCCACTGGTGCGCCATTAGTAGTTTTGAGAAAAATATGAAAAAAAATGTTACTAATGGCGCACCACGTCAACGGTGCGCCATTAGTATTTGGATACTAATGGCGCACCAACACATGGTGCGCCATTAGTGTCAATTCCATCTATAGCCCTTTTCCTAGTAGTGTGCGGTCTCTCTTCGAGATCATGGGAGTAAGGACACGGATGACAATTGGATCAAGCGCAAGTTCCTCAAGGCCATGATGCCCTATCATAAGGCCATGTCCTCTGTCATTCGTCAAAGACCGGACTTCCACCACTTGTCATCTAATGAAGTGTTGGATGAGTTCGTTGCCATGAGGATCTTGGACATGACCGCCGACAATGCGGTCTTAAGAGCTCAACGATCGAAAAAGCCTAACCTCGCCCTGAAGGCCAAGGCTTGTGTGGAAGAAGAGGAGGTGGAGGATGATGATGAGTGTAGCCCCAAGGACACCAAATATTCCTATCATGAGCACATGGCTCTTGCTTCATGACAATTTTGGGGCAACAAGAAGAACACAAGACCCAACTTCAACAGGAACAACTCAAGTGGGAACAAGGGCAAGCAATGAGTGAGGACATGCTTCAACTGTGGAAATGTAAGCCACTTCGTTGCGGATTGCCCATATGAGAAAAGAGAAGACTTTGGAGGCAAGCTTATCCGGAAGGACAAGGCAAAGTCTTATCCCAACAAGAACAACTTCAACAAGAAGACTCCTCCTAAAGGGTTGGCGTCCCAAGAAGAATATGTTGAGGATGATGATAATGATGAAGATGATGAGATGGTCACCATGGCCACAATTGCTATTGCTACTACTCCGCACTCATCTCTCTTCGACTCACCGAATGAGAACATCACCGCCAAGTGTCTCATGGCCAAGGCCACCAACAAGGTAACCCCAAACATCAATACTACTATCACCTCTAATCCTTCATTGACGGATTGTATTGATGAGAGTGAGGGAACTAAGGAGGGAGAGAATGAATTTGAGTTGTTCATGAACAAACTCAAGGGCAAACCCAAGAAGCATTTTGTTGCTCTCTTGGAACAACTCGGTGAGGCCAATGACATGATCGAGGCTCACTAGGAAACCATTACTAAAATGGAAGGGCATAGTCGAGACTATGCCGATGAGATATCGGATCTCTCTAACACCCTAGAGGAAGAGCGTGGTCTTCGTTTGGCTCTTGAGGAGTCACACAACGATGATCATGCTAAATTAAAGAAAGATCTTGATCATGCTTTAGTTGTATCTCGTGTGCTTAATTCCGAGAAGGCAAAACTTGAGGTTGATCATGATAAACTAAAGGAAGAGTTTGTCATACTTGACAAGGCTCACAAGGCCTTGAAAGGTATGCATGCTTCTCTCAAGGAGTCTCATGATCAGCTCCAAGTTTCGCTAACCAAGGAAAAGGCTATCTTTCCTCACATGGTATTAATTGATAATGCAAATGCTACTAACCCATGTTGCGAGCATGTGCATCTTGTTGAAGAAAATGCCAAGTTGAAAAAGCAACTTGAGAAAGGCCTTGTGTCATGCATACAAGGTGAGAAGAACCTCAACAATCTTTTGAACAATCAAAAGGAGGTTGTGGCAAAGGAAGGAATTGGGTTTGTTCCTGAGCCTAAGAAGAAGAAGAATGACAAGACCAAGCTACCACCCCCTCTCCGACAAACTTTTGTGAAAGAAGGAGAGGGCGCATCCAAGAAGAAGAACACGGTGAAAGGTGGTGGTGTCAAGAAAAACACCACCACACCATCAAACATGGCCGGCGATTTTAATCCTTCATATGTTTTATGTCGTGCTAGTGATGGTCATGTGTTTGCTAAATTTGTTGGTTCTTCTTATGAGTACATTGAATGGTCCATTTGGGTTCCTAAGACCCTTGTTACTAACCTCAAAGGACCCATTACCAAATGGGTACCTAAATCCAAGCATTAATCTCTTGTAGGAGTTTGCTTCCGGTGGGGGATCATGGTTGCTCGATAGTGGAGCCACAAATCATATGACCGGAAGCAAAGACTTGGTGGTGGACGTGCATCTAGGTTCATCTATGGCCACCAACGTCGAATGGGGTGATGCTTCATCTTCTAAGGTATTGGGGCTTGGCAAGGTTGTTGTCTCTCATGATCTCACAATCGAGAAAGTCATGCTTGTTGAGTCCCTTGCATACAATTTACTTTCTGTTTGCCAACTTGCACTCATGGGCTTTGCTACATTCTTTGATATTGATACCGTGGCCCTCTTGTGGAGCAAGACTCTTAAAGTAGCCTATGTTGGGCATGTCGAGAACGGTCTTTATGTGGTTAACTTCTCGAAGCAACCCACTAAGATTGCGACATGCCTAATGGCTAAAGTTGATGTGGGATGGCTTTGGCATCGCCGTTTGGCCCATATCAATATGAGATCTTTGCAAAGTCTTCTCAAGGGGGACCATGTCCGTGGACTAACAAATGTTAGCTTTGCCAAAGATTGTGCTTGCAGGGCTTGCATTGAAGGAAAGTTACATGAGACGGCTCACCCTCCCACAACTATCATCTATTCAAAAAGACCCCTACAGCTCCTTCACATGGACCTCTTTGGGCCTCCATCTTTTGATAGTCTTGGGGGTAGAAAGTACTACTTGGTGATTGTGGATGATTACTCAAGATACACCTGGGTATACTTCTTCAAGAAGAAGAGTGAGACCCAACAAACCGTCATCAACTTTGCAAATGAAGCTCAACGACAACATGAAGCAAAGATTTTAATGATCAGAAGTGACAACGGCACCGAGTTCAAGAACTACACCTTGGATGAGTTTCTTAGTGATGAGGGGATCAAACATCAATATGCAGCTCCCTATACCCCTCAACAAAACGGTGTAGCGGAGAGAAAGAACCAGACTCTGATGGATGCGGCAAGAACCATGATGGCAGAATTCAAATCTCCATACAACTTTTGGGCCGAAGCCATCAACACCGCTTGTCATGCATCAAATCGGCTCTATCTCCGCAAAGGCTTGAACAAAACTCCATATGAGATTCTTACCGGTAACAAGCCCAATCTCAAGTACTTCCGGGTGTTCGGGTGTAAGTGTTTCATTCTCAAGAAAGGTGTTCGTTTGTCTAAATTTGAATCTAGAGCTCATGAGGGCATATTTGTTGGTTATGCTACAAACTCTCCTGCTTACCGTGTCCTCAACAAGTCCAATGGACTCATTGAGGAGACGAGTAACGTAGAGTTTGATGAGAATAATGGCTCCCAAGTGGAGCAAAGTGGTACTTGTGATGTAGGTGATGAAATTCCTCCTCAAGCCATAAGAAGAATGGGCGTTGGATATATCCTACCCATTGAGGAACCCCTTGTGGCCGACGGAGAAGGACAATGTTCTACTCAAGTGGAACCATCACCAACCCAAGACCCACACGCTTCCGAAGAACAAAGTGAAGGCCCTCAACCGGACGAACAAGGCCAAATGCAAGATCAATCACAAGATGGTGGGGATCCACCAAATGATGCATGATACGTCCAAAACGTATCTATAATTTCTGCTTGCTCCATGCCCTTTTTGTGTGATATTGCTATGATATTTATGCACTTCCATACACTTTTGATCATATTTGGACTAACCTACTAATGGTTGCAAAAGTGCACAATGTTCTTATTTACACTTTATTGTGTAGGAATTACTTGGAAATTGACAAAAACGCAAAAGGAGTCGTATTGACAAAAACACAATGTTCTTGTTTTTTAAAGATGGTCACGTTCCGGCCCGAAGACGACGTCAAACGGAAAAAGTCTACTTGCGAAAGTTGTGGGGAATTTCGGGGCGATGCTTCTGGATATAAAATTCGTCCAAATCGGAGTCCGGACGGCCGAGTAAAGCCAGTTTTACTGAGGCCCAAAATCTGATGACGGGAATCCGAGAGTCTATATAAAGAGAGGAAACCTAGGTCACCAAGGGCCACGAATTTTCCTCCTCCCGAGCCGCCGTCTTGGAGGGGAGGACCAGCACCATTGCAGCACAATCCGCAAGGAAGAAGGGGGGCCAAGGAGCCGCTGCCCCCTAGGGCCGCCGCCGCCCCGAGGGCCGCCGCCGCCCCTAGGGCCGCCGCCGCCCCGAGGGTCGCCGCCGCCCCCTAGGGCCGCCGCCGCCGCCTCCGTGGCTGCCGTCGGCCGTCTCCTCCTCGCGGGGCTGCACCTCTCCATCAACACCATCATCAACCTCCTCCTCACCATGTCCATGCGTGAGTAGTTTTCTCCGGGGCCGAGGGCTCGTACGTGTAGCTATGTGGTTATCTCTCTCTCCCATGATGTGATCTTCGTTGTGATCATAAGCTATGTTAATCTAGGGTGATCCCATGATGTTTCCCCTTCCTCTATGTATTGGATTGATGTACTCACTTGTCTTTATCTAGTATAATCCCCGAGACCAATGTGACAGCGGTCTATTGGACATGGATTAGAAAAATATTTTCATGAGTGATTTCCTCTCTTGTGTGTTGATTGAAGATTGAGAGTCTCTTGGTGCTTGTCTTTGACTATCCTTTAGATATGTTGTGGTGATTGTGGGACTCTCTTTGGATGGCCGCGGTGACATTGGGAAATCCTTAGATTGAGAACTACGAACTTTGAGGTGTGCTTTTGTAGCCCTACATAATTCTCGTCCTCTCTTGACCACGAAGGAATGACCTCCGGGTGCGTCTCCATTGCATGTTTTATGGGAAATATCATGTGATTCGATTATGTTAATGTTGTTGGGAGTTGCCACTAGTGAAAGTTTGATCCCTAGGCCTTGTTTCCACCATTGCAATACCATTTGTGCTCACGTTTACCATTTGTTTGCTTGCTGCACTTTCTATTACAGATTTATATTACTTTGTTTTGCCATCCATATCACTTGCCATTTAACATCTCTTCGCCGAACTAGTGCACCTATACATCTGACAAGTGTATTAGGTGTGTTGGGGACACAAGAGACTTCTTGTATTTTAGTTGCAGGGTTGCTTGAGAGAGACCATCTTCAACCTCTACTTCCCTGAGTTCGATAAACCTTAGGTCATCCACTTGAGGGAAATTGCTGCTGTCCTACAAACCTCTGCGCTTGGAGGCCCAACATAGTCTACAAGAGTAGAAGCGTGTGTAGACATCAAGCTATTTCTGGCGCCGTTGCCGGGGAAGTGAGTGCTTGAAGGTATATCTTTAGATCTTGCAATTAAATCTTTTTGTTTCTTGTTTTTATTTCACTAGTTAAGTTTATGGAAAACCGCATTCTTAGTTCGCTGCTTGTGGGAAGACGCCCCACACCTGTGGTGGTTGCTCCTCCCCCTACTAAAATTGTGCCCTATAAAATACCAGCTGGTATTATCGATTATGTTTTGGCTAATCGTTATGCAGGAGACAGACATCCCGGTGAACACTTGCTATATCGGTCACAACTATGTTCATTATTTAAGCTTGCAGGTGTATCAAGGGAGTTTGTCATGAGGAAATTGTTCGCCGTATCACTTATAGATAAAGCTTTAGATTGGTATAAGCTTCTCGATAACTCGCACTTGCTTGATTGGCAAGAGCTTATGTCTCTCTTTTATACTAAGTTTTATCCTCTTCATGAAATTCATCGAGACAGGAACTATATCTATAACTTTAGGTCTCATGACGGAGAGAGCGTAGCTCAAGCTTGGGGGAGACTGAAAACGTTAATGCTAAAAAGTCCTAACCACGGGCTCCCCAAAGATGCTTATGTGGAGAGTAAGAGTACCTTTTTGCATGTGGATCATGGTAACAATGCTTTATGTGATGCTTATATTGTTGAGTTTATTCGTGATCCCACTGAAAATTATTATGAAAAGGGAATATATGCTTATAGATATTTCAATAATATTAAGTTCCCTCTATTTATGTTGATGGCTTTGAATTTACGCTTGCTTTGCCTTCCTATGCTAGTTGCTTTATGCTTCAATAATTTATTTTCTTGCAGTATTCCTATGCATAGGAAGCATGTTAGGCTTAAATGTGCTCGGTATTTGCTTCTTGATGCTCTCTTTTGTTCTTCAACTCTTATTCCTACGAGAGCATCATTAAAGTCTTAAGCCTATCTTTATGGCTATAAAGAAAGAGCTCTAGGGAGACAACCCTTGTTATCTTTGCTTTCGGTTTGTTCTTTCAGTTTTTAGTGGTCTTGATGTTTGTTACTACTGTAGCAACATCATTGTATCTTTATTTTTCAGCTTTGTGCCAAGTGTAGCCTCTGATTGCAAGAAAGTTCAAAAGTTGTGACGTGCTGTCCAGGAAACAGATTCTGTCCTTGGACAGAAAAATTCGTATAAAATCACCAGATCATCTTTTTGGTCTGAATTTTTTCGACAGCGTGCTCTATACAATTGGCTTTCGGGCGTCTGTTCTGAGTTTTTTGATTTGAGTTGCAGAAGTGCCCCGAAATAATTATTTACTACCTGCTGGTCAGTTTTTCACAGATTCTGTCCTGTTTTGCCTTTCCTTCGTTTTGCAAACCTTGAGCTTGCTTTTTCCTTGCAAAAACCTTTTGGCAATCTTGAGAAACAGTAGACCTTCAAGAATATCCTTATTTCCAGCAAGGAAAAATTATTTTATTAAGGGTACTAACCTCGCTAATCAGATTATGATGAGTTATGTATGAAGGGAGTTTTCTAGTGTGCGAGGGAAGATGATAAAAAGATCCAGGAGTGTCAAACGCTCAAGCTTGGGGATGCCCCAATGCAACCCCAAGAAATATTCAAGAAGACTCAAGCGTCTAAGCTTGGGGATGCCCCCGTGCATCCCCTTCTCCATCAACAATTATCAGTTCGTCTTTCGTTCCACTATATTTATATCACTTCATGTGTTATGTGCTATGCTTGGAGCGTCTTGATTTTAGTTTCCTTTTTAGTTTTCTTTAGCTTTGCTTGCTTTTCATAACGAGTTGGAACTCAGCCTTCTTTGTGTGGGAGAGAAACACGCTCCACTTCAACCTAGAACATAACATAGAATTTTCATGCCTATCTTTGCTGTGTGTGTTCTTTGTCTTTCAATAGCTACTGTCATGCTTAGCTCTTAGTTTTCATGTTTATCTTTTTAAAGAGCTTTTGTTTAGTTGGCCGCTGGAACTCTCTTTAGTTATCATGCTTATCTTATTAAGAGAGTTGGCTTCTGTTGCACTGGTGGATATGTCTATGATAAAAATGCTATGTGCATAATGATGCTTAGTAGTTCATGTTTTCTTATGGTTAGTCTCAAATAGCTGGGGGGTTCTCAATGTGTTATTGAAGTACCAACATGATTTGTTTGCCTATGATGTGGTATGGTTTAGTGATATCTTCCTCCAGGAATTTATTTTGATTGACTTGGCGTATGCTCACGCATATTTAAGACTGTAAAGAAATTCTATCAAGCCTTGATGATCTTTAATTTCTGAGTAGCGATATAACTTCCATGCCTGATTCAATGTTGCTTTGTCGCTCTGCATGATTATGACCGTCATTGCTCTTTTAGTTGGTCGCTCCCAGTCTTTTGCTAACCTTCGCCTGTACTAAGCGGACTGACTGCTTGTGCATCCAAAATCCTTTAAACCAGTTATGCTATATGAGTCCACCATACCTTCCTATACATGGTATTTACCTGCCATTCCTAACGAAGACTTTCATGTACCATCTCGAAATTATTCAAAAAAAAGCATTTCTATTTTGTGCCTCTGTTTTAGCTCATGAGGAAGTAGTAGTTAATTCATGATCTTTTTAAGTTGGACAAGCTTCACCCCGGGATTGCATGTCTAATGTGCAAACCCATAATACGAGAAGGAACTGGCATAGAGTGCGCCCGGCTCATTAAAAAATATACAACAAACAAACCCTCCTTCACGCTTTGTTCATGAGAAATCAGAAAACTTTGGCAGTGATAAACAAAGGAGATTAAGAGGATGTGATCGTCCTCATTCGGGAGTCGTTCCTCGAAACTTGTCCAGCTCAAGAAGTGATTGAGTTATCTGCTAGCATTCGTTGATGAAATATGCATATTATAAAAAAAATTATTACCTCTGTTTTTAAAACCTAGAGCTCTGGTACATGTTTAGTTTTTGTTTCCGACCACGGGTTTTCAACCTTGCCATCAAAAACCACAGTTCGAGAGTCTCCACCTTCTTTAAAGCACCAACTATTTAGAGCATGATTGTCATTCTGAGTGTAATGTGCATTGTCCCAAAGTATCATTGTCTTTTGCATGATTATGATATCGTTTATTCTGAAATCATTGTATCTAGTCGTCACTTAAACCTTGGAGGTGCCCCTGCATTTATGTTTTGCTTCACTAAAGGGGGCAAGCGAGATATCACTTTGTCATATTTGCACACCATGCTCACTACAAATCTATTGAGTGTTTCAGTATCATATTGTAAAACTTTCAGTTCTTTGTGATTTTCTCATGAGGCAACTTAATTACTATAGATTCATTGTCTCAGTAAGCACTTGTCATGTGACTGTGAAAAGTTCTTATATGGTTAATAGCATGTCACCACAGAAATTATGCTTGTTATCATTTACCTACTCGAGGACGAGCAGGAATTAAGCTTGGGGATGTTGATACGTCCAAAACGTATCTATAATTTCTGCTTGCTTCATGCCCTTTTTGTGTGATATTGCTATGATATTTATGCACTTCCATACACTTTTGATCATATTTGGACTAACCTACTAATCGTTGCAAAAGTGCACAATGTTCTTGTTTTACACTTTATTGTGTAGGAATTACTTGGAAATTGACAAAAACGCAAAAGGAGTCGTATTGGAGTAGGACTCTGACTTTCCTGAAATCTGTCTGAGAACGTTTTTTAAAGATGGTCACATTCCGGCACGAAGACGACGTCAAATGGAACAAGTCTAGTTGCGAAAGTTGTGGGGAATTTCGAGGCGATGCTTCTGGATATAAAATTCGTCCAAATCGGAGTCCGGATGGCCGAGTAAAGCCCGTTTTATTGAGGCCCAAAATCTGATGACGGGAATCCGAGAGTCTATATAAAGAGAGGAAACCTAGGTCACCAAGGGCCACGAATTTTCCTCCTCCCGAGCCGCCGTCTTGGAGGGGAGGACCAGCACCATTGCAGCACCATCCACAAGGAAGAAGGGGGGCCAAGGAGCCGCTGCCCCCTAGGGCCGCCGCCGCCCCGAGGGCCGCCGCCGCCCCCTAGGGCTGCCGCCGCCGCCGCGCCCCCAAGGGCCGCCGCCGCCGCCTCCGTGGCAGCCGCCGGCCGTCTCCTCCTCGCGGGGCTGCACCTCTCCATCAACACCATCATCAACCTCCTCCTCACCATGTCCATGCGTGAGTAGTTTTCTCCGGGGCCGAGGGCTCGTACGTGTAGCTATGTGGTTATCTCTCTCTCCCATGATGTGATCTTTGTTGTGATCATAAGCTATGTTAATCTAGGGTGATCCCATGATGTTTCCCCTTCCTCTATGTATTGGATTGATGTACTCACTTGTCTTTATCTAGTATAATCCCCGAGACCAAGGTGACAGCGGTCTATTGGACATGGATTAGAAAAATATTTTCATGAGTGATTTCCTCTCTTGTGTGTTGATTGAAGATTGAGAGTCTCTTGGTGCTTGTCTTTGACTATCCTTTAGATATGTTGTGGTGATTGTGGGACTCTCTTTGGATGGCCGCGGTGACATTGGGAAATCCGTAGATTGAGAACTACGAACTTTGAGGTGTGCTTTTGTAGCCCTACATAATTCTCGTCCTCTCTTGACCACGAAGGAATGATCTCCGGGTGCGTCTCCATTGCATGTTTTATGGGAAATATCATGTGATTCGATTATGTTAATGTTGTTGGGAGTTGCCACTAGTGAAAGTTTGATCCCTAGGCCTTGTTTCCACCATTGCAATACCATTTGTGCTCACTTTTACCACTTGTTTGCTTGCTGCACTTTTTATTACAGATTTATATTACTTTGTTTTGTCATCCATATCACTTGCCATTTAACATCTCTTCGCCGAACTAGTGCACCTATACATCTGACAAGTGTATTAGGTGTGTTGGGGACACAAGAGACTTCTTGTATTTTAGTTGCAGGGTTGCTTGAGAGAGACCATCTTCAACCTCTACTTCCCTGAGTTCGATAAACCTTAGGTCATCCACTTGAGGGAAATTGCTGCTGTCCTACAAACCTCTGCGCTTGGAGGCCCAACATAGTGTATAAGAGTAGAAGCGTGTGTAGACATCAATGCACAAGGCCAAGTTCTGTCCTCCGAGCAAGATCAAGGTCAAGAGGAAGCTCAAGATCAAGATCTAGCTCCTGACGTCGCTCAAGATGATCAACTCAATGCTCCTCAGTTATCTCTTGAAGAGCAATTGGAGTGTCGTGCTGCAAAAGTTGCCTCCAGGCTTGCTTCCAGAGAACATCACATGGAAAATATTCTGGGAAGCATCAAAAGGGGGGTAAGCACTCGTAGACAATTAGCAAACTATTGTGCTCATCAAGCTTTTGTCTCCTGTGTTGAACCTCAGAAGGTATATGAGGCGCTCGAAGACCCTGATTGGCTTAATGCCATGCATGAAGAACTCCATAACTTCGAGCGCAAACAAGATGTGGCGTCTGGTGCCAAGGCCAAAGGAGAACCATAATGTCATTGGAACCAAGTGGATCTTTAAGAACAAGCAAGATGCTCATGGCATTGTCATCCGCAACAAGGCGCGTCTGGTGGCTCAAGGCTACTCCCAAGTCGAGGGTATCGACTACGGTGAAACCTTTGCCCCCGTTGCTCGCCTTGAATCCATTCGTTTGTTGCTTGCCTATGCTTCCCATCATAACTTTAAATTGAAACAAATGGATGTGAAAAGTGCATTTCTTAATGGTCCTATTAATGAGTTGGTGTATGTTAAACAACCCCCGGGGTTTGAGGATCCTAAGCTCCCCAATCACGTGTACCAACTCGATAAGGCACTCTATGGCCTTAAACAAGCCCCACGTGCGTGGTATGAGCATCTTACCGAGTTGTTACAAGATCGTGGGTTTGAAATTGGGAAAATCGACCCCACTCTTTTTACTAAGAAGGTCAAAGGGGAGTTGTTTGTATGCCAACTATATGTTGATGATATTATTTTTGGTTCCCCTAACAAAGCTTTCAATGATGAGTTCGCCGCACTCATGACCACACATTTTGAGATGTCCATGATGGGAGAGTTGAAGTACTTCCTTGGGTTTGAGATCAAGCAAAGAAGAGAAGGGATCTTCATCAAACAATCCAAGTATACTCAAGACATGCTCAAGAGGTTCAATCTAAGTGATGTCAAGCCGGCTACTACTCCAATGCCAACCAAGTGCCAACTTGACATTGATCCCAATGGTAAAGCAGTGGATCAAAAGGTATATCGCTCTATGATCGGTTCCTTGCTTTACCTTTGTGCATCTAGACCGGATATTATGTTGAGTATGGGAATCTGTGCACGGTTTCAAGCCTCACCTAAGGAAAGTCACTTTGTGGCTGTCAAGCGAATCTTTCGATATTTGGCTCATACCCCAAACTTTGGCTTATGGTACCCAAGAGGAGGAAACTTCAACCTTGTAGGTTTCTCTAATTCGGATTGGGCGGGAGACAAAGTGGATAGGAAGTCCACTTCTGGAGGGGGCCAATTTCTTGGTTGCTCTCTTGTTAGTTGGTCTTCCAAAAAGCAAAGTTGTGTGTCTCTCTCATCCACTGAAGCCGAGTATGTGGCTGCTGGCAGTTGTTGTGCTCAACTCTTATGGATGAGGCAAACTTTAAAGGATTACGGTGTCACTTGTGACAAAGTGCCTCTTTGGTGTGACAATGAAAGTGCCATCAAGATTTATCTCAACCCGGTGCAACACTTCAAGACGAAACATATATAGATTCGGTATCACTTCATCCGGGATCATATACGGCAAGGAGAGATCGAGCTTCACTATGTCAACACTCATGATAACCTTGCAGATATCTTCACAAAGCCATTGGATGAAGCAAGATTTCGCGAGTTAAGGCATGAGCTAAATATCATTGATTTGAGCAATGTGGCTTGAGCACGTGCACACCCCACCATACTCTTCATAGTGTCTAATCTAGATGTAGGCATGGACATAGGGGAGCATTGTTCTCTCAATGAACTCTCTCTCTCCCCATTATGCATAAATTGATCAAGTCTTTCATTAACCATCTTTGATGGTACTAGTGCTTCAAGGACGAGTTTTGGTCATGGGCCCAAGGTTAAAATCTTCACGGCGCCATACCTGTAGACTCAAACATAGGTGACTTCGGTCATCGCCCTCTCTTGTAGAGGGGTTTTTTGTCTCTTGCTAGTGTGTGTGTGAGTGGTGTTTTGTTTGTCCCTGTTTGTGTGTTTCTTTTTGAGCTAAAGCCTTGAACTTTTGTTGCCGTGGCTTGCTGGGCGGTACTACCGCTGGTGGTGCACAGTACTACCGCTTATAAGCGGTACTACCGCCCACCAGCGCGGTACTACCGCTGCGGGGCGGTACGTGGGGGTTATAACGGGGCAGGGGGAGGTTTCTCTCCCCCATACCCATTCACTCGCCCCCTCGTTCCTCTCTCTCTCTGTCTCTCCAGCAGTTCGTCGCTGCGGGAGGGCTCCGGTGGATCTCCTCCTCCGGGGTGTTCCTCTCCTTTTCCTTCGGTGGAGTCGATCCCCACCTAGTCCTCTTGCCATGGATGCCGGTATTGCCCCCGTTCCTCTTCTCCTCTTGTCTCTTTTTCAGATCTTGTGTTTTAGGGGCAATAGTGTTTGCATCTTTAGATTTTTTGGCTAAATCTAGGCTTGAGTAGGATGGAGAAAGCAACTAGACTATCTAGATTAGAGTATGGTAGAAATATTTTTGAATTTGACAGGCCGGTAGTGCCGGATCTGACCACGGTAGTAGGAAACTGCTATTTCCCCGCCTTGAGCGGTAGAGGGAGCGGTACTACCGCTTGGGCGGTACTACCGCTTAACAGATCACGGTAATACCGCGGCTTGCCAAGTTCACGCATATTTCTTCATTCTTTGATCTTCTTTTGTTGTGTTCGTTGGCTTATGCTCGTTCCTTTTGGTTGGTTTGTTTGTTTTGTGTTTGGTTCCAGGTGATGAACATCCTGAGCATCAGGCTCGCCGTATGAACCCCAATCGTGCAACCTCGAAGCGCTACCGCACATCTGAGTCTGCTGGAGGTTCCTCAAGTGCTCCACCTCCACCTCAACAGAAGAAGAAGGCCATGGCAAAGCCAAAGGGCAAAACTGTGACCCAAATGAGTGGCAAGGAGTTCTGGGCAAGGCGTCGCCGCAATCCCTATGAGGTTGATCAAGAACCCAATTTGGTCAACCGTCCGTTCTGGAACCGTTTTCAGTTTGTCGTCTACTTTGATGTGCTCAAGGCTAAGAAGAATCTCTTTGTCAGTGTTCGCTCCATCGACACGTAATACCTGGAGAAGGATCCTGTGTATTTTGGCGATGCTCTTCAGATGTGCACTCAACTTAACATTCTTCAGATCATTCAGTTCAACAAGGACTTTGATGCAGATCTTGTGGCTCAATTCTATGCCACTGTCCATCTAGGGACGGATGAGGATAGAACTCTGACATGGATGACCAATGGCAAATTGTTGTCTGTCAAGTGGAAGGCTTTCATGGAGTTACTTGGGGTGGAAGACTAGGGGCTTGAGACACCGGTTGGCTTTCGTCCTCATCAGAACACTACCTCCACTCACAAGCAAGCTCTCTGGCCCTACTGCACTGTGAAGTTCCACCCTGAGACTAAGAAGGTAACCTATGAGTTGTCTACCTATCTGGATATCCTTCACCGCATCTTCCGTGAAACTCTCTTTCCTCGGGTTGGGAATCATGATATGGTTCACTCCTATCTTGTGGACATGCTTCTCTTTTGCCAACATCAGTTAGAGAGGAACACTGGTGAGACCCTGGATATATCACATGTGATGTGGTCTGAGCTCTTGTCTGCTATTTCTGAACGCAAGTGCCTGATCTATGGACCTTGCATCATGCTGCTGATTGAGAAGGCTTGGGATCATGTCTATCCCAACGTGTTGCTGGAGACTGGAGAGTTGGTGTCTCATGAGATCAAGCGTCTGAGGCGGAAGGACAACTGGGGCACTCATGCTCCCAAGTCTGGAGGTTCATCCTCCGCTGCTGCTATGGAGACTGAGGCTGAAGCAGATGATGATGCTGACTATGAGCCATCTGGTGCAGAGCCCTCGTGGGCAAAGAAGCTCAAGCGGAAGATGAAGAAGATGTTTTGCATGGAGTCTCATGGTCAATACATGACTCATGTGGCAGAGAAGAAGGCCAGGGGACGTCACAAGGAGCTCATGCGTCAGTTGGGTGCGACTATGGTCAGTGGCTCTGAGGAGCGACTGTGGTCAGTGGCTCTGAGGAGCAGGTTACCGAGGAGGAAGAGTGGATCCAGTAGCACTGCCCATGGACAGATTCCGATGCCGAGCAGTTTCAGGTCGACGACGACGAAGCAGATGACCCAGCTGAGATCTGATGTTCGAGATCTTCTCTTGCTCTCACCTGGAGCCGTAGCTTAGCTCTCTGCCCTTTTGGTGTCTCGATGCCAAAGGGGAAGAGAGTTTAGGGATTTGTGCCTTTGTGTTTCTGTCGCTTGTGTGCTTTCTGTTCTTGTGTTTTGGTTGGTTTTCGTGAGACCTAAGTTCCCGTCATATGGTGTGAGACATATGCTACCCTATCTTATTTATGTACCTTGTACTCTCTAGCATGCATGATTATCTTACTATTTACTATGCTCTCATATATCTTGCTTAGGATGTTGGTCTCTAAAATATAGGGGGAGTGTTGATCCTAGTATGTGTGCCGTGCAGTCCAAAGCACATATCTAGAAAGCACACATCTAGGGGGAGCCCGTCTATATTTTAGGGGTGTGGATTTTGCATTTTCTTTATGTCATTATTCCTTTTGTGCAAATCCCGTTTTGTCATCAATCCACCAAAAAGGGGGAGATTGTAAGGGCATATTTAGCCAAATGGTGTTTTGGTGATTGATGACAATGCGTTTAAGAACTAATCATGTGTTCTAAGCTCTTTCAGATATATCTCACATAGGCACAAGACGATTAGATGCCCCTCGGAATCTATGGAAGACGGTGTTTCCTTTTGCTTATTTTTCGGTGGATCTGAGTAATAGGAAAGCCGTACTATTAAGAGGGGATATGTTTTGGTAAGGTTTGGGTGGAATCAACACGTACACTTCATTATCGCACCCACCGTACCTTCCCACCTCAATGGAGTCCTTCTTTCCCATCCTCTCTAGTTTTCCTGGCTCCAGCGGTAGTACCGCGGGTCTTAGCGGTAGTACTGCCTGTGTGCCTCAAGCGGTAGTACCGCCACACTAAGCGGTAGTACCACTTGGTGCACTCTGTGGTAGTACCGCTGCTGATTCGTGCTACCACCGCCTCGACTCGCGAGCGTGTTTTCGTGTCGAGTTTTGCGGTGCTAGGAGCGGGAGTAGGGGCGGTAGTACCGCTCCCAGCGGTAGTACCGCCCTGCGACCGCGGTAGTACCGCTCTGGGTCCCTGCCCCCCTGGCGCGGCTGTACCGCTTGAAGGGAAACGGTAGTACTGCTCTATAAGCGGTAGTACCGCTCACTCAAGCGGTAGTACCGCTCTGTGCGGGGCTGAGTGGGGGGATAACGGTTGGATTGTTCCCCCCACTATATAAAGGCTTCTTCTTCCTCCTCATTGACCTACCTCTTCCCCCACATACTCCATTGTTGCTCCAAGCTCCATTTTCGCCCGATCTCTCTCCCTAGCCAATCAAACTTGTTGATTTGCTCGGGAGTGCTTGAGAAGGCATCGATCTACACTTCCACCAAGAGATATTTGATTCCCCCACTAATCCCTAGCAGATCTTGTTACTCTTGGGTGTTTGAGCACCCTAGACGGTTGAGGTCACCTCGAAGCCATATTGCATTGTGGTGAAGCTTTGTGGTATCGTTGGGAGCCTCCAATTTAGTTGTGAAGATAGCCCCAACCTTGTTTGTAAAGGTTCGGTTGCCGCCTTCAAGGGCACCACTAGTGGAATCACGGCACCTTGCATCGTGTGAGGGCGTGAGGAGAATACGGTGGCCCTAGTGGCTTCTTGGGGAGCATTGTGCCTCCACACCGCTCCAACGGAGACGTACTTCCCCTCAATGGGAAGGAACTTCGGCAACACATCCTTGTCTTCACCGGTTCCACTTGTGGTTATTTCTTTCCTTTACTCGTGCAAGCTTTACTCGTTTATCTCTTATAGCTTGCTTGTGAGGTTGTTATCTTTACTTCCTCTTAGTTGTCATCTTAGTAGCATATCTAGACAACTTACTTTGACGCTTAATTTAAAGTGGTTAAGAAAAGCTAAAAATTGTTAGTTGCCTATTCACCCCCCTCTAGTCAACCATATCGATCCTTTCAACAAACCCTAGGGCCCTCTGGTACATATATAAATTGGAGGGTTTAGTCCGTAAAGGCTAGAGAACAACAGGATCATAGGATAGAATTCTAGGGTTTAGCCATCATGATCTCGAGGTAGATCAACTCTTGTAATCATATTCATCAAGATCAATCTAGCAGGAAGTAGGGTATTACCTCGATCGAGAGGGCCTGAACCAGGGTAAACATCGTGTCCCCAGTCTCCTGTTACCATCGATCCTCAGACGCATAGTTCGGGACCCCCTACCCGAGATCCGCCGGTTTTGACACCGACAACATGTTCCTCTAACTATGATATTATGCAACTCCCGAATACCGGAGGAACACCTTGTGTGCTATCAAACGTCACAATGTAACTGGGTGCTATAAAGATGCTCTGCAAGTGTCTCCGAAGGTGTTTGTGGTGTTGGCATAGATCGAGAATAGGATTTGTCGCTCCGAGTGTCGAAGAGGTATCTCTGGGCCCTCTCGGTAATACACATCATAATAAGCATTGCAAGCAAACGACTAATGAGTTAGTCACGAGATGATGTATTACGGAACGAGTAGAGACTTGTCGATAACGAGATTGAACTAGGTATGATGATACCGACGATCGAATCTCGGGCAAGTAACATACCGATGACAAAGGGAACAACGTATGTTGTTGTGCAGTTTGACCGATAAAGATCTTCGTAGAATATGTAGGAGCCAATATGAGCATCCAGGTTCCGCTATTGGTTATTTACCGAAGATAAGTCTCGGTCATGTCTACATAGTTCTCGAACCTGTAGGGTCCGCACGCTTAACGTTCGATGACAATCGGTATTATGAGTTTATGTGTTTTGATGTACCGAAGGTTTTCCGGAGTCTCGGATGAAGATCATGGACATGACGAGGAGTCTCGAAATGGCCGAGACATAAAAATTGACATATTGGAAGGTTATATTCGGACACCGAAAGGGTTCCGGGGGTCACTGGATAAATACCGGAGTACTGGGGAGTTACCGGAACCCCCCGGGGGGTCAATGTGCCTTCATGGGCCTTCGTGGAAATAAAGGGAAGCAAGGGAGGTGTGGGGCGCACCCCCTAGGCCCAAATCGAATTGGTTTAGGGCTTGGGGAGCCGGCCCCCTCTTTCCTTCTCCCCTCCTCCTCTTTCCTTCCCCTCCTAGTTGGATTAGGAAAGGGAGAAGCTACTCCTAGTAGGAGTAGGATTCCCCCCTTGTGGCGCACCCTATGAGGCCGCCGGCCCTCCACTTGCTCCTTTATATACAGGGGCAGGGGGCACCCTAGTACACATAAGTTGACATTTGTTTTAGCCGTGTGTGGTGCCCCCTCCTCTGTTACACACCTCGGTCATATTGTTGCAGTGCTTAGGCGAAGCCGTGCGTCGGTAACTTCATCAACATCGTCACCACGTCGTCGTGCTGACGAAACTCTCCTTCAGCCTCAACTGGATCAAGAGTTCGAGGGACGTCACCGAGCTGAACATGTGCACATCGCAGAGGTGTTGTGCGTTCGGTGCTTGATCGGTTTGATCGCGAAGACGTTCGACTACATCAACAACGTTACTAAACGCTTCCGCTTTCGGTCTACGAGGGTACGTGGACACACTCTTCCCTCTCGTTGCTATGCTTCTCCTAGATAGATCTTGCATGATTGTAGGATTTTTTTTGAAATATTACATTCCCCAACACCTCACGCCCCCGGCGCTGCTCGGACTGCCTGGCCTGTCTCCGCTCATGAGTCCTAGTGACTGCGTACATCAATATTAAATATACATATTAAATGATTCTATTATACCCCTTTTTCATCTCAACATACTTCATTAATTATTTTGTAAAATACCTCTATATGAGAAGTATGGACAAAATATCATTAGGGTCCATAGTTTTTGCAATATACAATTTATAGTAGAAAAACAATATGCATGCATACTATTTTTTTTGACACAAGCGACAATTTTATGTTATAGTAACTCATTTTGGGCAATGGGCACATTAAAAATGATAAAGATGCATACTCGATTCATCAAACTGGTATATGGGGAGTGGGAGTACATAGTCTTGTATATAAAACTGAATGTATACTATTAAGAGTGAGGATTACCAAAATGCCGACATCAAAAGTATTTGTAAATTGCTCCTCAATTATGCTTCGTTATTCATGAAACTCCTTATATACTATCCAAATATTCCTATATACTACTCCCTCCGTCCAAAAATACTTGTCAAAGGAATGGATGTATCTAGATGTATTTCAGTTGTAGATTCATCCATTTTTTATCTATTTCTCCGACAAGTATTTCTGGACGGAGGGAGTACATACTACCCATAAATACTCCCAGTTTAAACAAATACTCACTCCATACCGAATTAGTTGTCTTACATATGTCTAGATATGGATGTATCTAGACACATTTTAGTGCTAGGTACATCCGTATCTAGACAAATCTAAGATAACTAATTTGGGATGGAGGTAATACTACATACAAAACTTTTGTGGGAGTAACTACCACCGGGTAGAGGGTTCATCGGACCTACGGCTCAATGGGCCGCCTTGCCCTCCAAGGCACCTGGGGTGCCCAATTGGGATTCTTACATAACGTTGTGGAAGCTTATGGAACCTTGCACGTCATTCTGGAAGCTTCCATCAACTTCTGGTACATACTGGGACCTTCCGGGGCACTCCTGAGACCTACCAAAACACTTCCTGGATCATCAGAAACACTTTCAGAGCCCTTCTCTTTCATTTTCCTTTATCTCATAATACTTCTACATACCTGTAGTTCTTAAGCGTGAGTTTCGTCATTGGTGAGAGTGGTGTTGGCCTGTATGTATTGCTTTTTGCCCAATTTTTTAGATTACCTGGGTAACAAAACCTTCTTCATAATTAATGAAAAAAGCAAACCCTTTTCCTCTACTTTAAAGGAACCCCAGATTCGTCTCAAGTCTTTCCTCTAAAAAGTGTCTCATACTCCCATTGTTTCCGTTTTAACCATTGTAGGAGAGTGGCACCAACCCTCTTATACGGATGGACCTGCATTCAAGATAATAAGGAACATGAATGAGAAGCAAATATGATAAAGGGCATTTTTATTAACTCAAAATGTAGCATCAAGCAAATAAAAGGATGATGAGCAGTAACCGGTTTTTGCATAACTAAGATGTACACAGCCAAACACTAACAAACTGATAGATGAAAAAAACTGACATATCGGCAATAGTACAATCAAATAGGACCAACGTTATGCCTATGTCTAATGAGGTAGTGGACCGATCCGGAGATTATGCCGCCATCCATGTTGAGTAAAAACCTTCGTGGCCACTGTCGTGGTTCTGAGTCTGACAGTAAGGGTAGGGGGTACGAATGGAGAGGCAAGGCCCTAGCTATGGTGATGTTGTACACAAGGTGTTAGCGAGTTCAGGCCCTTCTCAGAGGAAGTAATAGCCCTACGTCTCGGTGCCCGGAGGCTTGGTCGACTGGTATGTGTATATGTGTCTTACAGAGGTGCGAACCCTTGTTCTGGAGGAGGGGGTGGCTTATATAGTGAGCCAGGACCCCAGCCATGCTCCACGTTACCAAGGGTTCAATGTACATTAAGGCAGGCGTTACTGGTAACGCCTGTAGTAAAGGTAATTAAGCTGTTTACTACAGTGAGTAAATACAGGGCCGTTGCTGTCTTAAGTGATGCTTGACCTTCGGAGGTCGAGTGCCTTGGATTGGTAGAGTGGGGTTGAGTCGTCTGGCGTATGAGGTTCAGTCGAGTGGAGTGTCTTCTTGGACCGTCGCAGTCGACTGCCACCACTGTCATAGGTCTTGTCTTTTGATCTTCTAGGGTAGTGACCTTGGGTGGGGTACCTTGGTCGGGCCTATGACCCTAGCCCAGGTCTGTAACCTCGTCAGTAGCCCCCGAATGGATTGAGGCTTGAGCAAGAGGGTGCTGAGGGAAGCTCCGGTGCTGGCTCGACGTCCCTGGGGTAGATTGTTTCGGAGCTTGTGACTTGGGCAGACTCCCTCAGTCGTGTCTTGGTCGCCTTGATCGATTCTGAAGCCGCCGAGTGAGTTAGTTGCTCCTTGCGTCGACTGGACTTTGCGCTAAGCGTCGGCGCCGTTAGCGCGTGCCGTTTTCGACGGGATTGTTTGCCCTTCGGTCGCCGGATTTGGCGTGGTTTTCGAAATTTGGGGAAGCGCACGGGGCGGGACGTGCCACAGCAATCGGAGAGATGCACTTGAGACGCCTCGATCCTCGCACCACCTTTTTCGCCACGTATCGCGCCACCGCCTGTTACGTGATTTGATAGGATTACTCGGGGCCACCAGTCAGCCACTCGACCGGGCTTCTATAAAGGCGCGCCGAGCCCATAGCGGGGGGCACTGTGCGCCCAATCTTTCTCCTTCTGCCTCTGCTTCTTCGTTGCGCCCCTGCTTCCTCTCGCCTCTCTCCACAGCGACCGCCGGCGCGCGAGCCATGGGCAAAGACAAGACCAAAGCTAGAGCGCTCGAAGAAGGCAGCGTCGGGGAAGGGAAGGCAATCCGGCCGGAGTGGATCATCGTCAAGGTCCGGACTCCCCGCTGGTTGGATCCAGGGGGATTGGATCCGGTCCTCCGTCGTGGCGGAGGATCTGGAGGAGCTGGAGGAGGAAGGGTTGATCGCCCGCGGCTCCTGGCGGGCGCCGGGGGGAGAACTCGAGCCCCGGCCGCGGGAGGGCGAGTGCGTCCTCCACGCGACCCACGTCGACCGAGGTTTTTCTATGCCCCCGCATCCTTTCTTCCGCGCGTTCTTGATTTTCTTTGGTGCCCCGTTGCACTACTTCACGCCCAACTCCATCGCCTTTCTTTCTGCCTTTGTTTCCGTGTGCGAGAACTTCCTCGGTTGTCGGCCGCACTGGGGTTTGTTCAAACACATTTTCACCTGCCGCTCGCAAACTGTCAAGAGGGTGAACCCGAGTGACGGTAAGACGCACGTCCTCCAGGCGTGCGACGGACTCCGGATCCAGCTTAGGAATAGGAGCACTTTTCCCCCCATGATCTTTCCGGAGTCGATTCGGGGCTGGCAGTCGACCTGGTTTTACTACAAGGACAGTCCGACTCCGGGTCAGTCGACTGGTCTTCCTTCGTTCACTCTAGGTCGAGCCAGCCCACCTCCTTCGATGATAGTGGGTAAGGCCGAGAGGGCCGAAGTGGACATGTTGGTGGAGCGGGTCATCCAGTTAGTCCGCGAGGGGGTAACGGGGATGGATCTATTTGAGGCGTATCTCACGCGGAGGATCCAGCCGCTCCAAGCTCGGGACCACCCGATGTGGTTGTATTCTGGCACCGACGACTCGTCGCGAGTCCACCCGGAGGCGGCTGACCCGAAGTACGTGGTGCAGTGCTTGAAGTGCATCACTGGGAATAAAGACAACCCCAGGGGATCTAGGAGGGTCATCCCGTTCGACACTGACCATCTTCTTGACAAGGTTAGTCTTCTGCTTCCAAGTGACGTTTCTGTCGTTTGGCTTGCGATTTGTATCGATGGGTCTGACTGATATTTGGTCAAACTTCTCTCTTTGCAGATCTACACAGAGATGTATTCGCTGCCCAACGGGGACTTGGTCCAGGAGGGCGAAGAGGGCATGGGCGACGCCGCCGAGTGGAAGTCGGAGGAGGAGACTGAGGAGGAGAGCGAGGACTACAACAGCGGGGAGGAGCTCGAGTCACCTCCCCGTGATGAGCGTCGATCCAAGGAGAAGCACGACCCACGGGCCGCACGTCTTCGGGCGGGTCCCTCGGGCTCTCGGACGCCCAAGTGCACTCGAACGGCCACTCCTGACTCCGCTGAGAAGATGCCCAAGCAGCCCAAGGTCACCACCACCAAGCCCCGGAAGGCCTTGCCCAGGATCAAGGTGGATGTACCCATCGCCTCCACGTAAGTGTCGCTTGGTCTTGTTTCTTTCTGCTTCTTGGGGGTCGACTGTAACTTCTGTCGACTCATCTCCGAGTGAACTTTTCAGAGCCGCCGCTTCCACGACCTCGATGGACATCGACCGGGGTCGAGACGACGAAGAGACCGCGGACGCCGCGACATCCCGCGCAGGTGTGGGTTCTATGAAATCTGTCTTGTTCTTATTTTCTTTCGCGGGTGACGGTCGACTGAACTTTGCTCGCTGCTTGACTCGAAGTGCCGTGCCTCGTCATAGAGCTTCCGGATAACGATGAAGATGAGGAGCGGTTGGGAGGGGACCGGCGGCGCACAGGGAAAAAGGGCCGGAAGACACCTTCTGGCTCGGAGGCCCGGCGACAGGAAGATGCGGCCCGAGCCACGGTCTCCTTCGTCGTCCCTGCGTCGACCGTGCGTTTGGCGTCGATAGCCGTCGACCCATCGCCTGCGTCGGTCGTCGACCCAGCGTCTGCTCCAGTCGCCGACCCAGCGCCTACTCCAGCCGTCGACCCAGCGCCAGTTCCTGCCGTAGACCCAGCGCCCGTACCTGCCGTCGACCCTGCGCCCGCCGCTTCGTCAGTTCTCTTCTCTTCCTACCGCCTCCCGGAGGATCCTGTGGGGGCGGCTCAAGAAGCCGTTCGCCAGGCGGGGGTGATGATGGAGAGGACGAAGGTGGCGTATGAGGCCAGCATGTCAGCTTATGATGCCAGTTCTGCTCTTCGGGCCAACGTCCAGGTTCGTTGTCTTCACTGAAGTAGTCTTTGGCTTCGGGAGAATGTGATGTTTTGTTTCGTGAGATACCACACCCACTGGGTGAAACCTTGGGGGTGCTTTCCCTCTTTTTTTTTGAGCTCGAGCCGGGATGATCTCGGCCGAGTGAAACCAGTGGGGGCACGCTCAGTGCACCCACTGGGTGTAGTTCCCGGGACCGTGGTCGATTGCTGGCGGTCGGCCATGGTCTTACTACAGAGCTTTTCTTCCTTGCTGTTGTTTTTTTTCTTAAGCTCGAGCCGGAATGATCTCGGTCGAGTGAAACCAGTGGGGACACGCTCAGTGCACCCACTGGGTGTAGTCCCCGAGATTGCGGTTGAGTATTTTGACTCGACTGTAGTCTTATAATCTTGCTTTGTCGTGTTGACGCAGAAATCTTGTGAGTTTGGGGCCAAGTTTGCAGACCTTGAGAAGAAGCAAATCCAGCTTAACCTTGACTTGCAGTTGGCTCGGGACCACCTGAAGAAGACGCAGGATGATGCAGCTCGTAACTGACTCCGACCTTTTGTCGACTGACTATTAGATAGATGTGCCTTGTGTTCCTTCATGTTCATCTGTCCAATGGCGGCTTTGGTAGGTCAACTGAAGGCGGCCTTGGAGCAGAAGG
This sequence comes from Secale cereale, assembly GCA_902687465.1. Classification (NCBI taxonomy): domain Eukaryota; kingdom Viridiplantae; phylum Streptophyta; class Magnoliopsida; order Poales; family Poaceae; genus Secale; species Secale cereale. The sequence goes on along the minus strand of LR738709.1, from coordinate 51,772,370 downwards.
ACCTCGACCTGGCGGCGGCGCAGCAGGCAGCTCAAGAGAAGGCGGAACTGGCGGCGCAGAAGTTGGCTTCCGTGGGTGCGCTCGAGGCGGAGGTCATCAGGCTGAGAGGCTCGCTCGACGCGGCCAATCAAGAGGTGATTCAGCTGAAGAGCTCCAAGGCTGTCCTGAACGACAAGTACGAGGCTCTTTTTCGGAAGAGGGTTGATCTTGAGGCGTATCTGGGCGACATCACCAAGAAATGGTACCTAGTGCTCGAAGGTATGTCTCCTTCGGCTTGGTTTAAGTGGGATCGGTCGACCCATATCTTGTCTGTTGACTCGACTTGCTATTTTCGGTGCAGAGTTTTGTCGTAACTTTGAAGAGGAGACTGGACGGGTCGAGCCCGGCTTGGACCCAACCAATTCCATCGTGAAGGACGAGGTATCCATGAACATACTGAGGCTGGAGTCCCGCCTCACTGCGGCCACGGATTATCTGGGACGGCTGAAGGGGGTGATGGCCCGAATCGACACCGTGCTCCGGAAGGGGGTCGTGCAGGAGAACGACCTCGAGTCCCTGATGACTCGACTCAACGAGTTCCCCAACCGAGTGCAGGAGTGGAAGAAGTCGGCAGCCCGGGGAGGAGCCGACGTGGCGTTGTCCTTGGTCCGTGTGCACTGCAAGGAGGTGAAGGAGAGGAGGCTTGCGGCGCTCAAGGTTGCAAATACGAAGGAGCTCCAATTCCAGTCGTTTATGGAGACCTTCCTGGAAGCCGCCACTCGCATCGCCGACGGGATCGACCTGGACGAGTTCGTCACACCTGCAAGCCCGCCTCCTCCCGAGGAATGACTTTGATACTTTAATCTTATTTGCCGCGGAATGCCGCGTGGACTTGTAATCGTTAAACTCTGGTGGGCTTGTGGCCCAAGTACTCTTGCCCGAATCTTGCGGGGCTTTTATCTGATTTTGATTTTTCGGTTTGCTGCTTTTCTTTGATTGCTTAAATCTTTGAATCGACGTCTGCAGCCAAGCCTCCGAGTGAGAGGGTTGCTCTTCACTCGGAATGGATGTTTATAACTTAGGCGATTTCAAGCTATGTTGTATCTGTGACGGAGCTCGGAAGGCAGAGCCACTTTGTACTTGTAACGTAGGTCGGAGGACCGCAGCTAAGCCCCCGAGTGAGAGGGTTGCTCTTCACTCGGAGCAAGCGTTTGAAACTTAGGCGAGTCACGGGGTCGCAGCTAAGCCCCCGAGTGAGAGGGTTGCTCTTCACTCGGAGTGGATGTTTATAACTTAGGCGATTCCAAGCTACGTTGTATTTGTGGCGGAGCTCGGAAGGCAGAGCCACTTCATACTTGTAGCGTAGCTCGGAGGACCGTAGCTAAGCCCCCGAGTGAGAGGGTTGCTCTTCACTCGGAGTAAGTGTTTGAAACTTAGGCGAGTCATGGGGTCGCAGCTAAGCCCCCGAGTGAGAGGGTTGCTCTTCACTCGGAGTGGATGTTAATAACTTAGGCGATTC
>LR738709.1:51754890-51770583 GCA_902687465.1 Secale cereale | reverse complement strand
GGACCGCAGCTAAGCCCCCGAGTGATAGAGTTGCTCTTCACTCAGAGTAAGTGTGTGAAACTTAGGCGAGTCACGGGGTCGCAGCTAAGCCCCCGAGTGAGAGGGTTGCTCTTCGCTCGGAGTGGATGTTTGTAACTTAGGCGGCTCCAAGCTACGTTGTATTTGTGGCGAAGCTCGGAAGACAGAGCCACTTTATACTTGTAACGTAGCTCGGAGGACCGCAGCTAAGCACCCACTGGGGGATTTTGAAGACCAATGTTTTTAGAGGACATCAATCGTTAATGGATCATGGCTAACTTGTCTTTGAAACAAATTGGGATATCTTTATTACAACTCGACCGTCGAGTGTCTCAACTGTAAAAGCGGCGGAGCAGGTCCGCATTCCACGAACGAGGTTCGTCTTTCTTCTTGGCTACATTGTAGAGGTGGTACGCTCCGTTGTGCAGTACCTTGGTGATGATGAACGGACCTTCCCAGGCCGGGGCGAGCTTGTGTGGACGTTTCTGATGCACCAGAAGGACCAGGTCTCCTTCCTGGAATGCTCGGCTTCTTACGTTGCGAGCATGGAATCGACACAGGTCCTGTTGATAGATGGTCGACCAGATCAGGGCCATCTCTCTTTCCTCTTCCAAAAGGTCGACTGCATCCTGACGAGCCTGCTCTGCCTCGGCTTCGGAGAAGAGTTCTAATCTGGGGGCGTTGTGTAATAAGTCGCACGACAACACAGCTTCGGCTCCATAGACCATGAAGAAAGGGGTACGGCCAGTCGACCGGTTCGGAGTTGTCCTCAGACCCCATAGGACAGATGGCAGTTCAGTTACCCAAGCCCCGGCGGCATGCTTAAAATCACGCATGAGCCGCGGCTTTAGGCCTTGGAGAATCAAACCATTTGCTCTTTCTGCCTGTCCATTTGACTGTGGATGTGCCATGGAGGCGTAGTCGACTCGTGTTCCTTGGGAAGCGCAGAAAGCTTTGAATTCATCTGAGTCAAAGTTGGAGCCGTTGTCTGTGATGATGCTATGGGGGACTCCATATCTGAATATCAATTCCCTGATGAAGCTGATGGCGGTGCTTGACTCGAGGTTCTTGATGGGCTTGGCCTCAATCCATTTGGTGAACTTGTCGATCGCCACGAGGAGGTGGGTGAATCCACTTCTGCCTGTCCTAAAGGGGCCGACCATGTCCAAGCCCCAAACAGCAAAGGGCCAGACTAGCGGAATGGTCTTCAGGGCGGACGCCGGCTTGTGGGACATGTTGGAGTAGAACTGGCAACCTGCGCATTTGTCCACAATATCCTTGGCCATCTCGTTGGCGCGGGGCCAATAAAACCCGGCTCGGTATGCTTTGGCCACTATAGTCCGAGAGGAGGCCTGGTGGCCGCAAATTCCCGAGTGGATTTCATCCAAGATCAGTCGACCTTCCTCTGGATCGACGCAGCGTTGGGCGACTCCGGTGACGCTTTCTCTGTAGATCTAACCCTGGATGACTGTGAATGCCTTGGATCGGCGGACGATCTGGCGCGCTTCTTCTTCATCTTCTGGGAGTTCTTGCCTGAGCAGATATGATATATATGGCACAGTCCAGTCTGGCGTAATCGCTAGGACCTCCATGATCAAGTCGACCACGGCAGGTACTTCGACTTCAGTCGGATCTGACGCGCTGACTGGCTGCGGGGGCTCTTCCGTTAAGGGGTCTTCTTTGACAGAAGGGGTGTGCAGATGCTCTAGGAACACATTCTTGGGTATAAGTTTCCGAGTCGATCCGATTTTTGCGAGGTCATCGGCTAGCTGATTCTTGGCTCTGGGCACATGATGGAGCTCTAAGCCTTCGAACTTCTTTTCAAGCTTCCGCACTGCACTGCAATAACTGGTCATTGCCGGGCTCCTGACGTCCCATTCTTTCATCACTTGGTTCACCACCAGGTCGGAGTCGCCGTACACCATCAGGCGATGGACACCGAGTGAGATGGCCATACGCAACCCATACAAAAGTGCTTCGTATTCGGCCTCGTTGTTTGATGAATCAAAATGGATCTGAAGGACGTAGCTGAGCTTGTCGCCCCTGGGAGAGACCAGGACCACGCCTGCGCCGAATCCGTTCAGCATCTTGGATCCATCGAAGAACATAGTCCAATGGTCCGACTGGACTTGAGTCGGCTGCTCTTGTTCTATCCACTCGGCCACAAAATCTGCTATAGCCTGAGACTTGATGGCTTTCTTCGCTTCAAACTTGATATCTAACGGAAGAAGTTCAATCGCCCATTTTGCCACTCGACCGGTTGCGTCTCGGTTGTTTAGGATCCCTGACAGCGGGGCGTCGCTGACGACTGAGATCGAATGGTCCGAAAAGTAATGGGCAACCTTTTTGCAGTCAAGTAAATCCCGTACACAAGCTTTTGGTAATGTGGATACCTTTGCTTGGAGGGAGTCAAAACTTCGGATATATAATAGACCGGGCGTTGGACCTTGTATGCCTTGCCCTCTTCTTCCCGCTCGACCGTGAGTACAGTACTGATGACTTGTCCGGTGGCAGCAATATACAGCAGAAGAGGCTCTCCGCTGACTGGGGCAGCGAGCACCGGCTGGGTGGACAGCAGGGCTTTGAGCTCTTCAAACGCTGCTTCGGCTTCGGGATTCCACTCGAACTTGTCGGATTTCTTCATGAGTCGGTAGAGAGGCAATGCCTTCTCACCAAGACGAGAAATGAATCGACTCAACGCGGCCAAGCAACCAGTAAGCTTCTGGACGTCGTGTATACGCTTGGGGAGTTTCATTCGGAAGATGGTGCTGACCTTCTCTGGGTTGGCGTCGATTCCCCGTTCGGAAACGAGAAAACCGAGCAACTTGCCGCCAGGAACTCCAAATGTACACTTTGATGGGTTGAGCTTGATATCGTAGCTTCTTAGGCTTGCGAATGTCTCAGCGAGGTCAGTCAGTAGGTCGAAACCTTTCCGTGACTTGACCACAATGTCATCCATGTATGCCTCGACGTTCCGACTGATTTGCTTTATCAAGCACTTCTGGATCATGCGCATGAAGGTAGCGCCAGCATTTTTAAGGCCGAAAGGCATGGTGACATAACAAAAACACCCGAAGGGGGTGATGAAAGCTGTCTTGATCTCGTCGGGCCCGAATAGACGGATCTGATGGTACCTGGAATACGCGTCCAGAAAGGACAAACGTTCACATCCCGCAGTCGAATCGACTATCTGATCGATGCGGGGAGGAGGAAAATGATCTTTCGGGCAGGCCCGATTGATGTGCTTGAAATCGATGCACATGCGGAGAGACTTGTCCTTCTTGGGGACCATGACGATGTTGGCGAGCCACTCGGAGTGGTATATCTCGCGGATAAACTCCGCTGCCAGGAGTCGAGCCACTTCTTCGCCAATTGCCTTTCGCTTCTCCGCAGCGGATCGACGGAGATGTTCCTTCACATGTTTCACTTTAGGGTTGACTCGCAAATGGTGCTCAGCCAGTCCCCTGGGTACACCCGACATGTCTGATGGTTTCCATGCAAAGATGTCCCAGTTCTCACGGAGGAACTGACGAGCGCTTCTTCCTATTTGCTGTCGAGTGTAGTGGAGATGTGGGTCGGTGCTGCGTTGGGGTCGGTGGGGTGGATGTGCACAGGTTTTGTGTCCCCGGCCGACTGGAAAGCTGACTCGGAAGCCGGCTTCTTCGCCCTTAGCAGGTCACTCGGATCAGCTCTCTTTTGGTACTCCTCCATCTCTACAGCTGCCATTTGCTCGTCGGCGATCTTCGAGCCTTCCTGAAAGCATTCTTCCGCTTTCTGACGGTTCCCAGTGACGGTTATAACACCATTGGGTCCCGGCATCTTTAGATTGAGGTAGACGTAACATGGTCGAGCCATGAACCTGGCGTAGGCGGGCCTATCCAGGATGGCGTGATAGGCGCTGTTGAAGTCCACCACTTCGAACGTCATCTTCTCTTTGCGATAGTTCTTCGACTCACCAAAGACTACGTCGAGTGAGATCTGGCCAAGTGAGTCGGCTTTCTTCCCGGGGATTACCCCGTGGAACCTCATGTTACTTTCTCTCAGCTTGGATATCGGAATGCCCATATCCCGGAGGGTTGCAACATACAAGATATTCAAGCCACTGCCCCCATCCATCAGAACTCTGGTCAGATGTGTGCCTTCGATAACTGGGTCGAGCACCATTGCCAGCCGCCCGGGGGTGGCAATGTGTGCTGGGTGATCGGACTGGTCGAATGTGATGGGGGTCTTTGACCATTTCAAAAACGTGGGGGTCGCCGGGGCAACCATGTTTACTTCTCTGTTGATGATTTTCAGTCGACTTTTGCTCTCGACGTCCGCGAAAATTACCAAAGTGGAGTTGATCCGGGGGTATCCTCCGTCCCCTTCCTTGTCTTCGGACTCTTCTGATTCCTTTTCTTTCTCAGTCGACTGATCTTTCTGGAAGCTATGGATCAAGAGCCGACACTGCCGAGTGGTGTGCTTGGGATACACCAAGTTTCCCTCTTCGTCTTTCTTCGTGTGTATGGGGCACGGCTGGTCGAGCATATCATCTCCAGCCTGACCCTTTCCTTTCTTGGGGGCCCAGGAGCCTTTTGGCTTCCCTTTGCCCTTTCCTTGATTGACCACCGCAGCCTCTCCCTGAGCGGCTGGCTCGGCCTTGCGCTTGTTCTTCCGATTGGAATTCTGGTCGTCCTGCTCGACTGGTTTCTTGCCGCCGCGGAGCCGATCGGCCTCCTCACCGTTGGCGTACCGACTGGCAATCTCCATCATCCGTGACAGGGACATGTCGCCTGTTCGGCCAAACTTCAGATTCAACTCTCGGTTACGCACGCCTTCCTTGAAAGTGCACACCGCCTGGTGCTCAGACACGTTCTCCATCGTGTGATGCAAAGTGGTCCATCGCTGAATGTAGTCCCTCAAAGTTTCACTCGGCTTCTGCGCGCAGTGTTGAAGTTCTGCGAGTCCGGCAGGTCGCTTGCAGGTGCCTTCGAAGGTCCGAACGAAAACCCGAGCGAGCTCTTCCCAACTGTAAATACTCCTGGGGGCCAACTGATTGAGCCACGCCCGAGCGGAGCCTCCCAGCATCAAGGGGAGGTGCTTCATGGCCACGTTGTTGTTGCCGCCTCCGATCTGTACGGCCACTCGGTAGTCTTCCAGCCAAGTGTCCGGCTTCGACTCACCGGTGAACTTGCTTACTCCCGCCACCAGCCTGAAGTTCGAGGGGATCTCCGCGGCTCTGATAGCACTGCAGAAACATGCAGGCCCAGACGCCGGCGCTCGGCTGCCACTCGGTTGGTCTCTGCCTCGCTCTTCTCTGGATGCCCGGTTACGGTCGACTCGACCTTGCACAAGGATAGACCTCGCATCGAAACCTCGCCGTCGGGGATCTGGGGGAATCCTCCGCTCGTCATCACGCAGGCGCCTGCCCTCGTGCCGCTGGGGCAAGTGCGACCCACTTCCCGGAGGAGGGGTAGGCGCTCGACGGCGGTCGTGGCGTCCGTGCCGATGGTCGAGTGGGTCATCATTCCGACCCAGCCGATCTTGCCGCGGGCCACGTTCCTCAAGCCTCGGGGGCGATCTTGGACTGTGGGCCGACCATACGGTGTCTGCAGCTACCGATCTGCTGTGAATCTTGTTGCGCGACTGAGAAACAACCGCGTTTTGTTCTTCAGCCGTTCGGAGCAAAGCTCGGATCTGCTGAAGACCTCTCCCGGATTCCGACTGGGAGGGTTGAATCAACTCCGTGATGCGAGCCGCGGCTTCGAGGTTTTGGACTGGCGTGCGGAACACCTGACTCTCGCGCTGACGGGATTGCCGCGGTCGTCGACTGGACTCGGGGACCAGTCGGCGGGCCTGCTCGTCGAGTGAGCGTTGGATGTTTTCCAAGCGCGCGCGCTCGGCCACAGTGGCAAAGCGCGTGGCTTCGAGGGCCAGAGCCTCCGGGGAATCTCCCACGATGGGAGTGAAGAGTGCATCTTCTTTGCGGCGACAAAGCTCAGCCCTTTGCTCAGAGGTGAGGGGCTGAGGAATGTAACCGTCGTTGTCGTGCGATCGGTCGCCGCCGCTGCCGCCGTTCCCACCGCGAGGAAAACCTGACGGGCTGCGGTGCGAATCGACCATAAGGATTTCCGCCGCGGGATCACTGCTCCCGCACTCGGAAACGGAATCTTCGAGCCCGGACGACTTGTCGGCCGGCCCGTAGAGGTAGCCGTCGGGCTCAATGGCCGTGACTTGAGGGGTGGCCGTTTGGCGGGCCACCGCGTGTTTCACCCACCGCTGGAGCCGCGAGCGACCGGATCGTTTGCGGCGGCATCCGGCGGGGATGGGGGACGATGAGTACCGAGTCGATGGCTGCCGCAGGAGGACGCCACCGGCGCCGGCGCGAAAGTGCGCAGTTCCCCGGGCGGGCAGAGCCTCGACATCGAGAGGGGCTTCCTGGAGCCATGCGAAGTCGTCGGCGATGAAGACTAGTGCGCCAAGCCGGATCTCGTGGCCCAACGTCAAACCACCGCCTGACACCATGATGAAAGCGGTCGGAGGAGGAGTTGCAACTTCACCAGACGTCGCTAAGACGCCTTGCCCCACGGTGGGCGCCAACTGTCGTGGTTCTGAGTCTGACAGTAAGGGTAGGGGGTACGAATGGAGAGGCAAGGCCCTAGCTATGGTGATGTTGTACACAAGGTGTTAGCGAGTTCAGGCCCTTCTCAGAGGAAGTAATAGCCCTACGTCTCGGTGCCCGGAGGCTTGGTCAACTGGTATGTGTATATGTGTGTTACAAAGGTGCGAACCCTTGTTTTGGAGGAGGGGGGTGGCTTATATAGTGCGCCAGGACCCCATCCATGCTCCACGTTACCAAGGGTTCAATGTACATTAAGGCAGGCGTTACTGGTAACGCCTGCAGTAAAGGGTAATTAAGGTGTTTACTACGGTGAGTAAATACAGGGTCGTTGCTGTCTTAAGTGATGCTTGACCTTCGGAGGTCGAGTGCCTTGGATTGGTCGAGTGGGGTTGAGTCGTCTGGCGTATGAGGTTCAGTCGAGTGGAGTGTCTTCTTGGACCGTCTCAGTCGACTGCCTCCACTGTCATAGGTCTTGTCTTTTGATCTTCTAGGGTAGTGACCTTGGGTGTGGTACCTTGGTCGGGCCTGTGACCCTACCCCAGGTCTGTAACCTCGTCAGCCACCTACTCAAACTGCATACATACCACCTTGGACAGTGATTGGTACTCCGTTCGGTGTAGCATAGACCACATACGAAGAAAGTGGTGTACGATGGAAAATAACCCATAAAGGAGATGAATTTTTGCCCTTAAAAACCAAATCATTTGTACATAGCCAAAGCGCCCATAATAAGGTATACACTCCCACCCTTATTAGCGTTCTGAATCTATTTGGAATACCGTGCAACCAATAACCAAAAATATTGACAACACTTGTGGGCAGATACAAATTAGACGCTATTTGGATGACTAATCACATAGAATGCGCAAATTTGCATTAGAAAAAGTGGCGTTTGATTGTCTCATCATGAATACAAAAGCTACACTTCTTGCTTCCTTGCCACTTGCGACGAGCGAGGTTGTCTTTGGTTAGCACAACTTCCCTTCAAAGATACCACAAAGAGATTTTAATTTTTAGTGGAATCTTCTACATCCAAATTTTCTTGTTATTATCCATCGGAACCTCCGAATGTGTGAGCACACAGTACATAGAGTTGACTGTGAAAGACCCAGACGAGATTCCAGTAAAAAACATTCCGTCCTTGTGTCAGGTTAATCGATTCCAATGGGAATGACAGATTTTGCCATGACATAAGATGGGGCTAATTAAATCCCGCCCGGAAGAAATATTCGACGGGAATGAACTATGCATCTGCGCAAGAGTATCATTCTTATCATGAACAATGCGGTACAAAGCTAAATATTGTTCTTGAAGACTGGTATTGCCTAGCCAAATCTTCTCCCAGAAACGAATCTCCGAGCTATCTTTTATCGGGAAGGATCCAAAGCCAAAAATCTGTTTCTTCGCCGCCGTTAGACCAGCCCAAAAGTGGACATCACCAGGTTTTCAATAGGCTGGGACACAACTTTTTGGCATAGATACTTATAACGAAGAAGGGTTTGCCAAACACCATCCTCAGTAAATAGTATGAACAACAATTTACTAATTAAGACATCATTCTTGATTTGGAGGTCATGAATGTCAAATCCACCTTGGTCTTTTGGCTTACAAACCACGCTCCAATTAGCCAGCATGTACCTTTTCTTTTCATTTTCTCCTTGCCAAAAGAATCTGGATCTAAAATAATCCAGCGTCTGCAAGGCCTCCTTTTGGGAGTTGAAAAAAAGAAAGTATATAGAGAACCGCATTTATGAGGACGGAGTTGATCAATACTAGTCAACCGCTTATCTAAGCGCTCCTCTACATATTTCCACTTGGCGTTAGTGAGACGTTGATAATGAATCGGAATTCCCAAATATTCAGGAATTGACCTTGCGCACAACCAAGGCGTAATCAACCGCCGCCTCATTGGCTTCTTCAAAGCAAAATAATTTACTTTTATGAAGATTAGTAATGTGTTTATCGTCTAACGATATTTTATTTTTATGTTTTTCTCCTTTGAAGCCAAAGCCACTGTGCATAATTATGTCCAGCTGAGACAGCCTGTGGGTCTTACGGAGTCCCTACTGGGCAGTCAGATCTCGAAACGTGAAAGCCAACTGATCTATGCTTGAGCGTGTGCTCTTGATAGATTCTTGCTGAGCTGCTACGTCCTTACAATATGTCCTCAAAAGGGTCACCCTTCTCTAAGAAAATAACATCAACCCTAGAAAACAGAGGCATCCAGACCATTATTGGAGTAAAATAAACCAACAATTCGTCGACTTGGCCATACAATTTTTTTATTGGAACTGCAGTACTTCTGTTCAGAGGGGTAGAAACATAACTATTCTCTCTGTTCCAAATTATAAAATGTACTAACCATTTTTAGACGGGATTTTTCGAGTTAGATGTATATAGACTTGTTTTAATGTGTTTGTTCACTCATTTCAGCCCGTTTATACTCCATATGAAAATATCCGAAAACATCTTGTAGTTTAGAACTGAGATGATAGTAGTATATTCTTGGCAAAAAGAAACACTTAAGTAGTACTACTAGTATATATTATACCTACGACATATGTGGTGCAGTGTCATCTCTGGTCCGGTTCCATTCGAGGGAGGCTCCAAGTAGGGATGTTGCCAAGCGCGCAGCCCCGGTTGACTTGCCCTTTCACCTCTTCTAGTTCTATTCCAATCCCCCCATCGTCGATCCGTCAGGCTCCTCACCCTATTCATCTCTTCTTCCCTAGCTACTTGTTGAAATTCCTCTTGAGTCGTCTGGGCAGATCATATGCATATTGTTGCTCAATAGTCAATACAGGATAGGGTTAGCGAGATGTTCCCAGATGCCGGTGCAAGCCCATACTTCCTGCAAAACCAGCAGCAGCAGCTGTTCCATGGAATCAATGGCATTGGAGCGGACGCCGCCTTCCCGGGAGACGGCGGGCTAGCGCTGCCCGACACCCACCGCAGCACCCTGCTGTACAACCTGGCCGTGCTCAAGGACAAGGTGCAGCAGCTGGAGCCGCTCGTCGGCATCGCGGTCGGTCGCGGCCACGTCGTCGACCCCGTGGTGCCTGGGGCCAGCGCCGTCGTCCAGGAGATCATCGCCGCGGCTACCTCCATGTTGTACGCCTTCCAGCACCTCCACGGCCTCGGCGCACTGACATCCGTTAATAACGCGGCCACGCGGGAGGGAGAGGGTGTCGCCGACGGCCGTGCAAAGAACGGCGCAGCGGATGATGACCAGCAGGCCATGGTCGATGCCATGCAGCTGTGGCAGCAGCAGCAGCACCATGGTGGCAGCCACGACATCCCCGGGAACTCCACGGAGGCGGCCGCCGTGTCATCGTCGGCGCAAACGACGACGGCGGTGGACACGACGATCATCGAGCTAGACGCGGCCGAGCTGCTGGCCAAGTACACGCACTACTGCCAGGTGTGCGGCAAGGGGTTCAAGCGCGACGCCAACCTACGCATGCACATGCGCGCGCACGGCGACGAGTACAAGAGCAAGGCGGCGCTCGCCAACCCCGCCACCAGGTTGTTCGCGACCTCCGACGAGGACGCCGCCGCGGGGAGATCAAGGAACAACAAGTACTCGTGCCCGCAGGACGGCTGCCGGTGGAACCGGAGGCACGCCAAGTTCCAGCCACTCAAGTCGGTCATCTGCGTCAAGAACCACTACAAGCGCAGCCACTGCCCCAAGATGTACGTCTGCAACCGCTGCAACCGCAAGCACTTCTCCGTCCTCTCCGACCTCCGCACCCACGAGAAGCACTGCGGCGACCACCGCTGGGTATGCTCCTGCGGCACCACTTTCTCCCGCAAAGACAAGCTCGCCGGACATGTCTCCCTCTTCGCAGGCCACCACCCCGTCGCGCCGCTCGCTGCCGGCAGCGGCAGGCACGGTAAGAGATCCTCATTCTCCACGTCCTCCTCGGACCTTGTTGGAAACTGCTCCACCAACACCGGCTTCTCCATTACTCCTAGTACATGACATGCATTGTGCACATTTGATGTTGATACTTGATACACGTACGTACGTGAGCCCATCAAACTGTAGATAGATAATAGTGGTGCTAGCTTGATTAATTACACCATGGATTGTTTTGAAAACTCCTATAGGGCTATCATACCCTTGAAAATATATAGGGCATTCATGCGTTGCCACGAAATGGGAGATTTGGTTTCTCAATGTCGTACGTATTGCAGTATAAATTCGTTTCTTAAGATATGAAATACACCCTCTGTAAAGAAATATAAGGGCATTTAGTTCACTAAAGTAGTGATGTAGACGCTCTTATATTTCTTTACGGAGGGAGTATCTCAGAAATTTCTGCAAAACAGGAATCTTAACTTAAAAGGATGAAAATTTCATAACTAATTGTGATCGGATTTAAAATCTACTTAGAACACATTGCATGCTAATAGGAAGGCTCATGTCGAGATCAGACGGATGATAATGAAAAAGCTAGCAAATCCAGTGGCTCAACAGTTTTGAAGATGTGTAGTGGGCTTGTCTATAGAAGATATATAAAAATATGGCTATTTATCAAACTGTTGCCGCCCTGCCTTGGTGACATCTCCTGCAAATGCAAGGGAAGGTAAAATTAACATCAATAGGAACGATGGGCGACTCAAATCGTACATGAAGATAATATTTACTTGGGATAAGGCCTAGTATGTAGCGCAATTTTGAGAGCTCCGTAAATGCCACTGCATCAATCAACGTATTCCTCACGAAGACCTCACCGAAAATGTTAGTACGATATACTCCCTCCGTTCCATAATGTAGTGCCTATAGATTTTTTGAGAAATCAAACATCACAAACTTTGACCAACTTTGTGGAGAAAAATATTTACATCTAGAGTGTGAAATATATATCACTAGATTCATCATAAGATGTAGTTTCACATTATATATTTTTGCTATTGTAGATATAAATATTTTTCTCTACAAACTTGGTCAAAATTTGCGAAGTTTGACTTCTCCAAAAATCTATAGGCACTACATTATGGAACGGAGGGAGTAATACAGAAAATAAAGGAGGATTGGCCAAACAAACACGTCATTTGGTTGAGCTGTTTCGTCTCAATTGTCCAATTTTCCCCAGGTACTCCAACCGAGCCCTATCTAAAAAAGTTAGACTAGCGATCCTTATCTTGATCCTCACCAATATAGGCTAGAGTATCTCTAACCATGGAAGTAGCTCATCGCCGCCACACCTTCGAGAGCAGCGAGAAAGATGGCAATAGTTTCCTCAGTGACCTCATCAAGTCATTATGGTACGCCTCCTCGGCTGTATTGACAAAGCAGCGCACATACACCTCAGGAACCTATATGTGTTTCTGTAGAGACGGAGTTTAATCAATTAGTTAGTACATAGTAAAGCGCAACAATATGGGTTATACATATGTGTTTCCATGTAACACTAAAACAATACTACTGTCCTACGATCTTTTCTCTCTTTCTTGGAGTCATCGGTGTGGTGACATGTGTATCTATAGAAATTAGGTATGGCTTACCCTAGAATCATTTCAGAGATATTAATAGAACATCTTTTTAAATAGAGAATTAGTGCTTGAAATCAATACGAGAACACAACTGCCGTTGATATCAGAAGCAGTGAGGTTATTACCGTGATGCTGGCCATAATGGAAGGTATCATGCACTAGTATCATGCATATGATACTAGTATATAATACTACCTCCACACTGCTTTGTATCATAGCTTGGTATCGTATTGCCATCATTTATTATCATGCATGACATATACTAGTACATCATTTTATTTTACGGTATTATATCATGATACTCAATCTTCCCTTTCCTCATTTAATTATGCGTCACCTCAACAAAAATACCTAGTTGGCATGTATGATACTAGCTATGATACTTTCATTGTGACCAGCCTGATAACAGAAACCAGCATCGCAGAATTTTAGCTATCATGCAAAGATAACGTCCAATTTCTGTTGCTTCCTTGTGTTGCATCTCGCAAAATGGTAGAGAAAAGGGAGAAAAAAAATAGTGAGGTCATGTTCAGTGGTACTAGCAGGTGTAGTTACTCCCAGCGTGTTTCTTATAATTTAGGTGGTATTTATCATGCTGGAGAGTATGTCACATGTTCTATCTTGGTCACTTAGGTAGAACATATTTAATAACTTTTGAGCTAATATGTAAAGTTTTTCACACACTTCTTTTATCTACAAATATGAAGGTATTTCACAAAACATGCCTCAAACTATGGGCTCACTTGCAAAAACAGATTATGTAGTTTGCTTGGAAGCATCTAAAAAATGTACTCTAAATGATACAAATTATGCATCTACTACCACATGATAGCATATGTGATGTGGGTGCGACTACACGCTATACTCCTAGTGAGTACATCCATCAACATTAAATATGCCTATTAAATGAATCTATTGTACCCCTTTTCATCTCAACATACCTTATTAATTATTTTATAAAATACCTCTATACAAGTAGTATGGGAAAATATCATTATGGTCCATAGTTTTTGCAATATACTCCCTCTTAAACTAATACTAGTGGTTGGGGCGCCACCCTGTGGCGCCGCCTGTGAGGATAATGTGCGCACGTTTTCATTTAAAAAATAGAGTCCTCTCCTCCGTCTAAAAACCATCTCAGAAAAAATCATCTAAAAAGGTTAAAAAAAGAAAACAAAAATTACCACTGCAGCCTACCAACGAGTGCCACTTTGCATAGCCCTCCATTTCAAAAATAGCAGAGGTCCTCACCTCCATCTAAGAATAAAAAATATATTTAAAAAATAATCCACACCTTCATCTTTTTTTTCAAAAGCTTTCTCAATGCGGCCAACCAGATTGCGCCACGTGGCATAGCAGGTTGGCCGCCCATCACATGTAGCTTAATGGGTTTTAAAAAATACCAAAGGTCCTCACCTCCATCTAAAAAGAAAAAAAATACTTTAAAAAAATAATCCACGCCTTCATCTTTTTTTTTTCAAAAGCTTTATCACCGCGGCCAACCAGCTTGCGCCATGTGGCATAGCTGGTTGGCCGCCATTCACGCGTAGCTTAACGGGTTTAATAAGATGTTTTAGCTCAAAATGAGTACCATTTTTCCATACTACTCGTGTAGACCTAAAACTTCTTATATTAGACGTAAAACATCTTATATTAGTTTACAGAGGGAGTACTATTGTACACTAAAAAACAATATGTATACAAACTATTTTAAATTTATGGAGAAAAACACTAATTTTTTATACTATAATAACTCAATTGGGCAATGGGGTATATTTAAAATGATAAAGAGGTATAATCGGTTCATCCGGCTGGTATATGGGGAGTGGGAGTACATACTCCTATATATAGATATGAACCTATACTATTAAGAACAAGGATTACCGAAATGCCGGCATAAGAAGTATTTGTAAAGTACTCCTCACTTATGTCGCGTTCTCACGAAACTCCTTTTTGAAGAAAATAAACAAGACCTCAATATAAAGGACAACGACCTAAAGGCTAGAAAATAATATTTGTAATATGAAGTTTAGTATGGTATATTTATGTTATTTATTTCAATCCTATGGTCATACTTTGTCTAATATGTACAACCGATATGTTGTCTAGTATAAGTGTGAACCTCACTTGACAACTTAGCCACTAGGTAAGGTAAAGAAAAACTTGAAATTACAATGCCTTCACTGAAAGAAAATGAACGCCTGGAATTTGCCACTAAAGGTGGTGAAATTCAACTAAAAATACATAATTACATCCAAAATCATGGGAACAGGATGAAACAGAAGAAGAAAAATCTTGGGAGTAACACTGAATTGTGCCCCCTCATGGAGGATGAATTTCTTGAAACCACCAGACTGAATTGAAGCAATAGCAGCAAACAAAAACCACACGTAGAAAAATAAAATAAACAAATTGTATTTGCATGCATATGTTTATTGGGTTTGCACCGAGGATCATGCATATTATTTCGCCAGAATTAATTGATTTGGGAAAAATTAATTGGCTTCTAACAGGTCAAAGGGATGACATGACGAGTGCATTGGATCAAATTCCTGACATCCCATGTTTCTTTTTCAGCCATGGACAGTATTTTGTGTTCTCTATGGTAAATATCACTATGGGTGATTGACCTCGTCTACCATTAACATTGCACTAACGCTATTCAAAGGCATTGCAAAACCAATACTGCTACAAAGAACATGAACCTCGACCGCAAACTCCATTATAGATAAAACCATGTAACTTCGGGAAGGAGATGGCAACATGTGTCATAGAAAGCTGCCTACAAACCCAGTCTGCAAGGACCATGGAACTCACCACGACACTTCACCAAGGGACCCGCAAAAATACACTTCACCAAGGGGCAGACACGTGCTTGCATCGCAAAGAGCGCCGATATCCGATCGTGTTCACCAAGGACAAACAAACATATTGTGTTGCACGAGGGCCGAGAATCGCAAAAGAAAATGTGTAGTTAGAAGTTCACTTTGCTGGGAAAATTCTAATCAAGGTCTCAGGTCATGCTTCCTTGTATCGTTGGTTGGCATGTGAAAGGTGGTGTGTCCTCAGACCTGGTTCTTTGGGCCTGGCCTTTTTTTACCTGCGGGTTGATCGCGTTGTTTTGCATAGCATGCAATATGGTTGTATGTCTTGGTCCCCTGACTCCAGTTTCGACCGGCCAAGATTGGCTAGTCTCAGCCACGTAGGAGTGTGTTGAACTCCACCTGCCCGGAACTTGGGCATCCTAAAGGCCCTCCACGTCTTCTTCCCCAGGACTTCTCGGTCGCTACTTCTACAAGCTCCTAGGATTAAACAAATTTGCTCCCCTAAGCGGCACAGAACCAGCAACGATCTTTGCTCACGGTGCATTGACAGTGGATGCAGGAGAAAGAAGACTTCAGACCCCCAAGGATTTGGATGTATTTCTCAATTTTTTGAAGGAAAACGTTTACAATCAACGGGTTGATTTCACGCTCGCGTAACCGTCTCCAACACACGCCACATTTCATGTGGGGCCAGGCACCGCCCAACCTTATCTCCTCGCCCCGTTTCATACAGATCACGAGAGCCACTCA